>OW028574.1:16392130-17592130 GCA_932294295.1 Alitta virens
TACTGCTGCTGCTGCTCTACTACAACAACTACTACTACTACTACTACTACTACTACTACTACTACTACTACTACTACTACTACTACTACTACTACTACTACTACTACTACTAGGCATACTACTACTACTACTAGTACTACTACTACTACTACTACTACTACTGCTGCTGCTGCTCTACTACTACTACTACTACTACTGCTGCTGCTGCTCTACTACTACTACTACTACTACTGCTGCTGCTGCTCTACTACTACTACTACTACTACTGCTGCTGCTGCTCTACTACTACTACTACTACTGCTGCTGCTGCTCTACTACTACTACTACAACCACAACTACTACTACTACTATTACTAATACTACAACTACTATTAATACTACTACTACGAGGCAAATTACAACTGGGGCAAAATTCAGAGGAGTTTGTGGTGAGGTGGTCTTAATAGTGAGGTGATCTTAAAAAGGGGTCTCATTGTATTCGGACCAAAGTCTAACCATTGCAATTGACATCACAATTAAAACCACTTCATCACAACAGACCAGAGAAGTTTGAAACAGTGTTTTTTTTAACAATAATACTGTACATAATACTATGTAAGGAGCATGTATATTAACCTAAAATGACTCTACCAGCTATATTAATTCACTTTAAATAACTTCGTTTTTGTTATAATGCATGTATAGACATTAACACGAAGATTACATGCAACACTATAGCTCATGTGGGCTCGATCGATTGAGAAGTTCTTTCATAAGTTTGAAGTTACAAATTATGTATTTCGAATAATAGAACGCCAATGTATAGGAGCTAATAACTTGTATGTCATGCCCGCATGGCCCCCATCTCTATCATAATTACATGTCAGCTACATGCTTATAGAGCTATTCAAGCATGTCAACAACTGACATGTAATGTAATATGTCTTTAATAATGTCTTGAATGTGAGGGTGTCTAGAAGATCGAGCATAATAATGATGGTGAAAGACGTTCAGTTTTTCATGGTATGAATGTATTTTTGAGGTAGACAGACAGGTCGGGTGTCTGGTTGCTAAGTAGACAGACAAACAGAATCTGGGCAAAATCAAAGACTGTTTTTCACACTCAGACTAGTAAAATATGCACCCATTGGTTAAATGTACAAGATGATGTTTTTGGATCCCGTCATCTCATCTCGTCATTATGTCTGCCCTTGACACCAGGGCCTGCATATTATGAATGATGAAGCAGCATATCTCATCACGTACACATTAATGACACACCTGATGGTGATGATGCTAAAATCATGGAGACAAGAGTACCAATGCATAATCAATAGATATGGGTCGACACAGACATTTGTCAATACAGACAGAGAGGCAAACAAGTATTGATCTATGTTTATGACATAAGCACTCCAGTATTTCCTGGGTGGACATAAGGTCATGTACTAAGAGGGGAAGTTTAGATTTAACACTTTCACGTGAGTTACCAGGTAGTCAGAATTATTTTTCACCAATTCTTGGAAAAAAGGTCCGTGCCCCGAAAGCAAAATATTCGGGTGTTTTTGAGTCAGACAGACATGAACATAAATGAACCCAAATTTCATCCCAAGGCGGATGCGAAATAATATAATTATCACTTACAAACTGTGACGTCATCTGTGGTTGTTTGTGTTGTTGTTTACTTTGTATTTATGAGAAACAGCGATACTGGGAAAATTGGCGTTTTTGTACCAGCTGCCGACTTCACAGAGCTATGTACATTTGAAAACACGTACATTCTAGGATAATGTCATATTCAGCACTGAGTGTTGTCAGTGGCCCACATTTATTGAATACATAATATTCCATAAATTGTTTTGTTTCGTTTTCATGATGCATTGTTCTTCCAGTAATTATATTCCTGAAATGTTTTTTTTTTATTAAAGGACAACCTCGCTATTAAAACCACCTCGCTATTAAGACTACTTCACTATTACTAAAGATTACAACCTCACTGTTAAAACTACCTCACGATTACTATTGATTATATATTTCATTGCACCTAATTATTAAACATAAACCAAAAAATGAAATTGAAGGAATATACTTCACATTTTAGGCCTAAAAGTTGTGACATTTGCATTTCAAATAATTATATGCATGGTGACTTAAGTTATAGAAAGTTAAAAATCGCATCAAATCGAGCCATAAAATCTATGTTTTAAGTTAATTTGCAAGTTTTAATTCTTGGAATGATATATATATATTTATTTATTTGCTTTGTTTCTGTTTCAAAGTAGATTTTATTTCCAATTTCCTTGGAATACAAGACACTTTCCATTATTATTGTTGGCAAGTGACGAAGACATGGAATCTCGAAAGTCCCAGAAATCACTCGTGCGGAACGAAGTCGGTGCTCTACCAAGAAGCTAAATTTAGTTCCTCTGAGTTGCGGACATAAAACAATTGTTAATAAAAAAAACTTTTTCGCGATTTCTATGGAAATTCTAATTGTTATTTCCAGTTTTCAGCATTGTTAGTTTCCTTGGTGACGCATTTTTTTTGGTAAATTGAATTATTACTAGACTGAATCCCTGTCCAAATTGGGAAATACATGTAAATTATGGTCTGTGATTAATTTTGATAGGGCGATGCCTGGTAATTGAAATTTTAATCATATTAATATAAATCCTGGTTGTAATGATAATATCATACCAGATCAACCTTATATGCGCAGTTAATGTTGAAAATTCCATTGAAGTTTGACATCATAATTATGAATTTCTCAGTACATTAATGTCTTTATCTACCATGTGAAATTTGTAACAAAACGCCAAGAATTTACGAAATTTTCCTGTCAACTGTATAGGTGTATGCTATTGTATTGCATTGTTTTGTGTTGTATTGTATTGTATTGCATTGCATTGCATTGTATTGCATTGTATTGTATCGACTGGTTCGACTCATATTCTGCTGATGTGAATAGTTCCCAGTGGCAGACGTAATGATCAGATGATAAAGCTTTGAATCAGTGACCTGACAAACATATAAATCAGATTAAATCTACCAACATTTTAAAAGCTAGTCTTGTTTAGAATAAAATGATTGCTCTCTCGGCTTGTACTGGAGAAAATTGAATCAACTTATTTGACCATACTGTAGGTATTAGATTCCCTTATACACTGTACAGTATATATATATATATATATATGATTTTTGAAACAATAGCAACATAAGCAAATATTTAAGATGGAGGGTCATAAAAAATATTTGGGAAAGATTCAGCTGCTGAGAAACGTTGGGGCAGTACGACATACCAGACATGATGGGCTGCTTATTGTGGTCACTATATCATGCAGGTCAATGTGTGGTCAAAAGCGCTTGCCCAGTGGTCATCTGCTGCTTGACCTTGGCCATTTCAAGGTCATGGGATGCACTGCAAATCTCATAATTGTCTGGAATATGTCTTGAAGGTCGGATTATGGAGCAGTGTGAATTATGGAGTGTCTGGGGCGTCTGAGGGTGTGTATGGGGATTTGGGGTGATTACCCTAAGAGGTTGTTAAACCCTCAAGAGGGGGTGACAAGGGTTCAGGGGTGTTAAGAGCTGAGCTCATCTGATTGACATATTTATGGAGGATCGGATGCATAAATTTTAAACACAGGTCACCAGGGGGGGGGGGGGGGTACAATTTATGGAGCTGGTCATCTCAAACTTTTCAGAATTATATGTTTTGGATTTTTTTTTAATATTCTATTATGAGGAATGATAATTGGTCAGTGATCATCCATTGAGTTATCTGTATATTATATAGAATTATAGATATTACGTTCAACCTGATATTAAATGACAATATCCTGCTCTATATGTATAGATATGTATATATATGTATACATGTACTCCAGTGAATGACTATTGTGTATAGCTTCATGCTACGGGCTGAGTGACAACTATATAGCTTAATATAGAGCTTTAATATTACTACCTAACGATTATAGCCAAACGTTAAGATAACAAATCACAGGCAAATATAATGATGAGATGCTACCGTTAGCTCGCCTCAGCACAGGCCAATAATATAGTACAGTAACTGTAGTGTCAAATTTTTTTATTCAACTTCATCACAATGTATATTAAAGCTAGGTGGGCTTATATTAATGCCGTTTCAAATCGTTTAACAGTCAAAACTCTTAGTTTATCATAAATTTAATATAATAATTGTAATTCCTAATTATCAAAATTTAAAAACAAGAATTTAGAATAATACTGAGTGAACAGATCATATCAATATGACCTTAGCATCAGATCTTTCTTAGGTATCATTTCATATTCATTAATTAATCAATGAGATACGAATAGATTAGAATTAGCTCTCTTTTCTGTGTCACTGCTTCAGGCATTGGAGCAGCTCTCGGCCAGACACCGTTAAGAACACTGGGTGACACTCAGGAGTTCATAGAAGGACATCTTCTCTGATCTAAATGCATGTGTTATGAACTTATAAATGATCATAATTGCTAATGGCTGTGTTCACATGTTTGTTGTCCTAACGTGCATGATGTAGACATTTGAGTTATATGATGTAGTCAGTTGTGGGATATGTGTCAGAACAATAAAGGGATATGTGTAGGCATGACATGAGTGATTTCATGGAAATGGGTGAGTTTTTATAATGAAAGACAGAGAATGTATGTAGATACATACAGTTAGTTTCATTAAAGAAACGGCCTGTCAAATTGAACCTAGACAAACCAGACAATTTCTGCTATATGATGCTGCCTGCCACGAAACGGAACTGTCTGGCTATAGCTGGCTACTCAAAGCCGGGTCTAAAAGTACATGCAGCATTAGTTGAGAGTAACTTAACTTATATTTGTCATTTCTTGTTGAAAAGATTTATGTCTATTGTACATACATATTAATTATACATTAGATATGTACAGGCAGAGAGACAGCTAGATTATTTGACAGACATACACATTAAGCCACCAGAAATCGATGCTAAGACAGACAGACCGACGGTGGGAAGACAGAACCACGATTTACTGAAGTATACTTTCATCTGATACCCTCAGTCATCTTATAAATCAATACATATATTGCCAGTGTCTGTAGCCTGTATGTTCTATAATGGTCCGTCTCTGGTCAAACTGCTCAGGCCTTTTGGTTTGGTACATTGCCATGAAGAAAATTAAGTCATGTGTGGCACTCTTTTACCAACCCAAATATAACCAACACATAGCAATTCATATCAAAATGACAACCCATGCATTTCATATGCTTAACCACTCTGTGCACTCCACAAGAAGAGCTGTCAAAGAATGGCAGGGTTGTGAGTTACCACACTGTTCCCCTGAGGACCTCATTTGGCAGGTGCTAGTGGTGGGCTCCGGAGGTCCCTCAAGGGGGCGCTGGGGTCTGTAAAAAGGTCCTGGAGGTCCTAGAAATTATGAAGTGTCTGTGCCAGGGAGGACCTTGGCTGGGAGTCAAAACCTGATATTCTCACAACTGGACAGGAATGTACAGCTTGGAGGTGGTTGGCTGGTGTTGTGAATGACTCTGCCCTGTATGACATCACATTATACACTCCGAACAAGCTCGGGTCCTGTCAGACTATAGTACAGTCCTCCCACTCATAACGTTACCATTTGGAACTGATACTGAAGTGTTTCGCAGATATCATGTCAGACTATAGTACAGTCCTACCCACCTATAACGTAACTATTTGGAACTGATACTGAAGTGTTTCGCAGATATCATGCCAGATCAGGTCGGTGTCGGAAAATACCCAAATAACGTGTTGGTTAGCTCGGATAGACATCAGCGCAATGTCAGTGATGTTTTACCGATATCATCATGTTATGTGTTGTTATATAACTGGGCCAGAAAACATGTCAAATCAGCTCGATGTTGGCCCAGCGTTGTCCATGTTGGATCATTGTCAGGTCATCGTTGCCTGTCTGGCATGCAATTGGGAAGGTTTTGTTATAAGCGTACTTATTATTCACTTTTGTTATAAGCGTACTATACACTTTTGTTATAAGCGTACTCATTGTTATAAGCGTACTTATTATACACTTTCGTTATAAGCGTATCCCAGATAGCATTCTAAATTGGGCCAGCGTCATTTCTATATTGGCCACCATCAGTACAACATCGTTTTGACATCGCCAACATCACTCCGACGTCGATATATGCGATTTGGAATGCTATCTGGGATATAAACTTTCATTTTAAGTGTACTCATTACATACTTTCATTATAAGTGTACTCATTATACTCTAGTCTGACTGTATGACACAGAATACCAAGTCCTGTTATTAATACAGATTCTTGGAAGTTCCACCATCATACTGTGTGCTGTGACACCTCACGCATCCTATTTAATAATGTCAGCAAAGGTCGTGTGGAGACCACACATTAATGTAACTATTACACATGATCATACACATATCCCTCACACCACGTACACTCTATAATCTTTGATCATTGCATTGTATAAGACAGAGTATCCTGTTTCTCTTCCATATTAAATGACTGCTATAATTGCCAATTCTCGTGCCCAATTCTTGTAACACTAGCAAATTTAATCTATAATACAGGATCATAATAACCACAGGATCATATTTATTTGGGCTGTCATCTTGATGTTTTCCAACCAAATTTTTGTACATGAAACTGTAGAAGTGGTCTGGATTGTATGTAAAAAAAATGAAGTCAAATAAAAGTGTCAGATAAGTGTAACAAGTGTACATTTCTGCCACTGATTTGTATTTTACCAATTTATATACAATACGATTTTAGGATTGCAGTTAAAATGAATTGTTAAATGAATGAAATAAAGTCTTTAACTGGCTGTCAACTGTATTCCATATTTGTAAGTCTGGAATAAGGTCAAAACAGTATTGTTTTTTGACAGGTAAACTCTCTTTGCCACTATTTTGAAAAGATGGCTCAAATATACACCTTTAATTTTCTAAATTCCATGCCTTCCCAAGAAGTGACCCAATTTCCTGCCACTGGTGTCGCCACTGCAGCGGAAGTAGCAGGACTCAGATAACAGGACGGAAAGGTCATGTGACATCCCTCATCTAACCTAACTGATCATTAAATGAGAAACTGAAGATAATCTGCACATTCACACAGGATGCTGAAGCGTGTTGGTAAAATTTGATTAAACTGCACTGGTTGTACTGATTAACATTTGCTGGTGTCATGTCTAATTTTGAACTTAAATAAAAGCAGCTGACGGATTCAGATAGAGAAGAGATACAGACAGATTGTTAGACAAATGTACAAAGAGATAGTTACAATTATAATTATAAAATAATTATGAAGCAAGTAAAAAGAGTAGAATTGAAATGAAAGATACATAATTCAGCTTCACGTTTTATACTTGAAATGAGCTTCACACTTATAAAAAAAGCTTCACATTTTACTCTATTATTATGTTCCTTACGACTTAACAATATTGAATTGTGGTATGAAAAGGGTTTGACACATTTCCCTTATTATTTTCCCCCAAAATGCTCTAAATGTGATTATGTCAACAGATAGATTAACCACCCATCTTATAGTTCAGCAGCGAAAGTACCCTATTGTGTTAAAGAGAGGCAATTATCAGGACAATATCACCTATACTGTTTGTTTACAGATTAAAAGAATGGCATCATTAGGCAATATGTGACACCCCTGGTGACAATGGTGCTTAGTGAAAACACCTTGGCATAAGTAAACCGACTTCTAATTTTAATCTCAAACAAAAACAGCCATTTCTGTAAATGCCGTGCAAACATGCCAGAGGAATATTTACAGACTTTTTATATAGTGTATCGTAAATGTACTTGCATTGAGACTTAAAGGCAAAAATAAATTTGGGAAAGTTCTTTTAGCTGATTGTGTGATTTAAGGATGCCAGGAAATTTTAAATTTAAGTAACTTGGTCTTGAATGTGGAGTGATCTTATAAAGCGAGGTAAAGCAGAACAGAGAATTAAGGTATGATGAGGTCCCCATATTCAGTGGTCTTAATAATGAGGTTGTCTTCAGCCAAGGTTCCATTATACAATTTGAGCTTCGCTATTGAGATCACCCTTAATGCTAGATTCATTGGTCTTAATGGTGAAGTTGTCTTTTCAGTGAGGCACACAAATAAGAAAATTCACTGATCATAATAGTGAGGTGGTCTAAAGGCGGGGTTCCACTAAAAGGTTAAATTTATACTATTTTACCCTTTAATAATAAAATATAAATATAAAAAGAAATGAAACACATCTTAAAAAAACCCAGTCTGAACCTGTATTATCAGATTCTAATGTCATGCATTGCATTCATATTTTGGGTCTATCATATTTGTAGATATTGGAAGAGTTTTTGAAGGAATAAGGAGTCAATTGTAAGAGAGAAAAAATTAACAAAATGGTGTTTTTGAGGTTCAAAATGTAAGGTGTAAGATATGCTAATGTCATTGCCAGTAGCCATTCATAATGTTGAAATGACCAAGCTAAAGAAAAGTCCGTTAGTGCAATGAAAGGACAGCATAGTTGTGGTTGCAGTAATTATGAGGCCCACTCACTGCTACCCTGTCAAAGGCTTTGGTGGTGTCAAGAAATTGAAAGATGACCTGTGTGCTGACGTCACAGTTGCTGACGTCAGATCTCGATTCACCAATAATTACCGGAGATTTGAATGGCCGAATGGCTGAATGAATGCTGTTGCCATTGTGGCGAAAAGTTCACGAAAATTTTACAAAAAGATCCATGAGGAGAAAGCTTTAGATATGCTTCATGCATGTTGATTGTCAGTGGTCTTGCACTCTCGAGTGATTTTGAAAAGGCCAGTGCAGAAATTATTACATTATGCCTGCTTTTCAATGCAGACTCGGTGGAGTTTTTGTGGTGGCTCCAGGCTCGGCTGTGTGTAATTAATGCTTTGTGGAGGACCTAACAGTGACGTTTGAGACGGGCCGTATCAGCAGGGATCAGTCAGTTCCTCATAATTTATCGCTGTACAATACTATCCTTCTTGCAGGATCCTGAAGGTTTTTTTTTTGTCTGTATACTTGCCACGTTTTGGCTTCAATTTCACCAAAAAAAACACCCCCCTCATTATGTATGAGTGCTATCTTTTTGGCCTTTTTGTTTTTTTTAAATCCTGAACCACGATTGTGACAACATATCTATCATACCCACCAATATTTATGCCACCATCAATGACGCAAAATGCCCGATGTCAAATATGGTAATATCTTTGTTGAAAAAATAAAGTCAACCGCACACACAAAAACATACCCACTGTCTCCCCCTATATATCAAACTTGTTTGCTTAACGTCATATTTATGTACTTCGCAAACAACTCGCGCCACTAGGATGATGACAGATGTAGTGGACAGAGAGTCCTGGTGATATGTGAAGGTCTTTCTGTATGTAAATAAAATTAAATAATTAAGAGCCACGTTATGCTTTGTTAATTTTAAATAAGCTATATAGGATAATTATCTAAATAAACAATAACCTTGTATTGACCTACAGTACAGAGTACTTTAGAATGTCATATTGTGGTGGAATGACATGTTTTGACTAAATTATTCTAGTCAATATGACTAATGACCGAGTTTTGACATAGAGGACATAGAATAAGAATGACTGACTTCTAATATATGGATGACTAACTTGTTAGTCAAAACGGCCATTGGGGTGGGGGTTGTCAGTTTTTCAGACTAATTTTTCAGTCAAAATGTCTTATAATAAGTAAGTCAAAGTATCTAAACGGTAGTCAAAATGTCTACCTAGTTAGCCATGTAGACAAGAATATTATGTCTAACATTCTGATCAGAAAGATTTTCAAGTAACCAATAGGTCACCGAGTTGAACCCCTTTTCATCTCAACTCAAACACCTGTGAGATACCCTGGTTTTGCTCGGGACAACTCCCCATATACTTAAGTCTGTAGTTGTTTGCAGGGATCTCAATGTCATTTGATCTCAGCTGGATATTCCCTCTCCGGCCTGTTCACTGCAGTTTACTGCAGTTCTGTCTCTACTCTACAATTTGCCTGATCAGCCAGTGTGAAATAAGCAAACTTGTTAAAATTGCTGAGCTGCAGGAGCTTGTAGAAGAAAATGCATCACTTCTGAGTATTCTGTGGCTTGTAATGGGGATAGCCAAAGGGCAATGTGAGTAAAGGGATAGAACTTGGCATGAAGGAGAGGATAAGAATTTCTGCACACCAATAGACTTTGTTTGTGGGTGTGAATGGTGTTCATTATCAATCATAAATGTTGAAGATCTGGAAGAATAAATGATGTCAATTTGAGGTTTCGAATGTCCCTGATAATTATGGATAATTGTCATCAGGGCGGGACAGACCAACAAACAAGAACTACAAGACAGATTGGTTTAATTTGAGAATGGAGAATGATCTATCATTCCAGTCAAATAAAAGGCAAAAGACAGAAAACAAATCTTAAACACAAACATCAGAAATGACATCTGATTCAAGCTAATCATAGATGACCATTGACCTGGTATCTAAACAAAAATATTAGACAAATTAAGCATGAAAACAGTGGTCAAAGTGGTCTTATACCTTTGGAGGGTGGTGTACCCCAGATTGCATTCCAAATCGTATCGACGTTGGCAGGATGTTGGTGATGTCAAAATGATGTTGTACTGACGGCGGCCGATATACAAACGACGCTGGGCCCGATTTTGAATGCTATCTGGGACATACAACATGTATTGTAAACCCGGCTCGAAACAACAATACAGTAGTTCTGTATCACATCCTTACCACCAAGAAGGCAGATTGACTTAATACTGACTATTCAAGAGTCATTTTGACCTCTTTTTTCAGCCTAAAAATACAGGTCAATGACCAGGATCAGTGTTATTTACTGAGGCAAATGAAAAATGTTCCGAATAAAAAACTCATGTCCAAACATTGACTTCCTGGAGGCAATGTGTTACTTGTGTCACCTCTGCTAAGAGAAGAAGTGTTGTGTGAATTATGACTGTGTTTATCAGTTGCTATGGTGACACAACACAAATCATAGTAACTGTAATTATGGAGATGATAGTCTATAGCTAGGGGCGGATCCCTAGAATCTTCAAGTCATCAAAGGTGGGGGAGGGGGGGGGGCATACAGGAAACTAGTGATTTAGAATGAAGAAATTAACCCCTCCCCCTTTCCCCTCGGGGAAGAAACTGATCAGGGAGGGAAGAAAATTGAGGCATTATCAAAACAATGCTAGCATTGTTCGCATTGTTGACCATTATCAGGGAGTAGGAGGATCAGACGCGTTGTAATTAAAGTACAGAAGATGATGGTTTGTCTGTATGTATAGGATGATGATGGTGGTCACCAAATGACCAAAGGTGACCATTGCATAATCTTACGCAATATCCATCTACGGAGAACGTCGATGATTGATGGCCTTGACATCACTTTGAAAAGCCACCGGTTAAATAATTGTCAACTATCAAGTGACTACAATCTGACCATCAACCTTACTATGAAATAACTATCTTAGTGACTATTGTGTGCATGTATGTTAAAAACCCATGTTGTCAGTAGTCATGTTAATTTGAAAGCATTGAAATCATGAAATTTACCTGTCTTTGTTTTTGTGAAATGTGAGAATTGCTAACTGCAGGCTGTCAAGTAATGTGAGAATGTTAAACTTTGCTGAAATTACTTGAAGATATGAAAGATACCTTTTTGTGACTTCAAAGTTAATCGAGGGTTTACTTTGCAGTTTTCTTAAAGTGTTATGGATGCCATTTAATGCCATATTATAATATCTGAATTGATGAGGAACAATTTCTCCTCCAGGCCATGCTAGCTGTTCGAACCCACATAAACATTTTTGTGCGTGTGTTTTTTTCACACGTCATTGTTAATCTGCTCATGGAGTCACTCACTGGTGACTCCATGATTTGCTGTACTTGACTGCTATAACAAACAGCCATGTCAAGCTATTTACTGTTATGAAATTATACAAATATCTGCAATAAGCAAACAAAAGAGGGAGTACAAAAAATCATATAGGCCTAGGCCAACAAAAATTTAGTATATTTCCATGAAAAGTGGTCATCAGTAGACCCAGCTGGATGATGGTCAGTTCAGAGGTCACCTATGACAAGGGCTGGCAGTGAGCTGTGGCCTGGAGCATGTTTGGTGGAGTGGCAGCCTTTGGCCATGTAGTGCAATGGAAGCCAATGTTTGGAGCCTTAATAACATTTTCATTGTGCTTTGTCTGCCCTTAAACATTCAAGCCCAGGGCTGCTCTGCTTAATTTTCCGTCAAAAGGAGGAAAGGACTGGACAAGGCGGAGCCAGAAGAGTTTAGGCAAGAGCCCAGAAAGACCAGGAGCAAGGTTACACAAAGACTGGCCATCCATGAATACTCATGATCCAGTGATCCATGATCCATGATCCAGTGATCCATGATCCAGTTATTGGGGAGGCTATAGAGCCACCAGGACCAGAACTGGTGCTCCATGTTTCCAGACAATCCCTCAGAGCTCTTTTAATCTGCCTTACATGGAATAGTGGTGGAAGATGGATTAGGGCTTTACGTTCTGTATTTCTGCACCTGATGGGCTAATTAGGACAGGCAAGGACCTACATGGGATAGTACTGTACAGTAGTATGCTAATACAGTTTACACTTTAGAGCACCTCCAAAAAGATGTTTCATAACTTTCTTACGTGCATACCAAACCAGTTACTAAACAACTGGTATGGCCGGGGGCAATGCCAACATTGGAATCAATAATGCAAATTGAATGCAATACAACGTACTGCAATACAAATCAATACCATGCAATATGATTCAATATGAATCAAGCATAACGCAACACAACTCAAAACAATGCAATGCAAAATATGCAATACAGCCTGGTAATCCTGACTTCTAATTGGTCGTCAGCAGAATACAATACAATACAATACAATACAATGAAATAAATAACACAATACAATACAATGAAATAAAATACAGTTCAGTACAGTACAATACAATACAATACAATACAATACAATACAATACGAGGGGATCCAATGCCGTTGCAATTGTCAACTTCAGAGATGTTCCAAGAAGGTGCTATCTAGTGGGAAAATGGCACATAAGAGAATGGAAGAAGACCTAGGGCAGTGGTTATCACATGTCCCTATGCATTGCATTTACATATCTGAATACTACCCTGCTCAGTCGGTTCTTTGGAAAACAATGCAAGAAACTTGAAATGGTACACCTTGTTTATAATGTGCAATTACAAAGTAGGGTAAATGTTTATGTTAAGGTGGGACCCTGAAAACCCCTGACAATCAACAGATGGGAATTGGGGTGCCAAAGCAGTCCCACCCTAATGGAGCTTTATCTTACATTCACTGAAATGAGAGGTCAAGCTTGGCTTGCTGACCAATGGTCAAGATTGGTCACTCTAGTCTTAATGAGTGGTCAGATAATAGTCAGGTATCAGGACTGCTGTCAGCTTGATTGACATAAAACAGGCCTGATCCAGGGAGAAATATCTGGTCATGTACCCCCGCACCCCCTATGGATTCATACCCCTTTTTGACTATCACCTTTTACCCCAGATCCACGATAATGTCTTAGATAAATACCTGACCATTCACTAATTCCAGACTGTCATAGAACACTCCACCCCAAACGACTGATACAGTCCAGACCAGTCAGGTGCTGTACATAGCTGTACATTAACTTAGATGCTGTGGTATTTGTTGTGAAATAGATATTGTCATCAAACTAACCTCCATAGAATTCTAGTTTTGTGCTTAGAAAGTACCTACAGTATAACACACTAACTGGGGATCATTCAAACTTGGATGATATCTGGTTTATCAAAGATTCAAAGTCAAACCTCTGTCTTGACATGAGATTAGTACTCTTGTCTCCATGATAATATGCAGCGTGCTTTCGACATCATTGGCTCGCACGTTTTTTAAGGCTGTACTGTAATTTCTCAAAGTGTATGACAAAATCTCATACGTGCAATTCCATAATTAATTCTGTGCTGTGACCTTCTTCACAAGGTGGATCATTACTTGTGCATTTCTCTGAATTACTCGACAAATTTATTATGTTTATAAGATATCATAGTGGAAATATGACACCTTGGCATACACTGTGATTTATTGAATATGTCGGGGAATTGTGTGCGTTGTCTAAAGCTACTAAAAATGAGATTTTCTTATTGTACAAACTTGTGTGACTTTGCATGAGATTGAATGGTAATGGCGCGGTAGAATTACACGAGCGTGCCATTTTTGGGGAGAGGACTCAATTTCTTTAAATGTATGAATAGAATTATGTCAGGGAATTTGAACCACGCAGGGCAGTGACAAATGACGGTGGAGGGAGTTTTAAAAAGATTTTTAAGAAGTTTTTTTTAAGTGTGGTGACATAGACTAGAATATGCTTGTACAAAGCACACGGTTGTGAAAAAGAACAGCAAAAAAGGTTGTAAAAATCTACATAAAAACGTTAGAAAAAAAAAATAAAAATACAACCGTGTGCATTGCACAAGCATATTCTAGTTAAAAAAAAAAAAAAAAAACAGGAAAGAAAAAAAAAATTACCAAAAAAGCTACTGGTCTACTTTGTTGGCTGCCAACACGGATATAGCTAGAACATACAAAACGTAATATGGAAGGGGTTTTTTTTTTGTCTTCAGTGTCTATATTTACATGCACTTCCCAGCATGCACCGCGAGTTCAGATCCTGGATAGGTGACCAAACATTCTCAACTAGACTCCCAGTTCAGCTCCACTTGATTTGCATAATCTCTAGCCCATGTGATTGATGCCCCACTGTAACCCAATACACGTCCTCAGTCACTTGTTTACCTATTTTCTTCGCCGATACTTTTCAAATTTCTTTGACTTTTTCTTGAACTGAGTAAATACCATGCCACATTATGGTATGTTCTCATGTAGTTTGCTTTGTCAGGGTGAGTGGAAACCGTGGTTTTTTGTACGTGTAGTTTGGAGTCATAGGACACAGTCATAAGAGGAAGAAAGGGATTAGAAGACAAGGGATGGAAATGGATAAGGAGACAGAGACAGAAATAGAAGACAGTGACAACAAGGAATTATAAGTGATATAGACCCAAATGGTTTGGGGACAGAGATAGAAGGCCTTACCCAGATAGCATACCAAATCGGGCCAGCGTCGTTTCTATATCAGCCGCTGTCTGTAAAACATCATTTTGACATCGCTGACTTCACACCGACGTTGATACGATTTGGAATGCTTTCTGGGTAAGGTAGAGACTGAGACAGAAGTGGATTAGGAGACAGACATCATTCACCCACCTCATATGACCATGAAGCCACTGAACCCTTTTTTGAGCACCATTTTAGCCACTTTCCCACCACATGAGATGTATTCATCATCATTCCATCGTTATGTTATTTTTCACCCTCTCTCGGATAAATTTTGACCTAGTAGTTAAATTTGGTAACAGCGGTATTATGGGTTAAGTAACCTGATACATCCCAGATAGCATTCCAAATCGGGCCGGAGTCATTTCTATATCGCCGTCGGTAAAACATCGTTTTGACATCGCTGACACTGGGCCGACATCGGGCCGACATCGGGCCGACATTAGGCCGACATCGTTACGATTTGTAATGCAATCTGGGATATACCCAATACCATCCTCGGTCCCTTGGCGTGCCAGGGTGACTCGGTACATTCTTTATGTTAACTTTGTGTACAATAAAGTCAATGTTTTTTTATGAACAATACAGATTACGTTGACATATGTATTTTTGTCAGTCAAAGTAGCCTACAAGTACATATACTTTTTAAAGTAAAAATTTTACTCTGGCCACTTATTTTTTTCCATGGGTTTTTTCTTCTTCCGAAGTTTATGCATTTAATACGCCTTTTCCATTTAAAGATAATGGCTTTTGGTGATTTGTGAATGAATAAATACAAGATCCAAAGACCATGTTAAAAGATTTAATGCAACTTTCTTCTCTCTTGCATATCATATGATGCACACCAATGACTTGCATAACGATAAAGTTTAACTCAGTCAAAAAACCAAAAGGAAGTGTTTTGAAATGGTAAATTCCTGATTCTTATACTTTTTTTGCTGTCTTTTCTAGTGTCCTGTTCATTCATTTGAGGAGACTTCCCAGGAAGAAACGGAAGCAAGTCGATCAAGTGCATCATGGGGAAAAAACGGAATTCCCTTACGTCTTCAAAATGACGTCATGTGTTTATGAGCGTCCTGAGGGGTGTGACTCCAGTGTAAACAACCATTAAGAAGTAAACAGGGGGAAGTCATGCCGTGTTTCAAAGGGAAAATACAAATAACAGTCAGCAACTTTTAGTAAGGCTTGGCTTTACTTTATACAAGCATGGAGTCACCAGAGATACAAGTTAGGAAATAGTCAGTGGAAAATACCACGAAGAGGAAAACACCCTGATGTCACAACATCACAGACGTAGCCGAAGTGCCATAGGTCACACTTATTTGTCAATGTGTGTCCTTCATAACTGTATTATGTGCATTTGTTATGCTTGGACTTCTAAAAAATATTTCCCAGATAGCATTTCCAATCGTTTCAACGTCGGCGCGATGTTAATACGATGTTGTAACGACAGTGGCCTATATGGAAACAATGTTGGGCCGATTTAGAATGCTACCTGGTATTAGTCCATAGTAAATACAGCGGAACCCCACAATTAAGACCATCATGGATAAAGAAGATCTTAATATGGGCCTTATGAATCATCGAAATAGTATATACATGGAATTCGTTTTAATTCTGGAAATTTTCGATTGTCGCGTTTACCATCTGGGAACAGTGAAATTGTCGTAAAATCAAGCTGGTCTTAACATCCTTTGGTCTTAATTTTGGAGTACCTCTGTATATGGTGACTATCCTATTTAAAAAGTAGCATCCAACACTAACAAAAATCCAGTCAGTTTTTACAAGTGTTTGGTACAGTGTACAAATATGTGCATAGTCAAGAAAAAGGGACACCCATGCCCATGTGTTTGCAATGAATACGAAAAACAAAATTCTTTTCAGAGAAGTGTGCCTGCTTGCTTTCAGTAGAGTCCTAAAAAGTGCATTTCACTGTTTTACCTTTTTTTATGTTTTAGCCCCAAAAAACATCAAGTAGCTGCAGCAAACATCAAGTAGCTGCAGCAGCACCAGCAGCAGCAGCAGCAGCAACTGAGGACTGTAATCACCCCCAGCAAGGGCACAAAAAGTCCTCAGGGTACCCGGTTGCCATGGTTTTTGTTAAAACAAAGACTGTGGGTGTGACCTTTGGGCTGTGTCACACTGAAGTGACTGGTGTAATGGCATCCACATGGCTGCTGCTGCTGCTACTGATGCTACTGCTGCTGCTGCTGCTGCTGCTATTGTAATGTCAGCAGAAACGCCCACCCTCTGTAATGGATGACAGCCCCATGGCACTCATTCTAATGTACTCACCCCATCACATGTATATTGCATTGTGTAGTATAGCATGGTATAGTGTAGTCATGAATCTTCATTGGTATAGTACACAGCCCATGGTATCCAGCATTGTATAATATCTTGTGTTGTATTGTATCGATACTATGGTCTGAAACTTAGTCCACTTTTATGACAATGCATCTGAACAGGCAGATGTAATGATGAGATGATAAGGTTTGGAGTCCACACCATTTTACAAATTTGCCTAATCGGTGGGGGGGGGGGGGTCTTTAACTTGCCCCAGTATAGACACCAAGTTTCCTTCAGCAGAGCTGTGTCACAATGGTGTCATAATGGTTTGTGGTGGTCACAATGTGGTATATCCTGGTGCTGTCAGATTGATATGTGAATGGGGAGTGGTAATGACTTATTGCAATAACCAGATCCAGGAGTAGTCGCTTTGGGTATGTTATTAGAAGGAATGCAAACCAAAATTGTAAAATGCATTTGAACAGGCAGATGTAATGATGAGATGATAAGGCTTCGAGGAGTCCTCGCCATGTTACATATTTGCCCCATGGTGCTAAAATCCACATAAGTCAATTTCATACACTTTTTGGGGGGTCTCCTCTTATATGGTAATTAGCTATAAATTAAGAAACCTCGCCATTAAGACGAACCTTGGTGCAAAACTTACTGGTCTTAATGGCGAGGTGGTGGTCTTAATAGGCGATTGATAAATACAGTTTCCAGAAACGAGTGGCCCTGTAGTAAGGTGGTCTTAAAAGTGAGGTGGTTTAATAGTGAGGTGGTCTGATAGTGAGGTGTACTTTAAGTGGGTGTCCACTGTTCTTGTCCTATGTGTTAATGTCATGATTTATTTTATGACAAAATAAAATGTTATTTGAATTATATGAAACTTGTGTCATTTCTTTGTTATCAAGATATGATAAAACCTGTCGAATGACTCAACACAAACATCATATCCACACAATTCAGGGGTCTTCTTGGCTGTAATCACTAAAGTTTTTAAATGTCCTTTACCCAGTGAGTGGGTGGCCAATGTCATGATTCTCTTCAGTTCGTGATGCTAATGTTTTTCATGGGGCATTGTGATCCTTAGCTACTGTTTATTTTCATGGAAAATTGTGTTTAATCTGCACACACTCTGTGTTGCCATGGCAACAGTTCATATGTCACAAAAACTCTCCTGATTGTATATTCATGTTGTGTATTCCAGTGTACAATATTGAAGTGAATTGTTTATTAATTGGTCTACAATCAATAAAAATGAATGATACGGATACATGTGGGATGTGTAGCATTGTGTACTTGTGAGATAAAACTAATTAATGGCTCAATAAGTAAGGATAAGTAGTGTCTAGACACTATAACACATTGCTTTAAAGATAAGAATGACTTGCTTGTACCATGCAGACTAAAATATACAGATAAAGAGATGTTAAATTCCCTGAATTCACATTTATGTATGACAGTTAATTATTAATTTATGTGCTGAAAAACGTGGCTTAGTGATCATAATGCCGGATGGATGATCCGCAGCTGGCTGATGGTCTTGAGTTCAAGTTTTAGTCTATTTCTTTTAAAACTGAATGAGTTGAAGACATGATAGCCATAAAATGGGAGTCACTATTTGGATAAAGGTGGTGGGTGGATTAGGGCTTTAAATCGGCTAATTAGGACAGGCAGAGACCATGGCAATGAGATGAAGGATGAAACAGTCATCCAACTAAGGCTTGACCGGGAATCGAACCCGGGACCCAGTGGTTGGAAGCCCACGCGCTGCCACTGAGCTAGGCCAATATATATATATTATATATAAAGGTGATATATAGTATGGACTCCCAGTATTTATTGTCATCATGTCTGCCTTTGACTACAAAATGTACTGCAGTCACTAAAAATCTCTTTGATATTAGGATAGTCAAAACTGACAAAACAGCTAACATTTTAGACATCTTGAATACATTTTTAGACGTTATTCACTAACTTAAAACTTGGACTACAAGCTTAAAACATGTCTAGAATACTGACCCCCATTTCCTATAATATATCCATTCTGGTTATCTGCAAAAAAATCCTGATGCAAAAACGACCAACACACCATTAACACAGTTTACAGTCCCTGCTAGTCCATCAGGTATGTGATAGTGACTCATTAATAGTAGGACGATTTTTTTTTGGTTTTTCCCTATGTTTTATGAATGCGATACATTGTTGTTGGTCAGATGGCCAAATATTCGTGGCTCTGTTATATTTAGCATTCTTGGCAGCCTCACCCCACCGTTCTGCCCATTGCAATACATTATCTGCTTGGGGAGGCTTTTTGAAAATAATAGTGGCAGTATTCCAATTCAGCTCATTGGCAAACCAGTTATTGTTTCTGATATGTCCTACACTGTGATAAATTGCTGGGTATTTTTGCCCGCAACCTGTTAACAAACTAATCACTGTTTATGGTGCTCATGACCTTTTAGGTGGACAATTGGACAGTGTGAATCACTGAATCAGCTAAAATTATGGACCTAAAAAGAGAAGGAACCTATTTTGGGAATTCCTGAACGTTATGGAGCATTTGTCCCCCAGCAATACAAATGTAATGTTTGTGACCGAAGACTGTCAACCTGGGTAGCCATGTGTGACCTGGTTTTATTGTGATCAAACTGTGAAAATTCCACATAATGGATCTGAGTAATTTCGAAGCAATTGCTTAAAATAATTTCTCTGTGAATGACTCAGTAGTGTCACTTTCATTATCTGTGTCTGTCTGTCTGTCTGTCTGTCCAAGATACTGTATGTCTGTGAATGACTGTCTCTGTCTTTCCGAGGTAACATGCCGGATCGAGTCGACATCGTCTCACTATTGGCCACTGTTGGCCGATTTCCCAGTGATGTTTAGTCTCAACCTATCTGTAACTGTTTCGATCTGTCTGACCCTGCCTGTTTCTCTGTCTACAATATTATCTACTCATAGCTGTCTCTGTGCGTCTGTGACACACTGCCCAGACAGCATTCCAAATAGTATCAACATCGGCGCGACGTGGGCGATGTTGAAACAAATGTTGTACCGACGGCGGCTGACATAGAAACGACGCTGGCCCCATTTGAAATGCTATCTGGGTGAGACCCCCCCCCCCCCCCCCCTTCTCTTGTCTGTCTCAATCTTTGTATGTCTCTGTCAGACTATCGGTCCTCATCAGTGTCTGTCTATCTGTCTATCTGTCTGTCTGGCTGTCTAGCTGTCTCCCTGATAACATGGTACATTGGTCCGATGTTGGTCCGATGATGGTCCAATGTTGGTCCGATGTTGGTCCGATGTTGGTCCGATGTTGGTCCGATGTTGGTCCGATGTTGGTCCGATGTTGGTCCGATGTTGGTCCGATGTTGGCGTGATGTTGGTCCGATGTCGCCCACATAGGACCGACATTAAAACGATGTCATATGCCATCTGGGCTGTCTGTCTGTCTGTCTTTAATTGTCTTTAACTGTCTCTATCTGTCTCTGATACATTTCTTTCATAATCATGACTGCTGTATCACCATGGTTTGACTGTGGCTCATTTCATTTCAGATTTCACATTGCTAAAGTCATTTAGGCCTATTTAACAATAAGTATCAAACATTGCGTCAGGGTTAATCCGTGTCTGTCTCATGAGTCTCATGCATTACAAGGTACTGGATCAGGAACAAAATACATTGCATCAAGTGAATCATCTGTAATTAATGAATTATGATATGTACGAAGTCCATGCAATAGAATGAAACTAACATAACAATATGGAATATGATAGTTTGTGCCCACCCAAAGTCAGTCAGTACAAATGTTGAGCATTGCCAAGTAAGTATAAATGCAAGTAAGTAAGAAAGTAGGTAAGTAGGTAGGTAAGTAGGTAAGTAAGGAAGTATATAAGTCTTAAAATGAGGTCAATGAGTAAGTAACTCAGTGAATGAGTAAAATGTTAGTTAGGAAGTAAGTAAGTAAGTAAAGCAGTAGGGAAGTAAGTAAATAAGTGAATAAGTAAATAAGTAAATAAGTATGTAAGTAAGTAAGTCTTAAAATGAGGGCATACATGAAGTCAATGAGTAAGTAACTCAGTGAATGAGTAAAATGTTAGTTAGGAAGTAAGTAAGTAAGTAAGTAAAGCAGTAGGGAAGTAAGTAAATAAGTGAATAAGTAAATAAGTAAATAAGTATGTAAGTAAGTAAGTCTTAAAATGAGGGCATACATGAAGTCAATGAGTAAGTTACTCAGTGAGTAAGGTAATAAGTTGGTAATATGTTACTGAGCGAGTAAGAAGAACAGGAAAGAAACTTTAAGACAGAAAGGCAAAAAGAATTTCGAAGAAGGAATATATATTAGAGAGTAAGCATACATAAATGTAAACGAACTTTATCAGGATTAATTAGCAATAGGATTCAAACGAAATAGTTTCTAATAACTACGATAACAAAATTTATAAACTCAAATGAATAGAGACTGAGATAATATTTTCAATAAACATGGATAAAAGATTACATTTCAATTAGTGAGTGCATAAAATTAATGTTGCATCATGATTGCGCAATATCTGATTCATTTAGGACATGGTTATTAAGAGTTGTTTACAGAGAAAAATTTTCCTCTTAAACATGACAAGCCAGCATTTTATTTTGAAGTGGTTTTTAAAAGGCCGTGTGTACATATTTGAACGGTGAGACCAAAATCAGCTGATTCTAGCATGGCTGACCAGTCAAGCGTGCAAATGTCATATATGCTAAAAGTTCATGTTCAAATAGGGCATTTGGGAAGCCTGTAGTGTATGTGCATGGAATCCCATGTAAGATCCGGACCCACATGACCCACATGATCCACATGACCTGACCCAGTTATGAGTGACATTTTGACCTTGACTCTGGGCACCTGACCTTCAGGAAGATCTTGTTGTCAAAGACTGGAGCAGGACAGGTGGATCTGTTGCGGTAGAAGTTAGGAATATATAAAAAATTAAATGCATTGTTACAGTATATATTGATCACAGAAACTACATGAACACTTACAGTCACTCTAAGCATAATTGACACGCCCTTTGATTTTTACAAATATATACATTTTTTCATAACTATTAGTCAGACCAATTCACTATTCGGTTACAGTGACATTGATTTTTGGTTGGAGGTCCTATTGCCGAGGTTCTACAGGTAGTAATAGAGTCTTTTCATTGAAAAGCCCTGAGTTCAGCAAGACATAAGTTCTTCCTCTCCTCTTAATACTCCCTTTGCTTTTCAGACATAGAAGATAATCACTGACTTATTCAATAAATATAACTTTCTCAGAAAAATAACAAAATTCAACTGAATGATAAGGTGTCAAATATACATTAAAATGCACTAAAAATACTGCTGCTAGGATGCACTTTGCTTCAGCCAATCACAGCCAAGGGCGGGAACTTTTTCAGCTAATAGAATTGCAGTATTCTGTCATAGCCACCTGGTGGAAATATAGAGAACCTTCTGTGAAAATCCACTATTGTTCAACACCACATGGCATGGTACCATCTCTGAGCCTTGCCATCTCATCATTTCGTTTGCCTCTAACAACAGCTCATGCCAGACATGTCAGTTAACATAATATTGATTACAGCTATTTTAACTGCCAGACATGAAAAATACAACTAGGATCATATATAGCCAACATTATGTACAATTTTGATCCTTGATCCAAGATGACGTCATTAATATGCATGGCCTCCATTTTACGACTCATTGAGTTCTAATTGTTGGAAATGCATGTCAGATTGATCATACATGACATCATGTATGTCATCATATATGCACTGTGCATGAATGCTGACCATGTAGGCTGTCATGCCATTTTGTTCCATCAATATAGGAATAGCACACACATCACGGAAACTGGTAAACAAACCACTTGTGTTAGAAATTCTATTATTCTGAATCACAAGCTTTATCAGTTCAAATTCTTAAGCATGTCTCAGCCATTGAGTGAGATAAGATGCACCCATTCAATCTAGAATAATCTATCTGTTTTATTGACCACTTTTAGAACACTTGTGCAGCTCCACTTCAATATTTAAGGAAGTCTCAAGTGTTTTTGTTTTCATTTTTTAGTGTAAATCTACATTTTTTCTTTGAACTTGTACTTATTTTTGTCCATTGCATGAGACATGCTTTAAGAAGATTCGTAGGTTCATGAGGTATAGTTGCACCAATCATTCGTCACACAGACCCACACTGGAAGTTGTTTATTTTGATGGGTTATGTCAGAGTAGAGCATGGATACTTTTTTCTGTCCTCAACAACTTTAAAGGTGAAAAAGAGAAAGAGGAAGATTAGTGAAAAAATCTATTGACAGTTGTTTATTGTCTTAAGTCTGGTTGGTGAAAACCATGCCGTCTGCAGTATAAACAGAAGCTGATCGTTCAGAAAAAAAACTTGAGAAAGAATTTTCTCCATTCAATGGAAACCTGACGGATGTGATTCATGGAAAAGACGTAAGGAGGCGTCGCGTCTTGTGACAATGACGTCATTGTGTAATCACTGGGGGGATTCCCTGCTGTTGGGTAAGCCCTGCCTTCTATACTCATTCATTCATGCACTTTCACTGCAGTAGCTCAGCTAAGTCAGCGTTTGTTTTTCGTCTCACGTTCACCTCCTTAACCCATCCCATTGAGAAAAAGGAAGAGAATGGCACAGAATGCAAAGCTCTCGACTTCACAAAATCTGGTTTCCTGTGTCAAAGGCAAAATCCTATGGAACTTGCTCTGCATGTCCTATCATAATGCTGTGTACTTTTGGAGAAGCACTTGGTGGCCAGATATACTGTGCTTTCTTCTATTTCCTACTTTTCTCTTTAGGTATATATTCTAAAGCCTGATCCCTAATAGCATTCCAAATCGGGACAATATCATTTCAATATTGGCCACTTTTGGACCATATCGCTAATGTCGTGCTGATGTCGATCCGATCTCGCATGTTATCCGGGATAGCGTCATGCCAAATCGGTCAATTAGCGCCAACGCCGGCCTGACATTCAGCCGACAGAGCCAAAGTCACTGAGCCAACCCCAGATAGAATGCCAGGTCGGCCCAAGGTTGGCTCACAATTGGCTCAATTTTGGCCCGATTATGGCTTGATGTCATCCTGACTTGGGCAATAAGGCAACCTCCATATTGGCCCAATGCTGGCACTAAGATAAGATATACTTTATTTAAAGTCATATGTAAGAACAAATAACATAAGCAGAGGCTTTTGATCGACTAAAATAAAACGATATGAGAATTAAAATATGTACAGATGAGGAGTGAAAAACGATTAAAAAAACTTATTACATAATAAAAGTAAGAAGTCAAAAAATTCATTAAATGCAATAAAAACTGGTTCCACAATGGAAATCTGGCCTTTTGGGAATGTCATCTGGGATGTTGTAATACTATATATCTAGACACGACCGAAACAAACCACGACCTTCGGAAGAGCTGACCTTCCAGTTGTTTTATTGAAGATTACACTTCCTTCCTTTCACAATTCTCTTCCTTATAATTCTGAGAAATTGAGAATACTCAAGGTTAATATACAGCCTCTTCCTACAACTAAAAGGAGTCCAGCATTTTAATACTTTCCAACTTCAGAAAGACTGAAAAAGAAGAGGAAAGTTTGAACAATGAATATCATATGACAGATCCAAACAAGGAAGAAAATGTTCTAGTTTCCCATTCTGGATCCACTGTTTAGTTGTCCTTGAGTTTTTGTAAGAGCATGGTCATTGTATTGAAAAGCTAGTAAAAGTTTAGATTTAAATGTATAATAGCCTACTTAAATTTAGCTGGATCAATTAAGGGACAGTGAGTATAGTTCAAATGCATCTTAAGTACCTTTAATCTCCTTCTTCTTTTGTTCTGCCTGATCTTTGTGAACTGCTGCTGGGAGATCTTTAATGAAGCATAGCGAATGCCCCGAGGCGATTATTCACCTGGCCAAAATCAAGCTCTTTGGATCTGAGCAGCTGCTATAAAACTTACCATACAATAATCCCAGTGCTGTTGTCTTTGTTGTTTGTGATCATTTAGGCTCATTTGGATGCAGCAGACTCACGAATCTCTGGCGAATAGGGTCCCTTTATAAGGTTGATGTTGTGATTCACCTGGTCCTGCTGCCAGGCTGTCTGTCAACCTCTAGAATACACGTTGATGTGATCTACATTAAAGCTTTGATGGGCACCTGACGGGCACTGAAGTCCCCCATTAACATAAGCCAGTAGCGAGCTACATGAAGACACTGGCGCCAGGTTAAAACATCGTATTCCATTCATGTTTACAACTTGCATGATCTGTTTACAGCTTATGTCATTTCTTTACCTGGCAGTGTTGTTTGTAGGCCACACAGAAAACGCGAGAATAGATTGAATCTAAAACTTAAACTTACAGTGTATATTATAGTGTAAGGTAATCCTACGTCACAGCATGGTTACAGTATTATTACGTTACTAACTTACTATGGAATCTAAGTGCAGACTGTCTAACTACCTATTATTATTTCTATTATATCTATCTATCTATCTATCTATCTATCTATACATCTATCTATACATCTATCCATCTGCTCCTCTCCTCTCCTTTCTATTATATCTATCTATCTATCTATCTATCTATCTATACATCTATCTATACATCTATCCATCTGCTCCTCTCCTCTCCTTTCTATTATATCTATCTATCTATCTATCTATCTATCTATCTATCTATCTATCTATACATCTATCCATCTGCTCTGCTCTGCTCTGCTCTGCTCTGCTCTGCTCTCCTCTCCTCTCCTCTCCTCTCCTCTCCTCTCCTCTCCTCTCCTCTCCTCTCCTCTCCTCTCCTCTCCTCTCCTCTCCTCTCCTCTCCTCTCCTCTCCTTTATAGCCGATAATACCTCCTAAACTTTTTAAATAAGTGCAACATGTGTAAACCTATCGAACTAGGTTGATTTATTGGCCAATATTATCTGAAGTGTTAAAGAAAATCCCTTTATTGATGTAATAACTGAAACATACCCATATGTAATCAAGGGACTTATGTACATGTGTTGGACATGCTGTGCGTTGTGAATGCATATCAATCCAAAAACTAAACTAGATTTGAATGAGATTTTGGCAATCAGGCGAGCTAACTATATACTTCAATGTATAAGGCTATAGGATATGATATTTTGGTATAGATTTTTGTATACTGCATATGTTTGTAATGTACATGTATATAATGTATGGTCATATTATTGAATGGACATATATATTTAAGTTCATAATGGTATGTACTTATTCAACCATATGTACACGAAGATTATGAATTATGGAGATAAATAACAAGTGTACAGTTCGAGTCGATATTCAATAAAGACTGGTTTAACATAAGGATGGGAAGTTGTATTTATAAGACAGGATTAAATGGTGGTCCTTGAAAGTCCTGGGCATTCTTATGGTAACATTGGGTGAAGATCTCGAATCCCAGTGGCCAACACAGGGCTCTGTGAAATGCACACTCCAGTCATGCCTGTCTGTCTATCCAATACCTAACGCAGATGATCTTACAGGTTATCATGTCGTTAAATATAATATACAATAAAATAACTAATTTAAAATCATGGAGGTGACAGGAGGTCATTAAGTGGTCCAACGAGTCTCACAATGTTGTTAACTAGTATTTTACAGCAAAAACATTATCTTTGTTATGTTAAACAATGTTGAGACACTTGTTTCGAAGTAGTGTACCTATGTATCCTGCAATTATGGGAAATTTAATTGTAGGTTGGCAGGGGGACATGCTTTCTTTTCACTGTCATCATTGCCCCAAGCTGATTCACGCCTCCTGTTTGAAAATTTGAACAAGTGTCTGGGGATATACAAAAATGTTCAAATATTTGCTTAAACCAGAGCTGAACATTTTCTCAATAGAACACCTTGGTCTGAGCATGAAGGGGTACACTCACTTCTGTGATGTACTCAAGAACATGAATTTCAAGTAAATCATTTGGTAAAATGCCATATTTGGACATGATTATTGGTCAATATGAAACAAGCCTGTAAGTCCAAAATGGGCCATTATTAGACAGCATGCCTTACACATATAGTGCCAATGATCCACTGTGCACAGCTAGGTTATATATACCTTGTTAAAATTTATGTGCAGTGCTGTTAAAGGGATCAATAAACTAATCACCTTTTTTCCTGAAATTTATTGGTCGTAAATGATGGGATTGGATTGTAAGTTTGATCCACCCCAACACAGTGGCTTCAATTGAGAGGTAACCTCAATGTTGTCCTATTTACTTCGATATGTCATTACCAAGTACTCCAATCCGGACTTCGAACTCATCCCTGTCTGGTGCAAAAATATGGGACGTAAAGCCCGTCTCGATCACCCACCCACCCACCACTCCAATCCTGACAGAAGTCTAGAACACAAGACAAAACTCCTGAATTCCTGTTTGTTTTTCTAGTGATCCCACAGTTTGCCGTGGGTGGAGCAGACTACTCCAATGAAAGCACCCAAACTTTGATTGGAAGCAGAGGCCCCAATCTCCCTTAGATCTGTCACTGAGTCAGTCATTGGGTCCTTATGCAAGAGACTTCGTCAGAAGTTTGTAAGCCAAAAATGGGGATTAACTTAGTTACTCCGTGGCTACAACTTACACCGAATACTTTGGCAAAGGAATTCCAAGATCTGTTACCGTTTACTAGCTTTATCTGGTTAAGAAGTTCAAGGTCATCTGTGTTACATTTTTGAGCAGGGATAATCATCCTTTGGGCAATAAACAAAAGCAAGATATACAAAGGGAATTATCTGGTTAAAAGTTTAAGTTGCAAACTAAGCTGGTGGCATGTTTCCATGGTTGTATCCAGACTGATGCTGGATTTAGCCTTATTACAAGCTTGGGATATTGGTAAAGAGCAGTATCTTAGACGCCAGGGATACATGTCATTAGCTTATTAAATCTTTATCCAAGATGAAACAATCTTCTCATATTTATTAGCTGCTATATTTGCTAATTTTCACAAATACACATATGCAGTAGATTGGTACAATATGAATGCTAAATTCAAACACACTAAAGTCTGGTCCATTTGTGGGACAATATGTTGGGTGGCCTCCAAAATATGCTGTATTAATAATCCTCAAATTATGATCATGAATTTTCTTTTCCTAAATGCTCAAAATCCTCCCATATGTAAGTAATAATACACAATGCTAAATTTATTTTGAAATTATGACAATATGTTTATTATAATGAAAGAACGCATCCGTAAAAAGCTGCCCCATTATGCGCCATTGTGAAAACAATTTGTGATTACTTTTGATGGGACTTATTTAGATTACATTTTTTGAAGATAAAACATGCTGTGACGCTATTGCACACAACAAACCTCAATACGGCCCTTAAATTAGAATGGCCCTTGCGTGGCATCTTATACAATGCTAGATTTGTGCAGGACTTAAGATGAGACACTGCTTTAAGTGACCTTTGACCTTGGGTCTTCTCAATGTCACCAATGGCTCGAATTTCCTGAAATTGTCCACAGAAATTGTCACAAATTTGCTGCATGTACCTGAAGACGAGCGAGGGCTGATTGCCTTGTGTCACGTCATTTTTGACTTTTTTACCCTGAACAACAAAAATGGGGTCTTTCAATGGGAGCATGTTAGACATGTTGGTATGGTTGACATGTAGTGTCACCCAAAGGAAATAGGTGACCCTTCCTTCTTACACACACGTTTAATTCTTCAAAAGAATTCACCTTTAAAAAAAAAAGTGGGATACCTTGTTGGATGCAGTTTTACGAAAAAATCACTTCAGCAATTTCAAATTTGGACGAAATTCAATAATATTGTTTAACCCCAAAAATCCTCGTATAGGGCTGAAGTGTGTATGCTGGTTGTGCAGTCTCGATCTACTGGGCCAAGGGATTTGAGAAAGGCTCAAGCTTGAACTGGTGAAAGGACCTGTGGTGTTCATCTGTAATGTTGGCAGAGCTTGTCACCAAAGACATAATGGGTATCTGAATAAATGAAAATAACCTTTAATATTTATAATTAATAACTCTTAATAAGTGGTGATCTTAATTTGCCAGGAAGATCAAAATATAGTATCATATAGTCCAAGAGATTGGTCTACAATAACATGTTCTGAAACAAAGATCTTAACCATAGATTAGTTTGTTGTAGGATGGTCTGAACATGGAAGTACCAGTCTCAAATATTTTTGTTAAAACCCATTTATCATTGCCATAAATAAGAATCTTAATAGTATAATTTACTGCAAGTTACACTTTAAAGCAAGATGCATTCCACGGATTATTGTCTGCAAGTGATCAGAGATAATCTTTATTGATCAATTTTTACATGAATTTATTTCTGTTGATAATATAACCCATGCATAAAAATTTCTTGGGTGACTTCATAGCATACTGCACATAAACATTATTTGTCATAAATTTATTTAATCGCTATAAGTGGGAGTACAACAGCTTGTAGGTCATCAAAATTTTTGCCATGATTCATTTTTGAAGTGTGTGAGGCAATCTCCTATTCTTATGATAAGATTTCTCAAAGATAAAATGAAAGTTGATATGTCAGCATGTAACAGTCTAAAATTTCCAGATTTTGAATTCAGTGTAATGAATCCATGATATAGTAGGGCTAGATTAATACTGTATTGTATTGTATTGTATTGTATTGTATTGCACTATATTGCACTGTACTGTACTGTATTGTATTGTATTGTATCGATGATAAAGGACTGTTATATTGCCCATATGCTGAAGCTTAGTCAGCTTGCATGACCATCTTCTAGAGGCAAATGTCATGATGAGATGATTCTTTATACATGTGAGCCACAATAAAATGGCTGGGCCAGTTATGAGGAGGTATTAACTTCAAATTTCACTCTATAGGCCTACATGGGGTAAATGTGCAACATGGTGTGGACTATATAATCTCATCATTACGTGTGCCTCTGGCTCCTGGTCATATTAGATGGCTAACTTAAAGCTTCAAACAAGGAGCATTCAGACATTGAACTATTGCTCCCGAGGCACATGGATGATTCCCAACATCAGGCCGACTGCTAGCTATCTGAGAAATGGAGATTGAAACTCATCATCATCATCATCGTCATCATCAATTTTTATAGAATCTCATCTTTCACCCTAGTTTCGATTAATCATGAGTAATTTATGAACCCTTCTGGTTTCCTGTGGTTAAGCTGACTAAGTTAAGTAACAAATAACCAATATCCATACCCTATGTGCCTACATTCTTTATCTTTGTAGCTCAGTTCATTTCATTGTGTTTATTCCATTGCTTGCTGTTTGACATTGACATTGCTTGAATGTGAACTTTGGTCCCACATAGAATCAATATGGAAACATCTGACCACTATATATGGGCACAGTGTACACGGATATGTATTTCAATATACTCATTTTTCATGTATTATTAAATCTATGTATTGCTACCAAACATGAGTAGCTGGGGATGTGTGTGGGGGGGGGGGGAGGGGGGATTTGAAGTGCTCCACTTATATTTCACCTTAAGCCCACCCTACACTATTCAGGAAAATTTGATAACTGGGTGCTGTTTTTCACTCAGTATCTATGTTTAGTACTGCATTGCACACAAAGGCTGACTGCAGATAAGCACCTAATCATAATACAGACAATAGGTTGTTTACTAGTTATGATTTTCTTATCAGCATGTCTTATCATTTGTCCCCAATGGCTACTGATTATATTCAATGCAAGTCCCCAATGTCATCGTGTGTGTGTCACAAATAGCCATGACACTTCAAAACTTGTCTCAATGTTTTTTTGATTTAGGTTTCATATGATATTATCAAATATTTCATAAGGTCTATACCTAAATAAATAAACTAAATAAACAATTGAGAGACATTTGCCACATCAGCTGTCCATCCGGGCATATTCCCACATCCCAACCTCAGCTAAATTGTTGTTGTTTTTAAACAATTTTATGTCCTAAGCCAAGATTTTGGTTCTAATTACCAAGATTATTGGTTGAACTATAATTGGTTGAATTGACCATTTTTGATTATTCAAATGAATCAATTGAACCAATCACAGGTTAAGGTCGACCAATACCTCAGTTTTTTTAATTAAACAATCAATCTGTTTTCAGAGTGCAGTTGACTTGAAATACAATACAATATAATATGGACAATACAATACCCTTCAAGTTGATGGTTTAAAACTCTTATATATCCTACCTCATTAGAAAACAAAACAGAAGGAAGTTTAGACTAGGCCTATACCTCATTTTATGCACCCAGGAAATGTACTGGAGTGATTTTATGCAATCACTTTGAGTGAAATACTAAGATAAATTTGTTGCAATCATAACCATGGATAGCCACTGACAATCTCCAGATGGCATTCCAAATCGGCCCAACATCATTTCCATATATTAAGCCACTGTCGTTACAACATCGTATTAACATTTCCAACAACGTATTAACATTTCCAACATCGATTAACATTGCCAACATCGTATTAACATTTCCAACAACGTATTAACATTTCCAACATCGCACCAACGTTGAAACGGTTTGGAATGCTCTCTGGGTCTGACATACATGTTTTGGACTGATACCATATAGAGACTTATGCCATCTTAAGCTAAATTCCTGTCATTGCAGTGTGAATTTGCATAGGATTCTGAAAGTATCCGTGTAATGTGTGGTTTGACTGTATGTGGCAGTTAATCGGAAGATATCAAATTAACAGTAAATAATGAAAATTCTGATCAGATCAGATTTCAATATATCCTGAATTGCATGACCATATTTCATGTGTTTGTATGATCTGTCTGGCTCAGATTTCATTTCACTGAACTCATAGACTGGGGTCCAACTCCAGTAAGTCTGGTCACCCACCCATAACTAAAGCAACAACAACACAAACTTTTAAAAATTTGATTTATTGTCGTCATTATCAATTCAGAGGGTGCTCTTAATAATTTCCAGCTTCTATTGAAGAGATTCCATCAACATATCTGATAAAGCATATCCAAGTTAGCATATCAAATTGTATCAACATAGTTGCGATGTCGGCGATGTTGAAATGATGTTGTACCAATGGCAGCCGATATAGAAACGACGCTGGCCCAATTTGGAATGCTATCTGGAATTCCGCGGCTTACCAGATCAGGTATACCCCAGATAGCATTCCAAGTCGGCTCAGCATCGTTTCCATGTTGGTCACCATCGTTACAACATCGTATCAACATCAGCGCGACATCGGCTACCTGGGATGGTGTCTGGGACATCTGTCCAGTGTTGGCTGATGGCGACCATCTTCCTAGCGAAAATGGTCTGAAAATCAATGATCGCAATATTTTGTGGTAATCGCACAGTCGTATTTATATTTATGAATATTTCTTGCTGGTTACATACAAAATAATATTTACATACTTATTTACAATTATAGAGTCACAATAGACCACCGGTGCAGAAACCATGACTTAACCCCAGCCCAATATCTTAATGGCTGTTCCCTAGTTCAGATGTAATCTGTAGATGTGGTAAACAAGCATCGAATGACATCTTACAAAAAACAAGGTTATCAGTCAGATAGGACATAGCACAATTCTGTGTGGGCTCTCCTGATCGATGGTAACGATTTTTGGCAATCATTGGGCCGATTTTAGTTTTTTACAATTGTTACAATTGATACTCCGATTATACTCGATGGAATAATTCTGTTTTTCATGATTCTTGTTTTGTTGGTGTCCAGCAGTATCAGTTTTATCAACATCGATCGATAATTGGTGATGAGACTTATGACGTATAATGCATATTGTTTGCAATAAGTGACTAGAAAAAGTATTATCATTGTTTGCCATAAGTACAAAAATACAGACCTAAGTTTGGTGCAGATGTCCTTAGTGAATACACAACTCAATGACATATAATTCGTGTATTACAGTATTTTCTTGATTACCAACCAGGGTGGGGCATCTGTTCTTTTGGAGAGGCCTTTTGCCCAGGCGTCTAAACGAGAACAACTTCTTTCTCATGGATATCTAGGATAACGTCTTATCAATGATTATGAGGTTACTCGAGCCACGAGTAAACAAGACCGCTAGCTGTCTATTTTGGACCTGGCTTGTAATAAAGAAAATACGGTAATATGTAAAAAGGTTGAGCTGTCTGCCAAATAGGCTAAGTTTCTGAGTAATACTATTAACCAAGAAAAACATGGCTAAGACAGATTTCAAAGTGAGCCGAAGTGTAGACATCAAGACTATATAAAGCTTAAATTCACTGAAAGACTGTCACACTATTAGGGCCACCTCTATGTTCCTTTGACTTCGCTATAAGAAGGTTCTAATTTAGAAATCCCTGCCTAGGCCTCTGGTATATTAAAAGACCTTTGTAATACCTCCTCATGATTCAGACCTCTCCATAGATATATATGCTTGATCACCTTGTAATCAAAAATATACCAGGACCTCTCATCCAGATAACACAATAGGGGATTTTCACGAAAGGTTCTCTGTATTTCCACCAGGAAAAATGGCTGAAGCAACGCAGTATTTTTAGTGCATTTCAATGTATATTTGACATCTTATCATTTTGTTGATTTCTGTTTTTTCCTAGAGAAAATTATATTTATGGACCTACTATGTCTGAAAAGCAAAATGAGTTATAAGAGGAGAGGAAAGACTTATGTCTTGCTGAATTCAGGGCTGCTCAGAGAAAAGACTCTTTTGAAAACTCTCAATTATATCTACCTCACAATTAAAGCCTTGAGGTATCTCTACAGTACCACCTTCAAAGTGCAGGTTGGGGTAGTGGGTGGATTAGGGCATTACGTCCTGTATTTCTGCTCCTGGTGGGCTAATTAGGAGAGGCAGGGACCCTGGCAGTGAGATGAAGGATGAAACAGCCATCCAACTTATAAGGCTCGACCGGGAATTGAACGTGTGACCCAGTGGTTACAAGCCGAGCGGAATACCACTGAGCTAGGCCCCCCACCCCAAGTGCAGGTAGGGGGTGACACAGTAGAGTCATTGTGGTCTGGACCAATTCTGGTCTTAATAGAGAGGTTTGTAAACTGTAACATTTACCATCAACTTCATATACTTCTAAATTAAACCTGGTCTAGTCTGGTTGTTTTATTTGGAAAATAAATCACAGTGAGCCATGAACCTTGCCCTTCTAAAATTTTGTCAGGTGTTTATAAATCTCTTTTTCTGCAATTTTAGATTTGCTCTTATCTTTATTGTCCTTTTAATGCAGCCAACAAACATTGCAATTATACTGCATGAACAACACATTTATACTATAAATAGAGAAAATATCTGTTAACAGCATGCCAAATACTTTGTCAGATATTAATAAAGTTAGATAAATAGTAAAATGCCACCTGAAAGACTGGATTACATTGTTTGCAAAAAGCTCAAGTAAAAATCCCCATATGTATATTCCCCCCATTTCACAGATAGCTCAAGTGTGTACATCCTGTCCACTAGAAATCTTTCAAAGATAAGCCTTATCTGTACAACTCAATAAACAGGTGTCTGCTAACCACTGCTTCCAGAAGGTGGAATATATGTATAGGTAGCATTGAATATGAAACATATTTCTATGGATGGTGTTGTATTATAATTGTAATTAGGCCAACGTTGGCTCAGGGTTTGGACCACATACAGTTAGTTTCATAAAATATGATTGACAGCTGTAGCGACCTATTCCTGGCTGCACCTAGCTTATAATTGGCTAACACCTACCACCACTGAAAAAATATAAACCTAGGTAAATGTAAAAAAGAAAATTCCAAAAGTATCATCTTTTCAACAAAAAACGAGTTGGAATGCTATCTGGGTATAGTAAATACGGAGTCAGAGTAAAATGGCTTCCACCCAGTTAACATTGCTAGAGTGGCTCGATATTGGAGCGACATCAGCCCACGGCAGATAATGTTGAACAATGTTGCCCGATTTGCAATGCTTCATGCTAATTATACTCTAGCAGAATGCCAAATTGGCGGACGGTAGATAGATAGATAGATAGATAAGTCTATTTGCTAAAATATTAATACAAGACAAAAAAAATAAAAAATTATTTCGATAAGCACATAAATCACAACATAATAGATTAATACATAGAATGACTAAATTATATTCAGGAGGGACATACATGTAAGAATTGTTGACACATGCCCCCAGTGTTAGTATGGTAACTTTAGGGTTAGTAAATTAACGACGAACAACCCAGATAGCATTACAAATCGGGCCAGCATCGTTTCTGTATCGTTTTGACGTCGCCGACATCGCGCCAACATTGATACGATTTGGAATGCCATCTGGGAAGAGAATTACAAGGAAAAAAACACAAAAAACAATATAATGATGATACAACATATTTTACAACAATGATCGATGGGCCGATTGCTTATGACAGCCAACGTTCAGCCAACAATGAGCCGACGATGGTGACCATGAGCCAACGTGGAACCGATGTAGCATTTTATCTGGCTCGGGGTTGGAAAGAGCTATTATTTGGTTAACGTAATAATCAAGAGGAAACATAGCACATAGATTAGTGAGGGACAATCAGATAGAAATTCAATATAAATAGCTAACATATTGCAGCATTATTGCTACATTAAAATGCAATTAGCGCATGGCGATGATACGTATGCATATGTGTTGTGGTTAAGGGTCTTTTCAATATACACATCACGAAATCATCCTGGTCCCCTCACACATCCGGGATATAAATAATGTATTGGAAAACTAATCTAATTTTGACTGGTTCACTTTTCGTGTTAGTAAATTGAGAAAAAAAAAAAATCACATTATTATAACACTGATGACATGTATGTTTCATTCAGGACCTAATTATGAGCAGATAGGGCCAAGCATGCTTGCATCAGATTGAGTCGTGCAGCACCGGAAGTAGATATGTGCACGTGCTTTTTTTACGGAAGTACAATAAAAATAGTAATATTCACATATTTCTTAATCATAATCATATAAATATTAATCACCATATTACACATCATATCTATTGATCTGCTGAATGAAAGTGGACACTTTCCTATTCTGGGAACAGATGATAATGGTATGGGATACTCGCAAGTCGGATCTTTGACACTGTCAAGTAACACCCACTTCAGTGCTGCAATGACCGAATGGTGTAATAATTGAGCCTTATAGTAATATTATTGTCTCAAATATAGATTGGGCCTACATTTGTGGCTTCAATTGAGAGGTTGTCTTATAAATGGTCTTATTGGTGAAATGATCTCACAGTGAGGTTTTATTGTATATCGGGTAACCTAACGTGACTCATTTTAATCTGAAATAATAAGCACTTTTTGAAAGCATTGTGTGGTTTAATCAAAGGCCAATATTGTAATAATCATAATAATTTCGGTAAACATTCACGATCACTCGGGAACTTTTGTTATTAGCTTATGAGATATGAAATACGATTGATGTCTTTGAAGTTATGAGGTGAGGATTATCCCAACTAACCTAGATATCAAGTGCTGCCAAAAAGGCTAAAAATAGCTGACTTGATTCAAGTATCCAATGATTGATTACAAGGTAGTTTGTCCCACCTTTTATTCATGCAGACAATGTGAATACAATCATGGTACACAACAGGATACACTATCTATCTATCTATCTATCTATCTACCTTTCTACCTATCTATCTATCTATCTATCTACCTATCTATCTATTTATTTATCTACCTACCTACCTATCTATCTATCTATCTACCTATCTATCTATCTATCTACCTATCTACCTATCTATCCATCTATCTATCTATCTACTTGTCTATCTATCTATTTATCTAGATGGGATGTGCTGCCTCTCCCCCACCTTAGAATGCATATGTATTTGAGGCTTGAGCCTACCGGTTTCCTGAGGTTAAAGCAGTATTTAAAAAGATAGGAATTAGGATGAACTATTTCAATATAACACCAGTCACTATTCCGTAGCATTTGCTTGTAATGATCTGCATGCATGTTCTGGGTGAATGGTGTTTTTTTTTGCTTTGTATCCTGGACATAAATGTAGAACATATTGCCCAACATTTAAGATTTCAGAGTGAGTAATACCATTGGCCGTACGATAAGTATTAATACTAATAGCAAATGAACGATAAGCCTAAGTAAATGGCAAACAACCATATCCATATGTGTTTAGATAGATAGATAGATAGATAGATAGATAGATAGATAGATAGATAGAGTGATAGAGTGATAGGTAGATAGATAGATAGAAAAAAGAAAAAAAGATCTAAAAATAGATAGGTCACTTCTGCAGGGCTCACCTGAGGTGTTAACAAAGGTCCTCGTACTCAGTGTCTCTGCTGAGGCAAGTAGATGACCCACCCATGGAGTTAATGTGACACAATAAACACCAGCCTTATCAACTCATCATTATATCCGCCTCTGGCAGCTGCCTGTACGGGCCTTAACAAGCTGATTAAAGATATCCCAACAAAAACAATGCAGCAAACTGATTAGATAATTGAATTAAATTTTTATCAGTTGTATCAATGAAACAAAAGGACCTGCCTAGATATATTATTATAATTAGCACACTATGTAGTTATTCATTTGAACCATCTGTACAATTTCCCAGTCTTTGAATAACAAGAATAGTTTGCCACACACCAACTCCAGCACAACACCTTGCCTGGGTGCCCATACATGACGGATAGATAGCATTTGTAAACAAACTTCTTTATTTGCAGGGTCATGCTGGCATATATACATTGAAATTATGCAGATATGATGCAGTCGTGTTGTATTGTATTGTGTTGTGTTGTGTTGTGTTATATTGTATTGTATCAATGCTAGTGGTCTGAAGCTTAGTCAGCATATGTGACCAGCTATGCATATATACCAGTGGCCAACGTAATGATGAGAGGTAAGGGTTTTTGTCCACGCCATTTTACACATTTACTTCATAGGTCAGGTCATTTACTTGCCCCAGTGTAGACACCAAGTAATATCCCTATTTATTGATAAAGACACCGAATATATTGGAAAGGAACAATAAACTGTTTTTTCACTATTGCAATCTACCCCGCTATTGCGACCACCTGGCCAGTGCAATTGCACTTGAAATAGTTTTAATTGCAAAAGTTCGTGACATCCTATTTCATGAAATTTATCGTAACACCAACTTATCATTTATATGGCCAGCTAATTTTATTGATTTTTCCAGTACAAATGTACTCCGAAGTTTCCTTGATATTTACAGATCCCAATCAAAACAACTTCACTTATCTTTGAAATTACAATGATCTACATTGTGATCATTGACCAATCACCCCACTGGCTTGACCAATCAAATCTCTACCTTATTATCTATGTTATATTATTTCTTCTTCATTATCTATAATCCTATCTGTAATTGAATCTTGTGTTTACGATAAATTTTAAAAAATGTTTTGCTTTTGCAAAAACACTTAATTTGCGTCCTTGGAATTTGCACAATAAATCTAGAAAATATGACAATATAACATCCTAGATATTTTGGCATTGTAGCTGTGATATGAGATATAGAACATCGAGATAACGATGAGATTTTAATAACGATTTGGATGTTACAACATGCTAATTTTTTTTAGCTTAGTCCTGTAATTTTGTTGTTCTGATGGTAAAAAATAATAATAATAAATTCAGATAATTTGGTGGATTAAATTTCATTGAAATAACTTGGCTTTTACTCTTGGCACTATGGTTTTTACTTTAATTAATCATTGATAAATATAATATTAAGTACGATATATTTTTGCAATACATGCATATATATATATACCAAATGTACCAGTGGAATAACTCACATGTAAAATAGCAGCAAATTGGATATAATAGAGCTCCCTAAATCAGCCTAGCATCATCATGAGTTATTATTATCATGCTTTGTTATAGTACATGTTACAGTGCAGGTGCAATGACCTCAGAGGTCAAATGTGAGGTCAAGGTCACCTGTGATGACATTACCATTACTCCCATTTATCGCTCAATTATGATGTGACATCCAGGGGCCGCTGTCAACATGATTGTTTTATGCATTGTTTATGAACATGACATGTCAGTCTGGGGGTTTTGCACTATAGTGGAACTCAGCCTCTCCATTAAAACCATTCGCTATTAAGGCTACCTCATACAAAGAACACTTTAATTACTGTATTTTCGATTAGTTAATTATTTTTGTTACAGTTATGTCTAATAATTTAGACAGTTATTTGCTCCGGCCTTTAAACGAGGCTGGGGTTAATTTGAGATTCAAAATTGCGACTTAATGGTTGAAATTTAATGATGACTTTGTCAGATGAAACTAATGATATACGCAATTTTAGATTATATACCATATTTTGAATGCCCAATTTCAAATGTCACTAGTATATAACTATCTGAAAACTTGAATAAAACTATCTTAAATTTATATCTAATTTTACATATGGCATGTCAGAGTACATAATATTTAACTTTGCGTCCATGGCAGCCTGATCTAAAACTTGCAAAATTCCCAATTTCAACACAATCGAGAAGCTTCTGCAATCAGTTATTATGCTTTTTGAAATATTGTAATTGACAAATTCTGGGGCACTGTAATTGGCAAATTGTGCTAGGCTGCTGGTCCCTAATAACAGGCATATGATGTGATGTATATTGTGAATGACATATAGAAAGTTGTCACTATATACAATTTGAAGTAATGGCAGAAATACAGAGCTATGTCACACACATGTATCATTATGGAGCCAAAAGCATGCTACAAAACATGTCCTTATTTTCATGTCATTTTTGCATAGTTAAAACATAATGATGAGTTCACTATAAGTACAACTTTTATATATTTCTTACATAGGATCTCAATGAAAAAATGTAACATTTCATTAATAAAAAAACTAAATAAACTAACATATAATATATATAATATTTATCTTACACATTATGAGATATGCATTTTCCGTGAAATTTTGTAATAAGGATGCTATCAGAAAGGTAGTGAATCATATAATTACTCCAATCATATGACAGTCAGCTGATCGAGAGAATTGCCAAATTTATCATAATGTGTTATGTTGTATTATGTAATAGCTGACTGATACCGAGCTAAAATTTTAAATTACCCCCTTTGAAGTTTTTTTCTACATTTGTGGAATCCTATCGTTGATCATGATCAAACAGGATTGCAATTAACACAAATATAAATATATCTTCCTGGACTGGAGTAGTGGATTACATAATGAATTTAGCTGGTAATCAAATAAAGGTAAAAATCCCCAACCCTTCAAAATGCTCCACTTCAATAGAATTCTGATTTCAATTATTTTCTAATTATAAGTGGCTCAGTAGGTAAACTGTCTGTTACATTGATCATGGGTTCAGCCCCATGAGCTTTTTACGTGATGCATATACTCTCAGCTCAATCATCTCATCATTACGTATGCCAATAAAGTTTAGTCTAATAGATGTTTGTAAGTATAATGTCAGAAACCTGTTAGTTAATACAATATTCTGAGCCTTTGAAGTAATTTCATCTAAGAATGGTGTTTAGAGAGGAGAGGAGAGGAGAGGAGAGGAGAGGAGAGGAGAGGAGAGGAGAGGAGAGGAGAGGAGAGGAGAGGAGAGGAGAGGAGAGGAGAGGAGAGGAGAGGAGAGGAGAGGAGAGGAGAGGAGAGGAGAGGAGAGGAGAGGAGAGGAGAGGAGCACCTTTGGACATGAAGTACAAACTTCTTTAACAGAACAATACTGTACGTAAAGGAGGAACAAAAAGAAGAAAAAACTATGTACAATGGAAAGATGAGTAAGTCTGTAAGACAAAGATTAAAACATAAGACCATAAGCTTGTTGTCTTACAATCTCTTTACATTTTCTGTACGTCTTGGTCTAATCTTAGCAAGAGATGAATTGGATTTATCTTTGACCTTGGACTTCCAAGAAGTCCAAGTTAAATGATGCCCGTTTTAAACCCGAAAGCAAACAACCTCTGCTAATATGGGCTGGGATGAGTGAGTATGAATGCAAAATAACTGCTTTTGGGCCTCCTTAAACTGACAGATTCTGTTGGGTCCATAGGCAAAGCAGCTTAACATGTTCTCCGACGGGAGATGTGATAGCTAAGAAGAACTCAGGTGCCAGTTGGCCAGTTTTAAATACCCTTATTTTCATGTAAGGGGCATGGTGTTTGCCGGAGTTCATGTTGTGGGGCCCTCATAATCTCTTTCAATTGTGTGGCCTAACAATATTCCATGGTTATTATCACAATATTCAATAGCCATTATAACAAGGCTTTTTTTGTGCTTGGCTTGTTATAACATTTTGGTAAGTTCTTGCTATATGAGGATTTTTTGGCACAATTTGATGTTCGTTTTGAGGTAAAAAAAAAAGAAAAGAAAAGAGAGTTATAGTCTGACATAGCGTGTTATCAGGGATGTTCCTTTTTTAATAGTGAGATGGTCTCAATAGTAAGATGGTCTTTATTGTAAGATGGTCTGTATAGTGAGGTGGTTATAATAGTGAGGTTGTCTTAATAGTGAGGTTGTCTTGATAGTGAGGTGGTCTTAATAGCGAGATGGTCAATTGTAAGATGGTCTTAATAGTGAGATGGTCTTAATAGTTAGGTGGTCTCAATAGTAAGATGGTCTTGATAGTGAGTTGGTCTGAACAGTGAGGTGGTCTAAATGTGTTCCTTTTAGTCTTTCTGTCAAAGTTTCTGATGTCCCTGCTTGCTATGAACTACAAATTTAGAGAAAAAGAAATCCGAACCTGCATGAGATTACAACTCGCTAGGCTAACCTTACCCCGGCCTCTAAACGAGACTGGTCTTAATTTTAGACCATGCATGTCTCAATTTTAGACCATGCAGCTTGTAAGTTTCATAGATTCAAGTTGTTTCTGAATAACTGAAGTTGGAAAATACTTCCATTAAATACACACTCTTTGTTTCGGGTTATATTATGCTCATATTTTGCATAAATTTACTATGAGATGGGCTAAAACCCCCAAAATGTCTCGAGTATTAAACAGTGAGCCCCCCTTTGGACATGCTATTTTACATTATCACCCTCTTATGGTAGACAGCTTAATTTTCAGCATACTATAAGCATGTCATTCATGTATTCAAACATGTATTCCGACATGCATGTATAGTATTGTCTTTGGTAATAGTATCTTTGGTCCTTCATCTGAATAGGACATTCTGGCTACTTAATTCTTTAATTACAGTTAAACAATTAGGTAAACAATGTCAACTGACCCTCATAATGAGGCAACAATACCTCATTATAATGCTAAACCTCATTATGCCAAAAGTACCTCATTAAAGATACTGTATTCCCGAATTAGAATCTGATATCGCTCCCTGTGTGTCTCTGTATATATTATCTGTATATAAACCTGGATGAAACTAGTGTGTGTAAATGTCTGCATTTTTGGCAAGTAAACAGCTGATTCCAGACAGACAATTTTACATATTAGCTTATAGTGGGGTGGGGGCCTAGCTTAGTGGTAACGTGCTGGCTTCCAACCACTGGGTCCCTGTTTCAATTCCTGGTCAAGCCTAAGTTGGATGGCTGTTTCATCCTTCATCTCATTGCCATGGTCCCTGCCTGTCCTAACATCAGGTGCAGAAATACAGAACTTAAAGCTCTAATCCACCCACCACTTAAGATCACTAAGTGACTAGCATACTGTGTGCCTTATTTGAGTATTCTGTCTGTCCGTCTGTCTGCCACACCATATGAATTACCCTATTTTTCTTGAAGTGCCTCTGATGTACCACTGTATCAAAAATTATTCCTGAAAATAGGGCCAGATTCATCAAAATATGTAAATACAGTCATGGCATACAATATTTGTATTTAAATCCAGACATTAGCTCAATATCAGCGACTATTTGGCAACTGAAACATGTGCTTTGGAAGGCCATAAAGTTACTTAGCACACAAATCCATGTGCTCTTATGAGTCTTATCCTATATGAAGGACTTTTTCTTTATGTTGCCAAAATCACAAGCAAATATTTGTGACAACAATTATTGTTTTGTATTGGGTTAATTTTAAAAAGTCAGTTTACCCTTGGATAAATAGAGATTTAGCCAAGGTTTACCGTATGACTTCAACTCATCTTACACACAATGCAAAACCTTTGACTAAATCAGTGACCTATTCTTAATTTACAGCACACAGTCAAAACAAACAGTCAATTAGAAATTCTGGAAGTCTAAAATTCAAAATAATAGTCATGGGGTCATGGCACATATTCAGTTTACCTAATTTCATGTCAAAAGATACTATCACAGCCACTGTAACCCTCGCATATAAGACCTCCACTGGTGAAAAATGCACTGGACCAGGTCTTGGTGAGTGATCTTTGCTGTTAAGCAGTACTAATAATGAGGTACAGTTAGTTTCATAAAATATGGTCGACTCCAGTCAGCTGTAGCAACCTATTCCTGGCTGTAGCTATAACTGGCTAAAGCCAGCCGCTTCTGTCTACTTTTACCCTATAGTCAGCTAAAACTACCACCACTGAAAACATTTAAACCTTGGTGAATGTAAGAAATGTATCATAAATATGTATGTGCAATCAACATGCATCTTTTCAACAAAAGAATAAAATTAGCATTACTCTCAACTTATGCACCAAATGGTGCGGCATGTATTTTTAGATCTGGCTTTGAGTAGCCAGCTATAGCTAGACAGTTCCAGAGGTTGTCTAGCTTTGTCTAGGTTCAATTTGACGGGAAACTAACTGTACTACTTGAAGGTTTAAATAGTGAAGTGGTGACTGTATTGGTGAGTTGGTCAAATACTTGGGTTATATACTATATGTTATTTTCGACAATATTATATTACCAGTAACCTTTATATCTAACGTCATACTGCACAATGACATGTATATAGTGTTTTTCAGTCATATTATACATTGTAAATATAGATAAGCTTTGCTTTTACATCCAGCCATATCCTGGTGAAGTAGTATTTTGGTATTTTTACCTGTGAGCACATCTGTATGACAAAATACATGAAAACACAGTAATACCTCACTTTTAAGACCACATTTGAAGCATGTATACTTGCCTTAATAGCGAGGAACACCTGTGGAGTGTATTATTGATAATGGTTAAGAATTCAGGTTGGTCTCAATTCCTAGTGGTCATAATGGTTAGGTGGCCTTAACAGTGAGATGGTCTTAACAATGGATGTTGAATGTAATATTGACATAGAAGATAATGCAATCAAATAGACCACTGTGTTTGCTAATAGATAATAATTAGGATAAACCAAGATAAAAGCTGATTACATGGTGTGAATCACAACTTGTTTATCCCATAAGATAAGAGACTCACGTGTTTGAACTAAGCAATAATGCCATCAATTAAAGGGGAACTAAAGGAAATTAGTAAGTTATTTTTAAAAGATCAATTAGATAAAAATCAATTGCAGTGAAAAAAATTGTTCAAAAGACGAGTTTGGTATGAATTTTAGCTTATATAAGAATGCAATTTGCACAACCCGCCACAACGCTGGGGGCCGCCATTATTGCGCACGACACGCACGGCCGTGACGTCACTTATGTCCTAAGAACTGAGCTGTAGGTACATGTCAGCCCTACAAATCAACTCATAATACAGTTTGTAATCCGTTTCATTCATTGCAATTTTGAAAAGAACAATCTGAACAGATAACACACCAGCATTCTTATCTAATAGTAATATTTAACATAGTCGAAATTAGAACTGCAATTATTTATTTAGTTTAAACCCCTTTGATGGGGAATAACTATTGAATAGGTAGATACCCGTGCCTGAGGAAAAACTTGTTATTCCTGGCACTTATCACAGGCCTCTGACCACCGTTCTGTATTTCACTGTACATAACCTGTTCCTAACATTTAATCTGTTTCAAATGTTTATTTAGTTTTCTTGAATGAATAATCAATTTCATTATTGAAAAGGGCGATCCCTAGATAGATAGATACATACATACATACATAGAGGATAGATTCTAATGCCTTCACATTCACTTATAGGACAATTGTTCAATTTAAAAGCCTACTAACTTATTGATTATACTCCTATATATAGTTTTCTTTTTACGATTTTATAAACTAAAATATGTATGTTGTTGCCACCATGAGGGTTGAAATGACTAGAAATTAAAAACATAGATTCATTAATTGATACCTGTCACTCATAAGTATTATATAGCCAATTGACCTAAAATAAATAATGTGTGTCTAATGGCAATTTACTAGACACTGAGTGAGAACAGTGTCTATTAGCATGCTCTTGACAAAGGCTCAAGTGCAATTAACACCTGTTTCTAAAGCTGGTTAGTGGTCAAGCATTGAGCATTGAATTGCAATGCAGAGCATCTAGAATGTACAACAGTGACGTATTTCCAGCGACTTCAAAACACCCGCGACAGTCAAATATGGCGGCCTCCGTAGTTCACAAAACAGAGCTAATAAATGCAGGATATTACTTTACCAGGGCATATATACACATTATGAAAGGCGTAGATGTGTTTCAATGGACCTAAGCTTACTTCTGAGAGGTAAAGTGCTGAAGGTGTTAGTTCCCCTTTACGTTTAATATGGATATATAGATAGATAGATAGATAGATAGATAGATAGATAGATAGATAGATAGATAGATAGATAGATAGTTAGATAGATAGATAGTTAGATAGATAGATAGATAGATAGATCACTAGTCACTACAGTCTCTACAGTTACTACAGTCTCTACAGTCACTACAGTAACTACAGTAACTTTAGTAACTTCAGTAACGTCAGTAACTATAAAGAGTAACTAGAGTAACACACAAACCCTGAAATTAAAGTTCAGAATCAAAAGCATTACATGTTTTCTGGTTTTATTCTGGGTTTCCATTGTGCATGCATGGACTCCATGGTGCATGTTTTATTCAGTTTTCTCGTATAAATAGACGACAATTTGGAAACAGAAATTGTCATATTCGTGGGTATTATACTTGTATTTTATATTAATGATACACTATAGGTCAGGAATGTTAAACAATGCTTTGAAGTTTTCAATTCTGGCAGAGCTTAGTGATGCTGATGTATCTATGGCAACAACAATCAACAGCAGCAGCAGCAGCCAAAATAATGCCATGCTGATGACAAGTGATGCAGGGCTCCATGTAAGACATGCAGTTTGGCAACTGGATGCTGCATCAATTATGGAATACAATGGACCAGGGATGCTGGACACTGATGCAGGATGGCACACTGCCTGAACAGACTGGCTGTCACGTCTATGAAACTGGCTGGACACTCCGGTGGACATACAGTGGACACTGGCTGGACACTCAGTTCTACATCAAATGGCCATAATGTGATAATAATGAAGTGCACTCACAGCTCAAATTTGGGTGGGTCTTTTGTAGACAATACAGGCATTAACAATTCAATTTCATTGTTTTAGTATTTTTAGAATATTTTGGACATTTCTTTTCACTTTGAAAGTTGGCAAAATAAACGATGACACACAGAGAATACAAATTGTGTTAAAAAGGAATCTTTTTGATGTATGGTTTCAGAATGTCAGTCCACTGAATTGAAATACAGTTAGCCTCTTGATTCAAACTATACATCGAAATGAAGTGATCTTACCAGCCACTGGCAGGTAATATTAATACTGAGGTTAATTATAATGCCAGACAAATACCAAAACAAGATGAAAATAATATTAAACTCATTAGTAGAGGTTTGCATGCATTGGGAATATATCTGTATCAAATTTATGAAATTAGGGAGCTTAACGAAAAGTTTATGATTCTATATCTGGGAAGAGGTGCTTATGTTTGCTCTCTTGTATGATATAAGTGGGAAACACTTAAGACAGCGATTGAGTGAAAGACTGAAGAAACACAATCAAATTATTCACATCAGAAAAGAACTTCACTGACTACCAATTTAGCTCCAGAATTGGAATTCAAACTTCTCAACATGACTTGGAAAGCACTCAAAAATGAGTCTCTCGAATGCCCCTCGCCTTTGGAAGAAGATGTAAAACAGATCTTCACCAATAATGGCTTTAAGAAGAAATTACAAGCTCATCTGAGCAGAATTCTTTTCTGAAGCAGGCCTCATACAACTTTATTTATTTTATTTATGTTATTATTTTATTTATGTTATCTTTATTTCGTCATGCATGATTGATTTGAATATATTATAAATTCTTACGCAAATTCTTGAGAAATACCAATATTTCAAGCGTGTTCTGACCTCTCCGAAAATCTGACCTTGCAACAGATAGTAACAGCTAGTAACAGATAGTTGTATTGTTGACTTCATGTCAGTGCATATGCATGGAACTAGAACTGCATTTACATGTTTTTGTGGATCTTTTTATGACCTTTTATAGGGTTGTTACATGACAATTAAGTTTGCACTAACATCAAAGAGCTACAAACGAGTTATAAAAATGACCATAAAAGACAGGTCACAGTCGCGTGTCAATTAGTGGAATAAAAAGATGCTGAGACTGAATTAATATTAATATTATTAAAATTAGATTGACGTAAACATGTGTTTGATGTGAGGTGATCTAAATGCAATAAAATTCTACATGATCGAAACTCCATGAAAGTCTAATCTATAAGCCCAGGGCACTGGTATGATTCTAGGTGCCTGGTAGTGGACTGACTGACCGCTGGCTATCTTGACCATGCACCAGACCCTGGTCAAGCAGGCTGGCTCAAGCAACAAGAGATTATGTATACTTCAAATAAATTATGATTATACTAAATATTATTGATTATGCCAAGTTTATGTCATAATGACATGCAATTTGGTTTACTGCAGCTTGCATCATTCAATTATTAAAAATTAAATCAATTTATTCTCCTACTACAATGTGCTTGTCCAATCACATCTCTTCATTCATACCATGTGACTGTCCCATATTTTTGTTATATTGGATTATAGTGGACCCATTAAAGATAGTTCATTGGATCCCAGTGGAGAACAACAAATGGTGGAGGAACGTCATCCAATATAACGTTTCATTGGATTCAGAAAGTTATATTGGACTCAGCTAAAGTCTCATCCAATATATTTCTTCATGCAATGAAAACTATATTAGGCTGCTGAGATATCTCGTTCTTGCTGTGACCTTGACCACTTGTAATGGACAGAGTATTCTGTGATCATTAAGTCATCAATCAGTATGTCTACTAGACACCAGCATATGAATTGATCATAACACTTGAAGGATCCAATGGATCCCTGGATCTCTTGTAACATGTCATCCATGCATACATGTACGATTGAAGGTCCTTGCATGCATGCCATGCAATATTATTTTATGTAATGCAAAAATTATATTTACATGTGCACAATCAATTATTAATGTGGTCATATAAGGTAAAGGCTACTAAATTGCAATTGCATTCACACGATTAATGATGATAGTGATGATATCCATATCTAACTATTTCATAATGATATATAACATTAAATTATTAATATTATAGGTACAAGTGCAAATACGAAACAGGAAATAGATATAAGTTGCATTGCAAAAGTGAAACTGAAAGTTCCATAATTGAGATAAAATTCCTAAAAGATTCCAAATACGTGTTTTCGTGGCACTATGGAATGATCCTTTGGCTTAAGGAATAAAAATTCGATTCTGCAAAAAATCACAAAATGTGGTTATCGTAATCCCATGGCTTTAAGCCTGAATAAAGCATAATCCTTCATGCAGAATGAGTATGGTTACATTGGCCTTATCAATGATTGATATTCCAAGTAATGTTACTTGGTTCCAAATAACATTACGTGAAGCTAGCTATCTTAGCTACCTGCATTCAATTATCAAAACATCAACGTTTTGTATGAGTGATGGTTAAACTAGATACTGTATTCACCCATGCATAGTTAAAAGACTACACCACACGTATTTATCCAACTGGAATAGGTTGCAGTTTACTTTGGAAACACTGGCGTCTCGCAAGGAGCAGTACTGCCTCCTGTGGCACTGCAAGCAACTGAACCAATGCCGCTACTGCCACTGCTACAGCTGCTGCTTGCAAGCTCACTCCATCAACTAAAGCAGCAGCGACAGAAGCAGCAGCAACAGCAGCAGCATCCCATTGGTTACCCTGCTACAGTCATCAATATTGAGCAAGCAGGGCCAGAAACTGCATTGGCTGCAGACAAAGAGAACAGGTGCAGAGCCAACCAATCTGCAAGCAATATGCAAGGCAGTGGCAGCACCAAGCCACGCCTATAATACCCATGTGATACCTACAAAACACACCATCGAAAGTTTAATATATAAAGTTATTACATATAAAGAAATGTGCAGAAGTTGTCCATCTAAGTTTGGGCAAACGAGTTACGTAAGTATTGTTTATATTTCATTAAAATTATCTGTGAAACAAATGCTCAAGATAATTCTTGATTTTGTATCACATCTCAGAAATTTCAAATAAATTAAATTTTTGTAAGTAATATTGTATCCAATCAATCAATCAATCAATCAATCAACCAATCAACCAATCAATCAATCAATCAATCTATCTATCTATCTATCTATCTATATAACTATCTATCTATCCATCCATCCTCCTATCTATCTATCTGTCTATCTATCTATCTATCTATCTATCTACCTATCCATCCATCTAACTATCTATCTATCCATCGTTCCATCCATCTATCTATTTATCCAACGTTCCATCCATCTATCTATCTATCTATCTATCTAACTATCCATCTATCCATCTATCAATCTATCCATATATCTATCTATCTATCTATCTATCTAACTACCTATCTACCTATCTATCTATCTGTCTATCCCCCTATCTATCTATCCCCACAGCGAGGGGTCATAGAGTGCAATAGCAATGCACATTCGAAATTTCGAAACACAGACAACAGTCATGTTAAACGAAAAGTCATATTCAGTAGCTATATAGCTGTCAACAATAAATTGTGATTTAGCCGATCCTAGCCGTATGCTATACTGGTAATTATTATTCTAACAATGGCTTTTTGGAAAACAATGGGTCATATACAGAATTTAATAGACGCGCTGAGAACATTGGCATATCAGAGTTAACTGGCCTTATAAATCTCATACGAAGAATGGCTGCTCATGAAAACAATAGAAAAAACGTGATTTTTACAACTTAATTTTACCATGTTGTTTGGCCACTCCTTAAAAGTATTGTTTTGAATAAGTATCGTGGTTTAATTGAATAGAAAATCAATTATCAGTAGTAGAGCATAATTTAATGCCTAACCAACTGACAAAATAAGAACATGACGACACACTCGGTGTTCAATCAGACAATGCAATAAGATTGGCCTGGTCAAGCATGAGTCTTTCTCAACGCACTGGCTGAATAAAAATCCTTTAGAACATGCATGCAGTCAAACCTGTCTATCAAGAAGGACCAGGTATGGACTGTCATTTTTGCTCATAATAGTTATGACCTAACTTACCTTACCTGATAGGTCCAGTGTAGCCTTGCCATTAAGGTGCAAGACTACTGGTCTTAATGGTGAGGTGGTCTTAATAGAGAGTTAAGATACCATGGTACATGTAGGAATAGAGTTGAGTCTCACATCTTAATAGTGAGTTTGTTTAATAAGCTGGGTAAATAGCAATGGGGTAATAATATATACAAAAGTCAGTGGCCTCAATAGTAAATTGTAAATTACAAGTAAATACTGTAACAGAGGTTGGTGGTTATAGTCCTAGGGTAGTCTCTTATAATGTGAGGTTTCAGAATACTTGTCTTAGTGATTTTTGATTTGAGCAAAATTGCCTGGCAAGCAATAACATTTGCCTGAGGATGACAGTTTTTTGTTTGATGAAGTGTTAAAAAAGTTGTCTTACACACATTTCTGAAAATTAAAGTGAATAACCAGTATTTGATGTAGGTGAAGTGCTTACGTGTAAGTGTTTTGGAGGATAGAAAAAATGTGTACAATATTACCCAACGACTAAGATCACATTTGGGAATTCAAACACTAAAATAAAGTGGTCTTAATATTGAGGTAGGCTTTACGTTTAGTCTATATTAGAACTTAGAACATTTTCACAGTATTTGGTCATTATTTGGGCCCTATGAAGTGGAGCCAAATTGACAATGTCTTACAATTGATTTGGGTGGTGTTATAAAAGTAAGAGTTCCACATCATTTCTTGAGGGTAGATTTTTCACGAAATATCTGAAAGCAAATGTTAGCCAAGGGCTAGAGGGAGGGTGAAGATTTAGAGAGGGTATTTGCCCGAATTGAATTTGGAGAGCCCTGTGAATTGATGTAGACTGGCCGTGACATTCTGAGGGGGGCAGGGTGGGTCATTTTACCCCATTGGCTTTGCAGGGATCAAACTGTCAAACTGTCAAGAGCCAAGTTTTCGCTGAGTGACCACAAAAACTGAACAAAGCAATCCCTCGACTTCAAAGGAAGAGGGTGTAATCTTTCTGCTCAAACTGGGTCATCCTTCTGTCTTTGTCTTTCTCATATATCTGTCAGTCTGTCCCTGGTTGCATTGTATGTTTGTCCAAGTATTTGAGTCTCTGTCTTTCAGGTCTCAGAGTTTTTAAGTCTTTATCTCTCTGTTATTGCATCTTGATATATTTAAGATATCCTAAATGTGTGATCTATTTATAAATTCTATACATCGTTTGTAGAATTTTTGTTGATTTTTCTTTTGAACTTTTGGTTGCCATTTCTAATAATTATATTCTCAATAAATCAATCAATCAATCAATCAATCTGTCTGTCTGCCTAGCTGTCTATCTGTCTGTCTGTCTAGCTGTCTATCTATCTATCTATCTATCTATCTAGCTGGCTATCTATATATGTATGTATGTATGTATCTAACTATGTATGTATGTATGTATGTATGTATGTATCTATCTATCTATATATCTATCTATCTATCTATGTCAGGGTCTCTCATATCTTTGTCTTACAAATGTACTTTCCATCTGTCATTGTTTCTTGGTTTCTCTTTCTATCTATGCCACTCTGTGTGGCTCTTTTGTCTGCCTCTCTGTCTCAGTATGTACTATTTGTAAATTGTATGCTTGACTGGGATTATTAACAAGACCGAGCCCTTTGCCAACACTTGTCACCCCAACCCCTACATGGCGGCCTGCCTTATTATCATGCAAGTGATGAATTGTTCTTCTTGTGAATGTCATTTTTCACACGAACACAGTTTTTAGTGACTGCAGGGTGCTAGTACTTTTCTCTTGTAGTACTTGCCTATCAACAGAATGTGCCTAATTGGCCCACAAAAACAAAATTGTTCCAAGTGGGGTTTAACTTGGTATTCCATTATTTTTTGAAAGATGCATCATAATGTGAGCAGTTTTATTTGGAGAGGGAAGAGGGGCTACTTGTTTTTTTCTTTTATTTATTAGAGAGGAGTCATTTGTTACACCACAAATAGTGGGTGACTTAGTTAATTGATTGATAGAAATTTTGTTAGCGTCAATTAAAGGAGTTGTTTTTTCTGGAAAACTTAAAAAAATACCATCCTAAATGCTATCCTAACAATTAAACCTTGGCCCAGCATTGATTGAGTGATTGATAAAATCTATTTATTCATTGCTCAATGCTGGGCCAATGTTTGGTCAATGTACGGCCAATGTTGGCCCAATTTAATCCAATGTAAGGCCAATGTTGGGCCAATGTAAGGCCAATGTTGGGCCAATGTAAGGCAAATGTTGGGCCAATGTTAGGCCTATCTATCATTGGGCCAACTATCTGAGTAGATCCCCATATCATCTGTGCATACATGTATCTATAAGTGAAAAAAAGTAAAATATGTGATATTAATCTGTTTGTTTGCAGTGGACAAATAGCTTTATTATTACATATCAAATTTGAGCCCACACTGTTGTATATCAATTTGCAAAAACCACACTCAAATTAACTTTTCTTTAGCATATGGAAATGGAGGAGGTATTCATTACCAATATTAAGGTTATTCTCATTTTCAAGGTTGTTATTTTGAAAGTTAAAACGCAAACAGGGCCTGCAAAACTACTGGAAAGAAATATGTATTTAATGTGTGTTGTTACTCTCTCGTTTTTCAAACTATAGACACCCCTCAAAATGGGGTCATTATGTGAAATTGTTCAATTGATGCAAAATAACCACTGCCTCTGGACCACATGAAGGGGTGGGGGGGGGGAGGGTGATAGAGGCAGGGAGAACAATAAGGTGAAATTAGACAAATTGTTATGTATGCATTCTAGCTGTGTGGTGTTCGGGGCATATATATGTACCATGAATTTTGGTCGGTTGCCAGGGCAACCTGGTTGTTAGGAGAATTTGCCAAAATACCATAAATGTCGAATTTGCATGAGTCAGACTTTTACAAGGATACATGTGATCCCTTCTTATCCTATTAGTCTACTCGTCTACTCACAAAGTTTTACAATATTTGTGTATGGTCTTTTCTTTTTTTTCTTTTCTTTTTACTTGCACTCCCCTTCAGACTTGTAACTTTCATTTACAAATGAAGCCTCAGGATTTTTTTTTTTTGGAAAATTATTATTTCTTCAAAAACACTTTTAATTGTTACATGTTTGTTTTTTTTGTACTTGAACCAACCAGGAAGGACATTTACTTTGTTTGTTATTTATTTTTATTAGATGTCATATATTCCCATTTTTAGTTAGTTACTTAACTTTGCAACAAAACGTTAAAAAATGAATGCAAATTACCTTTTTTCTTTTAAAGCCATTTTACTAGCAAATAACATCATATTTAAGAGCTATTAGAATTTTGCAAAACATAGTACATTTATGATTGAATTGACCATCAGAACATCAGATGCTTGACTTTTTGATCAAACTGCCCCCCCCCCCCCCCATAGACTTATCCAGGCTACGGCCCTGTGAGGTGGCCTTCATATTTGAGGTTTCTTTTAATTAATATATTAAAAAAAACAGTCGGAACGACCCTACTGTATACATCTACTAAATAAAAGTTTATCTTTTTCCTTCAATTGCATGCATCTTTAAGATCACTAATTAAAACTCCCTCGCCATTAGGACCATCAATTTGCCAGGATGTTTTTAATGGCGAGATTCTATATTCAACTATTGTAATGTGTTTCCTCCCCATTCACTTTCTTTCTAGAACAGTAGCTCCATCAATTTCTGTTTTACATGTTTTTGTATATTCTAAGCTTTTTTCCATGAGCTTGGAGACAACTTTCTTCTTCATGCAGAGATCCTACAGTATACATAACCCAGAATTTCTGTTACATTCACATCCAGGCTATACGTGTAATGGCAAAGTCCACCTCTTTATTAAGACCATCACTTCATATACGAAATTCAATGTAGTTTTACAATAGCGAAGTGCGTTTAAATAGTTAGGTTTACTATTGATCAAATACAAGTATGCATGTACAGATAGGTCCCAATTAAGTTATGTGGCCGTTATTAAGAGGTGCCTGACAAGAGAGATGGCCGTTATAGGTTTTACTGTATATGTGAACCCCCACAAGGTCCTTGGTCTGTCATCTCTGGTTCCTTGAGTGAAGAAACACTCCAGGTTGGGTCTCGCGAATTCTGTGATCTGATTGGTTGATATCTAGCATCCGCACATTGTGACGTCACCTTCTGATTGACAGACTTGACCTGTCTCCTTCTTATATGAGACGGGAACGAGCCAGGTCTGTCATGTAAAATGTGAAGGATCGAATGAGAATGATCCAAATATGGCTGTTAAGTCATCCAACTAGGTCAGTAGGTCACAACTGGATCACGCGCCAGAATAACAATGTCACATAGAATTCTAGTCATCGTCTCCATAATGGCTTAAACCTGGTGACCTCTCCCCTGGCCTTATTTTGTATGCTTCCAGTATTTTCTGGTGTTTGAACAACAAAGCCTATGGCTTCCTCCAGCATTCCATGTTTGTTTGAATTTGAGTACTGCTCCTTTTGGGAGTTTTCTGCAAAGTCTAAATTTTTTATTATTGCTTGTCAGCATAGTAATAATACGATACGATACGAAAATCGTTATTGACATGTCAAATATATACAACTAATTAATAATAAGAAGAAAATTACAATATATGGCCTCAGCCCAAGTATCCATATATTGTAATTTTCTTTTTTCTTATACAATTGTTATACAATAATTAGATTTTTTTTTATCATTTTATATATATATCTAATTATTGTATAACATATTTCTCCTAATTTGACATAATAGCTAGTATGCTACATCCATTGGAAAGGGGCAGTTGAAGTAGGATTTTAAATTAATTTCTATGTTTTGGTTGTAAATATATAGAACATAACAAAATGGACAGAAATATAACTTATAAAATGTCAAACCCCAACTTTCTAGATTAATATTCTGCAGGCTGACTCCCATTGGGATTATATGCCTTTATCACTATAATTCTGAATTAAAAAATAATTAAAATAATAATATTCTAAATGGCTTCCAATAGCTCATTTTAGAATCATTAGTCATTTAAGTCACAGGGAAAAGTAGATATTATACATTAGGATACAACAAAAACTAAAATTTAGTCGTTATAATGTTGGAGTTAGATTTATTGCTAGCATTTCCGTCGAAATAATCAAATACCAATGGCTTAAAAACATATGGTCGTTCATGTTGAATCATATTAGTCCATTTTACCCAAATTGAAATCGGAAAATCAGAAGGATGCTAATTAGAACGTTTCAAATAATAACACAGTCCTGGTACGTGTAGGAAAACCCATGATTTTAAACTTTCTATTAAAGTGTGATATGTGCATCATACTACACAAATACCGTTAAGATAACTTAAGAAAAGATACCTGCTGGCATTTTCAGTGCATCTAGGGTGGGCTTTGGATGAACTATATCCAAGGGTATACATTGTTCTAAATGAAGTGACAGTTTAAGGCCGAGTTCCCATCCTCTCCGGACCTCCAAATTGGTGAGAATTGTCCATCGCCCTATATATCAGTCATTGACAATTTCTATCACACGGGCCCTGATTCTATTTAATTGTTGTCAACGTGGGAGAAAAAAAGTTTTACATGTTTGGAAAATATTATATTATAAAATATGAGATTATGGGCACTATCCGTGATTTATTGACGTTAAATTGGTGGTGCCTTTTACTTAGTGTCTATGCTGGGGTTCCATGACTGTGGCGACCCCACCCATGAGGTAAATGTAGCTAAAAGTGCAAGCAGAAGAAAAGATAGTGCAGCCCTCTCATCATTACTTTGCACAATGCGAACCAACTGAGGGGGTGTTCAGACCTCCCCCCACCCCCTTTCCTAAGCCCCTATTGTATGTTTTAGAGGACTATCCTAATCCCCACTTTTCTGCCTTGTGCGTGACTTTCTCTTGGCACCCCTGCCCCACTTAATTTGACCTTAGTGACATGCTTTGCACACATGCTGCCATGAAAATATGGAAATACATATCTCTATATAATATGCCTTAAATATGGATCTTGTCTCTGTGTCACATTTCCAAGAGAGAGAGAGAGAGAGTGTGTGTGTATAACAAAACATGTAAAAAAAAATGTCATGGAGATATAGGCTTCATTCTAAAACAACTATAGCCAAAGAACTGCTTTAATAAGACCACCTCACAGTAAGACCACTCAATTTTAGATCCGTTCTTACCATTGCATAATATTGCCTCACTTAACTATTAAGACCACCTCGCCATTAAGACCAGTATATATTCACCTTAATGGCGAAGTTTCACTGTAAATGTAATGTGTTTTCAATGTTTACAAAATGAAGTTATACTCTGAAATCTTGATTTAGGAGATAAAATTCTACAAAGCAATGTACATAAAGCATATCATTTTCAATGCGAATGAATTTAACGATGAGAAAGAATAACAAAAATAAAAAATTCAGCTATTTCTTTTCTACAATGATATGAAAATGCATAACAGGCTGTGTTCTGATCTTTGTGATCTTTTGTCAATTTCAGTAACAATCGCACTTTAAATAGGCTATGTCACAATGCCCATAGATGATAGAAGAAAAGTTAATTCTATTCATTGTAAATAACAGGAAATTTATTGATAACATGATGTTCAATACATGTATACATACATATATACAATGTCTACTGCCCACTGTTATAATGTTATAATAATATTTAGGACATCCTTGATTCATAAATTGAGTGGTCTTAATTAGAGGTTGACTAATATCTTGTTGGTCTTTAATGACTATTGTGTTGTTTTTGTGCAGTTAATTGTCATCAGGCCACCCAGGGTGATCATGACACTAAATTCCATATTTTATGATCTTCACTGACAACTGGCTTGCAACTTAATAAATGAAGTTTTTGTAAGCAGGCTGTGACAAATTAGTTTTCATCATGGAGTCACTATGGTGTCGTGGTTGATTAGGGCTTGATGTCCTATATTTTTGCACCTGTTGGGCACAGGTGTATGGGCTAATTCAGACAGGCAGGGATCATGGAAATGAGATGAAGGATGAAACAGCCATCCAACTTAGTATAGGCTTAACTGGCAACTGAACCCGGGACCCAGTGGTTGGAAGCCCAGAGCGCTACCACTGAGCTGGGCCACCACCCTGGAGTCACCCTGGTGACTCCATGCTTTTCATGATCTCATAACTCACAAAGAACACGTGAGTTCTGCATGTTTCTGGAGTCACCAAAGCTCATTATATATCTTTAGACACAACCTGACAGATGGGTTTTAATTTTCCAAAAAAACTATTATTCTTACCAAATATAAATTGGTGTTGTATTTTACCTCCTTTTAAAGACCACCTTACTCTTCGGGCCACAAAATTAGTACCAAGCCTGGTTGTAATGGCGAAGTATCAATGTAATATCAAAGAATAAAACTTCTGGAGTTTCTTTGATACAATACCAGCAGTCCTGAGTTCAAAACACAAATCACGACCATTCAGCGTGGGTGCACAATGTTTTGGTTATGTTGGAAACTGTTGGTTTTGGTCTGGCTGCCTGTTCCTCCATCTATTTACACAGGTAGAGATGTTTGGGATTTGGTGAACGGATCATTCTATGCCATGACAGATTCTGCGTGCACCGTTTGCCAAATTCTGGTCAAGTGAGGGGAAGCTACCAAAACAGCCTTCTTTGTAACCCAAATTGTTGCTACCTTTTCTCGAAAGCAACCCTCGAATGTCTGGTTTTGTGCTATTCTTGGCTACTTTGCTTTGGGTAAGGTCTGCTTTTACTGCCAACTGGGAGGATGGGGCCACTTGAAATTTGTATTACATTATATTAAGGATTAACACTATTATACTGCCTGTATTGATTGTATTGCATTGTATTTTATTTATTGCATTGTATTGTATTGCTTACCAGATCTCTGTACCAGACGCTGAGTACAGAGTTTAACAGACATAATGAAGAGATGGTAAAGTTTGGTGTCCACACCATGTATACATGTGAGACATATGGGGTGATAATGAGTCCGAAATTATTCTATAAATCTGTTTTATATCTACTACTAATATATATGTTGTTTGATACTCTTTTTTTCTTTACAGGACCATATTGTTTATTAAATCAATAATGGAAATTACATCCCAGAAGAGATTATATAAAAGGAATCGAACCTGGGACCTTAATTTATAACATTAATTTACAAGTGCCTTAACCAGTAGACCCTTTTAAATAAGTTGCTTAAATGACAAATTTTAACTTAATTATGCAATACTTAAGTAGTGCCAATTAAAAATTCCTTAAACTCTTATTGTTCGTCCTATTAAGTGAACAAATATCATTCACTTGGATTTCAAAATTTTTATTTCCTCCTGCTGAATTGATGGCATGTCTCAAAACAACAGATAACAAAACACTTTTATATCTGCAAAGCTACAAAAACTGTTTTCATTCTGTATTTTTCACGATGATACATTTTTGTTCAATATATTGCGTACTTCCTTTCAAGAAAAATTAAGGGAAAAAAGTGTGTTATCATAAACGGTCATGTGATCTTTCGCAATTTCATAATTTAGTCTTTTTAAATGACAGTTTACGTATGTACCAAGAAGTTTCAGCCCTTTCCCAAAGATTTTTTTTTCATTCAGCAATCCAAAATGTTCAATGTTCATGATATCACGTAGGCCCTTTCTATTTTGGGTAGTGTGTAAACATACATGTCCTTCAAAAGTACAGTATGACTTTGTAAAGAATTGTCCAAATATGACCACAAAAAAAACCTAAACTTAAGTTATGGTGTTTATTAAATATGGGGTGTTCTATATATATATATTTTTTAGGTACTTTTTTTTAATGATATATACAATTTTAAGAATTGTTTAGGTGCATTTTGCAAAACAGGATGAATGAACTAGCAATTTTTGTTAGACAATAAAAAATGAAAAAATACTTAACTATTTACCTTAAAAATGAAAATAAATTAAGGGACGTATAAGTATTACAAAATAAATGAAAATAATTTATTACTCTTAAATATCATTGTGAATTTTGAAGCATTCTAATCACAGCTTCCATTGGGATACGTGATGATGACATGATAAGGCTCGGAGTCCACGCTGTTATTAAACCTTATTCAATGGGTGGGGTCTCATACTTGCCAGGGTCATAATATGTTTCATTTATTAGTAATAATCCGTTTCCTAAATTCTTACACCATGTTGTGGTTTCTAGGATATTGAATGAATATGTTTCCATTCACAGTATGACCTCACTATTAAGACCATCCTTGGTGCAAATTCACTGGCCTTAAAGATGAATTGGTCTTAATGGAGAGTACAAATGTAGTGCTACGAATAGTGGGTTGCAAAATTGTCTTTGAAGTTATTTTGGGTGGTCTTAATGGCGAGGTGGTCTTAATATTGAGGTGGTCTTAAGATGTAGTTCTACTGTACCATTTGATGACACTGTATACACATAATTAAGTCCGATATATAATATATAGGACCTTGGATATAAACTAATCATACATTAAAGTTTATTTTTCCAGTAAATGATTCAGAAGCAATATATTTTCAGCTATAAATCTTTTGCAAAATGTTCTGTTCAATTTGAACACAGTGATATTTAAGTCTCTCAGGTGCGCAGCAGTATTTCTCTGACCTTGACCCAATTGCTCATTTGCATATGACATATACCTGTGACCTTGACCTCTGACCTTTTAGTAAGATCAAGTGGTTCTTGAATTGTGGAGCCATGTCCTTTAAAAATTCACATGTTTAACATGTGAGCATGCGAGAGTTGGGAGACATGTTTACTTTCCTAGGTATGGTATGACTATCAAGAAATGGGTCATAACGAAAGAGGTAGATAGATAGATACATAGATACATAGATAGATAGATGAATAGATAGATAGATGAATAGATATATAGATGGATAGATAGAGTTAGATAGACAAATAGAGTTAGATAGATAGATAGATAGATAGATAGATAGATAGATAGATAGATAGACAGATAGACAGATAGATGGATAGATGGATAGATAGATAGAGTTATAAATAGATAAATAGAGTTATAAATAAATAGATAGAGTTATATAGAGTTAGACAGACAGATAGAGTTAGATAAACCGATAGATAGATAGACAGACAGATAGACAGACAGATAGATAGTTAAATAGATATATAGATAGACAGACAGACAGATAGATAGATAGATAGATAGATAGATAGATAGATAGATAGATAGATAGAGTTATAAATAGATAAATAGAGTTATAAATAAATAGATAGAGTTAGATAGACAGATAGAGTTAGATAAACCGATAGATAGATAGACAGATAGATAGACAGACAGATAGACAGACAGATAGATAGTTAAATAGATATATAGATAGACAGACAGACAGATAGATAGATGGATAGATGGATAGATAGATAGAGTTAGATGGACAGATAGAGTTAGATAGATAGATAGATAGATAGATAGATGAGGAAGAAGAAAGAGAAGCAGAATTTATGAGGAGGAGGTGGAGGAGGGGGGTGGTATCCCAATCGTGATTTCTTAAATTGAATTTTGGTAATCTTTATTAACATCACTTCCAAAAATCCAACTATGACGGATGCGCTGGCACAGAGTTTGGCAGTTCAGTGGAGTGTGCAGCCAAAGACAGTATATGGTGCAGCTCACTCTGCCCCATAACCCAGTTCATGCAGGCTGTCCTATTGAGTGTGCTAGCGGTTAGGATATTTAAATATTTGCAGGAGTGCTACAAAAAACCGCAAATATTATTGCAGCCGAAGTTGGTCTGTTGGAACGCACTAGAAAATCTGGGAGGCCAGCAAACTCCAGGGAAGGTTGATCTTGTGGAAAATAAATAAAGGGGACACTTGTCCTGACAAACACTTATATAATACGAGTTCCATGTCCATAAAAATATAAAGAAATAGGAAAGAAATATGAAGAAATATAAAGATAGAAAGCACTCTTACAAAGCAAAACACTTGATGGTGTCATGATCCTCTGCGTCATGCTTGCATGTGGTTTCACGACCACTGACCAGGCGTCTATTTAAGGCCGGCGTCTATTCAAGATTAACATTGTAAGTGTTCTTATATTTTTGGAGGGAGCTGTAGATACGTTTTGTTTTCAAATCTATGATGCATATCTGTCACTTTTCTCTACCTCGCCCAGCTTCTGTCTGACACAAATGATGATACATAAGAGACAACTAAAGAAATTTGTCGAAAGCGATATAATATTGTGCTTATAAGTTTTCAAACTTCAGGCATGGTAAACATTATATTGGTAACGTAGTACTTAATTTTCTTTCAGGTGCACTTATGAAATGTCCAGTTATCCCAGTGCAGTTGTAGCAGCTTAACAGTTGGGGAAATTCTTTTTCTTCTGTGTACGCTGGGAGGGGGGCTCTGGGAGGACATGGCCATATTGACACACTTCAACCCTACTGTCCAAGACACATTGACACACATACAGTAGTAAGAATGTTCTGAGAGAGTCTCATTCTTATGACTAGTCATAATGTTGCTGTAAGCGATAGTTTTTTTTCTTACACGCTCCAGGACCAATGCATAGGAACAATGTGAAAAGGCCACAGTGGCTGGATTTCCATATATGGACCACAGAGCTCCAAAAGTTGAAAAAAAGAAAAAGAAAATATGCATAAATATTGATAACTACCCGAATCTGTCAGAATTTGTCAAGAAATACAGTCGTTTTTGCTAATGACAGTTATTCGAGCTATTTTTAACATCATGCTTTGAAGTTTTATGGGACACAAATATTTAAATACACCCATAAAGGCCATTTTTTGTCTTATTTACTGGAAACTTGATACTGCAAGATGTCAGAAACCCCTCTTTGAGAACTCGGGACACCTTTACCCCTTTTGATTATGTAACTGGAGGCCGCCATCTTTGACCTGCCAAGATAAGATAAAATAGCAAACACTATGCCCTTTTTATGGTAACTTGTGTATGGAAAATGCAGATATGTGATCGCCAAAGTGTGCATTATGAATTTCAACAAAAAAAGAAAAGAAAAAAAAATTGGGTAAAAGTGGGGTAGGGCAAAACCTTCAAACGGATTGAATGCTTACCCCTATATGAATCAGAGTGTAACTGGGGTAACTTACCCTTAATGATGTCACCGACATCCGGGTCTTTTTAACATGCATTGTGACGCAATCTACCCTCCCTGTAAACGTTCCGCCAGCTTTTCATGCCCCAAAGCTGATTAAATTTAAATTGCTTTTATTTGCGAACCCTCATCTGTGTGTCATTCATACAATTTTACCCCGAATGTCTGAGGGAAATTAATTTCACTTTGTCTGGGTGGAAGGACAGAGACAGGACAGACTGGCAGAAAGTGAGAGACAGAATGCCAATGACAGAGATAGCATTAAGATAACTCTAATCTACTGTAAACCAAGTTATAAGAAAGAAAGAAAGAAAGTAGCTGACTGATAAGGACTAGCTGATTTATTGATTGATTGTTATAGATTGAATACTATGTCCATGATTGAATCACCTTCAATAAAAACTAATTAGATAGATAGATAGATAGATAAATAAATAGATAGATAGATGGATAGATGGATAGATGGATAGATAGATAGATAGATAGATAGATGGATAGATAGATGGATAGATATATAGATAGATGGATAGTTAGATGGATAGATAGATAGACAGACAGACAGACAGACAGATAGATAGATAGATAGATAGATAGATAGATAGATAGATAGATGGATAGATTGATTGATTGATTGATTGATTGAACTATATGTCAATGCAATTCCTTAGTAAACAAACATGCCCATCTTTGTTATGCAACCCAGGGGCACGTATGACGTCACAGGAGAATGTTTTTCCCCTTTCACCATATTTGGAAGGCGAATGACTAACTGTTACCCAAGCCCTTACAGTGAGTGACCATACACTTCGGCAGGCTGTAAACGACAAACAAACTTGTTTTTGCTTTTTTCTACCTCAGAGACAGATGAGAAATTGCTGGTGGTCACGTACCAAAAATTTGTACTGAAACTGCACGTAGTCTTATTGATGAGGTTGTGTACATTTTGGGTGGTATTGATAGTGAAGTAGAAAACAATTCATGCTCTTTCAGGGGCGGCTCCAGAATGTGTCAACAACTTAGATGTATTGCATGGACCGCTGACTTTTTAAATGTATATTTTTAAATGTACTAGACCTTAAACCCCTAAATCGGCTACTGTCTTTGATTATTGAGGTGGCCTTACTAGTGAGATAGCTATATAGCGGTAGTCATCATAATGAAATTGTCTCATTAGCAATGTAGTCTTAATAGAGAGGTGGTGTTAATAGTGAAATTGTAAAATAAGGTGATTGTGGTATAAGTTGTATACTAGATACTCAAGAAAATCTTACTATAATAATTCTATATATATATTCTAAGCTCCTCAAACTACATAACCACAAAACCACAATATAAATAGTTACAAGTTGACCGCAATGAACTATATTGGCCAGTGGTCAATCAGGTCAACAGATCCAGTGACAATCACTGACCATTCACAATTTAGAACATGTCATAGTCATGACCCATTTCACAGGAGTTGCATGACTGTGACACTGATACAGTTTCAGTCAAACAATCTTGCTTTCATACCCCAATGTCAAGGTCATAGTGAGTAGATCATGTGAAGTTGCGTAATAGTGAGGGGGGACGGGGGGGGGGGGAGAGTAATTATATATGGGCAAAATGGAATGTATAATGGTAATAAATATACATCCTAGAAAAATGGGATGTTTTAAACATGTATATTTAATGTATCATATCATATGTCGTTCATGTATCATAACATGATTGTTTAATACCATTTATTCATAAAATAAAAAAAGTTCCTTAAAGTTTATTTAAAAAAACCAATGATATGATAATAATATTTTTCAGAAACATGAAAAAACTGTATCACATGTAAATAAGTTATTAATGTTTATGATTTTGCTATATTGAAAGGTTATTAAATTTAATTGCTTTAATCGTCTGTCTGTTTAGTCTGTGACTGTGACTGTTATGTCTAGCTTTATCTCGTCTGTCTCTCTATCTCCGCTATCTGTCTGTCTGGGCTAGCTATTGTTCTTATAAAACGGATAGTAAAAGCTAATTTGGCATCTAATGAATAGAGTCCAGTACAATTTTATCTGCCAATCTGATATTATCTATAGCAACCTAGCAGAATATGTAATTCCTTAATTAAGGTTTGAGTAAACAATCAAAGCTATTAGTTTATCGACGCCAAAATAATTCGCAACCAGCTTATATCTGCTGCATAAATAAACTAATGATATTGGGGACTGACTATAATTATGCAATAACTGTTTACAAAGTCAGTATAGCGTATAAATAGGGGGGTACAATTAGCATGACAATACATATATGATCTGACTGACGCCAAGCTATAGAGTTTGCCAGGGGGGTTTCACCCTAGCTGCCTTAGGGGTGCTTTTAATAACCCCTCCCCTTTTCCATATGAGCTTTTGTTGGGGTAAAAATGGACTATATAACAGCATCATTTTACGCTCCATTAATTAAGCATCAGTACCCCTATGCTTGTTTGGTAATAATGCTTTTGACTCAGGGTAGCATCACAGTTACTCAGGAGTCCTCACCCACCCCCTCCCAATTATGTGGGTACCACGCAAAGAGGGGTAAAAATACTGTAATCCCCCCCTAATTATCCCTCATGACCCACATACGAAAGCCCTGCCAACTCACCCCCAGCCACTATGCCACAAAATAAACAAAAGCACTCAAAATTTCCTAATTGGCATCGCTCTTTCCTGACATCTATTGATTAGACCACTATTCCATCAAAGACACCCTTATCTCATAAATTATCGGGCCGATTTTTTTTTTTAAGTTCAGCCCTTATGTAATAAATTGTGTCAAGTTTTTTGTTTGAGTTCACTCATGGATTTTCAAGAGCATTATAAGGGTAATTTCATAATTCCATTGCGAATGACAAATCTTTCAGTAGATAATAATTTCAAGAAATATTATAACGGAACCCCCCCCCCCTTAAGAATCACTTAAGTTACAGTAGACCTAGTCAAAATATGGTCTAGAATCAGAATTTGTGTTCTCTCACATTTACAAAAGAGCTTTAGAATTGAGGTGGTCTCAGTATTGGGTGGTTTCGATGGTAATTCGTTCATTAAGTGACATAATTTAAGTATCCTGAGCATTCCAATACATCACAATTTTGAGTTGTTGGAAATCAGTGTGACAAAATAGCGTCCCGAAATCACTAAAATACTACAGCCAATAATTCATAGCAGTTAAACATACAAGCTACAAGCTGTAGGCAAATATTTAATATTTTATGGCAACTTTTGACACCTGTGCCATATTAACAAATCACCAGCATGATGACTGATACCATGATGAGTGCAATGATGGGGGTGCATGAAAGGGGGAGGGGGTTATTTGTCCGGCTAACCCCCCCCCCCCCCCCCACTCCAAACAGCTTGGGGTGGGGGTATAATCATGATGCCTCCGCCCTGCTTTAACACCCTACAGGATCTTCAATGCACCCCTTGTTGCGGGCGATTGGTTCTGTCCATTGTTATCGTCACACTTCAATGATTTTACCCTCCCAGCATTGATGCATTCGATGGAACCAATGGAGTGAATACCTGCACTCTAAAAATGCATTCCTGGAAAGTATTAAGGTATCATCAGAGTACTGAGCACCTGTAATGAGTCGCCCCCCCAACATGATTGAAAAATGATGACAATAAGTAAACAGCTATTAATAGCATACCAGTTAGCTAATTGTGGCTTACTATTAATAGCCACTATTCTATTCTATTCTATTCTATTCTATTCTATTCTATTCTATTCTAATACCCATATATTAAATGAAACACTGGAAAGTGGTCTAAAACTGAGCTGTCATATAATTGTATTGTATTGTAAACATTGGAAATTCTTCTACAATAACACAATTTATGAGTAATGTGATCATGACAAATTCTTGATTACAGTGACAAATATACTATAGAGGAGAATCATGTCTTATAAGATAAGATGCAGGTGATGGGGGTTCAGATGCTGAAGGGTACTGATGCAGATTGCTATCTCCCGTTGCTAGGGAGACGAGTGTGAAGCTTCATTGTTTCAAGGTTATGGGAAAGTTGGGATGAGATGTCATTTTCTGATTCTGATCAAGATTTAACTGACTGGTGCTTCAGGGCAAAGAAATGTTAAGTTCCCCAGGGCACAAAATAGCAACAGACAAAAGTATTGTTTAAGTTTTTGGGATCTTAGTCATATTAGAAAATATGGGATTTATTTTTATTTTTAAAAGGCTTAAGTAATTTATGATTAATATCCTTATGAAATTATATGATTTTGAATAAAAAAATTGCTAAATATTGGTAAAGATTTATACAACTCCACAACATTAATCTCATCTAGTGAGTTATTCAGTTCATAGAAAATTATTAGTCCTGGCCATAAAGTAAACACAGTTGATGTCTAATTGCTTGATTAGATATTTAATATTAGTACTTATTACTGAAGATATATTTGCTACCTTATCAATAAAAAAAATATGCACACTATTATTTATTAATAAATATATATTTTTAATTCATCCAAAAAATTATACTGTTTACTGTTTAACCAGGCATAGAATATGCACAACAAAGAAACAAAATTATGACAGAATATGTTTCAGGATCTAGCCTATATTAGATTTAGACAATGCAATAATTCAACATCAATATTTATAACTTTATAATGCATTTCCCGCAAATCCTCGCTTACCAAATTGACAGAACAACCCATTGTTTTAATCTTGTTTGGATTTTAGAAACTGCGTGCAAAATATCGATGGATTCTTAGAATTAACTGTACATCGGAACACCACTATTAAGACTGCCATTGGGAATCACTACTAAACGTCACACGAGCTGTAAGGTGAGGCGAGTAAAAAACCCCACCCATGGGGTAAATGTGTAACATGGTCATGGATGGACTCCTCCTCTCAACTCATCCATCTGAGAGGGCTGCACTATCTACCTATCTATACTGCAAAGTAGTCTTAAAATCGAAGTGGTCTTAATATTGTGGTTTTACTGTAACATAATAACATTAACCATCATATTTCAGTACACTTCCAAGAATATCAAGTTTTGAAAGGCAAAATGTAGCTGAGTTGGGCTATTTTCCGAAATTTCCCAGAATATAATCTAACAAGTCCATTATAAAGTCAAAATGTAGTTTTATTGTGAAATATATTGTCAGACATCAATTAATGTATGTCTAGGGGTTGTAACCCTGGCCCAGGTGTAACAGTGCAAAGCCCTTATCTCTCTGTAAATGACCATTAAAAGAACAGCAGTTGACCAGGGCATGTCATAAAAGGACCTTTTACGTGACATTAATGTGACCTTGTGTGGGGACAACTGGAAAAGGTCAATCAGTGCATTGCTTAAAATAAACACTAACAGCTATAAATGTCTTAAAAGGACTTAAAATTAATTTGTTTGCATCAGTAAGTTAGTATCAAAAGTGTGAGTTTAAATGTCTAATGGTCATTTCCATATTTCATTATACATTATTTAATCAATACAACTACATCACAGAACAATATGGTCTTTTTGGAAAATCCATTAAAATATTGTAAACTTATCAAACGAAAGTGTGAACTTAGCATCAACATCAACAGTGTGAATTTCAATTAAAAGTCTAGAATTTCAATTGAATATCTTATAACTTCACCTTCTATAAATGTTACTTAATATTACATTGAATTTGTAGAACAATTGAATTACAGCTTATATGGCCCTCTTATAAGAAACCTAAAGTGCTCTGAATTTAATCATTATTTATCAAAGGTCTTATACAAGGGGTACACAATTTACCCCCTTTCTTAATTTCACCCCTTGACCCATATTCTGTACACTTTTGTGCCATTTTACCCTATTAATAATGAATGCAGCCACTTTTGTCATGTTTGTCCGAAGTATATAATTTGGTCCATGCAGCCTAATCTAAGAAATAATCCACACACAGGGGTCTTTGTACCCCACTTTCTTTCAAACATTGTCCAATGTGTCCCACGTCACCCTATTTGCACCCCTATGCGCTATTTTGGGTCAAAGTTCACAGGGTAACAACTCCGCTCTGCTTGACCAATCAATGGCATTAAAGCAGACTATGGTGGCAATTATTTATAGAAAGTCTTAAGCATTGAATTGTTTGACTAGTTCAATAGCTGCTAACCAGTTCAAATTACTAGACAAGTCAAATGCTAATAATGCACTGGAAACGTTTTGAAGTTGTAGTAGTCATTTAGAAATGCTTTCAAAATGCATTTAATCTCTCATATTCTCAAATTGCTCAAGTTTCTTGAAAATAAGCAAGCTAATACTGAAAGTGAATGCTTCGAATGCATTCAATATCATCAAACTTCTCAATTTCTGAAGTTGCAACTCACATGAAGACAAACGAAATGATTTCAAATTTAAATATTTTTATTTTGAACATAGAAAAAATGTTCAGAAATTTCAAGTCAGGTCATTTTGTAACCTGTAGTTTTTTTTTCTTAATACGATTAAAAATTTGATCCACACAACGGAAACACATATACACCTTAAAGTCGTGTAACAAATCACTTTGTCTTGTATGCTAATAATTTACACAATCAACCAGCAAGAAAAAATTGATGCAGAGGGCTATCTATAAAACAGAACTTACAAAATACAAAATAAATCACATCCGATATCTCTACTCGAAATGCCCTTTTTCGCTATTTAATTCACAGATCTCATCGAAATCAATCTATATATAATATTATAGCTAATACACACAGATCTAATTAAGGAGTAATAGCACTGACATTATATAATAGTCCTGTATCACTAGAACACATTTAGGTCAGTCCAGTACAAAAATGCTGATCCACTTGAGGATCATAAGAATGACTCGTTTACATTAATATAAAAAAATGGACTTTTTTTTTTTCATATCACACTTGAAAGAAGCAAATAATATGTACAACATACAAATAATACTGTCCTGCAAATGTCCAATCAGCAGCTTAAGTGTGCAATTTAACATAAATTGAAAAAAAATAATTAAGAAAATACAGCTCAACTGAATCTGACACTATTCACACACTGGACCAGCTAGGGTCTCTCTCTCCAAACTATTACTAAAAAACACCAAAATATATGAAAATTGACGAATAATAACAAGCAGGAACATACTAAATCGAGACATTTGAATAAACAGAACCAGGCTGTTAATATATCATAACTCCACTAGATGAAATATTCTCACAGGGCAAAAACTTTCACTCATAAGATAGCCTTCGTTCTCTGCACAATTTTTCTCAACTCATTCAAACTTACAAAAATGAAATATCGAACATAGATAAATGGATTGGCATGAAGTTTTCCAAAATGAATTCAAAATTGGAATGATCAAGTCATTTTCAAACTGGAATTTTCTTAATATATATAGGAATTTCAATTCTGCAAAATAGCCATTTCATCAACTATACAATTATTGTGATATTATATTAATAATTATATTAATAATTCACTTATCAAAATCTTAAAATTTAACATTAGAAGGCAACAAGCAAATTGAGTACTTTTAACCTTGTGTATAATACAATTCCTATTATTTTGGCCAAATTCAAATAAAAATGTGAAATTAATCTTCCAATAATGACCTCAAAATGACAAGTTTGTGAAAAAATGAATTATTTCTAAATAAATAAGTAATAAGTTAACATTTGTATATATGCTATTTCAAAAAATAAATGTAAATATAATATATAAACTGAAAACAGGTTGTTATTACAGTAGATTGTGGTACAATGGAAAAAAATAATATGCCCAGCATTTCAAGATATTGTACTCACAATGAAATTACTTCAAAAAGTAGGTTAGGCTATTATACTATGCTAGAATACTATCAAAGACATTTCGGCTACAATTGAAAACGACGAAAAGAAAAACTGAATCGCACCACTTTGTGATGATTTTAAGCTTACCCAAACTTGGGAATAATGCAAAAAAAACAGCTCTCTAAAATAAATAAAACATAGGAATGCTATGTTACAGCTTCTACATGGAATCATAAATAGTCCTAATTGTAGTGAAAAATATAGTCTTCATTGTCAAGATTTCGGCTTCAATAACAAGAAAGCCAGGGTCGCGTAAGTACAACGTCAGTCATTTTAGCAAGGCACCGCTTCGAGTTCATCAAGAAAATGTTGAAATGCAACGTTTAGACAACGTTATAATAGTCACTGGTGCATATATTTACTCAGTAGAGATTTGCGAGAAGATGGGCAGGCGAAGACCACGGGAAAAATCCAGCGGGGATTCGGGTCTGGCGCCAAATGAGTCCGGGGGAGACGGAGGGCAAAAGACGTCGCCAAGAGCGTCACAACGCAAAGACGGGAAGGCGGGCGCCTCAGATGACGTCGAAGACGCTGATGACGTAGATGAAGACGCATAGGACGAACTGCTGCCACTGTAGTGGTTGTTGAGAGAAAAGGCGTTGAGACCGGCTGTCAGACTAGCAATGTCCACATTCAGGGGGCCCATGGATGGATCGGTGGGAAAGGTGAAAGCAGAGAGGGATGGGGGGGCCGTCGGGGGGGCTGTTGCGGGGGGACTGTAGCGAAAAGGGCCCGCGAAATCTTCGTTCAGCCAAGTTGGACTCATGCTGGGGCTGCCACTGGTGACACTGGACGGGGGTGAGTCGGCCGTGGATCCCAAGGGCGAATCTCTGACTAGCGGGAGGGTGAAATTGAGCGCCCGGGATCTCTGAGCTGTCTGCTGGTGCTGCTGCTGGTGGTGGTGAACTTGAGTTGGACTGGAAACTGCATTGGGACTGGTGCTAGGACTGCCCTGTTTCAACTGGTTAATTTGGCTGAGTCGACGTTCATCTTCGTTGTGGATAAAATGGCACCTGGGTCCGTAGGGGCAAAATCCGATGGTGTGGAATGTGCGACAGAGTTCGGTTTTGTATTTGGGATGACGAGCCAAGCATCTCAGTTCATTACTTCCATGAGCAAACTGGCATTTGTCACCATACTTGCAATAACCGTTTTCTTCATACGGTCGGCATAATTCCGTCTTGTATCGGCTAGAGTTGACATTTCTTGCATTCTGTTGTGCTTGCTGCTGGGTAGTGGACATCATTCTCTTAGGGTCGTTTCCTACAGGTTCGGAGATGCTGCGATCCAGTCGACGGCCGCTGAGCAACAAGTCCCTATTTCCTATGACGGGGGTTCCCCTGAACTGCAATTGCTGGAGTAGCTGTTGCCGCTGTAGTTTGCTGATCATGCTTTCCAACTTGTCAGCTGTCAAGTCGTCCAAAGTTCTAGCACTGTTACAATCCATGATTCTTCTCTCCATGTTCATGTTCTTCTGATTCTATAAAAAAAAGTCAATCTATAAGTACATGCATTTTCAACGTATTATTCACAATTTTCCACAAGCTACACATGTTGCATGGCAATTCAATCTGCCAGTTCTTAGTACAAAGTTACAAGATTTTCAAGTCATTTCCATATTTATATATATTCCAAGTATTTCCAAAGATTTTCAATCAATTTAGACTACAAGTACATCTATTTTCAAGTAAATTACTTTCCACAAGCATATATATAGGATTTCCAAAGGATTATGCACAAGTTTACTGACACTGTGACAGGTCAAACCATATTCAACAACTCGACACTTCATTATTATGACATTAACCTGTTCAGCTTTTGCTTACACCTGACATTATAGACTTGGGCGCGAGCCCTGCACTCAACATACACTAGGTGACTGACCGAAGAGTTTGACAAGTGACCATAGCCATAGATTATACTGAGCGCGAAAACATTGAACAAACACAGCTAAATATGCCTAAAATCGTTACCTTAACTGAATGTATAGTATTGCATACTGACTGACATCATCACTACTTTATCATACTACATGTAGCAAGTAATATGCATTACTGCATGGTGCAAAATCCACCAAGTTATAATCCAGTGACTGAAGTTGCATGTATAGGAATGCAGAAATCACAGCCAAACAACTGAAGTTTAGACATTGATATAAGATGAATAAAGATACTTACTTGTAAGAGATCTCTCACGTCATAGAATGCCGTGACTGCAGCAGACATTCTGTTAAGATATTGGAAAATCCTGCCAGTAAAAGCCCAAAGTAATTTCACTTCTTATGACGCACTATGTATTGGCGGCAAAGCACTGTGCCGGGCTATGCCAAAAACACCGGCTTTATACGCTTATGTGACGCCGTGAGGGTGGAGCCTAAAATTTTGGACTAATCAGCGCGTCGCGCACTTTTGATTGACGCCCGCCTTGAGCCAATCACAGCCAAGCAACATTGAATGTGACTCAGGTCTTGCTTGGAAAGACATGTTTTGCACAGCGGCGCTGGTTGACAATAATAATACATATGATGTTTAATATCGCTATTTCATAAATATGGTTATATGCTGTCTACGGCTAATCTAAATAAAGCTGTGATCGCTGAAATTTTCCGGAACCTTGTAAATGTAGGCTTTTAATTGTTGAAATAGAATTGCACATCCTGGTTTCTGTGATAGCTGTAGACAGTGTCAGTGGTCATTTTAGGTCACCTGGGTTATGGTGGACGATTTGGCTGATTTTTTTTGGATCCTCCGTGTTCTCATTGCTGTATTGGATACCCAAAACAGTCAATATGACTGATGCAATGGCGGGCAGCACAAGGTCTAGTCCAGAACAGTTTAATGTCTTCGCCAACGTTGGTCCGGTGATTGAACTCTGGCATAGATACAAATATTGTAACTAATTGTAAACATTTTGTTGAGGGATTGTTTTAAAAATGGTCTGAAAAGCCGAGTTTCATTCTAAAACGTCTAGAAACCCATAATATGTAGCAAACTTACATTTATAGCTCAATGAACTCTGAAGTCAATGACTGATCGATAAGAAATGGCGGGTTTTAAGTTATGATAATAATAAGCAGTGATGGCCTTTCTTAATGACAATAATTCCGCAAAAATTGATACCCATAATAAAGTGAGTTGATAAATAAGGACTTCCTATCCAACCCGAGACTTTTCCGGGTTAAGTAAATGATATTAGTACTATGGAATTCATTGATAATGTTAATTAATTGGATATCGGAAACCCATATTTTGATTTGGGGTTTTTTATTGGCCCAACTCATTGAAACCCAATATCCAAAATACCCAAAATGGTCAAATAAAGACGAAATCTCAGAATAAAAATACTTTTCATAATAATTATGTCGTTAGCTTGTAACAGTTCACAACTGACACAAGAACAACTCGAAAGGGGGGGGGGGGGGGGGGGGTGAGAGGGTTAAAAAACCCCCATGACAAAGTGTCAATCCTAGCTAATGGCATTACATCAGCACCCCCCCCCCCCCAACCCACCCACCACTTTCTCAATATCATTATTATGATAATACTCAAGAAGTATTTTCTGCTCAATCGTGAACCCGCATCAAGTATGAATTTGGGATAATCTCTTGCAGTGTCCTGTGACATAGTGACACTTTTAGTGCTAATTGCAATCACGCACAATAGACAAAGAGACAACACAAGTTAGCATGGGCCCATATAGCAAGTTAGATAGGTAATTAGCAATACAATAGGTTGGTGCAATCAAAAAAACATCAGGGTCTAAAGAAAACATCAAATAAACAAAAAGGGGTTAGAAGGCAATTGTGTTGTCCCAGCGTGAATTTAAAACCCACCTGTTTATCAAATGCGCTATTGTGTACCTATTTTGACTGGCATCAATAGTAAGCATTGCTTAGAAAGTGTAGGATTAAGCATTTTAACATGCATTGAAAACAGAGGTACATCAATGAAGTCCATGATGCATGTCAACAGACTCGGTGATTTCCAGTTTATGGAGCGCACCTGGTAAGTGTCGCCCTCTCGTGTATATGTCTCAATTTACATCTGAATGTCACTGCAGAGAGTAGTGGTTTAAATAAATACACAGCTACACAAGAAAATATGACTTATAATGACTTTAATCCACAAAAATATTTACGAGTACATCTTAAAATTTTATTACACAGTATTCTTCACAGTTACATGCAGTTTCAGACAAATAATTCAATTATTTAAAAATCAATATTACCTCCTACAATATAGAATGCCTTGTTTTATTGAGAAGAAAATTAAAAGGCATGGACTGAGTTGTAATCTCTAGAAGGGTGTAGATATTTCCTAACAATTTTTTGGACTCCTCAAATCGCGAATCTTTGTAATTTGCATGCTTTAAAACTTTATAAATCAAAGTCAATCTGCATACTTGAAATGAATTTTCTCTCCATCTTGAAGTGTGCAAGAAAGGCCAATTGTCATTTGTATCAGAAGAATTTTCTAGAGTTTCTTGCAGTTTTTTGCACTCCTGGCACAAAAGAGTATTCACATCCTGCAGATTGTCTTTAAATGCGGTTAAATATTCATGCAGTTGCTCAGCAACAAATTTGCTAAAAGCCAAATTGTTCCTGTAGGTGTTCAGCTCACTTCTGTCAAAAAGTCTGACTTTCTTGGAATCCTGAAATAAATAAACACATAAATAAATGATCAATTAAATAATTTCTAGGGGGGCCTGAAAAAAAAAAAAAACACATACATACATAATCAATTAAATAAATGCAAAAACCAACTACATTTGGAGCAAAATAAGGTGGTCTTACAAGTTAGGTGGCCTTAAATGGTTTGAAAAACAGAACTTTGGCTTAATTTTAATCTCAACCATGAGGTGGTTTTAATTTAATTATTGTGAGATGGTCTAATATGTCTTTGGTACTGAGTGTCTATTTGTATGTGAGCCTATTGCCAGGAATCCCACCCCTAGGTGGTAAATGTAAATTCGACACATGGTGTGGACTCTCAAGTCATATCAATTCATCATTACATCTGCTGTTATAAGCTGTCCATTTTATTCTAAACAATCTAACAATTAAAAAAACCTGACTAAATGTGACAAAATTGGCTAATTTATAACCTTATTAAATCGATACAAAGTATCAATTCATGATCATAAATAAGTGAAGCACAAAACAACAAATTCATTCTATCAGCTATGTGACTATTGGATTACTTCATATCAGAGGAGTCTACCGCATGTATAGTCACTAATTACTGACCTGTAAATTTGATAATGGCATCTTCAGTTAAATAAGAAAGACAATACTAGATCAGATTAAATTGATAAAACGGCTGAATAACAGAAAATCCTTGCACAACTCAGTAAGTGCACTTGATTGTATTTATATTTCCTTTTTGCTTTTATATTTAATTTTTAAGGAGGTAAATGTAACAAGTGCTTATTAAATCTAGATGCAAGGCACTCCATGGGTGAAAATTCTTAACTAAGTGCTTAACAAATTAAGTCTCATTTGATCTATCAATACAAATACTTATGACAAAAATCACATTTAATATCACATGTCATGATGATTTAATCGTGGTCACTCTGACAGACCTATAAGCTAACTGATTAACTTAATTCATGATTTATCATTTAAATCCAAAAGAAAGCAGACAATGAACTTGGCGGGAAAGCTGTACTGAGGATCCATAAAAACTAAAATGGCACGAAAGAAGCACAGATAGGGGTCTTTGGTAGGGGGTTTATTGGGGAGAGGTTATTCTGCCATTTCTGGGCAGTTAAGCTCATGCCTTTTCCACGATCTTGTCACAAATGACGTATTTCTGTGAGCGGCCGAGAGGGGGCGTCTGGTCACTGACGCGCCACCTATTAGTGACAAATGGATCGAGCAAAAGATGGCGCGAAAATGTTTCACATGTCAACAACATGCAGCCGAAAAGATCGTCTGCAACACATGTCACTTTGCAAGGCTGCTCACGAGAGCAGCTCACATTCTGACACACAAAACAGACCTCCTCAAACTTCTAGCGACATGTTTTAAATGTTAAATCAAGTGGTTTTTTTGGCGCACATCGTCTTGAGCGACTCTTGACTCACGATTATGTTGATGTTTTCTTGTCTCAATTTTAAATAACGGGGGCAACATTCACACGTCTCAGAGATAGCAAGCAGGCGTAAGGGCTATTGCATGTGAATGAACTGAATAAACATTGCAATTAAAGTAAAGGATGCGGTTGAGAAAATGCAGCAACTTGAAGTATTTAGAAGCACTTGAAGTTGAACTGAATCAGCAAAAAGGTTAATTTTTTTCTTATTCATTCTCACTCAAGTCATTGCTCAACAATTTCCCTTCATTTTTACCAAACGATATTTTTAAAATGAAATAATTTGACAATTCACACATTGGAGCTCTCAATGCATTGAAAGACCTAAATTAAAAACAAACACCATGTAAAAACAATAGGCTAGTTTTGTAGAGAAATTTTATTCAAATCGATCTAGATAATAATTAATAATTACGGGTACATATATGATATATAGGCCAAGGTCTAAGCAATTACATATATTAACTAAGCGCAAGAAAGAGATGATTGAAAGGGGGGGGGGGGGGTGTAGGGTGTCTCTAAATAAAAGGATGATGCTGACTGCACTTGTGGCGCGCTAGTTTGGCGGCTGGCCAGTGCCATGAGTGGCAGGCGAATATACACTTGAGTCCGTATCAAATGACAACTGGAGGTCAAGGGTTCAAACCCCGTCACTTGCTCTTGCCCACTTTTCCCACGCCCGTCACCATGTGCCCCCCCCCCCCTCCCCCTAAACCCCCCTTGCATAGAGCACACGAGCTGCCACCTGGTGTCGCATGGCATTCCACGAGTTTGTCACACCCCTTGGCACCCCACTACGATTGTATGCAGCATTATTTGCAGCTAAAAATAGAATGTTTCACTAGAATTGTTTTGTTTTCTGCGCATAACATAGGAAAAACATAATACAAAACTAAGGTCTATGCTATGCATTAGAATAGCAAGCACAGTGCACATGCACAGATCAATTGGAACAGAATTATGTAATAAGGAAATCAAAATAAGACCACAGCAATGTACACATTTGTGTGACTTACATAATGCATCAATTAATGTACATTTACTCTATATGCAAGTCTGTAATTGAACTAAAAATACCACACTACTAAGACCACCCCGTAACTAAAAGCTCAGAAAGTCAAAAGACCTCACAAATTCATAATTAAGACTAAACTAGCCCAAAACATGTTCTACAGGTTTCAAAAGCAATTTTAAACAGACACAATTTTAAACAACATAAATTGGAATTTCGATTATAAATTTTGGTAATTTACATAGGCCATGGACGTCCATGCATAGGCCTAGTGAATGGACATCATGAATGCACTATGCACAAAATTCGCTTCAAAGATACTAAACATTTACGTATAATATGGACATTTTCTCCATAATGGACATAACAATATATTTGCGAATTGAGTGACACTGAAAAATCTAGGTTGACAGACGCAACCATATATTTAAAACACTGCGGGGATCCAAAATACAGAATGGATCATTTTGCCCCTCCAGCCCCAAACTGCCCCCTGGGAGGGGTGAGGTTGGTAACTGGTTGTGTCAGCGTCCGGGCAATTGCATAAGAAAGGGTGCAGGGATCCGCCGAGATCAAAGACATATTTGGGGTGACATAACTAGCCATGTCCAAGCACAGCCTACTGTCAAAATCACCCTGTCCCTATTTCCCATGCTTGCAGACTCCCAGGGGCTAACACCCCCTAAAAATCCCATCTCTCAATCTACAGGTTAATACCCCCCTCCCCAAACTCTCCACCATTTTGGTATACCCTGGAATTGTCCCATCATTCCCAGAACTACCCTCCAACACGTCCCCCCCCCCCTTATTATTTTTTTCATATGCTAAGTGCATTGTCAAATCTTAACTAAAACCGTTATACAAAACCACCTCACTCACACTAATAAGAGACCACCTCACTACTGAGACCACGTCACTAACTAGATCACCTCTTAGTTCGGTATAAGTAGGTCCTACTGTAGCGAGGTCGGCGTACAACTATTTATGTCGTTTCAAAAAAATACAATATCGCATAAAATTAAATAATTTACTAGGCCTATTATTCCAGGACCGAGCCTTTCCAATTACTTTTTTACATCAATAAATAACAGCACAGCACGTTTTCCCTGTAACTTTATTTTCAATTTACTTGACATGGCTCACTGAGATTCAAGGAGGTGCTTGACTTTTATTAGGGCTACCTAATCTTTCCTTTAAAAAAAAAAAAGCCATACAAAAAAAAAAAAAAAAATTAGGGCATACATTTTAACAGGCTGCACATGTGGGGCGCGTCTTTTCTTTTTAGCCCAGGTTAGCATGTCTCTCATTGGCTGAGAATGCTTCGAGGCTGCATCATTCAAAGTACCCTGGACCTAGAAATCATGACTCAATGAGAACATTTTCTCACGGTGGACACCAATTTATTTTTTTTTACCTTCTGGGTTTTGTTGCACAATTTTGCGCAATAAATTACTTTTTGAACCATTTCTGGAATTTGTTTAACTTTTTTTCCATTGACATGCATTGTTTGGCATGAGTTTCCAATCAACAAATAAGAGGCCCCTCTTAGGATATTACATAACTTGCAGTATGTTTACATTTACTGACCAAACCAATAGAAATTGCAGACGTCTGGTTTGATTGTAACTACAATGTCACGGTTCACCAAGTTTGTTTAAATTTAATTACTTGACCATTTAAATGATTTATGATTTAAACAAAGAGTTCATTGACTTATCGGGTGACCTTAATTCGTCCTCAGTTACAATTGATACAAAATTGTAAATAAAATGTAACAATTATTTTAAAACGTCCACAATGTAGATTAATGTAGATTATATCTTTGTCGCTTGTCTGTGTTTTTGTCTGTGTTTACTTAAAAAAAATAACACCTTTTAAAAGACCTCAAAGCTTGTAAATTCACCTCAATATTAAGACCAACTATGTCCATAACGAGAAAATAAATGAATATAGAAATATACGTAAATACTTACAGAATCGGGTATATCTAGTTCCAGGTCCATAATAGTCCATTGGCAAAGGGCTTCGGTGACCTGCTTAGGGCGTCTTGGGCCCAAATCTTCACAGATGACCTTGAGACAGAGGTCAAGGGCATATTCACTTTGGACTGGGCTGGAAGCGTTCAAAACATCTGGAAAAAAAGAAGTAAATTACATTCATAAAATATTTACATGTACATATAGGGAATATTTTGTCTGACATAATAGACAGAAGTACAGACAGCCTAATCTATCTATCTATCTATCTATCTATCTATCTAATCAATCTAATCAATCTCATCTATCTATCTATCTATCTATTAACCCATCTATCCATCTATCAATCAGTCAATCAATCTATCTATCTATTTTATATATTTATCTATTTATCTTTATATCTATCTATTTACCTTTTGAATTTTAACTTTTATTTTAAATTTAATTTTTTTTGTCCAACTACAAAGTTCAGTGACTGGAATTCTTTAATGTCTAACACATTTCACTTAATCCCGAAGTGTGAAGAATTAATAAGTTATTAAATTGAGCTTGTTTGTTTGTGAGTACTATGTGAAAAACCACAAACTGAACTAAACATTTTTCATTGTTTTATATATATACTATAAGGTCATTGCTCTAATGTTTTTGTTGTACAAATAAGTCACCGATTTTTCAACCAGCCCTCCAGATTATTGTCACATTGGATTACGGCTAGATGAAATATTATAATAAATTCTAGCTCGATTTTTGATTGATTGATTTAATAATCTATTTAATGAGATTAATTCTGTCATAGAGCAAACTTTATTTCTATTGAGCTGTCTGTAGATTTTTTAAAAATTATTTCTTATTTTATTTTCTCATAAAATCATGATAACTTAATTAACACTGGAAAATATCTTGTATTTGAGAACATGAAATATGATCATATCATTTATGAATAACAAATATAATATATTTAAAAGACTTTTTTCAAATATGGTGTTTTTTCTAACATTTTTCAAAGAATGCATCTGAGGTTTTTGACCTCTGTTAATTGTTATTGACCGCTGTTAATTATCTCTAAATGTTTACATGTTATTGGCAGTCAATTTAAACAATCCATACGACTTAGTTTTGTTTTAAGGGATTAAGGCAGTTAATTAACTGGTCACACCTGGATGCACATCGACAAATATCTGACTTGGGGTCATGGACCTCTTACGTAAGTCAAAAAGGTCACTGAACAAATATACTAAAGAAAGAAACTAAAGAAAGAAAGAAAGAAAAATGAAAGAAAGAAAGCTGGGGTTCAGTTGTCCAGTTATGACCAATGGTCTCGTTTAGAAGCCGGGGCAAGAGTGACCATCAAATTATAAATATGACATAATTGTACAGTATTTTCTACATTGGAAATTAAAGGGCTTGGGGTAATATTTGTAAATACAGTAAACGCCATTAAAGCCCGGGCAAATGCCTAAAATGTTCTATCTGAATCAATAGAAGCCCGGCTTGTAATCAAGAACATCAAGAAAAATATATATATAGACCCCTCACAGAAGGCCCTCAGCTATTCTGGAGGATTATTCCACAAATCTGGTCGCCATTAATTACACAAACAATGTTTATTGCAAACAATATTAAACAAACAATAAGGTGCTTCCTAGAATTGCCTGGAATTATTTGCATTGTGTACTGAGATTTCAACACAATTTACAACAATGGAAATCTTACACCAATGAATGACACGTGGTCACCAAACAATGACCACTGTTTGTGCCATATCACGAATTCCAAATGGCCACTTGAAAACATATTCACAATGCAAACCCATATTTTGCAAATCTGTTGTTATAAATCAATGTATGTATATGATAGCTTGTCTAATCTTTGTGCAATTAATGACACACAACAATCTAATGATGGGGAGTTAAAAATATTCTGTTTTTTTTAATTTTTTTTTTTATGTCAATGGTTTTTGTGTATTGTCTAAATGCCACTGGTCTGAAGCTTAGTCAGCTTAAATGACCAGCTGCAAGAGGCAAACGTAATGATGAGATGGTAAGGCTAGGAGTCCACGTCATGTAACATATTTACCCCATGGGTGGGTTCTTTTACTTGCCTCAGCAAAGATACAGAGTACAATTAATGCACCATCAATTCAACGTCTCCTTCAACGGCGACATGCATCGCCTCAAGCTGTTTTGAACCTGGGTCGCACAAGCAACAGCTCAAAGATTGCAATGCATGACACTTATGTAGATTTAAATGAATTTATACATGGCCAAATGTGCTACGTGCGTTTATCCAAACACATGGAAAACGCATGGTTTTCACCTCATCGTACTTAGGCAATAACCATGCGTTTTCCATGCATTTATCCTTCTCATAGAAAACGCACGTGGCACATTTGGCCATGTATAATTGGGTAATCTGGGGGATAAGTCACTGTCCAACTCCTATGCAAGTCCTGGGTTTGATTTCCAATGTTTTTTTAGGAATAGATTCTAAAAAAGATCTCAGTATTATCATTCACTCTTCTTTGCTGGACAAGTAAAGGATCTCATTACACCATCCATAGCTCTTCATCTCATCATTACGTTTGTCTTCCCCACCTGGCCATTATGTATAAGCTGAATGGATTTCTCATAAGTACCACTTCGAACTGGTATAATTTCGACAACACAAAAACACATAATCCAGTCCCTGTTTATCTCAGCATTCAGAGCGAAAGTCAATTTAATCCATTCTCAAGTGTGATAACCAGTAAGATCAATCTCTTCACAGGCCATTCAACTCAATGACAAGTCTTTAACTTTGCACTTTGAAATTTCAACACGAAATCCCAAAAACACTGTCTGGACGCTTGCAATGAAATCACAAATGTACCAGTTCAGTAACATTAAATTTTCGCTTTGTCTTTTTTTTTAAATCAAAGTTGTACATGTGGCAATTTTTTTTTAGCACTGACGCGTACTTGATCACAAGTGCGGGGTCTGCCAAACTACTGAGGCCACTGTCTGCGTTACATTTTTCCTTGAGAAAATGACATCAGCAAAATGATAATTAAAAGTACTCGCACCCCCACTTTTTTACTTTTAATTTTCTTTGGCAGTCCTCTAGGTCACGATTATCCACACATCATGGCAAAAAGTCAATACGTACACTCAGAATCAGTGAAATTCGCCAAAGTGTACTACAGTTTCTTGCCATAAGATATCTTACAGATTTTGACAAATTTAGAAATGTCAAATGAACTACATGGTTAAATTACACTTGATGCAGCTCACCTGTATGTTGAGACAGTTTTGTTGTCACTGTTGCCATGGTAACTCGAATATCTTCTTCCTCATCCAGCAGTAGTCGGAACACAAGACCCCACAGATCCAGACAGATCTCTCCTAAAATGTAAAAGAATTATCGAACGTTAGCGGGGTTTTTATAGTATACATATAAATAATCAAGATTTCGTTAACATATACCTAAAAAAAGAAAGCCTCATGTAAAATGATGTAATCTCATATTGCAGTTTATCTGGTTGAGTGAACCTTGGAGGTATTGACGCCAAGACAGCAGACGGGATCAGGTCAATATTGTTCCAACATTGACTTGTTGCAGTACCCGATGTTATTGGGTACTGCTTGTTGGCAACGTCACATCGACGTCCACCCAATCTAGCATGTTATCTGGGTATTTTTGGGTGAGACAACTTTTAGAGGGTTTTAGAACCAAGGTATTAGAAGTTCGAATCCCCGTACAAGCTCTGTTTTTGGAGCTACTTTTCATCTTCCTTTCCCACCACACCCTCGCAGTTTCCTTTAAAACCAGGAACTGTGTAAAATTACATTGATATATATAACCCAACACAATCTTAACTTACCACTATTGCAAGTTCATGAGTAACCTTGACCATCACTGTAAGAATACGCTGAGGGTTTGCTGCAAGGCCGCCTATGTTTATAAATTACACATAGGTCAATGTCTTTCAAATCTATGGGTAAATGAGTGCATTAGGACCAGTTTGTTTTCAAAGAAATTCACAATGCGAGAACGAAAGTATGGAATCTGACAACCAAGTGTAGAAAGTTTTCAGCACTTAAATGCATTTTTTTTTCTTCAGTCATTCACAAACTGTGGCATTCAAGTGCTATCTAAAACTGCACTGCCTTTAGTTTTCCAGGAAAATGCCAGCGATAATTCCGCCAATAAACACAAGGATTCTTTATTCTCAAATCAGAGCAAAATTAATTTGAGTTCATCAAAACATTTTGAGATTTTTTATTTCTGGGAGAGGTCTCATTACGTCTCAACTTTAGTCATGTGTACGTAAATTGGGAGTTCAAAGACATTGCATTTAATGAAAGTAATCTTTAAGGCTACTAATACATTTTGACTGCAATTGATAATTTCTGATACTTTACATTACTAACTATCTACAGTTAGTTTCATTAAAAACGACCCGTCAAATTGAGCCAAGCTGTAAAAGTACATATTTGTGATATATTACATTAATTTCTTACATTTGCCAATGTCAACCGTTTTTTTTATTAAACTAACTGTTATGTACCAAATTTTTTTACAACTAGCTTTGAACTTTCTTTAGAAATACTTCAACAGTAGTATATCCTGGTGAAATATTCAACATTGTCATTGACATCAAATTAATATAAATCAGTCATTTTAAATGTCATATTGTCATCATAAGCATGTCAATATGTTTGATGTGGTCAGCCTGCAACAGGTACAATACACAGGTGCCCTGGAGGTGAGTGATGGTCATTTGCGGCTGACCACTAACTCCTGGTCACCTGCTACTGGTCAACAGACCTTTAGCACACTCGCAAGTTGCAACTGACAACTTGGTTTAGGATCTAAGAGATTTCAAAGTCATCCTACAGGTGTCGCTGTTCTCCAAATGACGCAAGAGCGTATAACCACAAAACAACAGGTGGCAGCACATGTCTATTTTCTTAAATCGTCATAACATTACCAATGCACCTGACTGAAAGGTCGTGGTAGTACAAGTGCTTCATTTTTTGATCATTACTACACCTTGCAGATGTATTTACATCAGTTTCAAAAAAGGCAGACATTGTACTTGACATGTGGCAAAGGTGGGACTCGTGGAGTCGTCTGCACATGTGGGTCAAGTCAAATAATAAGTCAGTTTGTAAACAACATGTGTTTACCATTTCTAGCTTTCTTTTGATGAAGAAACCCCAAGGAAAATGTACATGACAGAAGTCAGAAAATTTCATTCAGTTGGCAGAGTTCCAGTATTCAATACATCACACAAACTAGTGCTCCATTCATAATTCTAAATAAAATCGCTCAAGTATGCCTGTAACTTGAAATGAAGCTAATGAACCAGCATTGCTGGAAGTTACAATCAAATACCTTTTTTTTACCATAAAAAATTTGACAAATTTGAAGTAGTCAAATATTATGCAAACATGTCATATATGTTTAATAGCACGTCAAGGGTAAATGCTGCTAAGGCAGCCTATGTTTAATTTATAAAGAACCAATGTAATTTGGACTACAATACCTACTTCATTTTCAATCACAGACTTCAAAAGATGTACTACTTTGTATGCCAAGTGCATGAAAATGACTGAATAAGACATTATCTATTCATCTACATGACTTTGTCAGCTTTTTAGTTCATTAATCTTTCTTTTACATTCTCAGACTTTCGAATGTCATCCAGACGATGCTTGAGTAATAATTTACAATAAATCCATTCAGCCATTTTTATCAGACTCCATGCAGGTTTCTGGTGCAATGTTGAAAAAGAATGAAGATTTCTTGCATTAATCCATCATTTTCTTTGTTGCTAGTCATTCTTTTTTGATGGATGATGACGTATGAGGTGACACCCCACGTCAAGGTCACACCGAGTCACAACTTGAGTGTGGGGGAGGAGGGTGATTATAGAACAAAGGTTATAGATGAATTTCAACTTCATTTTTCATGATTTTTACCAGTTTTAGTCACAATATTGTACAAAGTTCGTGCAATTGTACCCTAGGTTGCAGCCCAAGCTTGAGTCTTTCTCAATTAGCTAAAATGAAGAAGAAGAAGATATTGTGCAGAATGACTTGGATTGGAATGAATTGTCGAGTTTTTACAGACCTCTTCAATGACACCTGTGAAATGAACTGACAACTCCTGCTGTTTGGGTCACCGAACCTGGGTCTGCTAATTCAACAGTTCCCGTCTTTACCCCTATGCCTTTGGTATCAATACCCCGCTGAGTGGCCCAGTGGTGAAGGCCCTAGCTAGTTCCTGAGGCAAGTAAAAGAACCCACCCATATGTCTAAAACGGTGTGAACATGTAGCCTTATCATCTCATCATTGTGTCTGCCTCTAGCGGCCGGCCATACAAGTGGACCAAGCACAAAAAGACAATCGGTGGACATTTACATTTACAAGCCAGTGCAAGCGATAGTGCAGGGTACATTTCAAAAGTCTTTTCTTTGTGGTCTTACATTGCAACCAAAAACCAATATTTTAACTTCATGTATTTTATTTTGGCAGTCATAACACGATGTGTTGTCACAAAACAGCCCAGCGATCTAATTATGGACATTCTTTGCTAGTTGATTGGTTAAACTTTGTAGCCGATAGGCTGAGTATAAAAATATTCTCTTAAAAATACAAAAGAAATGGATTGATATTTTTGAGTTTAGGTAATTTTTCTGAATTGCCTGCTTGTCAGCACAAGAATTGCGTAAACTCAGCACATGGACATCTAATTATTCTGTAATTTCATTGTTAGACCTTTAATACCATAAGCCCGCCTATAGACTATACGAATTGATAAATTTACTTTAGATGAGTAAACGAGCAAAAACATGTACATAATTAGGTCGCTGGTCTGTGGGGTGACGACACACAGTGATAAGCCATGCTGAGGCCATTACATTATGTATATAGTGATCACTTCTTACAAAGTTCACACAGTTATCCAAACAATTAAGAGCAAAATCCACCTGATTTATCCATGCCACAAAGTGCTTTCTCCTTAGTTTATGCAACCAAAGTAAAGAAAAGAATAATTCTCCGAATATAAATCATCAAGGAGTAAAAATGCACAATTTTTATGACTAAATTCATAAAAAGTGTCACCCAGCTGGATGCAATCTATTCATCACCTCTCCCACAAAAATACAAAGTAAGATAAATTTGGGAAAATTGCAACTAGGCATGACACTGCATTTTTTTGCAACCAATAAAATGCACATGTGTTTTTAAACACTAATGTTTTTTCAATGTAAAGTAATAGTTTAGTGACTGAAATATGACCAGAGCAAATTGCTTTTCCCAGCCATAAATCCACAAATTCTAACTTTGGCTCAAGGTCTGAAGTACAAACTTGTTGTCAACAGACTATCACCATATAAATCATGGTGTCAGGTTTGTAATTTTAAACTGGCAGAAAATACAACATCACTGATGGACTTTTATGAATTATTATAATATGTAATTAGGCTGTTTGGGTGGAGTAGCAAATGTAAAGATTTATAGTTATTAGTATATCTGAAATGCATTCACTCTTATTGCCCAATAATACAGTTATTATGAGATCCAGCCCGTTAAGATTTATAGTAATTAGTATAATTATCTGAAAGCATTTACAGTTGCCATAACTGCCTATAGCCAAGTACCTGGGTGGAGTGGAGCAAAGAGTTAGAGGATCTGCCCAGTTCCTCCATGCCATGGTGGGGGCTTGAACCTACAACCTTGCAATAGTGGATTTTCACGGAAGGTTCTCAATATTTCCACCAGGTGGCTATGACAGAATACTGCAATTCTATTGGCTGAAAAAGTTCCCGCCCTTGGCTGTGATTGGCTGAAGCAAAGTGCATCCAAGCAGTAGTATTTTTAGTGCATTTTAATGTATATTTGACACCTTATCATTCAGTTGATTTTGTTATTTTTCTGAGAAAGTTCTATTTATTGAATAAGTCAGTGATTATCTTCTACGTCTGAAAAGCAGAATGAGTAATAAGAGGAGAGGAAAGACTTATGTCCTGTTGAATTCAGGGCTGCTCAGTGAAAAGACTATGTGAAGGCAAGCACCTGAACCACTAGGTCATGGGCCCCTCAATAATCTTCATCCCAAAAGTCTCAGCCTTTATGAATAAATGAATGAATCTATACCTAGTATCTACCTACCTACATATAACTACATGTCTACCTAACTGTCTAGTCTAATCTTATCTAATCTAATCTAATCTATAGGCCAGTAGTTATACATCCAATTTATCTAACACCTGGTCAATATAAAACATTACAAAGTTTTAAAACAAGCCCTTTCTTACCTAGGATATCTTGTTGATCCAGCAGAAGCATCTGAGCATTCTGGACCAGGACCTTGGCGCAAGACATCCTCAAGTCCTCACTGCTCTCCATCCTGCATCTCTCCTGCAGCAGCAGCACCCATCTCTGCAGCATCTCCAGGGAGGCCCTGCATCCATCCTGAAAACAAAATAATCAATTCCAGACCAAACACATAACAGTTGGAAGAGATACAAAAACAGTTGATATCTAAACATCTATTGATATCTATTGACAATTTCAGAAGGTTTATAACTGGTTTTTAATAAGATTAACGTTGTACCATTAACTCTATGGTTGTACAATGCAAGATTCAGGAAAAGTGGAAAACAGAAGATGTTGAAACTGACATTGGAATCACTTTGAAGTCAAACTAACTCTCCATTTTAATAAAGAACCGACATATAAGTCAACTTCAGCAGCATACAATTTTTGTAATAATATCTCTTAATTACAAGTGCACGTCTAATGACTATCATAATTGCAACTAACCTATTTTCTAATTAAGGGGATTTGGGGGGGGGGGGGGCGTTGTAGCATTTGCCTGAGGAAGAAACTCTTAAATTTCACTTCCCAGATTCTAATAATGCCAAGTGTTAAAATGATAAATAATCATAAAATTCACATACATATAATAAATAAAATGCATGAGTAAAATTAAATGATCAGAAGTCATTTTAAGAAGCCATTGTTTTGACAAATGGCAGATTTTCAAATCAAGAGTCCATTTTCATCTTTTAGAATCTAGAATCATCTGATTAAATGTCAAAACCAGACTGCCCTAATGTAAGGATACATTGTACAGGGGCAATAGAAGCCAGACGTAGACGTATAACAATTAGCTAAATGAGCAAGAGTAATTAGTTCCAATGTGGCTCATTGAGGTACCCCCTCTGAAGTTCGGCAGCTGGTGCTGCTCAATGAGCCGTGAAAAATCAATCAAGCGGAACGCCAATGAAATTGATACAACCAGGTAGCACTGACAAAGTAGAGCAATGTTCTGGATTGACTCATTAATTTGCCACTTTGACTTTAGAAAGCAAACGCTCTTTAATGATCAATAAATTGAGATTAAGGCTTCTTACTATTGTCATTAAAGTCACCAATAAAACAGTGCAAAGGTACCTTAAAACCTTAGAGAAATTAGGTCTTATTTCTACAGTCTCATTATTAAGACCACCTCACTTTTAAGACCACCGATTTTGGGCAAAGTTATTAAGGATCATCTCGCTATTAAGGCCAGTGTACTTTGCATCATGGGTGGTGTTCAGGACGAGGTTCCACTGTAAATTAACAGAGGGACACTGTTAGTATTATATTTGGGGTTATTTGTGGCTATTAATTAAAAAACCTAAAAATAAAAATAGAACCCTATTAATTAAATAATCTAAAAATAAAAATAGAACCCAATAATTAAATATTAACAACACCTCGCAATTAACACCATCACTACACTAACTATCCACCGAAAATTGAATTCAGCAAATTGGCACCCTTTGACCCATATACTGTACCACCTGTGCAGACCAGTTAATGAAATTCCCGGAAGAAATTGTTTTGATTCCGATTGCAATGACTGCGCCACTTCCAGTGCTATGTTTACAAACAAACGTCTGACTATATCTGACTGCCAGTGACTGGTGTCTGGTTTGTCTGTCTAATAAGATAGCGGAAGATTAGCATTGAGGGTCAAATGGCGATTTATACAGGACAGGGTGAGGGTAGGTAAACCATTCATGAAGAACAAATAGAACAAATCAACTAATCTAAAATAGGAAAACATGTACCTGTTTTTCTTTAAATTTACACAAGTTGCCTTAATTAAAAAAAAAAAATTCATACAATAATTCCTATGAGACAAAGAAAGAAAGAAAGCAGGAAATAAAGATAGATAGATAGAAGGCAACTTATTATAGTCACGTGCATAAGTAAGTAACCCCCCCCCCCCCCCCAATTTTTTTTCCAGTGGAGTTTTTTCTGTAACATATTATCCATATATATTCTGTGGTATCTTACAATGATTCCTGGTTCTAGGAACGCGCATTCGATTTAGATGCTGCACTTGATAGATTAAATGATGCTTGGGGAATCTCCTGCGACATACTACTGTATCTCTCAGGTGTCACTCAAGGGGGCGTCTCAATGCCTTATCTGTTTATCTTGGCGTCCTTGGGGATGTTTATGTAAATAAAGCAAATGAACATAGTTCCTTTGCTTTGCCAACATGATTAAACTAATGGCCTAGCCAAGTTAGACAAATAGGAAATAAGAAAAATCAACTTAAGTTGATACAATCATTGTCAATCAAGCAATGTCTGGGTCAAGAAAATTGACAGGCCACTGTTAGTTTTAAACACAAACATTGTTATATGTGATCAGTTGTCAATTTATTTTACCAGGGCTGTTTTGTAAAAAGTGTGTTTGCTCAAAACAAACCAAGTATAAATACGTTGATAGCCAGATAGATACATGGATAGGCCACCTTTATGAGTACCAACAATTATTTCTATATCAAATACTGAGGTGTTTTTTACGTCTGAAATCTCAGATTCGATTTGAATTCCCTTTTGTAAAATAAAATATTTCAAGTCAACAATACATATATATATATCAAAGTTTTCCTGTAGAATTGTTTCCCAAAATGCCTGAAAAATCATAATTATTTTACTCACTAGTATACAACATAAATACGGCTCTATAGGCTTCAATTATATAATCATGGATGGACAACCTGTCCAACAGCCATGGTCAACCTGTTCAACAGCCATGGTCAACCTGTCAAGGTATGTGTTTACCAGTCAGTTTATTTTCCTAGAAGGCGACGAGCTAAAAGGGTGGTGGTTTTGGGGTGTAAACCGATCCAAATAAACCCATGTGGCACAAATACCCCTTGTCAAACCCCAATTAGAAGGGTACAACACGAGAGGTGGGGTTATTGTACAAAGCTGTAGGGGGAAATTGTCACTATTTCCAAAGGAACTAAGGTGGATTAAGTACCCGTGTTCTAGAGACTGCAAGGGTGGTCCCAGTTTTAAGGGATTCATGACTATTCATATCACACAAATTTCCTATCCTTATTTTACTAGGCCCAGTACTCTATCAGGATTTTTTCACTATTTTTTTCTAATATGCAGGTGGCCTTAATAATGAGGTTCTGTGAAGAAACCCAAGACCAAAACAAAAACAAGCCTAACAATGAATTCAGAGGGCAACAGTAGATGAAGTGATTACCTCGACTTGTGTAGCCCCACCCCTATTCCACCCCACTCCAGCTCTGCTCTTCAACTGCACAGGGGGTTGGGGTTACCCCTCTTCTATGGTTTTCATTTGTTCCGAGATCAGAACAAGAAACACAGCTCCTAACAGTCACAGATCTCTGGTAATTCAAACCTAACAACTGAGATACCTGGACAAACTCCCCAGGTGGCCGCACAAATTCTCCCCAGATTCTCCCCAGACCACTTGTCACCCTTTGAAAGTCTATCTCCACCGAGCAATACCTGCCAGCCCTCCATATCTCTTTTTCTTGCAACCCTACCATCTTTCTTTTACCACCTTTTTTTTGTTTTTTTGGCCAAGTCTTTCCTCACCCAATAAAATACTGGGAAAGCAGAAAAAACACCAGTGCTCTAGAATAACAAAGGCCAGGTTCACAGCAGATTAGCACACGCACTCATGACAATATTTTTAATTTTATATAACTTATTAATTATTGAAATTTCCAATAATCCTGCAAACACACGGCTCAGGATTTCTGGAAATGAATTAACTCTATAGGTGGCAGCACCTACCAATACCGAAAATATAGTGCGCCCTCTCGTGTTAAATATGGAAAAAGACGCCATTTTATAGCCCTCTGGTGTGCTTATTGTAAACTATTAATGTTGTAGGTTGTATATTTTACCTGTATGCTGTTTCTGTTATGTTTTGACTTGTAATACGTTAAAAAGCACCAGTACTGTGTTTCTGAGCCATTGTGCTGGGGGCAGGACAATGTCAGGAATTTTGGTGATCACCTGCCCAAGGAGCATGGTGATTATTGCAACGAATTAAATTTTTTCCCCGAAAAATTTAATTTTTCAACGCAAATTTCATTATTATTATTATCTTACATTTAGACATACATACACATCAAGGAGGGCTGTCGTTGATGAAAGAATTGGATTTTAAAATGCAAAACATAGTGCTCATTCCTTCAACCTTGTGCCTGTATTTTAGGATTTCACATAAACGAGCAACTGCAATTGTTTAATTCGATATCCTTGATGTTTTTCCTCATCAGCTATATGTATTATGTCTTAAATCATGGTCAATTAATTACATTTGAGAACAAATCCACTTTTCTTGCAACTGGTCAGTTGGAAGTGCAACAAAATGCTGGCACACACCATGCAATGCTGTTAATTATGACAAATCTGCTGCATCTGTAGCGCACAGTTTACCAATTTTAAGCAAGTTCCTCTCATTGCATTGCATTAACAGCCACTGTGGTCTATGCCCTACAATATTCCATGATATTAGCTAATGAACTGTGTGGAGAAATGGAGGTAGTTGTCAGTTTTGTACCACAATAATAAAGAAAATGTGCAATTTCAGTGGGGACTGGTGTGTGTCTGTTCACATCCACTGGTGCTTCCACAGCATAATGGTTCGGAAACACAGCACACTGGTGCTTTTGATTTAACACCATTAATGTGCAAGTCAATGGAGATATTCTATTCTATTCTAATAAACGGGCTAGGCCTAGGTTGGTCTGTACAGGCTGTAGGTGAAAATTTCGATGATAAAAAACACAAAATAACACAGAAATTAAGGAAACAAAATGTTGCACAATTTCTTACCTTAGCAGCAGCAGTGTAAAGATGTTCAACCAATGATCCCGATAATTCCAATCCAGAGCAGCATACTTCTTCCCTGAGAGTTTATTATGCATTTAAGAAGTTTTATTGGAGCCTAATCTTCCCTTGGAATTATATATAATCATCAAACTTAGGCTACAGCATTTGGTAGCAAAAAAGGAAAATAATCATAGTTTCTGAGAAATTAAGAGATTTAAGTTTCTGAGAAATTAAGAGATTTAATTTTCAATATTTCAAGTTCAAGGTCATAATGACCAGATATTTATTTTACACGTTGTTCTCTGATGTTATCAGACTTGTGTGGTCAATATCTGGTGATTACTATGGTTAAAACACCCCATCCTAATTCATAAAAAACCCCTCTATATGGGAAAGTGCTGAGGGAGGGACATTTTGCTTTATTGGCAATAAGTTAAATAACGGGCAAAACCTTTTTGCCCATTACGCTAACCACTTTATGACCCTTGAATTACCTCTAAGGCAATGAAATTTCAGTTTAAAATTTGAGCTGAAAATGCGACAATTTCTACATTTTTGATTAAATAACTAATTAACAAATATATCCAGCTTTTTGAAATTCAAATTCCACAGAACTTCTGTATGAATGATAAAGATGAGATGGGAGTGTTTCACAAAAAATCAGAGCTGACACCCCGAAACTGAAAGATCCCCTTTAATATCATATCCAGACCTAGAAAATCTATAATAATTATGTACATACCTGGCATAAGTCCATAATTTGGGAAGGAATTCCACAGTCTGAAAACCACAATATAGATAAATGTTATATACTGCAGAATGTATACATTCAGAATTTCAGATTTCACAGAGATGATCGAAGTTCTAAGACATATTTGGCCATTATAATTCATTTTGCCCAATTTGCTAAGAAAATGTCAAAATCCATCACAAACATAACATACTACATTGTATTACATCATTTCATAGTTCAATGCGTCACTTTGAGATTTTCTAGTTAAAAAAAATCCTATCATACCTCAAGCGCAAACTTCGGTTGCTCCAGTAATATTCCTGACTGTGAATGCAACGTGAGCTGAGCCAAAACTTTCAAATTTTCTGCTAAGCAATCTGGGTGTTTTTCCATAATGCACATTTCCCATAAAGATGAGACCAGTTCTTTGGAATGGTGTATGGCAACATTTATGCTTTTAATTTGCTCAAAATTGAGATCATAAAGATTTCTGCCAATGTCAGACCACTGGGAGTCATGATCCTCTGCATCAGAAGTCAGAATAAGGTGCATGAACTGAAGTACATCGGTGCGAACTTCATAAAACGGAGACTTTATTCCTTGAGTCAAAACAGTCACACCATCTGTTAGTTGGTCAAAATTGGCGAGCAAAACTCTCATCATCGTTTGCTTGTACTTAGACAACCAAGGTGTCCATTGCAAAGTGTCGTCCTTGATCTGTTCTTGGCTCAGTGAAATAATCATGTTTTCAAGTTTCGTCAAGTATGCCATTGTCTCATTTGGCAGTTTGGGCCACTTCATTTTGACCAACAGTAAGGAAAGCTCCATGCAGGAAGATTGTGTGATGAGGCACTTGTTCTCACTGAAATATTATTGCACAGAAATTTCATTGAAATGTGTTAATTCATTAAAATGTGTTAAAACAGTTGTCAACATAGGGCCTGCATGAATTACAAGATGTTTGTTTATCACTTTACCACACTTCAGAATGACCCAGAATACACCTGAATCTTCCAACTCATGATTTTATTATGGATTATATGATCTAAAATAACAATTATTCCATCAATCGTACCTTGACAGTATCCAGCCAGCTGACTGCCAAAATGAAGGTATCACAATTGACGCTATTTTTTCCATCACATCATCCAGCCAATCTCCTAGACTTTTCAAAATGTACTGCAACTGCAAAATACAAAAAAAACATTTCATTGTAGCGTCTACAATTTAGTTGTGTGGCCTGAAGATTCATGTTACAATGCCATAAAAACAATTGAAAAAAAAAAAACACACAATTTAAGTTGTATTCAAGGACTCATTAAAATTTCAAATAATCCTTCAGTTTTTGGTGCGTTTTTAATAAGACTGTATGGATGGACACCCAATACAATCATACATGGGACCTTTAATATAGGACACACTGTGGTATTACCTGTAGCAGCGTGCCATGCATGACATTCTGACATGGATGCATGCCGTCCTTTGATTCTACACTTCGGACAAGCATCTGAAGAGTCGGAGTCAGGTGATCACTTCCGACTAAAGGAGCCAGAGCTCGAGCGGACATCAGTCGAGTCTTGAAGATACCACTACTGCCACATCTAGAAAGATATATATTCCAAAAAATTATATTCACAGTAATTTTGTGAAAGGTTTCCTCTAACAACGCAGGTTAATTGTAACAGTTTTTGAGAAATAAATATTTCCTCTATCTTATTTTTTGATATTAGCACCATATATATATTTTTTTTTATACTAGCATTCGGCTACTGGGAATTTCCCTTTTGCTCCAGTGGTAGAGGCATTGGCCAGTTTGTAATAAGAATAAATAATTTGGTCTAGATCCACCAGATATGCCCCAACCTTAATTTGGTAAAAAACTACTTAAATATTCAAAAATCGTGAAAAATCGAAATAATCCATAGAAATGAATTAATAACTTACTTCATAACTAGGGGTATGAAAGCAGCAAGATTAATATTTGGTTCTGTAGCCTCCAAAACTGAGGGCACTAATCGGCCTAAGACCATTAAGACTGGGTACAGGCCTGGCTGAAGTTTCGTCACATCTCTGAAAATTGATGTACACATAAATTCACAAAATTCAGTTCAAGCTGTTATAGCCTGGTACTAGACAAAACATGGACTCAAATATTCATTTTGCTTTTTATGCCAGTGGTCATTTTCCCACTGGCCAAGATGCTTGCATGGAGCTGGCACAGCGACCTTTGCCCTGAATAGGCTTAACTTGTCTAGATATGCAACAGGAACTTTTTGCCCAATCTGTGAAGGCCTTAGAAAGCACTATCATATTTGGAATATGGTGTCATAGCGTCATGGTGTAAGCTGGTGTCTGATTGGCCCATGAATTAGTTTATTCCACCAGAGGACAGCACCTGCAAGTCTATTCATTCGCCCAAGGTTGAGTATTGCAATGTTAGATTATGGATGGCAGTAAATGCAATCCTCCACAAATCCAGCTCAAGGGGTCAAAGTGTCGCTGGAGCGAGCAACCCTTTGATGTCGTGAAAATGGCCAGTGGTTTGAAGCATAGATTAATGATGAGATGGTGAGGTTTTGAGTTCACATTATGTCACACTGTTACACATTTAATTACACATGGATGGGGTTTTTTTACGCCTCAGCATAGGCAGCGAGTCTCATGTGAAAGACATCTAGCTTAAATTTAACTCCTGTACAGTTAGTTTCATAAAATATGACCACTCTATACAGCTGTAGCAACCTATTCCTGGCTGTAGCTATAACTGGCTAAAAGCAGCCACTTCTTTATACTCCAAACTTCTATTCGGTTTACACCAAAAAAATATGTAAGCAATGTATCTAATATATCACAAATGTGTACTTTTAGATATGGCTTTGAGTAGCCATCTATAGCCAGAAAGTTCTGTTTAATGACAGGTAGCATCGTATAGCAAAAGTTGTCTAGCTTTGTCTAGGTTCAATTTGACAGGCCGTTTTTTAGGAAATGAACATAAGTTCTCTAGTCACATACCCAATGTCCTGAGTAGCGAGGGAAAGTTGTTCCAATAAAAACGGGAACAAATTTGGAAACCTATGAAAGAAGACTCGTCCAGTCAAACTGTAAAAATAAACAGAAGATCATCAATAGATTGACTTGAAGCGCCAAGTTTCTAAGTTTCATAATTGATGACTGCAACACGAAAAAGTTTACACCACAATCTGTTTTTCCTTTCTTTTTTTTTAACCGAAAACACGATTAAGTCTAGAATCATATGGCCTTACTAAAAATAGCAATTTACCAATTTTTCTTTGAAGATTCATCTTTGCTTCTGTTGACCCCAAAAATTCTGGTCATCAAACAACCAAACAACAAGGTGGAGGAATTTCTCACCTGCGAACACATAAAATGATATAATAAATAAAAGTCAAGAACAGGGCAATTATTGTTTATCAGTGCATGGACCAGAGTGCTGGGGTACTGTCTACCATTCTGAGAAAAAAGCTAATGCTAATAGACTTCACAGAATGACATCGACATCAGTCAATACAATTGCTACCAACGAATGTGTTCTATGCCTTGTTGTATATACTCCGAATTCAAATGTTGTACTTAAATTAACATTGTGATAATGAACAGTATTAACTGTGCACAGTAATATATGTATTTAGGGTTACTGTATACATGTGATATATGTCTTATATATATATAAATATATTTACCAAATTTATGTAAACAAAACTTAATGCTCATAATACTGTGCTATTGTTCAGCAACTGAGACCATGGATGTGTAGATAATCTATTGATAATGTATACCTTTAACTTTTATACCATGTATATATATATTGAATATATAGAAATAGTGAGTATAAGTAGACTTAATTTTTTTCTGTTATTTTTGACAAATGTATCATGTATGATATTACTGTGTCAATAAAAGCATATATATATATATATCTATTATTGAGTCCTTAAGTGTGAATGCTCACAGAGTAAGCTGCTTCTATTGGCTGTTGTGTGGCTTATTCCATGGTGCAGTTGTATTCGATACTTGGGCCAGCACATTATCACAGGTGTAAACTGCAGAAATTATCAGTGTCTCAATTCTACATAATCACCAATTAAAGCTATTGTTGTAGATTACATTTTACAAGCTTATCTTAACAAAGCCCATCTGAATTGGAGCATATATGGTCAGATAGATAATCCAAGCAGTCCAGTGTATAATTTAATGATACTCACACTCCAAAACTTTGATGCGTAACCCAGGATTGCAACTTGTAGGCCGTCACCAATGAATGGAAACACATCTTCAGCCAATCTCGTGTCACGGAAAAGAGCTCGAAGAACATTCAAAGAATGTACCTGTTTCAAACAGAGATTACATGCTCGTAATCATTCGTGTCACTATAGATATCTTCAGAATTTTCAGAGAGAAGGAGATTAGTTAGTTTACCTGAGCAGTGTTTTCCTGTTCCTGGTTTGCTTCCTTAGGCGTGGCAAGTTCAATTAGCTCTTTCATTAACTTTTGAAAACATGGACGCCCCTGAAAGTTCGGTTCAGTGCTGACCAATGCCTGAAGATGAAATAGGATATTAAAATTGAACTAAAAAGATTAATAACAGTGTCTGCTGACATGGTATTGTGCTAATAATCTGGTATTTCTCTCGTATTGACACCAGTCCATCACATTTTCTGTCAGAGAACACCAGCCTCTCAGATCATGTGTTTGAGATCACAGGTAACTGGGCATCAATAAGTTGTTTTGGTTTTATTGACACAGTACTGTCAGAGAGTTCCTTGATAATTGACAATTGACATTGGTTAGAAGAAGAAGCAGCCAAATTTTGCCTAAAATAAATCAATCACACAAATCAACGATTGTTTTGAATAGTCACCTGAACATAAAACGGCACACCAGCAGATCTTCTTGTAGAACAAAGTCGAGAGTCAGGGTCACATGACCCAATGTCCTTCATGACGTCTTCCAACCAAAGTGACGGCCATTTGTGAACATCCTCCACCGAACACCTGAACAAGATGATTTAGTGACAATTCAGTGAAAATTATGTAAAGGACTGAAATAAATTTAAATGAATTATATTTGTTATTCAAAAAATTTGCAAACCTCCACAACATCTCTGTCATCTTAACAAAACCCGCATAGGCTAATTCAAAAGCTCCTCGGTGACGTGATTCTAGCAGCTGAACTGTGAAGAATTCACCAATTTCTTGCAACTACAAGACAAAAAACACCCATGTTATGAACAACTCATGTTTCAGATGGGAACCGGGCAAGATGTCACCCCGTCCCCACTTTTTGGACTAAATTAAGAAACAAAGTACCCTTTTTGAAAAAATTATTATCAAGTATTTCATAAACATTATTTTGACTAATTTCCAATAACGAAATAATCCATCTGGATATTAAATTAACTGCAACATTGCCTTGATGCAAAATGGCCATGAAGTATTTGCGCGAAATTCTGGAACCATGCATGTCACGGACTTACTTCGTTGTAAGCCCCTCCACATATTTTATTGCAACATTGAGACATTAAATCAAGCATGTTGGAAGTAAACATGGGTGGCATAATACCTCGTATTATTAATGACTAACCTGATCTTTGTTCATCAATCCAGGATTATTATCTTGAGCTATCGGTGCATATTGAGCGAGTTGTCCCAACATCAATGAGACTTCTTTTATACTCCTCCAGCAGCAAACGACGAGATATTCCGGCATTAAACACACTGTGGCAGCACTGTCTTGTATGATCTCCGACATTTGCTTGCCATCAGAATCGCTCATTGCTCCCAAGGACAGTCCAGGTCCTACAAATAGTTGCAGTTTAATCAACTGAAAACTTTCGATGCAAGGCATTCTGATTTAAGTGCATTTACAAGATCTTAACAATCCAAAGTTTAGTTTGTGTCATGTGATGTCCACTCAAACCAGTCCTTAAATCAAGTTACAAGTTGTAAGCAAGACACAGACATGACACCTCTAAAATTAGTCTTTCAGAAATATGTGGCCAGGTAATGCTCCCCCTCTGGGGTTAAGATTAATCATTGAGTGAAGACCACACACATGGGGTAATAATTATTACCACATTTCTGTTTGGATGAATAAAATAGAGATTGGGATTGTAAAGTTTTGGAAAACCATACCTATGATGGATTCCTCGGGAACATTCCCTTCAGGAGATGAATTTTGCACAACAGGTGAGACGACTTTAGCCACTTCAAAACTTATCTTGACCAGCTTGATTATCATAAGTTTCCACTCCTCATTGCCGGCTAGTGCTCTGCACAAAAAAATAAATAAAAATAAGACGATGCAATAAGATCAAATAAGTATCGAAGTGCAATATGACCACAAATCCCAAAAAGATGCCTCCAAAATTCTTACTTTAGTTCGGTGTCCTCCAGGATCTGTCGAATGCAATGTAAGGTGGGATACATGGGTCGCGTTGCCGCAGCATTCACTAGACTCTTCTTGGCGATATCTAGTTGGTCTTCCAAATGACTCAGTAACAACTGTAAAACTTGCAGACCTCGCCAGGATGGATCATTGCTTTGCACAGCATCCAGTAATAGTATTTTAATTGGAGTGGCCCTACGCAGTGATTGCCTGATTTTCAAAGTGTCTGCGGGAGTTTTATTCACATCTTTCATATGAGTCCATTCATGAGGAGTAGGGGTTTTCAGTGACATAGAGTTCACAACCTCCGCAAGTCCAGTTTGAAGCATCAGATATCGGAACAGATAAGCTGCAGTGGTGCATTCCTGAGGATTGGTGCTGGATGCTAGGTCAAGTGCAGTGTGCAATAAATTCTCCAACATTACTTTGTCCTGCAAATAGAATAAAAAAACTACTGTTATGCTCCACCACGTGACCTTTTCCATTGTTCTTTTGCGGGATATAACCAACAAAATTTTTAGTTAACTCCATACTGAGTGCAAACTGAACTGTTATGTGTAATAAAGGCATTAAAACAATCAAACAAATTAGTAAATATGCCTAATGGAGTATAAGTTAGTTATATCCCTCATAGTCGGGAGTTAACTAACATTTTTGTTGCTTATATCCCTCCGCCTTCGGAGTCGGGATATAACCAACAAAACTGTTAACTCCCGACTATGAGGGATATAACTAATACATATGTGACTGAAGACACTTTGCTCTCCATATGGTAAGCTCTATTGTTATTTTTAAACCACAACAAATCTCAAATTAACAACATTTGCAACAGTTAAACTAAATCAATTAAATTAAAATAAAAACAAAAAACTTTATCTTAAATTAAATACCTGTAACTCATGAGAATCTTGAGAAAGGGACTTCAGTATGAAATATGCCTCTTGTTTGTTACTGTCGAAGGTGTCATTAAAACACTCCAGCAAAGTTTGGATTTTATCTCGGCCAATGTGTAGTATGAAGTAACACCAGGGCACTGCATCAACTAAAATGAAAATTGAATCGTATTGAGGTAACCGCAAAACATAATTTTGTCATTTTATAGGAAAATATTCAAATAATTATTACTCAAATTTTGCTACATTAATATGGCCATTTATTTATAGTTTACCATTTTTAATGTCTTCATGGAAGATCTTGACCATTGTGCTTAGCAGACAGAGGGCAGTAGTGCGTTCGGGAAAAGAGGCCCCCTGGTGGATATTGTCAAACAGCAAATCCATCAGCCATTCTATGAACATCTGCAATAATCCAAAACCAAGGATTATTTCTATGCACAATTATCTGACATGAAAATAGTATAAGAATCAAAGCAAAGTTAAAACATTACAAACTTCAAAGAAAAACGTACCTTGTACTCTTCTAATTTCATTGTGGCCTCTGATGCTTGTTCTGAATTCTTTTTCTTCATGGCTTTTAAAAGGGGTTGTGCGCTCTCCCTTATTCGAATATACAGCTGAAAAATAAAACATTTCTTGCAATGTATTGAAGCAACTTTTAACTCCTGAATCTTTAAAAATGGGCTATTAACAATCTGTTGTATTGTGGTCAAATAAGTAATAGTTATATCCCGAACAGGAGGGAGTTAACCAATAAAAATGCTAGTGAACTCACAACTACGGGATATAACTAACTTGTACTCCACATATTTACTAATTTGTTTGATTGATTGATTTGTTTAACTGCTATTATGGAGCAATTAAAGTACAGTTAGCACTCTGGATGAGTTAACTAACAATTTTGTTAGTTATTGCCAGCTCAGAACAATAGGAAACTATCTACATCGAGTATAAAGGGAATTAAACTGAAATGAATAAATAACAGTTCCAAACCTTCTTAGAGTAGGCATCAAGCTGCTGTCTAAATGCAGGATTTTGTGACCACAGATTGAGAGGTAGAAATTCCTTGAGGAGATCGAGGTCATGTACATTCAAAGGCTCTGTGGTCTTTATATTTTCACAGAGTAACCCATATGTGTCAAGTCGAACCTGTGTAAAAATAAGAAATACCATTTAATACACACATGCAACAGCAATATCTTTCTAGCCCAAACCTCTTCTGCTTTCATTGTATGAACTATTGGCAATTCATTGAGACAACAACCAAGAAAAGCAAACTATATCTTTGATCATAAAAACATACATAACAGACGCAACCATCCTCATACTACGTACATTGTAACACTTGACAACATTGAGATTCATCATGAGAATTCATGACATCAGAATTTGCATTAATAAACTGCAATAAGCACTTGTTACAGGCCTACCAAGGTGTTATATCATTGGCAGTACATGTAATGAGAAAAGTTAGCTGTGTATCAGGTCACATTATTGCATTGCAAAGTGGTGTGTAATGAGGGACTTTAATGGGGGACTTTCAGGTCAACAGAGGGAGCAATATGCCGACCGGTGCTAAAGCCTTTGCTTGATGACATCATCATAAAATTAGGTCATTGAGTGCATTGATGACATCACAATGATAGTAAGGACCGGCATGGAGCTCCCCCTGTTGACTGAAAAGTCTCCAATTGAGTTAGAGGTGAGAACAGGTGACAAGTTTCTAATCATGAAACTCAATGTTGTCAAGTTATAACTATTAAATCCAAATACTCCCAAGCAGGACGCCTGCCTTATGCTTTCCATACTACTAAATGTCAAGATTTATGAATTATCCAGATTGGAAAAATCTTGTGTTTTAAGGTCCTCCCCCATGGGGGATAGGACCTATCTCTGTGAGCTTATAGCCCACAGACCTATTGTCACACTACAATGGAGTGTGACAATGATTAGCAGTGCTATTCCTCTCCCAATAGCTGTGAACGGCTGAGTTAAACAATTCAAAAAAAGTGTTTCCCGCCACTGTGACCATGTGACCAACGCTACAGTCATGCACCATAGTGCACTAGATCCTCATTCCTCTCTCAGACGGACTAATTTCTAGGCTCTGAGGGGTGGAGGGTGGGAAAATCTGGTAATAGGTCTGTGGGCTATAAGCTCACAGAGATAGGTCCTATCCCCCATGGGGGAGGACCTTAACTCTATGTCGCTTAAGCCCACAGACCTATTGTCACACTACAATGGAGTGTGACAATGATTAGCAGTGCAGATTCCCAAAGTGGAGGAGGGAGAGCCTCAGGCTGTGCCCCCACAGAAATAATAAATGCGTATAGTGGTCCAGGGCGAGATAGAAGAGTGGTATTGGACCTTTGGGGCCTGGAATCAGGGTGAAGGTTCCGACTACTCACTCAGCTGTCCTCTCTCCCCTTTTGTTGAGGAATCTCCTGTGAAGGGATTGAGAGACAGTGAAAATTGATTACTGATGATCTTCACGTTAGATGGTTATCTAAGTTAAGATCTAGGTAAAATAAGTGGCCATAGATGGCAAGAATTTGCCACTGGCCTCTCCGGTTGGATAGAAATCCTGGATAAAACTGGAGAATTGAAACCATGACCAGGTTGCCCATGAAGTTGGAGAGCTGTTTCCTGGTCACTACTTGGTGCATCAGTCGCTGACCGTCTGGTTGTAGTTGGACGTCTGCCAGGTAAAAGGAAGCAAATGTAGAGTGATTTGTCCAGGTGCCAGACTGAATGATTTCCTCTACTGAATGAGAGCCGCCATGGAAGGCCCACGAAATGCTCATCCTACGGACTTGATGTGCTGTCACATGTAGTCCTGGCCTGTGTTGATGAGTGAAATGTACACACGCCTTAAGCCAGGCAGCGATCGTCTGCGAGGATGGAGGACCTTCACTTCTAACTTTCTGGAAGAGACGTTGTTTGGGGATAGACCCCCTGTGAAGTCTAAATACTTTCTCACCATTCGTACAGGGCAGAACAGTCTGTCCTCTGTGTCTCTGCCTGAAAAGGGTTCTAAGGCAGGGATGAAAAATGGTGCTGGGTTCATTCCAGGGATTGAGGTTTTAGCTAAGAATCCTGGTACTGTTCTCAGAAACATACCCTCATTCGAGAAGATGAGGTCTCGAGGGTCTCTGGAGAATGCCTGAATCTCACTACGCCTGCTTGAAGAAGCTGAGGCCAAGAGGAAGACTGTTTTTCCAAGTGCACCTCATTCTACTAGTTGAGGAATCCCAACTAGGGGGTTCGAAGTCTTCAGATCTGAGTGTCCTTAGCACTTTGGAAAGGTCCCATTCCGGGACCCTGGGCGTTCTACTGTGCAGGAAGTATAAAAGCCTAGATGAGTTTCGATAGGCACGGATGAAGTGATACTGGTACGCCGTCAATGGAACCAAAGGTTGAGGCAATAGAAGACCTGTAGTTAGCGATTGTCTTAGGGGCAAGATTTCTGACTTCAAAGAGGTCGACTAAGAAGTCAGCGATCTGCTGAACAGTGGTATCATGATTTCTCTCTTCACACCAGGAAGAAAAGACATGTCAGAGGACTAATCTCGTAGGAGATTGTCGGAGTTTCCTCAACACTTCTGGCAGTAGCTTGGTAGGTGGGTAGGCATAAGCTGTCCCTGGTTCCCACAGGGCGTCTATCCTCCATGCCACTGGTTCTGGGCATGGGCTGACATATTGTGGCAACTGATTGTTGCACTGAGTTGCGAATAGATCTGTTTCCAGATTTGGAAACTCTTGATGGATCTTGGAAAAAACTGAGTACAGAACGAGTTCCTCCTTCGTTCCTGATGTAAGCAACCCCCGTTGTGTTGTCGCACAGGAGATGTAATGTTATGCCTTGGACTAACTGTTGGAATGCTATCAAGCTTCGGAGGACAGCTCGAAGCTCTAATACGGTAAAGGGTAGTAGAGATTCTTGGTACGTCCATTTTCCTGAACATTGGTGACCTTCCAGGAATGCTCCCCAGCCTTGGAGGCTTGCCTCGGTGGATATGGTTATGTCCGGTTGAGCAGAGTGTGGTGGGACTCCTGCTGCGAGGTAAGATTCGTTTTCCCACCAGAGTATGGCTTGATGGAAAACTGGTTGCAGAGGAATCGAGATGTCTATCAATTCCTTGAGATTGGGTGTCCAAGCTCTCACATATAGCTGTAACGGTCTGATGCGAGGCATGGTTCAGGAGACCTATCAGCGAGAGAAGATGTCAGACTTTTGTTGACTGAGATTTCAGTAACAATTTGACTATGGCCCGAATCTTTGTAATTTCTGATTCTGTGGGACGACTCCATGACTCTATGAGTCTATGTCCATCCCCAGAAAAGTGAAGCGTGTCTGGGGAATCAGGTCGGACTTCTGTAGATTCACTAGTAAACCCAGTCTGCTGAATAAATGCAGAGCCTCTTGGGTGTGTGATTCGACGATCTGGGGTGGTGGTCCTCGTATCAGCCAGTCGTCGAGATATTAGTGCAGGTGGATGCCCCTGCACCTGAGGAACGAAGCTACTGGAACCAGTAGTTTCGTGAACACTCTTGGGGTGATATTCAGGCCGAGGCCCATGGCCTTGAACTGGTACTTCTTGCCTAAAATGTGGAGCCTTAGATATTTTCGAAATTCTGGTGCCACTGGTACGTGAAGGTAGGCATCTGGAAAGTCTATGCTTGTCGTCCATTCTCCTTGTTGAATTTGAGACCTGATGGAACGGTCTGTCTCCATATGAAAGTGTGGACAGCGAATGTGTCTGTTGAGAGCCATGAGGTCTGTTACTGGTCGGAAACCTCCTGACTTCTTTGGAACGGTGAACAGGTGAGCGTAAAAGCCTGAGAAAAGCTTGTGACCTGTTCTAACGCTTGCTTTCGGATAAGTGTTTCTACTTCTGTGAGAAGTACCGATCTTCTGGAGTTGTCCTTCGGTAGATGTACCGGTTTGGGACTCATGGTGAGTGGTGGGAGAAACATGAAATTCAGAGCGAGGCCGGTTTAAAGTAGTTTCCTGTGCCAGTTGGTTAGGTCCAGGGTAGACCATTCTTGCAAGTAGTAAAGTAGCCATCCTCCCACTGGCGTGGATTCAGTGGGAGTGGGAAGAACGACCAAACCTCTGTCTACGCTGTGAAGATTGCTGGAAAGACTGAGACTTGCTGGACTTAAGGAAGTTCTGCCTGGTTGGCCCCTTCGGCTGTTGTCTGGGCTGCTGCTGCCTGAAACTAGACTTTCGAGGTTGAGAAGTGTAGTTTGGCTGCTGTTGTGCGGTCGGCCGTTGGCTGGTCTGGCTCTGGTTCTTTCTGTGGTGGCTGTGCAAAAGACAAGACAAGACTGCATGCTCTCTTTCCTCCTTTGACAGCCTACGCAGTACACTGCCAGCAGAAAACGATGATCTCAGTGCTGCCCAGGTTTGGATGGTCTGGGTGTCGGCCAGTTTTGACACAGGCACCGATGGCTCGGCCGATGACCTCAGATAGGACAACTCCTCAGCTGAAGGTTTAGCGGACTGCACTGAGTTGTCACCACCATGGAATCTTGCACTGAAACCTCTAGCAAACTTGGAAATGCAGTTGCCTGTAGAAGCTTCGCTAGGGAGGTCCTCTGGGTTGAAGGTTTGGATATCCAGGACCGAAGTGAAGTGCTGGAATGCCCTGTTTAGGGAATCCACTACTCCTTTTGACGGTGGGAAGGTGAAGGAAGATCTCTCTTCGGGCTCTGATGAGGCTAAGAGACCTTCTGAAGAAGCGGTGGGCTGTATTTGCTGGGGTGGTTGCGACCCCGCAAATAGCATACCCAGAACTCCCAGGGTGGACCATCTCGTCTCAGCCTGGTCTGGCTCGGCGTCCATATCTGCTAGTTTTCTGTCAGGCAACAGAGAAGAGGCATTGGAATTAGCGCCCAGACGGTCAAACGCAGATCCTCAGGGTGACTGTTCCCATTGATTGACAGGCAAGTCTCTTCTGTGCCTAGGAGAAACAGAACGGGACCGGCGTGGGTCGTTCTGATACCTCCCTCTGCTGCAGTGGCGCCTTCTGTAAGGTGAGGGCGACCTGCGATGAGCGTTTGTAGCTACTGACCTAAGAAACTGAGGTGATGCCGCATGGTGGTCTAGGTTTCTGGAAGGTGAGCGATGACAGGGACGACTGTAGACGATCTGTGACAGGGAGATTTCCCCAACATTGTGGTCCTATCAGTTCCCATGGCCGGAATGTTGCCTCCAGGAGCTGGAGTCCATTGAAAAGGAGATGTCCTAATCAATGGCGGATGGGCGATATTCGGGGCAGACGAATGTAACGACGGTGTTAATGCATTATCGTAGAACTTCCCCAGCCCGAAGCATGGCAGAAATCTTAGTTTGCTTATCAGACATGATGTAGCAGTAGTAAGACGTCAAATCGAAAGTGATATCAGCTGGAGAGTCAGGACTTGGCTATCAAGCAAATGACAAACTCCAGGCACCACTTCGTTATTCTGGAACCAATTGAAAAAGGAGATTTCCTAATCAATGGCAGGTGGGCGATATTCGGGGAAGACGAATGTAATGCCGGTGTATGCGTTGTCGTACAGCCTCCCCGGCCCGAAGAGTGGCAGAAATCTTAGATTGCTTATCAGACATGATGTAGCAGTAGTAAGACATCAAATCGAAAGCGATATCAGCTGGAGAGTCACGACTTGGCTTCAAGCGAATGACAAACTCCAGGTGCCATTTCGTTATATATAGCTGGATGCTGAATCCTGTCGTTCTGGAACCAATTGAAAAGGAGATTTCCTAATCAATGGCAGGTGGGTGATATTCGGGGAAGACGCACGTAATGCCGGTGTAGTGCGTTGTCGTACAGCCTCCCCAGCCCGAAGAGTGGCAGAAATCTTAGATTGCTTGTCAGATGATGCAGCAGTAGAAAGACGTCAATCGAGAGCGAGAAATCAACAAGCGAATGACAGTGCAGATTCCCCAAAACTCACGATTGACTAAGCATATTCCAAGATCTAAGCTTAATAGAATCTTGGACAGCGAGTGACAAGTTGCTTACAAGCGAACGACAACACTCATTAAGCTGCCACGTTCATAACTGAATCGTGTCCAATCTCCGGAAATACAGGCTAAAAAGGATCATACTTACCTTTGTGAAGAAAGAATGAATATCTGAAAGAAACATCTTTAAACAAAAGCCTGAAATCTTCCGGAGATGACGTGAAACTCAACCAAAACAACTAAAAAGCCGACCAAGCATGTGGCTGCTTGGCCGGCTGAGAGAGGAATGCGGATCTAGTGCACTATGGTGCATGACTGTAGCGTTGGTCACATGGTCACAGTGGCGGGAAACACTTTTTTTGAATTGTTTAACTCAGCCGTTCACAGCTATTGGGAGAGGAATAGCACTGCTAATCATTGTCACACTCCATTGTAGTGTGACAATAGGTCTGTGGGCTTAAGCGACATAGAGATCATGTTTTACCTGCTCATCAAGATGTCTAATTATAGACACAGGAAGACCTTCGGTCCAGACACCACTCAGCGACTGCGAGAGTGATTTAAAGATTCCCATCATTTTTGCCCGTTTAAGACAAGTCACAAGAGCACCGAGGCAATGAAGGTCTGGAAATTAACATTTTATATTTTACAAAACTCACAAGTTAGTATTAAAGTTTTAACTTCAATCATTATCTAAAAAGTTACCATTTACCATTGTTATTAGAAGCCAGCTTTTCTTTGATGTAAAACAGTGATTCTGGGTTACATTTCAGAATCTTGGGAATGGTGTACTGAAAACAAGAGCAGGAAAATATAATCAAATATCACTGACATTTTACTGTGAGATATTTTTTCCAGGAATGTTAATATAATACAATAGTTTGATCTTAAAGAAATGAGTCAATGTCAAAAGGTCATTTCCAAACCTTATGCACGGCTAAGTCCACTGACCTGAATAATATTTTGCTTCAGATGTTTATTTTTGGAACAAAGTGCTTCCAAAACAGGCGCCACCCAGGTGTCATTCCACATGTCCACATTGACACTTGGCTGAAGACACAGCTCTCGGCGATGATTTGTAAACAGTTTCTCTAAGAGCTCATTAGCCTGTTAAAAATATTTAAGAAATAACCAAGTAAGGAAACATAGAAATAATCTCTTTTCTTTGCATTTGTTTATTTTTATCGGATTACTTGTTTCTCTTGTCTAATTGCTTTTATACCATAATCTTTGATAAGTTCAATGCAATGAATTTATTTTTAATAGAACAAATAACTTGTAGCAGATATCGATTTGAAATAACATCTTACTACATGTGATTGTAAAGAAGGCAAAAGATAAATCTTCAAAATCACTATATTTAAAAGACTTACGTAAGATGCGATTGCATTTTCTCCACTAGCGAATAGGATGAGATTTGGAAGGTCAGGGTTCAAGGTCAACATGTGACTTGCGGTCAGGTACTCCACCAGGACACACAGGGGTTCATACTTTCCTTTTGCTGACCATTCCAGACCTAAGAGAGACTTTGTCAGACTGCTGAAGAAAGGGTCTTCTTTGGGGTCTGTCAAACATTCAATCATAGAAGAATGAGTAAAAATACATCATTATATGTACAGATTGTATAGAATTCTGGATAATACATTATATGTCACCTCAATGACACATTTCTTACCAACAGAAACAGCTGCCATGTGGCACTTGATAATATTTTCAAATATGTTCACAGCTTGATGTCGCAAAGCCTAAAATGAACAAGATGAACGTTTTAAAGTCCTAAATACCATCAGATAAACATTTCACAAAATAGTAACAGTGAAGTACTCCAACAATTGACAACTACTGCCAGAATTATCAGGCTACCTGTTATATTTAAATTCTTCTCAGCAGGGTGTCCAAATTTTCCAGCAAAACAAATTCCCTACTTTTTCCAGACCAAAAACAGATTTTTCCATTCCACTTCATGCCACAAAATCATCCATAACTTATGATCTACTAGATGGATTTGAATGAAACTCTCATAAATTTGATGCTAAATATGCCTGCAATTCATTTCTGATGTGATCCAAAGTGGATAGCCTCCTTACTTTGCCTTATATCGTTTAAGTCTGTCATCAAATGATGTTATTTTTGAAAGAGACATAATTTTTCAGACTCAGAATAAAATTCCCTACTTTTCCTGACCTTGAAAATGGCTTTTTCACATTCCCTACTTTTCCAGGTTTCTCAATATTTACCAAATAATTCACCCAACTTTTAATTACTTATTGGACAAAATCATTCATCTATAAACTCACATCAGTCTGGTCTTCCCAATGGTTCCAAGCATACTGTAAAAGTTGGTTCATCAAATCACCATTGCAAGAGAGTTTCTGTCTCAGTAGCTCTGGACGGTCAGCATCAACAAATAAAAGGCAGGTGCTGCAACATACGAAAGGAAACTTACATTGATGAACAAATGTTTTATTGAGAAACTGAGTGTGGTTTCTAGTTTAAATATATTTGAATGCATGATACTAATGAACAGATAAAAAAATAGGACACAGGTTGCAAACATTCTCTGTGCTTAGCGAGTAATTTAACAAAACAGATATGTATACGTTTTTACTATATTTGACAATAATCCTGTGTGTTATCTACCTGATATAATTAATTTCAAGATTCTCACCTTGTTTTCACAGTGAACTGGAGTAATGTTCTGGAAGCCATTAGCTTGGTGTTGGTGTCTGAAATTCTAAACATATTAACCTCTTATGAGCAATGGCTATTTGAACAACACTTCTCAGGTCATTAGAATAAAGAAAACCAAACCTCACCCTTCTACTGCAAGTAACCACTAGCCTTGGGTTTTCATTTTAATCTATGGGATTCTTTTGCTTATTTTCGCACAGTCATTGCATACAAGGCACCACTAATGCATCATATTTTTGTTAGAATAGGCGTTTCACCATGTAAGACTTAAGTTGCATTTGATAATCACAACTTTTCACTTTAAAGAGACCATTGGAGAATAGCATTAGACAGTAGTACTTTTGAAAACAATAAAATGCATCACATACCCCTGATTCAATTGCACAAGTGCAGAACCTATCACATCTGTCAGCACGAACCCTGAGCCATCGAGATAAGTTACAAGGTCCTGATCAGTGATCACAGCTAAGCAGCCATTCAGAATACAAAGCTGAGATAGGACATCTAGAGACAACCTCCATGAAATGAAGTCAGTATCATCGGGTAGCCATGCATAATTTTTTGAACAGGTTTCAGAGGCTGACCCTTTTGCTGTGAGGTTGTGTACAATCTGAAAATGGATATTCACAAGTAAATAACATTGATTTAAAAATTTTTTAAACAGTAACGGTGTTGTTTTTATAGGGTGAGGTCCTTATAACCTTTTGCTCAAACCCAAAAAAAGCAAAAATTGATCTGTGGAAGAATTTGACAAATTGCCGCAAACAGGGTTTAATTTAAAGTAAAAAAAAATTTTTTTTTACAAGCAGTTACTTTTAACTTATGCTTCATTAACAAGACAATATATCAATAAATTGTTCAAATTATAATTTGTGAACTGAATTTCAGTGCTATCTGCTGACACTATAATTTTGACTTTACAATATCCATGGTACTCCACAGAATGACTAATGATAAAAACACTTGCAGTTATTCGATTTCCCAAACAAAGCATTAAATAACAAACCTCTGTGACATAACTTTGACCTCCATGAACTTTGAATAACAACGACAATGTTATCCCACATGTTATCCTGCAGTCCATTAGAAAATTCCCTAAAAGCAAGAAAAGGACAATTTTAGATTTGTGGCAATCAAATCAATCCCCCTGAAAAAGTCCATTTTAATCGCAAATAATTTAGTTGGAATATAAATCAAAGAGGAGGAGGGGGGGGGGGGGGAGATAATAGGTTCCAGATTCAAAAAAGTTCAGGTCTTTCATTTTACTTTACCACCACTCTTTTACCTACCATCTGAGAGAACTGCCATCAGGCTTTTCACAAATTCTCTTTCTACAGCACGGAGTTCAGAACTGTCTCCAGCTCCAGAAACACTTTCACAAATTAAAGATGACAGCTTCGGAACAAGTTTGTTGAAATTTTTCACTATCCTCAAGCAGCAAGACATGTGCTCACCCTTGGCGATAGGAGTCATTGATGCTGTCCTGTGATAAGATTAAGTATGCAATAAATTAGGGTAATGTCTCGGGTAAATATGTGAAATATAACAATATCAGAACTCAGAACAAGTATATTTAACAAAGAATATAAAAATATACAAGAAACATATTTTTCATTGTTTTGGAGAAAATCCAATCATTCATAGATATATCATAATGTCAATATTGGCAGTCAGACATTTGACTTATTCTATATGTCTCTGTGACACCTGATTTTAAAATCATAATGCAGTGTACCTATATATATAGTGCCAAGGGTGTAATTGTGAAGTTGTGAAGTTGTTAGTCCATTACGTAATTGAAGAATCTTAAACTAGCACACATTACCTGATCATTTGTTCCAGTCTGGACAGGCATTTCATCATAAAAACTGGAGCTGAAAACACAAAGATTGGTGCAACTTAACACATGCATGACCTTCATGAAAGTGCAAACTTTGTGATGATGGTGCATAACTTAACCAAAAATTACCTTGAACACCTGTTGCAATTAAACCCTCTTCCCCTGAAACAAACAAAACACAACAATAAACACCTATACCTTTTACAAACATGTTAGGTTCCACAATCAGTCAAATACTTACCCATGGAAAAGTTTTCCAATAGTATGCTAATATTTTCATGAATTGGTTTGAGGTCACACAGTTCTGTTTTTGCAGTTGATTGATGAAACTGGTTGCATAAATAATCAGCAATGTAGGTCCTTAAATGAGTGTTGTATTCTTCTTTGCAGCCTAATTTTTGCAGACAACTATAACATAAAAATCAAAATCATTGATTCATACCTTCAACACATGCAGCGATGATACTTCACAATCATAAATGATTGATATAAAAAGGCAATCTTTTTTTAAATAAATCAAATTTGCGTTGAAATTACCTTGCAATAACCCTCTTGCTTGGATTCTTTATAGAACATTTCATGAAGGCAAGTACCAAAATTCTGATGATTGGCAGATTGGATGATTTACTGGAGTGTAGCAGCAGTTGGTCAGTGATCTGGAAAGAAAATTTTTCATTTAAATCATGCTATGCTGGCTGATTAATCCAACGTTGGATTGACATCTGGATGTCATGTTAAGTTTTCTATGAACTTAACGAGTAAACATGTACCAACATTTTTCCATTGTGGTCAACCATATGCCCTTGTTGACAGTTCAATTTCACAAATAGAATTCTGACAAAACAATCAAATGTAATACTCACTTGTTTGAGACACGCAACCTGCTGAACTGCATCTTCTGGATGAATCAATTTCCAAATTGCATGATCAGGTGGTAGATCTACAATTCACAAATAGTAGAATTATAAATGATTTACTAATAGCTTGATTATGTATAGAAGGTTTGAAAACTAAATCAATGACAGCGCCTTTCTGCTGCAAGTTCACCTACTTCTTTTTTAAATGAAAAGTTGAATGACAATAATTATGATGTTACTGATACCATAGTTCAGACAATGACAAATCCAATTCCTTGTCCATGCATGGGCCAATGCCTATGCTAGTTATTCATGCAACTGTGCTAATTGCAATTAACATAACAATTTGTTAAACTTCTTGGAGATATTTTTTATTAGCCTTTTAGAGTTAATCCACTCACGGCTAATCAGTTACTTGCAATTGTTAGTCGGCCCAGTGCTGCAGTAAGCTACGTGGACAGACAGCTGTCAGTGTCACTGGCAACACTGTTCATTGCATAGGATTCTAGGAAATTACAAAATTACCCTTTGCACACGCCAGATCCCCAGCTCCAATTGCTATGACGTCTTGCGTCCTCACACGTTGACGCTTTGGCTTCATTTCTGCTTAATTCAAAGTGTGTCAGTGGCTAGATCTTCATTTTATGGCGATTTATTTCTGTGTATTCTGTCAAATTCACCGGTTGACCACGTTGTATCCAGCGGAAGTAAACATTGGAGCTTCGCAGCAAATAATTGTGAGCGCGCTAATTCGCCAGAAATAAATGTTGTAAAATTTCAAATATGAGTACAAGCAAAGAATTGTTTCTGCAGTTTATCTGTAATAGTTATTAAACAAAATTTTTAATATCTCATCATAAATCTATAAGGCGAATTATTGAGTTGTAGCCAATTGGGTCAAGAGGTCAGAGGTCACGGCTTGACTGCCTCGCCATCTTCCGCCCAAAACACAACGTCGGAGAGCGTCAATTTGAAGCCCCTCAACTTGGCGCTTTTGCAGCGTTTTTGGACAGTCTCAGTGCTTTTTCTTGACGGAATTTAAGCCAGTGTAAGTATTTTAGAGTATCTTTAAATTGAGCTAATTTAAAGCAGGCTGCAGCGCTGTCTGAGGGTGCAAGTTGTGACAGCAACTGGCAATCCGTCATGATCACTGCTTTTGGCTGCAACTTGCAAGTGACTGTCAAAAATAGGTTTGTGTCATTTTGACAGTGACAGCTGACCACTTGTGCTCATAAGGCCTGAATGCATCACAACAATTAACAACATTAGCATTGCATGTGAAATTCAGGCGTTATTGACATTTGTTATGCAGGTGGAACTTGAATCAAATTTAATGTTTTAATAATGAACTTTAGATGACTGGATTTAATTCATTGCCAAGTTCATGTAAATATCATTGTGGATCATATTTGTGAATGGCCAATGTTTTATCAAATAATCCAGCATTATGATTATGTTGACGAATTGTCAAAAGCATGTATTGAATCTATTGATATATCAGCTAAGGCATTTGCAGTCTTTCAATTGTTAATTTCATTGGTACAATACATTAATTTGCATTGAGTGGTAGTTGCAGTTCATTATCTTATCATATCAGTATGTGCTCTAAATTTTGCATTGAACTTCAGGATGCATTAAGTTGTATGACATGCAGCTGGGGTACAGGGGGAGGATCTCATCTTCTGCTTACATTTATAATGCAGGATGTTGTGCATTTTCCAGATCGCAGACCTCACCGTCTGTTTTGCAGTGTGGTGAGCATCAGGACTGGCAGGAGGAGGAGTACAGGAGCATCTGTTTGGTTTACCCGCATCTATGAGGCAGTCATTGTGCATTGGATTTTACCCTGAAGAACCCCCAGCGAGGTAAAAAGACAGAAACAAGTTACATAGTATTGCCGTTCACCATGGCTGAGGCAGGGTCACCTGGCGGAATGGTGGGCCCACCAGTCAGCCCTCGTCACGGTCGCCAAATGACCAGTCCTCCGGGAAGTCCGAGCCATGGCAGTTCTGGCCCAGGAAGTCCGGCGCTTTATGCCAGTGTCCGTCGTAGTCCTGATGGACGTTACCGATGTCTTTCCCCTGACTTGAGTAGTTTCGGACTCAGCGGCACAGGGAGTCATGGAGTTAGCGATACCCCCGGGAGTACCTTGAGTTCGAACAGTTCGATCAGCAGTAGCGGAAGTCGACATCGGGATGAGTCCGATGAAAACGTGAACTGGAAAGAACGCTGTCACAAGCTAGAAGCGTCTCTTAAAAAGTTCAATACTAGAGTATGGAAGATTCGCGACATGCTGGCTACTAAGGTGAGTTGTGAATGCATGTTATTAATTGCAACTTGGCTTGCTAGTGTTTGTGTCCAAGAAACAATCAAAGCTGAGAAATCTTGATGTTTATTTAATGTAAAAATCTCTATGAAATAATATCATCAAGTTATAGTGTGTTAGAAGCTATCAAAATTGCTAAGTTAGTTTTATTTATTGCGTAGGGGAAACTAGAATAAATAGAACCAGAATCAGGCACACTATTATCACTATTGGGGCTGCTAATAAACATTCTCCTGTTCTGAGAATGGCACAAAATAGAACTGCTAATTAAGACGACGCACTGTTTATTCTTCGCATCACAGAATGTAAACCTTGTTTGTTTCATGGATAGAATACATGTGCGTTTGTAGGGTGGGCAAAGGCTATGTAGAGTACAGACAGGTATCTTCCCTAAATGTTGTTTGTCTTTTTCCTGTTTTGGTCAACTCAAGTTTTAAAACTTGAGCTTCCATTAATTATGGCCAGTGTAATTGCCCGATACTATGTGAGTACCACAAGACCAGAAGACTGGTAATCAATTGTCCCGTACATGAGCGCCTTGCCACAATATCTTCATATATATATATATATATATATATATATCTATAAATTGCAATTTGGTTTTATATTATATAATTAATTTTTTAACACTATTGTGGTAGCTTTTCAAGAACTCTTCAATGAGCACACAATTTTCATGCAGTGCCATAGTTATTGCTGTAAACTGGTTTGAATTAAGTTTATTTATAACATAGCAATTGACATATATATATCTTGAAAGTTATGTCCTTCCTCATACATATTATGTAATAGTTGTCATGTTGATGGTAAATTTCATCAAAAAGATAAGAATATTTGAATTTATTTTACAAGAATGATCCGTCTTTTTCAAAAATCTTGCTGAATAAAAAACATTATGAATACAATGTATTATACTTATAATATGTGACGCACCATGTAAAAAGGGGGCTAATGGGTGGATTTTTCAAAAATTAGTTTTTGATGGCAAGTAATTGTCTAACATGTGTAGTTTATAGAAATGTAAAAAATTTCCAGATATCTCAATATTTAGTGGTCATTTGGGGTATTTGAAAATTTGATGTTTTCGCGCACATAACCACTGAGACGTAATGAGCAGCGACACAGGCACTTGTTAAACTATGCATTACGTTTTATGGCATATTTTCGTTATCTGTCGTTCAAAACTTACGTGATTTGGATATGTGATAATGAGGTAACTTTTCTATAGTCAACTAAAATTGTGAGCTGCTACAATAATCACTTTTTGTAAAATTTAACATTAAAATTGGCGTCTTAAAAATCCGGTTTCCGACGTAAAAACAACCTCTGTATTTGGTTTTTTATCTCGGTTGCTCATTCACCAACAATTACCAAAATCTAGCATTGTGTTTGTCATGACATTTTTCAAATTTTTCTGGAATTTCATCTATATATGTGCAACATTTTTAACACAATTGAGCATCAAACATGGGCTACCAGCTGAGGTTAATATTCATACTATAGAAGCCTACTAGTGCCACACACAACTCCTTTTTTGTTTTTTAAGTTTTTTTTCTACATAGCATCTGAATGTTTTTAGATTTGTGTTTTTTGATAAAATTTTTTTTAGATTTGTGTTTTTTGCTGCATAGAAATCAAATTTTTTTTAACTTGCGTTTTTTGATACATATTTCTTTGGATTTGTGTTGTTTGATACATAATTTTTTTTAATTTACGGTTTTGTTGCGTAACTTTTTTCATTTGCGATTTTTGATACATAATTTTTTTCATATGCGTTTTTTTCTACATTATTTTTTTTGCCATTTTTTGGTACATCATAATTTGTTTTGGTGTTATTTCCCACATATTGTTTTTCAGTATGCATTCTTTGCTACATGATATTTTTTCATCTGTGTTTTTGGCTACATAATTTTTTTTTCCAGGGTGCATTTATGCAAAAATAAAATTTTATTTTGCAGTTTTTATCATTTGTGACTTTTGCTAAATAATTCGTTATTATGTGTTCTTTGCTACATGATTGTTCATCTTTTTTGATTTTTGCTACGTAACATTTTTTCACTTTGTTTTATCCAACATAATTTTTTTCAGCATGTGCATTTTTTTATACGCAATTTTTTTGAGTTTGTGTTTTTCATTACATAAATTATTCTAAATTATGTATATATTTTTTACATTACATTTGAATCTTTTTTGCTATTATTCGCAAACATTTGCGAATAAACGCAAAACTATTCAACTCCTTCTAGAACCAATTGAGCAGAATAAAAAAATTATGTAACAAAAAAAAACAAATTCGGAAAAAAAATTATGTACCAAAAAACTTTAATATTTGCGAATAAACGCAAATATTTGCGAATAAATGCAATATTATTTAACTCCTTCTTGAACCATTTGAGTGAAAACAAAAAAAAAAAAAGTGGCCAAAAACGCCAAAAAAAAAAAGTTGTATGAGGCACTAATAGGCTTCCATATATGAGAGTTAGAACATATAGAACTAAAAGGGGACAGCACTAATTTTGATCTAATGCTAAAATTATGACAAATATACCAAATGATAGCTCAAAGGCTCTACTTTAGGTATATAGCTAATGATGCTCTGAGTATTATTTTGGACAAATTGGGGGACATCATAAAAAGGTCAGTTTTTCTAGAAAACAAGCATGGTGACCCCTCTTTTTTATTGTCTCATATAGATTATTATAATAAGTTACAGTCGGGTACAATGTTATATTAAATTCATATGGCTGGACATTTTTTAATTGCAAGATTTGTAAAAAAAAATTCCCTTAAAAAATTAGACTTTTTGAATTGGCTTGCATTTTCTTTGGATCCCCTGAAATTATTGTTCTCTTTTGAGTTTCTAATGAAAATGGTCTCAAAATGTTCCTGAAAGTCCACTGCATGCAATAACATCACCTGCTTTTATAGTTATAGCATTGCAATTAAATTATTAATTATTAGGCTGGATATGAGTCGGAATGAGTGGGGGAAAGCACAAGAATAGAAAACATCCAATAATTTGAAAATTAGCATGCTGAATTTGTTTCCATATTTTAGCTTTATTATCCCAGGCAGAGGTTTGAGGTAATGCAGACCAATTGTAGACTGCAGAACTTGATTAATTTCTTTATTTGTAGATCTAGTAACATTGCCAAGCTGTTCCTAACTTGACACTGTTGACTTTCTGTATATATACTCCATTAACAAGTTATACATGTAGTGTGTGTGCAGGTGGATTTGTCACACTTAATTTCTGAAGCAGAACTCCAACGCTATTGTATATACATTGATATAATTTGGTATCTTATTAGTCTGTATGGCCAAGTTGTGACTTTTGATAGTCTCATTGACATGTCTCCACTTTGTTTGAAGGATTTGGGAAAACATTTTTACAGATTATTTTGCTTTTCCAAAGCAGTACTCGAATACTACTGCACCTACATGCTTTGTTATTATATGTCTAAAATATTTTATTGGTGCCTTTTGGTGTCCTTATGGCCATAAATACTATAGAATATTGTGAAAAATTCATGTTTTCTAAAGCCTGTATCAACGGGGTCTCACCTACTAGTGTACCTAAACACATGTTATTTGTCTTCTAAAATGTCTATATCGTAATACTTTAAATTTCGAAGCTTCATTTTGACATATATTGCCCTTTCTTTTTTATAATTGTGGAAATTATGCAAAAATTGCTGAACTTGTGTTGTTTGCTACATTTCATAACCCCTGGTACTCTATGATACACTGATATCACAAACCTTTGGAGAATTAAGCGTACAGTGCCTTACAGAGGTATCCTGGACCATGCATGCTAGCAAATATGCCCCCCATTATAATTCTTCTCATGACATAAAAGACACATGCATTAATCACACAAGTTTTTTCAGATGAATATTTAATGATATCAATAAAAAGATGCAGAAAATCAACTATTATATACAGCTGTAACATTATGCAATCACATGCATGCTAAATCCCTTTAATCAGGCAATTTGATAAGATGCTATTGTTGAACCCAGATTTTTTTTTTTTTTTGTTCAGACATACCCTACTAGTCATATAGTGGTTATACTGGGGAACTTTCATTTGATATTTTCGGCACTTATCAGGTGAATGCAGGAATCTGATAGCAGCTGTTGATAACTTCTTCTTTCTGCCCCACCCAGGTTGATTAGCCACTGTACCTTTAGCTTTGAATTTGCGAAATAATGCATCCAACTGTGTCTTTTGAAATATTCAGTATCTTAGCTATTTTTGTATCATTTTCCTTGCTTGTGCAATGTCAAAATCTCTTCTCTGATGTTTTTGTGAGTATTCTCTTGTTTGAGCCATGTCTCCAGTTGACAATGACATGAATCTAATGATTTAAGGCAGTGATTAAAACTGGAACACCAGCACTCAATAACCCAATTAAAGCTGCTTGTTTTCAGTTTTTGTTATTCACTATTTGAACTGTTTGAACAACCCCAGATTTGCTAATCTGCTCTTTTATGAGTGATTGCATGTAGGGGTTGAATAATTTTAAGAAGACAGCTATAATTAAAAGTAGTATATCGTGATTCATCAGAAAAAAAAAACCTTGTCTCGTATTTGTTTAGTTGGTATATTTAAAGCAAAAAAAAAACAGCTAATATGCAAAAAAATCACACAAAATCAGGTCATGCCTGCCATTTGAGTGCACGGTCTGACTAAACTTTAGCCATTATTTTACTCCCTGGGTAATATACTTGAAATAAAAAAATCTAATATTGTAAAAAAAAAAAAGATAACAAGAAAGGTGTGGTGTCCTGTATATGCTGAGGTAAAATACCCCACCCTTAGGGAAAATGTGTACCATAGTGTGGACACCTAGCCTATATCATCTCATCATTACATCTACCCCTGCCAGTTGGTCATGTAAGCTGACTAAGCTTCAGTAGCATTGAGGCATTTAACAAAAAAAGGATAATGCATGCCTGTTATAATGAGTGAATTAAAAGATTAGAATAATTATGAAAATAAATCATCATTTTCCAATTTCTGACTGAACTGATATCTTTGAGGTCAATTTATGATTATTATGAATAAATATATTTAAGAAACACATGTGATATGTCAAGTCAAGTGCAATCCCGGCAAAATTTTGAGACATTGTTTATGTCTGGGCCATTATTTCTTGATACATTTTGTATTGTTGCTATTTTTTGTTACATGGTAGACTATTTACAACAAAAAATGTCACAAAATAATATTTTGTCAATCATTGAGATCATTGAAATAAAAAAAGCCTGATTGTATCCAGGTCAGCAGGTGCTTTCTAGGCAGGCTTAAGACTGGCCCAAATTTTTTTTATAATTACGCATGCGTGGCTTGCTTGCATTTTCCCGCCAATTTCGCAGTTATAACGTCACCACCCGTAAGCCCCCTTTTCCCGTGGCGCGCCACATATAGATTACACTTGTGAGCACAAGTGAGGAAGCTGTGTTATTATTTTTAATTGGACATTAGGCCTGATTGTGAATACTTGCTAGAAAAAAGTAATTTTTTAAAGCACTTAGTGGAGTTTCACAAGTACATGTATAATATTTGCATGATCCCAGGCTAATAAAGCCCATGCTTTTGATCAAATAATTGTGGTAGACCTTTCGATATATTCTCGAAAGTTTGTTCATCTGCCGCTTGCATTTGGCTGTCCCATTTGTCATATTGCATGATGTGGGAAGGGAGCAACAGACCTGTCTGGCATGCAACCTGAGACTCTCTGCCCTAGACAAAGTAAATGTCCCTGTCCCAGGCAAACCCTGAGCTGCTGAGCTGTACCGCAACCCTTGGAAGTGACTCAGCAGCCTGTTCAAAGTGCTTATCAGTATCATGCTCAGCAGCAGCAGCAGCAGCCCTAGCATCCTCATCTCAATTCTATTGATCTTCTTCAATACCCTTGCAAATGGTGCAATAGTGTAACTCAGGGGTCTACTCTTTCTCCCATTGTTATCTGTGCTTAAGTTGGGTGACTTGTCACTCAGCTCATGCAGCTAATAAACCGAGTACCTGTTGACTAGCTCAACAATCTTGAGGGCATTCAGTCATCTTTGGGAGTTTTATCATGACTCAAAGTTTGTTCGGCAACACTCGATTTTATCTTACTTTGTTTTCTTGCCAAGTGCCACGGTGTACAGATCATGCCATTGTGAATTACTGCAATTTATTAGGTTTTTTTTTAGTACTTCTTTGATACTGCTTCCCAGTTTGATTGGATGAATTGCCTGAGTCAATGAACAGTGAAGAAGCTTTAATAAATTCCATTCCGAGGTTGCTCTGAATTGGGTGTGGCGAAAAATGTTGTTTCGTTAAATTGATTTTTCTGGTGTGTATGACATTATTGTGTGGCTTTGTTGGGAAATAGTGTTCTAGCATTTCAGCCTTGAAAACTATTACTTCCATAATTGAGAACATGAATGATGCGCTGAGTTAGATATCGTGCTCATTATATTACATTGAATAACCGTGCCTTGGTATCTGTGCTCAGCAAATAAAGACCCCACCCATGAAGTAAATGAATTACATTGTACATCATTCATCATTGCATCGTTACATCTGCCTTAGTTGGTACACTTCAAATGCTGTTTTATTATTTTGCTAGGATGCACAATATATTGAAGTTATAGGCCATGGAGAAGACATTTTGCTTGTTATTTGACTCATTAATTAATGTTCATCTTCACTTGCCTTGCAATTAACAATTTTGATTAATGCGCCTAGTGTCTTTCTGCATTTCAATTCTTACAAAAACCAAATTGTTGCATTCTTTCTTTGCATATATTTCATTACTTGGAGTTGTATTTGGCATACAAATAAGTCTGGTTTTTCCAGTGCAGCTGCACCAACTTCAAATGTCGCAATTCTGTCATTTCTCCAACTTCTTTGGGTCCCAGAGGTTCTGAAAGGTTCCGAAAGGTTCCGAAAACCTTCCATTTGCTTTTCGGAATATTGGGTCCCCCTTTTCAATATTATTGGCGACAGGTCCCTCTTGTACGTTGACAAAAACCTCAATCGTCAGGCGTCCTGCAATTTATAACCGCCATCTGCCAAGTTCTCAAAAAAGCTGTAACAGCGTCAAGTGCAGGCAATTGAATTAGGGGGAAGACCGGTGTTGCAAAGGGAGGACCAATGTTGCGGATAGAAGACAGACTTCGATTGCTGTGTTTTGGCTTTGGTGTCATGTTGTTGCTTCTAGAGTTTGCATCTAGAGTTCTCCTTTGATGTTAGTTTCTCTTGTATACAGTTAGACATAAAATTATTCAGACTCTTCGCACAGGTTAGCAAAGCTATGCTGGCAGTTACATTTTGAAGATTTGGAGGCAAATTCAGTAGTTAATGACTTTATGTCAATGTCTCAATGCTACCGGCTCAGCTTACACGATCAGCTGCCAGAGGCAGATGTAATGATGAGATGATAAAGTTTGGCGTCAACACCATGTTATAGATTTACCCCATGGGTGCTGTCTTTTACTTGCATCAGCATAAACATGGAATACAAAGCACCTCCAATTTAACATCTCGTGCGATCAATATCCAGCTGGGATGTAGCTCATGAATAGTGCCCACTCCTGAGATCGAAACCCGGGACCTTTAGCGAAGCTGGCCATTATGGAATAGTGGATTTTCCATAAAGCTTCTAGACATAGGTGGCTATTGAGCTCTATTGGCAGAATGCTGCAATCCTATTAGTTGCTTAGATTCTTGCCCTAGATTCTGATAGGTTGAAGCAAGGGGACCCCAAGCAGCAGTATTTCTAGTGCATTTTAATGTACTTTTGATGCCTTATGTTTTAATAAATTTACCTTCTTTTATTAAGTTGTATTTATTGAATCAAATGGCAACACTAATCTTGCACTGAAAAGCAAATTGAGTAAAGGCAGACTTATGCAGTGTCACAGTTTGAGGTGTTCTGCATAGTTTCATTGTTACAGATGACACATGATGTCTTTTTGGTGATCCTAACGAGTTTCTCTTATCGGTTTTCTGATAAAGTTTGATAAATTAACGGAAGGAATTCCAGTCCAACAACTTTTAATTAGTCTATAATCAGTTGATATATTGTACCAGAGTTCTAGTTTATCACAGAGCCCTTTCTTTATTGTTGCTAGGATGCAGAAATACCATGGTTACATATCAGTTGATTAGAATTAATTGATTAATTCGCACTTATGAAATACTGAGAATGCCAAGGTTATTTGACATTGGCGTATGGAATTAGGATTCATATTATAAGATATATTATAATATAATTCATAATTATTTATTCATGTACAAATAGTTATCATTGTACCATATTAAAGAGGGCGGGGGCCTAGCTCAGAGGTAGCGCTCTGGGCTTCCAACCGCTGGGTCCTGGGTCCGATTCCCGGTCGAGCCTAAGTTGGATGGCTGTTTCATCCTTCGTCTCATTACCATGGTCTCTGCCTGTCCTAATTAGGCCAACTGGTGCAGAAATACAGGACGTAAAGCCCTAATCACAAACACGCACACTGTACCATATTAAAGAGAGTAAATTTCTTCTAATTATATTTCTGTATCGACTCTCCCAATAAGATTAGAAATGGGAACATTTTTCTGATTGGATACAAATCAATGAGATCATAATAGAAAGTCATTATTTTTGTTGTTGTTACTTTATCCCAATATTTATTATTTATAGATCTAAATCATCATCTGCATGGTTATATATGCATGATTATATTGAATTATTACCACAATAGGATGTCGTGCATATTTATTATGGCGTGAGAATGTCAGTGGGTCAAGCTATGACCATTTGTACATGAATTATGTTGCTCAAATGTCATGTTTTTTTTTTTAACCGAAGGTCAAAGATCAAACGATGCTCATGTTTTGACATCAAAGCATGAATCAGCAATCAGCATGGTTGACCTAATTAATAACTTGTAAAGACATGTTGAATTGTTGGTTGTGAACACATTATTGCTCAGTGGTTAGAATGGTCAGGTGATCTGATTGGTGAATCCTGGGATCGATTCATTATGTTGTTCATGAGCAGGGGCTAGAATTCGCCAGATCATAATTAATTGTAAATCAAAAGACTCAGAAAAAATCATTAATTTTGTCAATTTATCATTTGCTTACTATATTGATGAAGGCATACAGAGCTCTGAATCCATTGTATTTATAAGGACTGAGTCACCCTGGTGTCCTACCTCTGTCTGAATCTATGCTTGAGTACTCCCATAATGCAATTGTAAAATAAACTTTATATAATTCTGGAAAATCTGTTCAGCTGAAAACACAATTTTTAAGGATATTTATGGTGTATATTAAAGCTTGATTAGTAAATTTATGTGTAAAATGAGTAGTACTCTATGGTTGGTTTGGACAGCAAATATTTCATCATAACAGCTGGATGGTCTCGTGGTTCAGGCCCTAGCCAGGTCCTGGATCTATTCCCTTCCCAGGCGCTCTTTATGATCCATATCTCCACTGGATTCAGACTGCTGAGACTGGCTGTTGCATGGGACATAAACGCTGGTTGAAGTGGTGGTGTCTTGTACCCTGTGTCTATGCTGAGGCAAGTAAAAGACCTTCTCTATCTGCTGGTCATGTAATCTGACTAAGCTTCAGGCCAGCACCATTGAGAATTTGAGACAGTATTATAAAGCTATTATATTGTTGTAATTTTAGTGATAATCTCATTTATCTACAGGTTTTGAGGTGGGTTTGAAGTATGGTAGTGTTTTCATGGCAGGATGCTTTTAAAATTCATGAATATTTAACACTGATCATATAGAAGCACCAAAGAGGGAATGCTCCAAAAACTAAACACAATATGCATTATGATATGCACTATCAATAGTCTCATTTGTCCATAATGGGGTTTTCCTTTATGTTTATTCCAATATGATACACCATGGAGGTATTATAATACCTCCATGGATACACCAAACTTTTCCCTTATAAATAAAAGAGCAGAATGTTCTAGAAACATAGAAACTTGCACAAACTGAACAAAGTATATTCCATGTTTCCATTGTTGAATGTAACCCAATATGGCCATTTGAAACCTCTGTTACTCTTTGTCTAGTGTTGTGTATATGCTAGGATATGTCAGTGCATTCCTGCTTGGCTTTTTTGAGGCTGTGTGCCACATCATCAGTTTTTGAGTGGCTCAGCTGTGGTCCATGTGGAGTTTATTGTGTGAATGTTATCCGTTTTTCAATGGTTGGACTGCTCTCTTGGCTCTTAAGTCCCTTGGTTTTTGTAAAAAAAAAATTGCTCTGGATGTTTAACAAGTGTCGTATCTGCCCGAACACATGCTCAGTTGATTGTACATTACTGCGAGTAGTGCATCGAGCTTTTTTTCAATGGTTAGACAATGGTTGGACTGCAAGGAAGTGTAGTCCATTTCACATTTCCTGGTCTCCTGTGTGTAGATGCTGTTTTATTTGAAGCCAGTTATGGACAATTCCTTGATTGTTTTGACTGTTTGCAATCAATGCGGTTTGATTTCTTGTTGTTAAAATGGCTTTAAAAAGCACTCAAGCAAGGTACACTGTGATGTCACACGACAATGCCTCAACTGGATTTGGCTGCGCTTCCTTATATTGGGTAGTAAAGGTTGTATCCTTCACTGTCTGCTTAAAATGTTGAAAACTGGCAGCCATATCTCGGTTTATCTTGCATTAATTTATCTTTTTGGTCAGACTTGAGTGCGCTTGACCGTTTGAAAATAATTATATATTGCAACTTTGAATCTTAAATAAAAGCCTGTCATTGAGGTTACGTGTAATTTAATAAATAGCTTTCATTGAACTTCGCTGAAGAAATAGAAACGCCGGTGCGCAGTCGACAGAATACGGTAACTGCACGACTCCAGCAGCTACAGACATTTGAAGAAATTGAGGGCAAGGTTGGATGCTAACATTAAGTGGGTGTTATTCTGATGTTACCCTGATGGGGCAAGAGGTAAAAAGGCACAGCTGAGAACCCCCTGATACCCTCTGAGATGCTGAGGGAATAAAATGAAAAGGGTCAATGGGCATGAGAGCTTACAAGCAAGCTCCAGATCAGCAGCATCAGCAGCAGCATCAGCAGCAGCAGCAGCAGCAGCAGCAGCCAGGGCAGATGCTTATTGTACAGCAATCTTCAGAAAGCCCTGCATCTGTCCCATGTGCAAGTTATAACTCAAGGAGCAAGATTAGGCCCTATAGGGATGCATGGTATGTTGGCTACAAATGGTATTGTTTGCTCAGAATGAATGTCACTAGAAGAAGGGTCATCCACATGGGCCGTCTTGAACTTGAAGGTTTGAAGGTGACTATACCAACATGACTAATGTCTGAGACCGAAACATTGCTGTCAGTTTGTAGGCATGTCGACGATAAAGGTGTCCAGCCTCTGTTTAATCGAAGTTGGTAGCATTAAGGTACCGGAAGTATTCAGAAGTTTTAGAACTTATTTTGACCTTCAGCCAAGTTGAGCTAAATTAATATTAGGATGAAAATTGTAGATGCTGTGGTCTAATGGTCGTGGTGCTCATCTGCAAATCGCAAGGTTGTGGGTTTGAGACCTCCATTGCATGCCATGCATGGAGGAACTGAGTAGATCCTCTGTAACTCTTTGCTCCACTCCACCCAGGTGTAAATGGGTACTTGGCCATGGGCAATAATAGCGATTGTAGAGTGATTGAGAAAGACTCATGCTTGAATAAATCTGCTGTCAGTTTCACTGTAGCTATTCAAGAGGCTGCAATTGTGCCACAATGGAGTTTATACTGTGCCTACCCTTAACTTACCTTTACCTTTAACTGTTATCTTAAAGGCTGCTGGAGTTAGTATGGACGTTTGATTTTATTTTAAAAATTAGTCAGGATAATGAGGAGAGGGATCTTAAAAACTTAATCTGGTTAGCACTGATCTCATAACGCGAAATACCACAACTCGAACATAAACAAATAAAGGCATCGTTTGCACTGCTTCTTAATTAAAAAAAAACAAATACATTTTTACACTTGACAGATGTACTTCTGTAGCCCGCACAAAAAGCACTCTCCATATCAAGAGTGCACCCTGCGAAATATTTCAGTAGTTCTCTTATGAATACAATGAAATAGCTATGCATTGCATTTGGGACTTGCCATTGGCTTTCTCATTGACTTTGCATTGCATCCGCGTGTGCCAGGTAACTTGGGATTCATAAGGTCTGTTGTCTGGCTCCTGTGTGAGACCTTGGGCCCTTCACACTGATGGTGATATGTTGGCAGGGAGTACTATTCAGTACATAAAAATGCTTTGTTGTTAGTTGTATGGTTTCTACAGTAGAACCTCGACAATAGGAGCACCTTTTGGACAAAATATACTGTGAACCGTCAGGCCGAAAATTTATCGGACGCTCTCAGATTTGGATGCAATTGTAAACTTCATTTGGTATTATTCAAATGCTCATTTGATTGGCTCTCTTTGCCTGCAGGTTGGCATTTAATTTGTTTTACTAAAAAATGTGACCAGTTGTTGTTATGACAAAATCGAAAGTCGTGTTTATTCTAATGTTTTTTCGTGTGGCTGTAGAAATTTTGTATTTTTGGTGTGACCGCATAACTGAAGTGCTTGATGGGCTTGGTTGTGAGGTCTAGTACATTGCTCTGTAGGGTTTTCTGGTGGTTTCAACAGTTTTTTTTTTTTGGGGGGGGGGGGAGTTTTAAGATTCGCTAATGCTCCTTCGCAATTTCCGCAGTGTCGTTTTGAAGGAAAGTTTTGTTACACCTGGTTTTAGTTTTGAAGTATCATTCAAATACCATTTCACTGGCTGTTTTTGTTAATTTTGGGGGACAGTAGGTCAGGTTCATTTTAGAGGGGGGGGGGGAGGAGATACCCTGAACCTAAGTTCTTTGTACATAGAGACTTGGGGCACCAGTGATATATTTTGTGTTGACCAGATCTTGTATACCTGTGGTGCCATAAAGCACAGAAATGTGCCAGTATTTTGACAAAAATATCCAAACAGAAGACAATGCATCTACCTCAACTATGTGCAGAGCTGTTGTTTTGACAACAAAATGTGCAAGAAAAATGCAAGATATACACACCACTGTCATTCAGAAGTAACTTTGTATTGACATAGGTGAGAACCTGGGAACAGTTAGTCGTTTTTTAAGTTGTGGAATTTGTTGGATTGTTAGGGTTGCAAGAAAAGATAAGATAAGATAAAGATAACATAATTCTTTTAACTGACATTGATACGGTGTAACAGATATGTAAAATGAAAATGATATATATGCAATGTAAATGACATAAAATGTATTTGCTAGTGTCGTATTTACCTGGAAATGTGCTTATACTTATATTGTATTTGCTTATAGGTGTATTGTGTCTCATTTTACGTTGAAATTAGCTTATAATTATATTGTATTAGAATGAAGATGATTTCTCCATTTTGTGACTTTCTTGCTGTGAAGTATGCATTTCAGTTTACCCTATAGTCTATACTGTGTACAGATTAAGTAAATGCGTCAATTGTTACTGTTGTTGGTCCTGTTCATAACAAACTATTTGAAAGACAGAAAGAGTCATATGTTACATGTTAGTCTGAATGTTGTCTACTAGAAGATAGGCAAAAAAAATCACAATCACCTCCTAATAACTGAACTTATGTTATGGTTATAATTGTGCTTATTATTATATCAATATTTCGATTGTAATACTCACGTTTTATCATAATATAATCATTATAAATGTTGCCTTTATAGAGGTGAACTACATATTTAAGGAATACAGTTTAATAAATAATAATAAATTAATTAATTTGTAGTGCCCCTGTTTCAGAAATGTTTTCTGCTCACTGGCGCTAGGATTGTTCGTAGGCAGTTCTGAATTTTGTTTTGTCTATCTGCATGATCTGTGGTCTTGTATCTGCATGATCTGTGCTTTTGATTCCGAGGTGGTGTATCGCGGAGTTCCATTGTAGAATGAACCGAAAGACTGTAGTTGTATCATGGAGTCACACGCAGAGTCACTAGTTATATGAGATATGTAAAGAAGTTAGCTACTGTTTTTCATTCTTTGTGCCTGATCTCTTTGGGTTGATTGTGGGTTGGGATCAATAGTGAAGAATGATTCAATATAACCAGATAGTGATAAGAGGTATGCTGTGACATGATAAGGTGATAAAAAGTTGAAATTGGCTGACATATGTCGCATGGATGTGGAATGACTTCAGATAAGAAAGGTATTTAAAAAGTACACAAAAATATAGATAGTAACATAGTATTTTGTCAGCTGATAGCGATAAATGTTCATTCATTAACAGGTGGCAGTCTGTTATTGATCAATTGAAGGAAAAAACTTTAATTCATTTTATAAATCAGTGCATCAAAAAGCGGGGTTCAGCTGCACCGGGCAGCGAGTACTAATTAGGGATTTACGTCCTGTATTTCTGCACCTGATGGGCTAATTAGGACAGGCAGGGACCATGGCAATGAAAGATGAAACAGCCATCTAACATAGGCTCGACCGGGTATATAAAGTAGTCAAAAGGACCTAATCCACTTTGTTCAAAATCTGTGGGGTCCTGGCCTTATCGCATCATTACGTCTGCCTCTCATCTGTTCATAATTTATCATAAACCTACAATAAGCTCCAGATCATTAGCACTAAACGTCGTAGTAAACGATGGAACATAATGAAGTAAAACATGAAATATCTATGGACATGTTAATCTTCCTTTGAATAAACAAATGTTTTTAGAGAGACAAACTTTTTGCCTGAAGTGGAGGCGTACTTGTGGTGCACAAGCATTAATGTCTTGGGGAATATTCACTGCACTATTTCTTCTTACTAGATTTTTGTTCGTTTTTTGGTCAGAAACACTATGGAGTCTGATCTTTTTTTTAAAGAATCACAACTTGTTTTCTTTTTCACTTTTTTGAGGCTTCCTTTTAATTTTTAATTTGATGCCATATCCACTTGTGGCACAGTGCATGTCTTGACATTTTCTGCATGTTATTTTTAGCTCTCAACTGTTTTTGGGTTGAGACAACTTGAGTACAATAAGAAAGAAAGAAATAAAGAAAAACTCTGTCCTTGAAAGGATGAGGTTTATTGGTTCAGACAACAGTGCATGTTCCCTTTTTAAGTGAAAAATTATTTATGGCATTTTAGATGGTTCTGCAATGTCTGCTTCTTTAGTTTCTTCAGAATCTTTCTTTTTTTTTTGGATTAAATATTAAGCATTATGTCAAAGCATTAAGCATATGCGTGTCTATGCCATCTAGGACTTCTTTACAGACTCCATGTATGGGTGATTCTGAAAGCTTTTCTTTCCATATCATTGGAGTTAGATGTATACGTAATTGTATATTGCACTGATGGTAAAGTTTCTATAACGATACAGTGTAATGCGCATCATGCCCATATACTGATTTACCCATTTGTAACAAGTACCAGAAGCTAACTTTTGTATTTACTCGAAATAAAGGCCCTCCCTTCTATTTTTATAGACACCGTCTCAGCAGGGCCTCTATTTGAGGTGGGCTTCTATTCGAGGTGGGTCTCTATTCAGAGAAAGACGGAAGTGTAAACGACCTCGAATTCTTAAATTTTGGGTCAGTTTACAGGATGTAATGGTAATATATTATCTGTGACCTGTTTAACCCAAAACTGACCAGTGTTATCATCCCTCTATACTGTTGGGTTAGGTGTCCTGTGATCAATGCATAGTAATGCATAGTATGTCAATGTATGAATTGACAGCTGATTATTTACAAATTTCTTCATTAGTTGGGTAGGCCTTCGGAGTTCAATTCTGCAGAATATTGTATGTGGTTTTAGTGTCTAAATAATTGAAATTGTCAAACATTGAAAATTGCATTGTTAATTAAACAGTGAAGGATCCAGTCTTGTTGAGTCAAATGTTAATCTAGAATGATAACGAAATCCAAATGCACCAGAAAGTATTTCAGATATGAACTCTATCAGTATCAATACATTCCCAATGTATCTGCAGGATGCTGAAGTACTGCTTGCTCGCTACTGAACCATCAGTAAATCACGTGTTATCATTTGGAATAAACCGAGTTATCTGACTGTCACGTAGTTTGCACAAATACTGAAGATGCTGGTCCAGACTGATGCTGACTGACTGTGGGGTCAAACGGGGGGCAATACTGATACCCTAAGGGTTAATGGATCAGTTGTAGGTCAGCTAATACAATTAACATTGCATGATGATCAGCAATTAGCCACTGGTAATTTGATAGCATTTGTTATGATTGATTACTAAGAGCAAACATAGCTTGATTAAGTGGAATAATTACATAGAATAGCACTTATAAAGCCTCTTATCATTGCTCTCCAACTGTGTGCATAATTCATCAATAAATGAGAATGCACTGAACCATCTAGAAGTTTGTGTACACAATCGTTGTTTTGGGGGGGTGGGGTGGATTAGGGCTTTATGTCCTGTATATCTGCACCTGATGGGCTAATTAGGACAGGCAGGGACCATAGCAATGAGACGAAGGATGAAACAGCCATCAAACTTAGGCTTGACCGGGAATTGAACCTGGAACCAGTGTGCTACCACTGAGCTAGGCCCCCACCCCCAATTGTTGTATAGGCGTTCATTAGGTAGGGGAGTTGTGGTGTAATAGTTATTCGTTAGTCAATAATGCCTGATTTTCTGATGTCATGTTAAAGTTGCAGAGATGAGACCCACCTCAGGGCATCTCATTAAGACTATCTTAGTGGAGTAGAAGGCTGCTCATTATTTGTAGTTATCAGCCACAGTTAGTTTCATTAAAAACGGCCTGTCAAATTGAACCGAGACAAAGCTAGACAACTTCTGCTATATATGATGCTACCTGCCACTAAATATAACTGTCTGGCTATAGCTGGCTACTTAAAGCCGGATCTAAAAGTACGTATTTATGATATATTAGATAAATTGCTTAAATTTGCTAAGGGTTATATTTTTTCAGTAAGCCAAGTATAAGCTCAGAGTCGACAGAAGCGGCTGGCTTCACCCAGTTATAGCTGTCTAGAGTCCAACATATTTTATGAAACTATCGTACCTCTGCATTAAGACCTGTTATATTTGCCCAAATGACATCCAAAAATGCGTTAATGGTAATTATGGAAGACATTTGTATCATGTACTCGGAAGTCTCGGATGATAATAAAAGTGCAGATAAACAAGGAAAACATCTAATTGGGTAAAAAATCAGTGAAGCTGAGTGGCCTTCTGGTTATAAAGACTCGATCCATGGGGTAAATGTGTAACACGGTGTGCATGCCAAGTCGTATAATACGGTATTACGATTATCATCTCATCATTAAGTCTGTCCCCTGCGGCTGGTCATATAGGCTGACTAAGCTTCAGACCAGCATCATTGAAACAATGCAATACAATACAATAGTCATTCTAGTAATGAGTTGGCCTTAATAGTGAGGTAGCCTCAATGCTGGCTCCACTACAACTTCCTGCTCTCTTATGCAATCTAAACAGACATTAAGATTCAATCCTGTCCTATATACTGACTATTGCAACTGTCTTGTTGGGAAGAGCCCATTATCAACAACTTGAGTAGTTCAGTAGAGACTTAGCTAGCTGGCTGAACTGAGTAGATAATTTGGGTCCACAAGTCACCCAGAAAAAGACTAATGTTGTTCTGAATATTGCAAAATATTGACTCGAATAACATGATGTTCAGACAGTTTAGTACTTTGTCAACAGTGCATACCTCAAGTTAATGTATTTTTGGCTTCACTGATATTAGACATCTGTACAATTAGTGTGCAGTGAGAGATGGCAGTCAGTTGAGAAGTGCAGTGCTCAAGAGAAAGTCTATGTTGGCTTTGCCGATTGTGTATATGCATTTGTATGATGTATGCCATCCAGATTGGCTGATTGAAATTGGTTTTAAGCATGAAATTTATATTGCATTCTATTGTCTGATTTTTTCTTCTTGGATCTGTTGGGATTTAATGTAGTGCGTTGAATTTTAATCCAATTCCGGTTTGACCTGTCCATTGAGAAGGTATTTTTATTCACTTGTTGCTTATATTATGTTAATAGCTATGAACCTTTTTAACCTTTGGAATAGTTCTGCGGAGAAATTAAAAGTCAAATGAAAAGAAGAAGAAAAAGACAATCAAAATGCAAGGTTTTCTACATGATAAAATAATAATTACAGGGTGTGGCAAAACAACTTGCACCAGGCATCTTGTCTTTCAGGATAGCCCTAGGTTACTAAAATCTGTATTTGGTCTTTGTAAGTTGTGCCATATTTTGTCAGGGGTATAAGCAATTGGTCATTGTGATATTTTTGATCTTATAATGTCAGACAATATCAGTATCTGAAATATTGAGAGGGAGCATGCCCCAGGGCTTGTTCTGAGTGACGCATGTCACAGAAGTCAGATTTCTGTCTGCTTTCATGGTGTCTCTAGTTGCAGAAAAGTTTACAAATAAGAGATTGCCTAGTTAGTACACCTCTGAAGCCGCATTACCATAATATATCTAAGCATGTATAGAAAACATTGAAGGAGGATTCTGTGCAAATATTATATTTTCTGTATGATAAGAAAGTTGGTTCCAGCGTTGAGCCAGCAAGGTCATAAAAATGATACAGATATATATAATGGCATTCCAGAGGGACTATTTGAATCTCCAACTAATCTGGAAATTATCACATGATATTCAGTAGATGGGCCAGTTAATTTGAGAGAAAAGACAGAAATATTACCTGAATCCAAAGTGGCATTCTCCGCCTCAAAGGTGTCAATGCTCTCCCTTCTTATTAAAACATTATTCTATTTACCCTATTTGTGGGAGCAAAAGTCAAGACAGGTGTTTGTAACACATCTGTATAATCAGTGACATAATCTAATGCTTGTATTGCAAAGGACGAGGTGAAAATGACCCAAAGGTGTGATAAGTGTGCATGTACTATCCATATTATCTATCATTTTTGAGGAAACAAGAAAATATATTCATAACTTTAGATAATTTGGGACTATTATTACTTTCGTGTATGATTACCGCTGCATGTGATGACTGTCAATTGAGGTGATAACAAAAGAGGTAGCAGTAGCTGCTGGTGCAAGTTTTTTGGCGGCACTCTGTATTTGAAAACTGACTAAATAATTATCAGCAATGAAAGATTCTAATGAATCAATTCAGGGCTTGAGCATGTTAGTCAGGAGTACCTTCTAACTTCAATTCTAAGCAACACTTTTATTATGGTACACCATCCTTGGTTTGCACATAATATATAAAAAGTTGCAGCTGAATAAACTCTCTGAATCTGAATCTGCAGGAAAGATGGAGTACACATCTCATTGATAGAAACAGATTATCTTTCCCTTAGTAGTATAAAGGCAAAACGGGGCTCCCAGATCAAATAACTGCCTGGGCCTGCTTAGTAGCATTCACTTGTTGACTGATTGGTTCCATGGGGTAAAATTGCATTCCTAGCATCATGTAGCATGTCAACAGCATGTTAAGGGGTTGAGGAATAACATGCTAAGTTAGCATGTAAGTTGGATTAACCTCACTTGACCCAAAGTTAATATTAGCCAGTTATTGGTCCGTGTAAATGTGTAATAAATACTGTGGAACCTTGCCACTGGATGTCAGAGATTTTACATATATTAGATTTTACGAATATTACGTTGGTCAGCACTGATACATTAGGACCCATTTATAAGGAGCGCGCTTATAGCGAAAAGTCCGGTTATTCCGAAGTAATTGTCCAAGAACAAATTTTTTTGTCTATCTCTCACACCGGACACGCATATAATGAAACCGCTTTAATTAATGACTTTTTTGATAATCCCTAATAGTTCAATGTTATGCCTGTCCTAATTAGCCCATCAGGTGCAGAAATACAGGACGTAAAGCCCTAATCCACCACCACCACCATCAGCTGCTCCGACTATAGTTCGTTTGGTGTTTTATAGTCGTGGCCGTATTAGTGATGTGGTCTTAATGCCAGGTTAGAGTATATTTCCATGAATAAAAACAGACCGTAGTTAGCTGACTATGCACACGCTCAGTCGTCTATCTATTTTATCTCATTATGACTGTACTAACCGTATTCACTTTTTAAGCAGTGTTAAGTGTTTGTTATCACATTATCAGTAGTCATTTGGCCTAGATGCTAATTAAATTAGACGATGTACTGTACATCTTCCGAAAGCAAGGCAGACCCTTACAAGAGGAGTCAACAGCTGTGTGGGAACAAAACATGCTCCTTGTTTGATTCCCTTTTATTACGATGAGCAGTGCTAGTTATAGTATAATATAAATGCAGTAAATGTATTGGAAGGCTTCGTGAAGCAATTGTATACAGGAAAGACCCAAATTGAGGCTGACTATTTTTTGCTTCATTGGGCTGACTAGCTTGGCTTGATACAAATCAGACTAACCTGTCAGTCAAAAACATACAATGGGGAAGTACTATGTACCTTCTAGCTAAGATCTTGGTCTAAGGAATTTTGGTGTGCTGTGAAAACCATGTTGACATCTTTACTGTGATTTGGGTGGTAGGTGGATTAGGACTTTACGTCTTGTACTCATGCATCTGATGGGTGCCCAGACAGCTTCCAAATCGGGCCAGCGTCGTTTCTATATCGGCTGCCGTCGTTACAACATCGTTTTGACATCACCGACATCGTGCCGACATTGAAACGATTTGGAATGCTCTCAGTACTCATGCATCTGATGGGTGCCCAGACAGCTTCCGAATCGGGCCAGCGTCGTTGGCTGCCGTCGTTACAACATCGTTTTGACATCACTGACATCGTGCCGTTGAAACGATTTGGAATGCTATCAGGGTATAATTAGGACAGGCGGGGACATCTTTATTGTGAGCTTTGGTCAGTCATTTAAAAGACGGACTGGTTTCCTTAATTAGACTAGAATGGTGCTGATAAATTCATTTACTTCCATTTAGGCCTTGTCCTGCTAGGGTCTGGTCTAGATAGCTCTTTTACAAAGTCATTACAAGGGTGGAGGGCTTCTATTGACAAACCTCGCTGCAAATTTCGGGAGCAGTCTGATGGAAAATCGTCTGATTGTGAAGGAGGACTTTGAAAATTTGAAGGCATGGCGTAGTTCTGGAGCTTTTCTCTGGGTCTGACTAACTCTGATTTTATCAATTACTCCAATACTAGCCTTTGAGACTCTTGAGTGCTTTCCTACTCTTTGTTGTGACCATTGTCCACCGTTGTCCGGTTTGTGGCGGTCAAAAGGTCATTTTTGTGATTCTCTATGTGTTGTCAGTTAAAATATGTGTGTTTGTATGTTAGGAAGTAAATCTGACTTGGTGACTACATTGTTAGGACCGTTGGGTAATTTCAGGATTATATCAGGAATAACTGGACTTCATGTTTTTTGCATATACAATGTTATTTCTTGGTATTGACATTTCCTTGGGCAGCAAGAGATTTTTTGGTGAGACAATTCTTGAATAGGCCCTTCGTAATATCCTTTCTTAAATTTTCAAAAAGATATCCAGGAATCCCTGAATGGCAGTGTTGAACCTGGAAAATTTCAGGAAAATTAGGTTACTTAATTTACGTAGATATATCATGTAAACCGATAAGCACTTCATCTCGGAGCCCGAGCAGAGACAGCACTCTTGCTCCAAGTATCTAAGCGTATTCGCCTCTACAAAGTGACACCACTACAACTACGGCAAAAAGCAACAAAAAGCAAAAAGCCTGGAGGAGGCAAAAACCACTGCTGTTTTGTGCAATATTTATGGAGCAAAGATTGAGTGTAATGCAAGTGGAGTTAAAAGCACCAGGGTAGTAGATTCTGTGTTATTGGTAAAGAGGTGCTGTCAAACCATTCATGCATTAACTATTGGGACCAGACCCCACAACACAGCACAGATGCTAGAAGCAACCAAAGTGCGGAGAGACCGATTTACTCCCCTTTGCTTTTTGTTATAGCCAAGTAAGTGGATCTGTGGGTGTGAGGTAGAGTCAGATCGGCTTATAAAAAACCATTTCGGACTGCCAAGAAGTGTCGGTTATATCCAGGTTTTAATATCTGTGTGTGTGTGAGGTCATTGAGGTATAGTCAGATCTGTTTGTAACAACCTATTTGGAGCTACTGAAATATGTTGGTTATAATCAGGTTAAATTTTACACGTTCGAGGTATAGGTAGATCTGTTTATAACGACCTATTTGGAGCTACTGAAATATTTTGGTTATAACCCAGTTAAATTTTACACGTTCGAGGTATAGGTAGATCTGTTTATAATGTCCTATTTGGAGCTATTTAAATATTTTGGTTACAATTCTCATCTCTAAAACCCTGAGCGCTATTAAACCCTTCGATATTAAAGCCACACTGATTTAAAGACACCACCAAAATTCTGAGCATTGCAATTATTGATGAAGATAATACCTTCCAGAATACCTTGACATTCAGACTATTGCAGTATTACCAAGGGGGTCTAAATTATAGTTAAATTACATGTAGATGTTAATAAAATCTAGTAGGCTTAATTTTCTCCAGATTTTCTTCTTTTCCTACACACGATTTATCATTGACAACCTTCATAAGAATGCAATTATGCTTATGAGAAATCACCTAATGTACTCAGCATACCAATTAACTAGTATTTGCCATTCATATTATTAGAGATGGGCCAGCACAAAGGCTGATGACTTATACAAGGTCTCTGCCTCTGTATCAGTGGAGATGCTGAGAGGAGGCGGCCATCAATATGCAGGATATCCCTTTTGACTTTATCCATCTGATGCTGATACTGCTGCTGCTGTCTGCATACTTATCACTTCATCTCATATGGAAAGCTATACATTCAGTGTCTCCATATGTATCTATATACAAATAGAAATAGGACAAGGGGCTGGTGAATAGCTACAGAGCAGTTAAACATTGCTAAAGAACATTTGGTATTGTTTTCAGTTTGATTTTTGTATGATTGAATTAAACTTAGATGATTATCTTGAGGTTGAAAGAATGCCTGTTATCAGGTTGGAATTAATTATCAATACTTCATTATCAATCCTAGATTGCTGGTGACTTCAAAATCGAGTAGCACTCGAGCTAATTCGAGTCTTCATCTGGTGTAGAACTTTGCGCTTTTATTGCGGGGCCTCTGGGTGCACGGGTTGAAGCTCCACTCCACAGTCCTCTCCGTGTATACATTTGCTAAGGATTATATTAATGTTGTACCTCACTATATAGCCACCTCACTAGTACATGGCCAAATGTGCCAAGTGCGTTTTCCATGCGTTTGGACGAACACGTGGAAAATGCGTGGTTTTCGCCTCATTATAATTAGGCAAAAACCATGCTTTTTCCATGCATGTATCCTTCGCATAGAAAACGCATGTGGCACATTTGCCATGTAGTGCTTGTGAAACTTATCTCCGAGGTGATCTTAATGGCGAGCATTCCATTTTAATTCTTTATAATTCAACCTCCTATGAAACAAACATAGCATGTGTTATTTTTGATGAAGAAAATAAAACTTTAAATCAGTACTTCAAAATTAAATACAATGTAACTGCATAAGTTTTGCTGTCTGTACAAACATTATTTTCTGCTAGATATTTGACAATCTACTGGCATTTAACAGGTATGAACAAAGAAACTGGAGGCTTTTTAATTATTTATAGCACGTAAGTTGATCCTTGATAAAAATATTAGTGCGTCTACATGAATCAATAGCCATGTCTACTAACTTGTACATGTTGTAGCATGTCAATCTGTGTAAAGAGTAAAGATAAATTATGGTTTGACATTGTTTCTCATTATATATAATTATCATTGATATGACCCAATTAAATGTAATCATCTCATCTTTGTTATTGGTACAATAAATTTTGCTCTTATTTTGACCGGTCCACCCAACTGACTGACTGACTCATTGAATGAATGATTGACTGACTGACTGACTGACATCTGTGAAAGTTAACTTCAAATACTTCAATTCAATAATAAGAAATGAATTCCACAAGTCTGAATTGAGTTCTGCTATGGACTGTAGTGAATTCCATTGAATAAAGATGCAAATTCCAATGCTCCTGCATCAGTTGCTGCTGCTGCTGGTGGTGGATCTCTTTGGATCTCTTGGATCGCCTGACCCTTTGGCTCTTATCCCTGATACGTATCTCCCCCTTGGATCCTTTAGATGCCCTCTGACCTGGGGTATGTGCCCTTGCCCTCCTCGCCATTCCTCACCCTGAAATATCCGCAGTTGTTTGGTTACTTGAATTCTAGGAAAATAAAATGAATGTAAATAGATTGTAAGTAATGTGACCTCATTGAGATAAAATGCAGCAGAATTACTTAGCTTACATTTTTATCATAATTATGGTCAACTTCTGATGAAGGCTTATACCTATTTCTTTTAAAGGGCAAAGTTTCATTTTAGCCTTACTTTGTGTGTGTAATACTGTGTATGCTGAAACAAATAGCAGGTCCCACATGACGCTTAAATGGGTGGCATGGCTCCAAGCCTCATCACCGTCATTACGTCTGCCTCTGCCGGACCGCATGAGCTAATATTCCTAATAACGTATTCTAATCCAATACATGTAGTGTAAAAAAAAACTATGTAACTCAATGCGATTATAAACCGAAGTACCATACAAACATCATGCAACACATTATGTTTCGCTGACTCACAGAATTCTGATTTATTTTTGCAGATGGATGAACTAAGTATAAAAGCTGAGGAAGCGGAACATCGAGCTGATAAGGCTGAATTCAAAGTAAGTCGGAAGTTGAATTTGATTTTTAAATCGTTACTTTCTATGTACATCTGGATACAAACCGGCTTAATATCTTTGATAAAAGGAAGGTATTAAATCCAACTGGTTTGCTTGTCGATGTATGTATTTTGTCACGTGATGCCATCGGTCGTGTTCGGAGCATTTTAAACATGTTCGCTGGCAGACCATTTTGCGCTTCAGTGAAGTATTCTTGAAACCCTGTGAATCAATATTTATGTTTTACTTTTTTTGACTGATTGGTGCCAACTGTCTTCCTGCAGATGGATCATCAATTGGTTACCTGTTTTATATAAATATTTACATAATAAATCCTAAAACTTAAGTCTGTGCCTAAGTTTGTAGGTTTTATGGAGACGTAGAAATGATTTCCTATCTACTTGTAGTCTGATCCAGAAATACACACAATCACCATTAAAATGGACTCCTAAAAGAATGTCAAATCATTTTGACAAGGGGTCACATAGGGTTAACCAAGAAAAGAATAAATAAGCTGCAGGGTTAAAAAAATGTCAAAATGTAAAATGACATTTTTTACTTAGTTGTTAGTGTGATGTTACTGCATGATGTACAATGAGTTTGCTGTGAACAAACTGAGCTGGAAACATACAGTAAAAAGCAGTCAAAGAGACTGATGGTATTGATCCCTAGATTTCATTTGGGACCATGTGCCAACCAGCGTCTTATGATTTTATTGATTGGAACTTGTGGGTCTGGAAAGATGAGAGGGAAGAGTGCCAGGAGGTGCTTCATTTGGAACGTCACTCCAGGCAGACTTGGCTGCACCATATTAGCTGCTGTAATATACAAAATGAGATTGCATTGAGCTGGATAAACTCAAAGAAAAGAAAGACGTCAAACAGTTTTGTTTTTGTCCAGGTTTTTTTAAATTTTCGATTTTCTTTTTTTACTGTCACTACAGTATGCGTGGTAGAATATTCAAAAACCAAATTTTTGATTGATTGATTACAAAATATATTATTCTGGCTAACAATTCAGGCACTTATTTTTACAACTGGACCTCAGGATAACAGTAAACTCAAAAAGAAAGAACTCGTAATTACAATCTAGAATATATGTCTGTTCAAGAGGTATCTATTAAGATTTTGGATAAGGATTAGAAGCAACCTGTAGAACTTTTTATTTAATGATAATTGTTTATATACATGAAAAACTATTGAATTAACTAATCTAATTTGTTCTATAAAGAACTTTTAATATGCATTAGCTACTCTATCTCGTGAATATGTACATACAGTAAGTTGTCAGTGGTAATAAAACATAATGTAGTCATGCAAAATAGCTCTTCATGACCAATGTTATTGACACGAAAGTAAACATGGCTAGCATGTCTTGATTATTATCAAAAGAACATGCATTGTCATGCCACATGCTTATTGAGTCATCTCATAAAGAAATGAAGAAAATTCATCTGATTACATCATCGTGTGAACAATGGACACGACCTAGCCTTGCTTCTTGCTTCTTGCTTAATAACATTACCTAGAAATGCCTGGGCCACATGGCAGCTACTTGGGGAACACCTTAATGCAATTGCAATAACGAGAATGACTTGGTATTGTATAGTGTTAGTATGTGCCCAAACATGATGTCTTGCATGATAATATGTTGTGAATCTTGTTTGTCATTGTTCATTGCATAGCATCTTGGTTATCAGCTGCTTCAGAGGCAGGGAAGGATGCTTTTATGAATCATCATCCTGATCTGCCTGCCTGATCGTCTTAGCATGCTTATGTTCATTTAGCATGTCTGGGTACCCTGGTTATCATAGGAAGCAGGCAGTGCAGTCGAGATGGGGAAAATGATTGTTGTTGTACTATAAATAGGCCACTAAAATATCTAGATGAAATGTATAAGGTGTTCCCCAAGGAGCTGACTGTTTCCAGTAGTCAAGTGGTTAGCATAGCATACTTCTCGGGCCAGTTATTGGGTTGTGGGGTTTGAAACCTTATACAATGGAGATGGGAGAAAAATCATTGCCTTTGAACTAGTTAGGCCACCAATAGATTTTGATGAAATTTATTGCAGTTTCTAGTTGCCAAGTGGTTATCATAGGACACTTCTCTGTCAGTGACTGGGTGCTTGGTTTCGAACCCCACAACTTGCATTTCTCATTTATCGTGTGCATAAATAATAACCCAAGTGGTATCCTGTGCTAAAAGGAGGAACTTGTGAATTGATATAAACCAATACCCAACCCCAACCCACACCCATTTCAACTGAAATAGTGAAGTTATAGTATCTGTATTCACTAGTATATTGTCGAAAAGTGTTCGTTACAACAGGGGTTTGTTATATGTACAACGCGAGTCTGACGTAAAGGCAAAAATAAATCCTGGAAAATTGCTTCATGATAAGTGTTACAAGCTCAATATTTTATTAAATGAAAATCTCTGTATTTTTCAACATGTTTTTATAATAATAGTGGGCAAAATAGATGAATCTGAATCTAAGTGGGCTTTCGTTGCAAATGTGTTCCTTATAAACGATTCCAAACTGTATATTCAGCCTGGTCTTGTCATTGAAGTGATCTTAATTATGAGGTTTTACTGAAGACTGAATTTGTGAAAGTTGGTCTATCCATGTACTATTTCAAAATGAACTCAACCACCAAGCTGAATTTCTTTGTTTTGTAGAATTTACTAATGATTCACTCCATTTCCTAGGTGAAGTTATTTAGACAATGTCAGTTTATTTGCTCTTTAAAGTGAAAAATAGACTCGAGATCAATCTTAATCTGACAGACCAAACCCAGGAAGAGGGAGTGAATTCAATAGAATATTTTTCGACAAAAATAGATTAAAAATGGCCTCATGATCATGTAGTAGGAGCCATGAGGAATGTTGATTGCCAGCAATTCAGGATTTGATGTGTTTGTGGAAGACTTAATGACTTGTGATCAGCATGATGGGAGTAGACTTATCACGTGACCTTGTCGCTATGGCAATTAACCGCCAAACTCCTCTTTTATCGCCCATGTTGTCAATTTTGGAACTGGTGTAAAATTTAAATTGGTGACGTATCTCAGGAGTAATCTAGGTCTATTATGGGAAAATGGGAAGTTTAATTTTTGGAGGACGATTTTTATGTTGAAATATAATCAGCTGAAGTTTTCCCAAAGCTAAATGTGAAACTGAATGAACACAGAAGTATGTTAAGAATGCATAATCAAAAGTCTACTAAGATGTGCAGTTAATTATACAGACAAAAGTAATTGAGACCATCCAATATTAAGAACACCTCGATTTCATGACCACGTCGTTTTGTCACAAAATCGGTGATTATAAATAAAACTAAAATAGAAATTCCGGAATAAAAATCATCATACTGTAAATAAAATTAATGAAAAAAAAAAGGTCCAGAATTAATTAAGACCACCTTCATATTTAGACCACTTCAGCAATACCCTAGGGCGGTCATTTTAATGAGTTATTCAGTGGAATATCTAAACGAAAAAAAGGATCTTTAAAAGGACAACAACTAAGTTTCTATTGACCGTATCAAGTGTGCGGGCAAAATAGTCTACTCATACTATTACAGGTAAGAACTTCATTTAGAAAATAGTTTTATACCTCATAATCTCGCTCATTTAATTATGTAATTTGTTAGTGCAGAAATGGTCCCCCCCCCCACCCCACTTTAAATATTCTCCATCAAACTATCCTGGCAGTGACACACAGCTTATATATGAGAATGACCAGTGAATATATTTTCCTAGTGGATGCGGACAGCTCTGAAGGTCAATAACTTAGTCTGATCTCTCGCCTCAAGGTCAGCTAAAGGTCATTAAGTGCAAGGGGACCTCTTTGCAAGGTCATATGTTCACGACGTTGCCTGAGGGCCTTGTCACTTCAAGGGCTTTGAGAGCTCAGAGGGCCCTTCCTGTTTAATAATGCACAACAGAAACTTGTGTCATAACACTGTTGTAGTATTTATACTTACAAGTCAAAAGTCTTGTGTTAAGATCTCGTAAGTAATTAGACCTACATTGCTGCAGTATATGCAATGATATGTCTATTAAGTACAGTTAGTTTCATTAATTCATTATTTTAACCTAGACAAAGCTAGACAGCTTCTGCTATAGATATGATGCTACCAGTCACTAAACATAACTGTCTGGCTATAGCTGGCTACTCAAAACAAGATCTAAAAGTACATTTTTATAATCTATAAGATAAACTTCCTACATTTACCGAGATTTATATTTTTTCAATGGTGGTAGGTGTAAGCCGACTATTCGCTAGAGGTAAACGGAAGCAGTTGGCTTTAGCCAGTTATAACTACAGCCAGAAATAGGTTGCTACAGCTGTCTAAAGTCGACTGTATTTTATGAAACTGACTGTACTTAGTAAGTTAGCACGTAACTAATACAGTTGGATCGGTTTATTAGGAACACGCTTATAATAAACTCTGGTTATAACAAAAAGTCATTGTGAGAAACAGATTCTATGCCTACCTTTTAAATCAGACGCGTATATTAACAAACCCCAGCTATAACGGACACTTTTTGACAATCCGGAATGGTTGGTTATAAGGTTGTTATAACCCGGTCCAACTGCACTGTTGTTGTCTAGTACGTTATACCGAAAATTCACCTCACAATTACAAAATCTGAATTTGCGTTTTGATGACAACGTTCTTCGCAGTTATGAACATTATTACACATTTTTTGGACACGAGTTGGGACCCAACTGGTTGTATGCCATTATAATTTTAATGTTTTATCCCTCTCTCTAAATACCTCACTATTAAGTCTAAATTTACACTAGAAATAATGGCGAAGTTCCGGAATGAATACATATTTTGGAGGCTTCTGTTTATAGCTATTTTCTGCAATATTACTATATGAGGTTCCCCATGATGCAATTACATTGTAGCACAAACTACATGGCAGCCAATGTTATTGTCCCAGTGGGGATATTTGTATGTCTGTCTGTCTCCAAGCTAGACATAACGTCTGACCACTTCATACTGTGCAACTCCATTTAATGTTATTATAGTGTTTCCTGGAGGTCCTTTTTGGTGGGAGAGGCACAAAACTATTCGAGGGAATTAATAGCTCCTCTCCTATAGAAAAACCTTGTTATATCCTATATGACATGTGGTTTTATATTTTGTGTGGGGTCGTTATTATGAGATGATATTTTTTATGCTTATAAATCATTTTTTATCATGATATACTCCAGTTTTTGTTGTAATTATCATGATATTATTGACTAGAGTTATACTATGAGGTAGCAAATACATTTATATGTTTTAAACCTGTGATGTGAACACATTTTATTAAAACTTTATACTTTTTATACTTTTAAATTTGTATATGCTTATACGAAATAATATGATGATAATAATAATAATTTTACAAAAACCTACCTCAAAGTATACCTCTAGTCACTGATATTTAATGATAATAACAACTAAAAGTGGAGTATATCTGACTATATCATGATTAAAAATGAGTATCTGAAGATATAATGATTTATTTGATTTGATCATAAAATGAAGTGAACAGTCTGCTAGACATCCTCCAAACCTGCAGCAGCACTCAGCTCAGGCAGACCTTCCACTAACACTAACCCTTTTCACATTTTCATGCAACAGGCATTATGTTGTCTTGGACCTGTCATATTGTGATGTTGTGTTGACAACCTAATGTCATGCCTTGTCAGTGTTCCTGTCAGTGTTCTTGTCAGTGAGTCTAATCTCCGCTCTCTGTTTTTTGGCTAAACTGGTGTTGCTTGTCGTAAAAGTGAAATGTTGATCTCTAAGAAGGTGGTCTGGGCCAAGGGGTGGGATATCAGGGTGGCTGAATTGAATATGTGATGGCTTTAGGTTTTTATATATTTTATTTTTTATTTTTTTATTTAATGGCTTTTGGCTTTAGATGACGCTGTTTGACTTTATTAAACAGTACAGTTTGACCTCAAAATGACCTTGAATTAAGACCACCTATTGTTTGAATGTGATCAAAATGATTTCAGTAGCAACAAGGGAACAGATATTTGAATTAGAAATATTCATTGCAACAGAATAATAATTTTGTAAAAGTTTAACAACAAAAGTGTGAATCACTGGGAATTCCTTGAATTAGATATTAAGATAAAAGTCAATCATCATCTGTTGTCTCAATTCAGTAATTGTTATGTTCAAGAAATTCGATTTATTATTAATTCAAAATGCAGTGTGATATTTTGTGTGTACGTTTGACAGCGACTGTATTCCCTAAGCCAGTAGTAAACATAAATAAATATATACATATATATAGTTTTAACATTATATCTTTAAATCACTACAGTAGAACCTCAATATTAAGATGAATCATCAGAAATATATTGGTCTTAATTACGTGGTCTTAATTAAGAGGTAAATCTAATTGACGAGAAATACTTTGATTTAAGAGATGTATTTCACTGTTTTATGATTTACTAGTCCTGCACATCTGTACCAGGTTGTGCTTAGGCCATAAGTAATTATTCCATTCCACAGTGACATTGATATATATTCCAATTTCCATCTGTCATATTTTGAAGTTTTGTAAATAATGATGTTCTCCCATCCTGAAGTTTTATAGTTTGTTTGACATTTGAAGTAATGTTTGGTCCTATGGTTTTGAATAGGTCTTGCAAGTTATTCTGGCGTGCTCAGTTATTTTGGGCAATGGGAGAGTAGTTTATGTGTAATTATGTTACAAATAGTGTCTTCTATCCTGCCTGAAATTAACCATATAGTGTACATTTTAGTGTACATAAGAGTATCGTGGAACCTTACTGCTGTGGTTGTGATGATAGGCTGGGGGTTGAACCCAGGACGTTCAGTGGTGCCTTCAATATTAGCAATACCGTAATCACTGACATAATTGCGAAAAGAGGTAGTACATTTTCAAAATTGCCTTAAAAAGTGCATGAATTCTTCTTGTTTGAATTCCTTCGTGTAAAGTGGAGATTGATTTTGGTAAATTTAGATATATCTAAATTCAGCAATGTCTCATTGCAATGTGACCTATCAGAGGTAGATGTAATGATGAGGTAAGGTCAGGAATCCAAACCATATCATGCACTTTCCTCAGTGGTGGTGTCTATTCCTTGACCCAGCATAGGCACATAGAACTAGGCAACACCAATTTAAGTGGACACAAACAACTTTCGGTTGGAATCAGCTCTATAATATTACCAGAATCTACCTAAACCTTCAGAAAGAGGTGACTAAAAGCAATTAGATATACCATTTGACAAATTCTATACTTTTTTTCAAAAAAACTTTTACTTTTTGACTTTTTGTTTCACCCCTAGAATTGCTACTCGCTACTCGGATTGTAATGTTGTAATTACTTGTACATCAGTGACTTCTGTGCTTTGTCATTTGCTGGGCAGATGTCCTTGTCTAATTGAAAACCATAGAACGTGTTTTGTGACCATATGGGCTGTCTACTCAATTGCGTCTGCTGTTGCTGTTACTGCTGATGCAGTTGATGCTGTTGATGCTGTTGCTGATGCTAATGCCCCTACAGGTGCTCTAGCAAGTAATTGCATCACCCCAGATCTGACACTTCTCCTGGATATCCAACCTTTTGGGCTTTCATAAACAATATACATACTTATATGATCATAAACTATTAAAACAAGTCTGAAAGTTTGCAACTATTGCAACTTAGTTTTGAAAATAAACTGAAAAACATTGTGAAATTTTCATGAGGATATACTTAATTTTGTAGCAACTCTACTACTGCAACCACATCAATTTTCACACTTACCACATGGGTGGGATCTCATACTTGCCTGAAGTTTAAACACAGATTTTGATGGACACCAGTAGAAATGCAGAAGCGAGCGATATAGTTCCTCAACTTTTGCTTCGGCGGTGAAATTCACCAGCTGGTGTGTATATATCATAATCTTTGCTGAGGCAAGTAAAAGATTCCACCTATATGGTTGCAGGTCTAATGCTACAATGTTTACTGAAAGACTAATCTCCCAATTGGAGGTTCAAACTGTCACTATTGAAGACGTTTGTGGAATTGAAGAAGTTCCTTAGGCTCTAGTGGAGCTCCTAAACATTTGCTCAGAGTTTTCGAGTCCGCTGTTCTCGAGATTAAATGGTGCAAGGTCAATAATGCTGTGGGAATAAGATTGAATCCGACAACTTGACCTCAAGGGCTTCATGTTTGTCATAGCCTATTTCATGTCCTATGACCTTTTTGGAGGCGAGACCGAGTCACAGAGGTGGGTTGGGGCCTAGCTCAGTGGTAACGCGCTGGGCTTCCAAACACGGGACCCCGGGTTCAATTCCGAGCCTAAGTTGGATGGCTGTTTCATCCTTCATCTTATTGCCATGGTCCCTGCCTGTCCTAATTAGCCCATCAGGTGCAGAAATAAGGAAGTAAAGCCCTTTATAAGTACGTTTAATTGTAGTTGGGTGATCCTATTGCGAAAGTTTTTGCCAGATCCCCTGACTATGCTGATGGTTCTTGGTTTGATGCCCTGCTTCGATTCTGAATATCGAATGTTCTTCACACGAGATACTGAATTTGCCAAAAATTGTCCGAGGTGTTGATCATTGTTGATTCTAAGGCTGGTAAAAGCTAAAAAAAAGTCTCACAGATGTATTTATATACATTAATGTTTTTAAAGCCAAATGTAAAGCCTATTTTATCAATGTTTTGTACTAATCAACTGCATGCCAGTCCTTTTAATTACTTTGTTTTTATTCTATTTTTACCTCTTTAAATGTCCATTTCTATTTCAGTTTTATCCATCAGGGCCGTATTGTAAAACAGTTTTTATACTGAATATGTTACCCTGTATAAATATATTTTATAAATAAATAAATAATTTTGTTTGACAGAATCAATGAGAATATACAAGAAGTTATTAGCTTCAATTGACTGGTAGTGTTTCAGCTATTTCCAAATAGACAATGCACAATTTCAGAGAAAGCATACATTTCAAGGAGGCCACACATCTATGAAATTATCTTTTGTGTCTGGCCTTGGATGAATAGAGATCATCCAAGGTCTGGCTATATGTTGCATGTCTTTGAAATTACAAATTTCCTCATTTCCTTGTCACCCCTGACATACATGTATCATGGTGCTCTAACATATCTTGTGGCATTTGTTTGAAGTTGCTTGGCAACCTTTTTTATTTTTGAGTGTGAATATATACAAATGATGTCAGCAATAGTAGTACACAAGTATGTAACAAATACAAAAAGATCAAAAAATATATATGTGCAATTGTATAATGTTGTCAACGTGTACACAGTATGACCTCATCTTAAGACCATCTCGCGAGTAAGGCCACCTTCATAATTCACAATTGTGTCCACATACAATTAGTTTCATAAAATAGGCTTGACTCTATACAGCTGTAGCAACCTATTCCTGGCTGTTAGCATAACTGGCTAAAGCCAGCCACTTCTGACTATTCCTAGCTTATAGTCGTCTTACTGAAAAAATATTAACTTTGGCAAATGTAAGCAATTCATCTAATACATCATAAATATGTACTTTTAGATTCGGCTTTGAGTAGCCAGCTATAGCCAGACTGTTCCGTTTAGTGGCAGGTAGCATCATATAGCAGAAGTTGTCTAGCTTTGTCTAGGTTTACTTTGACGGGCCGTTTTTAATTAAACTAACTAAATGCCCGGAACCTCACCATTGAGACACTATTGTTGCAAATTTTCCTGACCGTATCGACAAGGTAGTCTGAATAACGAGGTAATATTGGATATAGAGAATAAACTTTGGTCCTAAAATGGGTGATCTTTACTGTGCAGTTGTCTGAATAGTGTGTAGGTCCTGCAGTTTTTGCCATCCGTACAATGTATACAGTTGCTCTCAGAGAGAAGCACACCCTTAGGATAAGATTTAGATAAAATAAGATAAAATAAGATGAGATAAGATATAGTTTATTGCCATGCAAAGTACATGGAATTTGTTATAGCAAGCACTGACAATACATAATGAAATAATGTAACATTACAAATTATCTATTAACTGTTTATGAAATTGATGGCAGTAGGAATGAAGGTGTTGTGAAAACGTGTGGTCTTAAAACGCGGCATAGCAAGTCTGACACCCTGAGGCAAGAAGTTGAAGCAGTGATGTAGGGGATTGGAGTCATCTACCATTATCTTATTGGAATTGTGAGAATATCTCAATATTTTGGGTCATTGACCAGAAAGAGATTTTTCCCAGTCTTTCACATCAGACCGCATGAAATGCAACCCGAACAAAGTCTTTTTGACAGTGGCAAACAATTTGTCATAAGTGAGTTGATTGTAGTTGGGTGATCCTATTGCGAAAGCTTTTGCCAGATCCCCTGACTATGCTGATAGTTCTGGGTTTGATGCCCTGCTTCGATTCTGAATATCGGATGTTCTTCACACGAGATACTGAATTTGCCAAAACATTGTCCTCAATGATTTTCCGAAGTGTTACATCTGGAGTGGCTTTTAAGAGCAATGTAACCTCAAAAATGAAAATACCTGGTATTATGAGCATTCTCAAATTACTATCGATTGTTTTCAATCTCGCAATAGAGATTTCATGATTTAAGCCTGTAGGTCACAGGAGTTGCAATGTTGACATTTATGGGACATCAGGTCATCTTGCCTCAAGGCTACATGCGATTATCATGGCTATAATTGAATGGAATTTGTACTGAAATTGATTCATGCCTGTCCTGTTATGTGTTTAGATAACAGTGTGTGCATTTATCAGTGCTGTGCAAGATGATCATTTTTGTATATTCAGGTTTACCATCTCATCATAATGCCTGGCATTGCCTGCCTATTGTCATATCATATGGCAGAGAAGCTTTCAAAAACTTTCCGGTAGTAAGTAAGAGATTTAATAAAAAATGTTGTTTCCAAAATTTCATCACATCATTACATCTGCTTCTACCAGCAGATCTTATAAGTCAGCTCAGACCAAAACCTAGGACTCCAAAACTACTACATAACAACTTCCAAAACCACTGGAAGGATGGGGGCCTAGCTCAGTGCTTGGATCCTAGCTGAGTGGTAGCACACTAGGCTTCCAACCACTAGGTCCCAGGATCATTTCCCGGTCGAGCCTAAGCTGGATGGCCGTTTCATCTTTTTGCTGATGGGTGGATTAAGGCTAATTAGGACAGGCGGAGACCATGGCAACGTGATTCAACAAGCAAATATATTAGAAACAGCCAAGCACCAACCAAGAGACCTTAGACAAACCAAAGCAACCAGTACAATGCTACCATGCAACCTTTTCATGTATGACCTTGCCAGTGACAGGTACAGGAACAAATTGCGTGCAATAAATGGCAGAGTCTAGTATTGCTCTGAGTGGGTCCCTGGGCCATGTGTCATTACATTGTTTTAGAGAAAATGCCTCAGGACCCAGTCTGCTGCACCTGTCATCCCATCAAGTCTTGCTGCTGCTGCTGCTGCTGCTGTTTCTGATGCTACTGATGCGGCTGGTGCGGTTGTTGCTCTTTTATGATCATTTACTGTCTTTGATATACATGCCTTCACTGCCAAATGGCATGATACTCAGCTATTTTCAGTCATCAGGAACTTCAGATGGCACTAATTTGGATCAAACGCGCTGTTGTTATCCGATGGAATTCGAGTTGGGGGTCAATGATATCCAGATATCGGTTGGAACTTAAAAAGGAAGTGGTTGATTATTATTAGATAGATAATCAATCAGTCAATCAATCAATCTATCTATCTATCTATCTATCTATCCATCTATCTATCTATCTATTAATCAATCAATCAATCAATCAGCAAAAAAATGCTATGAAATATGCAAGATAATTATTTTCAGGGTTTTTCTTGGGGCAACAGTAATCAGTTACTTTGTCAAACGAAATTGCATAATCTGAGAATTGTGTCTATTATTTGTTGTTGATCAGTTGTTTTGTCAAGTAGTCAGTCGTATCAGTAAGATTCTGATTTTATTCACAGGGTTATTGAGAGTCTTTTTAGATGTTTTAATAAATGGTCACAAAAAGGTCACAATCATAGTAGATCTACAGTAGTCACGTTGCAACTACAAATATGTATTATGAGTAGGCTTGCTTACTACCTATCAATAGAGACACCCTTCTTTTTCAAGAGAAACTCTGTCCTTGGTCTCCTTAGAATTTACATGATCTGATGATCATATCATACTGTATCCCATGATTTGATATTCTGGACGTGTCCTGTGACGCTAATTGATGGGCGTGGCAACGTCCTCATTTGCATAATGTAGCCTTTTTTGCGAGCATGAATGGGGACAAGGATCAAAATAGTTTTACCCTTGACAATAATTATGTAAGGGCAAAATAGGTTTGGTGGGGGGTGGGGTGCCCCGAATGCTGATTATAGTGATGATTGCCCCTCGGGGTGTGACATAAAAAGATTTGACACCCCTCTATTATCATTTTGTGGGGTTTCTGAGGGGTTTTCTATGCAGTGTGTGGTCACAATATCAAAAGGAGTCTTATTTGCAGATATGTCTACAGAGGATCCTGGATTAAAGACCATTTCACTATTAAGACCGCTTGCAATTAGGACCACCTCACTATCAGGACAAACTCCCAATTTTGGTTTGGATCCTCTACCGATCTACTCCCAATTAACCCAAGTTATTTAACCTCACTATTACGACAACCACTGTTATGAAAGACCAGTGGTCTTAGCTCAGAACTCAGAATCATTTATTTCATATTAACTACATTTTTACAAGAAATAATATATTAATTATATATGTTATATGAGGGGACACCTCCAAGACATGGCGTGTCGCTGCTGATGTGGCCCCCGGACTACAGAGAGACTCCAACCAAAACCTTTCCAAAACAACAGAATATTTTATTAAAAAGAAAAATGTTAAGGTGAACCAAATAAATATATATGGGGAAATATGGGATCACAGAGCAATAAAAAACATGATACAAGCCCCCCAAAAACACTAGCATGTATTAAGGTGACATAATTCCACTGTAGATGTGGTAACTGGGCAGTTCAGAAGACAATGAGCAGGTCACTTTGATGAATTCACATGCTTGTATAGCGCAGCATTTTCTAACCATTCTGGTATAGGACCTGAGCATATCCATAAAAAAACCCAGCTTAATGGCGAGGTGACACTGTACTTGTGAACAAGAATTCCTAAATATTTCAAAAGGAATATTTGTGGTCACAATTTGGCACACTATTTAAAAATGGAAATGTTTATGCAACCCAAAATGCCCTGAAAACATGACACACTGATTTGTTTGAAGTGGGCTTAAAATATTCTGGAAATTCCATTTTTGCCACAAAGAACTGTCCTGTTTGAATAATATTGCATCACCCTCGCAGCTAATATCTGATTTTGCATTCTAAACAAGCTTACATGTAGAAGACTGGCTTCGTACACAATTTATGAATAGAACAATGAAGTGTTACCAAAAAAGGAATGGTCGGTCAGCCAGCCAATCAGCCTGGCGCTATCTATCAGAAAAATAAAGGTGACGAAGAAACAAACAATACTGCTTACTCACTGTCAGTTATTTATTAACAATATTCATAAGTCACTGTCAGTTATGTATTAATCAATTAATGGAAGAACCATCAGTTTGGCCAGCCAGCCAGCCAGCCACTCATAAAAAGTATTCTGTCAATCCATTCATTAATTTCTATCTCAGTCCTTCATTTATTTTAATAAAATGAGATTGCCAGCTAGCCATTGATTCTATCCAATTGAAGTATTTATTTAAAGATGGGTCCATATTCAGTTAATCAAACCAATAAAACGTCAGTAAGTCAATCAGTCAGCCAGCCAGTCAGCCAGCCAGCCAGTCAATCAGTACGTCAGTCAGTCAGTACGTCAGTCAGAACGTCAGTCAGTACGTCAGTCAGTACGTCAGTCAGTACGTCAGTCAATCAGTACGTCAGTCAGCCAGCCAGCCAGCCAATCAGTCAGCCAGCCAGTAAGTCAATCAGTCAGCCAGTCAGCCAGCCAATCAGTACGTCAGTCAGTCAGTACGTCAGTCAATCAGTACGTCAGCCAGCCAGCCAGCCAGCCAGCCAGTGTTATTCAACCTTATAGTCGTAATATTGTCATTCTGTCAGTCTCATTCAGCCAGCTAGTCCATTCATGGAATTCCATTCATTATAACATCCAGTCATTCAGCCAACCAGCCAAGGAGCCAGCCTGCCAGTCAGTCAAGCAAGCTGTGTTACTAAAACCTTCAGTCGCAATGTTGCAATAGCTCAACGACGCTTCAGTGCTCTTTGTTGTACTGTGCAGTGGTCCACCATGCAGTTCTGTATCAGCCATTCACGTCACTAATTCAGCCCCTAGTGCTGTGAATGTATTAGTCTTACAGTAGCACTCAATAGTATTCAATGGCCCATCAGTATTGCATAATGTTAGCTGGCCAACCCAGTCACAACACATCACCATCATGCCCTACTTATTCAAGAGCTGAGGGGAATTCATGATCTCCAAATCGATAGCTCCTGATAAAGCGCTCTGTAGAGAGGGTGACATTGGGTGACCCTTGTTTATACCTCTATGGGGCCATTCTAAGGCATTCTTACATCATTGGTAGTTTGTACCTATAAGATTGCTATGGGACCCCACAATTAAGACCACTGTGCTCACTAAAATGTTCTTTATATCAAGGTGGTTTTAATTCAGAATAATAAAATATTAAGGATGTATCCAAGTAAAAAAAAACATTGCTAACTAAAGTAATACAGCAGCTGGGTGGTCTAGTGGTAAGACGCTCGCCTGCTCCTCTGAAGGACCCGGGTTCAATCCCGGGTTCGGGCACCCTTCATGAGCAATATCCGAGCTTGATGTCATTGGGATGAAACTTTAAATTGGCGGTCCCTTGTCCTCAGTGTTTATGCTAAGGCAACTAAAAGATCCCACCCATGGGGTAAATGTGTAACATGGGTGGACTCCTCCTCTCTCTCACTTCACCAATCAACCCTCGTGAGTGGCAAGAACTTACCTTAGGGGACTGCACTGCCATATCTATCTATCTATCTATCTATCTATCTATCTATCTATCTATCTATCTGTCTATCTATCTATCTATCCGTCTATCTATCTATACTCCTTTTAAAGCATTGATTGTGTTGCTAGAATTGGAGCCATTTTTGTGTTGAAATGCATAATTCCGAAAAATATCAAATTCTGACATATATTCTAGATATAGAACGACCACTGTGTTGATGTTAATCACTCCTGTGAGACTTTATGAATAGGGTTATAAAGTGGTCATAAAATCAAGGTGTTCTTGATATTGGGTGTTCTTAATTACGAGGCCCACTGCATTGTTTTGGGTCGGTGATTATATACAACAACCTGGGCTTCAATAGGTCATAATGTTGCTCACTCGAACGTAAAGATAGGGAGAAAAGAAGACAGCCATTAACACTGATTGCTGGAATATTCAGACTGAGGTTCATATTGTGGTGCCATGGCTACGACGTAGATATGATCGAGTTTCGTTATACTATAATATAAAAATTTGAAAGAGAGGAATGTGACAAATTTTATTGGTTGATTGAATGGATTAATTCTGTTTAGCAAATCACTTTAAATAAATCAGTTTCATAAAACTTTTCTATTTGGATGATAATGAAGATGATAATGAAATATACAAAATAAGTATTCAATTGACATAAAGTAATTATATGACAGGCAACTGGCAAAAACATTATCTTATCTTATCTTATCTTGTTGAATTAGCAGTTCTGCATCCAATAGTAGATTTTCATGGAAGGTTCTCTGTATTTCCACCAGGTGGCTACGACAGAATATTGCAATTCTATTGGCTGAAGAAGTTCCCGCCCTTGACTCTGATTAGCTGAAGCAAAATGCATCCTAGCAGCAGTAGTTTTTTTAGTGCATTTTGATGTATATTTGACATCTTATCATTTGGTTGATTTCTGTTATTTCCCGGAGAAAATTATATTTATGGAATCAGTTATGATCTACTATGTCTGAAGAACAAAATTCATGAGTAATTAGAGGTGAGGGAATACTTGTCTTGCTGAATTCAGGGCTGCTCAGTGAAAAGACTATTGTATCATGTCACCTGGTCATGTAAGCTAATATTGGCTGATTAGGAGTAAAATCGCTAAGCAAATGCAACTCTCTCTCTATATATATGTTATATATATGTGATATAAGTGATATAGTTGATGTAGTTGTATTTGGATAGTGCCTTCTTGGGAGACATTAATTAATTATATTACCCATGATATTGCCCCCCCCCCCCCATCTCACTTGAGCTATATCCAATTAGCTGATGACACAAACCAGAGGTTGGGCATGGTTATCCATATATTTTGACAATACTGTTATCAATATGTTGATGTGATTCAGAACCATATGGTTATATCATATTATGAAAAATGCATCTCTGGCCATATTTCGCATCACCACGAATGGACAGAAATGTGTCAATTATTATTTTTCATCTTTCTAACAGAAATAAAACCCCTTTTTTCAGAAACTATATAACTAATTCTTTATTTCCCCTACGTTATTTCTGCTAGCCTAAGCAGTCTTCGAGCAAGCGGATACCATATGATATTATGACAGCAGAGCAGACTGAAACATTCTATTTTTTATTTATTATATAATTTAAGATTTGAAGGAAAACATAAAGTACAGCAGAGATCTTGGTTTAAGCCTTTCAGGATTTTTGTGATGCTTTCATTGCTTAGGAATAATTATCTGACCATGTAACCGATTAGAGCTCTGCATCAATCGAAATATGTTCAAGAAATGTCCATAAATTCCTTTAAAATAAAAAAATGTCATAAAATGCCCATACATTCCTTAAAAATCAAAATATGTCAAAAAGTGCCCATAAATTCCTTAAAAATCAAAATATGTCAAAAAAATGCCCATAAATTCCTTTTAAGATCAAAATAAGTAAAGAAATATCCATAAATTAATTTAAAATCCAATATGTTAAGAAATGTCCATAAATTCTTAATAACACTATTCATGCTATAGCACATATCTGTTCTATCATTTCTATCCATTTACGACACACAACTGACCAGTGAGCCTATGGGACCATTGTTTCATAGCACTCAGTTCATCCTATGTTTCCCTTGTGCATTCAGGCCATGATGTGGGGCTATATCTGCAGTGTTCTCTTTCTTACAAGCCAGGTCTTCTATTTTCAAAGCTTTTGTGTTGTCAAAATGACCCCGCAGTCCCACTTGAGAAATATAGTTAGTTTAATTAAAAACAACCCTGTCAAATTGAACCTAGACAAAGCTAGACAACTTCTGCTATACGATGCAACCTGTCACTGAATGGAACTGTCTGGCTATAGCTGGCTACTCAAAGCAAGATCTAAAAGTACATATTTATGATATATTAGAAATACTTCTTACATTTTCCAAGGTTTATATTTTTTCAGTGGTGGTAGGTGTAAGTCGACTATTAGCTAGAAGTAGACATAAGCAGCTGACTTTAGCCAGTTATAGCTACAGCCAGGAATAGGGGGCTACTGCTGTCTAAAGTCGACCGTATTTTATGAAACTAACTGCAGGATTAAATTTGTTAAATGTGTTGGATTTTATGTTGCAAGGTTAATTTTGCCCCGAGACTGGCATTTTCTACTAAAAATAAAATTTAGATAGTTTTTTACCATTGATTTCCAAGACTGCATCAGAATATTTTCTCCATCATTTTTCATCATTTAACTCTCCGCTTCATGTAATTATGCAAAACGCCATTTCTGACCCCCAACTTTTTGTTGTCTAGTAGTCAGACTAAAGTTTTGTCAAGTCTGATGAAACTGCTGGGCAGAATAATTCAGCCAGCCGACTTAAAATACATGAAACGAGCTGGAGATTAATGGGCAGTTTCCATGGTAATAGGGCATCAGATGGTTACTCTGGCACTGTCGTTAGCAACAGCAACACCACATCGCAGCATCCAAAGAAGGCAAACGTGTTAAAGTGGAAATCAACGTGTTAAGGGGAAATCTTTTTCGAAAAAAAAAAGTGTCATGATCATGTCGACGGGTAGTGATTGTGATACTAGAAATTAGAATGGAAGTTATTGTGACACTAGAGGTCAGAATTGTAGAATACTAGAGGTTAAAATGGTATTTATTGTGACAATATAGGTCAGAATTGTAGGAATTGTGATACAACAAGTTAAAATAGTAGTAATTGTGATACTAGAGGTCAGAATGGTAGTTTTGGTGATTCTGGAGGTAAGAATGGTAGTATTTGTGATTCTAGAGGTCAGAATGGTAGTATTTGTGATTCTAGAGGTCAGAATGGTAGTGATTGTGATACTAGAAATTAGAATGGAAGTTATTGTGAAACTAGAGGTCAGAATGGTAGTTATTGTGATTCTGGAGGTAAGAATGGTAGTATTTGTGATTCTAGAGGTCAGAATGGTAGTATTTGTGATTCTAGAGGTCAGAATGGTAGTGATTGTGATACTAGAAATTAGAATGGAAGTTATTGTGAAACTAGAGGTCAGACTGGTAGTCTTTGTGATTCCAGAGGTCAGAATGGTAGTTATTGTGATTCTAGAGGTCAGAATGGTAGTTATTGTGATTCTAGAGATCAGAATGGTAGTTATTGTGATTCTAGAGGTCAGAATGGTAGTTATTGTGATACTAGAAGTTAGAAGGGAAAGTTAGATGTCTATAAGTGTTGAGATGTATGATGAAACAAGATGAGATCAAGTATTCAGCTTGTCACTGTGAGGTTTAGATCTTGAATTTAACCCAGTACATGTCTTGCTGACCAATGCTTTAACCACTGGGTCATTTTATCTACATCATCAGATTGCCATACATTCTTCATATATATTAACATAGATTGCAGTAAAACCTCCCTGTTAAGACCAGCCTTGGTGTAAACTATATGGTCCATATACAGAGGTGATCCTGTTAGATGTTAGTGCTGAAAACTATAAGGATGAGGACATTGTTTGGTCCAAAATTAAGTGGTCTTTATGTATGGATGGCTTTGATAGTGAGGTAGTCTTAAGTCAGTGTCCTACTACACTGTTTTTGTGTGTTTGCTAAGTGTCCCCCATGTCCCCCATCTCCCCACATTGTGTATCATGATTGGGCTGTATTGTGGCATCCACTTAGGTTGACAGTGTTCTTATGGGAACTGAGATTGTATCATGTCCTGTATGTAGCCATTTGCTAGGCTCTGAAGCTTCCAGCAATAAAAGACAAGATTGTGAGCTAGCTTCGTTGGGGAGAGATACCTGACTGTCCCGTTTTAGTGATTTTGACTGTTAGATGGCTCCAAAATGGTCAGTAAGGCATGGGCGGCATATGGTTAGTTATTCGGCCAGTAGACATTAGCTTATATCTGGTTTTAGTATCTTGACTCCCAGCCATAGGTGTAAGGGGTGGGGGCCTAGCTCAGTGGTAGCACACTAGGCTTCCAACCACTGGGTCCTGGGTTCAATTCCCGGTCGAGCCTAAGTTGGATGGCTGTTTCATCCTTCGTCTCATTGCCATGGTCCCTGCCTGTCCTAATTAGCCCATCAGGTGCAGAAATACAGGACATAAAGTCCTAATCCACCCACCCAGCCAGTCTTAGGTGTTGCGAGTAAAAGACCAACCCATGGGGAAAATATGTAACATGGTTTGGACTCACAAGTCTTATCATCTCATCATTATGTCTGCCTCTGCACCAAATTAACATCTCTCATCATCCACATCCATACTAGCCTGGATGTAGCTGTTGATAAGTGTCAGGGCCAAGAATCAAACTTGATCCTCAGCAGAGCTGGCAAAGCAATCCCTTGACCACTAGGCCATACTGCTCATAGCTTTGGGCAATATGTAATAAATCCACCATCAATAATCTACATTTCCATTAAATATGAGTGGAAAAATCTTGTCTGTAGGAGCCTTAATATCATCATTCATTGGTTTCGATCATGTATTCAATCTGTGTTCTTCTAAAATTTCATTCATCCACAAATTGTGTATATTGATGCAGTCCATCTATCGTCAGTGGAAACAAGGCATGAGATAACTGCATTTGTGTTTTCTGTGCCTTTTTAGCCATGTAAATTCCCCATCCAATGAATCAAAAGTTGTTTTTGCGGTGTGTGGTCCATGTTGCTACTTTGATGTCACAACGGATCAGTTCTTTTAGTGTCCACCAGGGTGCTTGGGTTAATGCAAAACAATTGTTTTCCTGATTTAATGATGATGCCATCTGCAGGTCATTTGTTTAGGCTCATACTATTATAAAGGTGGGACACTATTAAGTTCCATCCCCAGTGGTGACTAATAGAATATAGACTAGAATTCTCCCCGGGGAGATGAGAAAGACTCATGCTTGAACAGGCCTGCCAAGGGTGTAAATTTTGATGTCGGCAGAGCTTGATATACATCAAATGCACATCGAGATGGCAGACAGAAAACCCACACACATTTACATTTACAATAGAATAAAATATAACAGAATTGGTACAACTACGTTTCCTGAAGATTAATTTCATGCTCACATCAAATAAAGACAAAAGAATATGATGAAAAATCTCATATTTATGTAAAAGACATGGTAAGATATAGAATGCAGAAATATGATAACTATAAGAATACAGAAATATGATAACTATAAGAATACTCAGATATCATGAATAGTTTTGACATGAAAAATGAATTAAGAATATAAGACCAACAAAGATCAGATATCATGTGATATCACCCATCCATTGTATCACATAATTACATCACAAAATGCATGACGTCATCAAAAATGTTAACGATTCTTGTAAGTGACCTCTGGTGGTTATTAAGGTCATTTAAGGTACTATTCCAGGTTTGGCCACCAATTCTAGTGCTACCTGGTTCTATTATGCTTAGCATTAAATTGCCATTAAGGCAGCTCATAATTATACAATGTAAAGTTGGAGAAATGATTGTCGTAAAAGTGAGGTTTTGCTGTATTCAGGCCCTTGCAATTAAGATCTACTGAATTCTAGTCCCAACAGGCAACTGTGCCATGGGTGACATTCTGCTGTTTATTTATTGGGTCCTCAATATAAGGTTGCCATGTCAAATGTACAGTACCCCCCCCCCCCTTGTGTCCAGTTGACTTGGCATTCTGTTTGACTGACCAGTGGTCAGTTATTATGGCAGGCAAATGACCAATAGCCATGGTCACTCAGTAGGATGCTGTTGGTGTCATAAAAACCTTATGAGTTGTAAACATGCAGAGCTGTTCGGAGGTCCTAACACAACTAGCGGTGCTTACAGCTCACGGTATTTCCCACAATGAAAGGCCCTTGGACTGGGAATTCCGTGTGACGTCATAGGGTGTTAATCTCAGCAGCCGTGGCCACTCTAGGGCCTTATAAGACTAAGTATGAAAGCCCAAATTCCTCAGTGTGAATGTGTGAGGACAATGTGTAGGAACTGATACAAACAACAACAATTTGTAGAGTGTATATTTGGATTTATATCCATGCATTCGAGCATTTGTCTTACTGGATTTTTCAGTTGTGGCGACATAACATGATATGGAGTACCTGTTGATTAATTATGGATTATAAAATTGATTAAACGTTTGGAAAGAGTTAATTTTGACGTCATATTAAGAATCAAGTTGATGCAGTGTTAAGAAGCTTTTCAAGATGAAGGGAATTTTAGCTTCCACACTCACTCGCAGTGTTACCTAGTTGGCTACTCCTGCGGTAGGCTAAATCAGTTACTGTCAGTTATTCACAAACGGTACTTTGTGACCATCCTTGTGTATAAATTGTGATTATTGGTGTTTAACAAAGCGATTTGGAAATAGCTCATTGTATTAACTCGACTGCAAAAATGCATTGTAATAGTGATATCAACCCTTGATAGCGGCAAAAAGAACTCACCTTAGAGGGCTGCACTTTCATATCTATCTATCTATCTATCTATCTATCTATCTGTCTATCTACCTTGCTTTTAAGCGTATGAGCTACAAGCAGAAATGACATCATTTTGAAACAGTAAATTCTTATCCGTAATCTAAGTTGTTCACTACATTTTCTTCAGATGTGATGTTCCGCCTACACATGTTTCTGTTTTGGAGTTATCTGTCACAGTTACAAGATAATACGTGACAATCTGGAATACTTTTATGATTCATGTTGTTCTGTAAATGGATTCACTGCGTGTCCCTCACTAATCATGTAAAGTGCTTCTAATAAAAGGTGCTCCACAAGGACCTGTAGTAGAACCAGTCATATTGGCATATACAAAATGGTACCGTTTCGATGCATTTAAAAGACAAATATATTGCATCATTGCCCATTTTATGAGTTTCGTACATATCAGCTTCAGGGGCATGCGTAATGATAAGATGATAATCGTCTCGTCTTGATGCTACAGGTCTTAAGCTTGGTCAGCTTATATGACCAGCTGCGAGAGGCAGACGTAATGATGAGATTATAAAAGCGGCTTGGAGTACACCCTAATGGGGATAAAAAGTAACCGAGCCCCTACAGGGGGCACTACGACCGTAGCATATGAAAAGACAATAAGATGATGTCACTACTTAATTGTTACATTGATGACATCACATATATGACGTCAGTAAACAATACGTGTCTGCTACGGTGTCAGTGACCTCTTGTGGTACTTTTCCTTCCCATCACACATCTTCAGCATTGATACTACATGTATAGATACCATTGCAATGAAGATAGCTCTAAGTACTGAAAGGAAATACATTTATCAAATCTAAAACTGGAACATTAGTAATACAGTGTACATCGCAGTAATGGGTGCAATAGCAACATAATCAGAAAACGGATAGACAATAACAAAATGATAGTGGATGTTATCTGACAATAGAACAATGGAACATTATTATTCTAATGATGGAATGCTATTTTGTATACGTTATCTTTTTATTTTGCTTTCTCGAATGGAAGAGAAAAACCACATATTTGGATAATTGAAGTAAAATTGGATCATTACTATACAACAATGGTGGATGTGAACAGATATTATGATCACCCTCGATCTGAGGGGGGTGAGAGAGATGGGGAGAACAACTTCCGGTTATCAAGTGACTTCCGGTCGACCACTGAGTCATTCGCCAGTTATGGCGGCATGAGGGCTATTTACGTCAAGGTCCTTAAAGTTGAACAGGTCTGTTATGCACATTTTATGATTATGTTATAAATTTCAGCAGAATTATCACCCACCTTGGTCCATAATGGGGAGAAAAAGTACCACAAGAGGTCACTGACATCGTAGCAGATAAGTGTCGTTTGATGACGTCATCTATATTGTGACGTCATCCATGCAACAATGGTGTAGTGACGTCATCTTATTGTCTTTTCATATGCTACGGTCGTAGTGCCCCTTATAGGCTCTGCTACTTTTTCTCCCCATTGAGTGGTTTTAATGGTGGTGTGATAAATTGCGAGGCAAAATATTAAATCGTAAGGTAAAATATTAGATTAAAAGGTAAAATATTAAATTGCGAGGTAAAATATGATCAAGAATACAGTTTGTAACTAAAGATGTGGTCTTATTGATGAGGTGACCAGCTGCCAGAGGCTCATATAATGATGACATGATATCCCTTGAAGCCATTGTCATGTATATATGGTAGTTTCTCTCTCTAGCTAGTCTTTTTGTCACCGAGCATTGAGACCCAAGGCTGCAGCCTGGCACTGCATAAAGCAAACTGTCTCGTGGGCACAGAATCCAACATGGCCATTGACAGTGATGTTTGAACCTTCCTGACAAAACTATACAGCAGTGGCGTAGCTAGGGTTAGCAGAGTGGGGGGGGGGGCACTCAGGGGGGCACAATGGTTTTTGGGAAGGCCCACATAGATCATTTCGACGTGACTGTGTTAAGAGGCTGAAATTTTGTGAGCCAATCTGGGGGGGGGGGGGGCACCTTGGGGGGGCACAGCCTTTGAGTGGTGGGGGGGGGGCCACATGCCCCCCCCCCAGGCCCCCCCCCATAGCTACGCCACTGCTATACAGGCAAATTATATTTCGATGCTGATGTCCACCTTTTAAAGAGCACCCAGTTTGGTAATCGAACCCAGGACCTCTAAAACATTTTTGGAGCAAATTATAGGATAACTCAATCCAAACTTTAATAACAATTTTTTCTTTTGTTGATTATATTTATTCATTCCAACTTATAGATCAAAGCTATCTCTATTTGGTGACTTAAATTGGGAATTTGTAGTTGGCTGGAGACATACATTAAACAAACTCTATAAATCTGACTTTGTCTTGGCTTTTGAACTCAAGTCTATTTACAGACTTCCTTGAAGTTGCCTTTCTATTGATTTCAGTGGCATCTACTTCAAAATATGATCAAATGTCTAGAATTGATCTATTGCAAGCTAATTGGCAACCAGGCTCAGTCCTTAATGAACTTTCGTCTACTTTACAAAATTGCCAGCTCATATAAGCTGACTTGGCAAGTGGCTCTGGCTTTTGAATCGATTTTCAGGTTGTGTATCTGGCTTTTTGAGAGACTGCTTTATATGTAATTGAAGATTAGAACTGCATCAATCTTTTTCATGATAAAAGAGAGGATGGTGTTGCTTAATTGTTCCGACATGCATAATTGTCTGTGTCCATGATATTTTCTTCTGTCAAAATTTAATAAATCGCGGAATAATTAACGAATAGAAGCTTGTCGGATCCAATTGTAACGAGTACCCTTATAATGAAATTCTGATATTTATGTATCGAGATCCACGAACCATGGAACGGGGAACGGGGAACGGATTTCTTGCCTATACATTTTACCCGCACATTACGAAAACCCGTTGTAAGTTTGCATGACTCTTATTATGCTATTTGACAGTTCCAAATTGTGCAAATAGTAAATTACAAGTAAGTCCAACTGTAATTTAATTTGTGAATTTTTAGTTGATTATTGACAATATTGTGTTAGGAACACTACGCTGACAAGGCAAAACAATCTCCAATTAAGTTCGGGGTTCTAAATGAATAACTAGCTCCAGAAGGTTAATTTGGCATGCTCTTTTGTAAATGATAATTTCTGAATCAAATATAATGTTGATTGTACTAATCGATTTTGGTTGCCAAATTGATCAATTTTAAGAACTTAGCAGCTTGAAACATTTAATCATGACTTTAATGTTTACTTTTACATAATTTTTACATTATGATTTGACATTAAATGCCAAACTGTTCCATAGACAATTAGACATGAAACAAAAAGCAATGGTGGATGAATTTTTGCAGTGGCACAAAAATTCAAATGAAATGTCAGCTGTGTTTACTTTATCTGATCATGTTGTTATCATGTCAACAGTTGTCTGAGACTATGAATAAATCCGGCTCATTTTCAGCCTCCCTTAATGAAGGGGGTTCCCCTGAGAGAGCATGTCACACACTGCTGGACAGGCACAGTTCGTGCGAAGGGATAAAATCACCCAATCCATTAATGACTAATGTATAGTCAAATATGGAATGATTGAGTAAAATATATGATTACATATCGTGATTTTACTGACTGAATTGAGCACATGCTTAAAAGATGCAAGAGCATTCATTTTGGCACTATTCTACATGGCCAAATGTGCCAAGTGCATTTTCCGTGAGAAGGATAAACGCATGGAAAACGAATGGTTTTTGCCTAATTATAATTAATTTTCCATGCGTTTATGTAGCATTGTTGGACATTATATAATGTCCAACAATGCTACATAAACGCATATATATAGTATAATACTTTACTTTCAGTTGCTTCCATTGGTTATGTTATTGAATTGATCATATATTACATCATGTATATCTTTGCATAGAGATGTTCGAACATGTTTTGGTTTTACTGAACAAAGATGCAATACTTGTTTTGTATCTATTGAATTTACCAGGGGGTAGCCTGGCAGCAGTCCTGTCATTTTTCGTGTTATTTTGCAATAGGTTGAATACATATTGTCTGGACAGTAAACACGCATCAGTGCCAACTATCCCCATTTCACATCATTAAAAATGAGTAATTAGGTTTTTATAGGCAATGACTAAGTAATTCAGTGATTACATTAACAATTTTTAAGAAGCAGAAGTTGAAATTGGCCCATTTAGTGCATGAAAATGATGATTGTGTACAAATAACAGCGTGTCAAGGTTATTAATAACCTTGAAGAGATTCAGATAGGTAGGAAGGCTGTAAAACCGTGTGCACATGTAATCTCACGAAAAATGTAAAGACTGCTGCATGGCCCTCATTCTGCGAACTCTGGTGCAAATAAGGACAATGCTTGATTGGCTAACCAGGGGGTGGTTACCACTGGGTGGTTACATGATTGATGTAAGTTGCTGAATTTTGTTAGTGCATGGGTTCAAACGCTGCTCCCTGTCTCATCTCAGGCCTCTACATGGCCAATTGTGCCACCTGTATTTTCCATGAGTTTGGATAAATGCATGGAAAACGCATGGTTTTTAGCTAATTATAATTAGCTAAAAACCATGCGTTTTCCATGCGTTTATCCTTCTCATGGAAAACGCACGTGGCACATTTGGCCATGTGCCTCTATGAGACATACTCATCAGCATTCATTTTCAACCCTGGTGCAGACAAATAGTATTTTCCAGGCAGCAAAAATCAGGAGCGAATAACTACTACAGGTACCTCATTATTGTACAGCAACGACTTCTGCTTGTCTGCTTGTCAGCTCTCGTGTCTGGCCTCTAACTCCGTTAAATATTAAAAGCCCCGTGAAAAATTGTCCAAACGTCTAAAGAGCATTTGACACTTGATCTCCACAGCTAAAATGGCAGAGACATGAAGAGCTAGCCAAATTGTCAGTCTGCTCCCAGAATCATGTGTAAATATTGAATATTAGCGCAGCAGAATCAATAGTTGCCCTCCCACAACTGTACCTTCGTCATTTGCACATTACCCTCAGCAAATTCAGAATATCATTGACACACTCGCAATATTACCCTTGACACCTTCACAAATTAAGCTAAAGATTTCACAATATTACCTTTGACCATTTCACAATATTACCCTAGACACCGCTACAATGTTACCTTCAAAACTTTTACAATATTATTCATGAAGCTGTACAACATTATTCTCCGTACTGTTACAATACTACAAATAGACACTTTCATAGCATTACAATTTGTAACAACGCTATCTTGGACACTGCTACATCATTATTATTGACACATGTACAATATTACCCCTGACACTTTAACTATTTAATATGCTAAAAATGTTCACAACATTACCCTTTGACAATATTACCCCTGACACTTTAACTATTTAATATGCTAAAAATGTTCACAACATTACCCTTTGACACTTTCAAAACTACCCACAACATGCCTATGAAGCTCATCGAACACTACACCAAGCACTACAGACTATACTGGACATTTTTACAGCATTGCAACATTACCCTGGACACCTCTGCAAGATTGTTCTTTACCCTTCTGTTGTATTACCCTTGACACTTCCACAACATTACCCTGAACACCCATACAAAATCACCCTGACCTCTGGTACAATATTACCTCGACTCGATCATAACATTACACTAGACACTTCAACAACAAAATTACCCTTGACACTATCACAACTCTTCGTCCTTATTTTACGGAGCAAAGCCATTTACCTTGACCGTATTTATACCCTCGAGCTATGGCTTCCGCAAAAAAAAACCCTCGACCTTGGTAGGTGAAATTGATCAGAGAGGTGTACTAAGAACAAGTCGAGGGGAAAAATCATTACAAAAAACTAAGGACAAAAGTGATGTAATGGTCTTCTAAAGAAAATAGTCAAAGGACAAACTCAAAGGACAAAGTGGGAGTCAGTGACAAAGTTAAAAGACAAAGTCATCCATTGATTGGCCATTAACCACTTACTTGTCTCTGTCACTCATAGGAAATGTTGCGTTAATCCATTGTAGAAGAGCCTTGAAATAAAAAGGTCTGGTGTGGTTGAAGGTTTGCCTCAAGGGCAGGTAGTTAATCCAGTAAGTATTGGCTTTAGCTCTAAACATGGAGTATCTGTTTAGCAATAGATCTTTTAATGTCAAGTGTACTAAGTGCAGCCAAATTGAGTTCAAACGGCGTATTGTGACAGCACAATACAGAATACACCTTGCTTGAGTGTGAATTTTAAAGTAATTTTAATGACAAGAAGCAAATTACATTATTTGGCAACAATTGGCTTTAACAAGAGAATTTTCTTGCCTAGTGAATTGGACTACACTTTATTCCATCCACCTATAAAATGTATATTGTAGGGTTGTCATCGATATGCTGTATATCGATGAATCGAGAAAATATTGATATCCAAAAATTGATTCTTTGTTTATCCTCTATAATTGTACATGTGTGCCATGAGGAGCACTTGACTACACAGCTCCCACCCCAAATTGCAAACTGATTGCCTAAAAGTAAATGGTTTCACGATGACTTGGGAGATATACTCCTGTGACTAGTGGTTCCATCATCTCTAACAGGGAATGCTGATAATACAAAATTGCGCGATATTGCAATATTGCAATATTGCAGTATTAATACTGATATTGATATATCGAATGAAAAATTGATATCAATGACAACTCTAGTGTATTGGATCAGGCATGGTACACTTGGGAGGAGCAGAGTTATTAGGATTTGAAACGAGAGTCTTTGTACTCAATGCAATCATATTGCTCACTGTGTGTGCATATGTGCAAGGAATTTCGTTAGCCTTTTTTTGCCTTTGTTGTTAGCACGTAGCCTTCAATGAACGTACCTCATGGTGGGCATAATGTCAGCACTGATTGACAGTGATTGAGGTTTACCAAAATACTTATATACTCATGAATATACCCTGAATTAGTATTTCCCAGCATGCGAGTGTACACGTGACTTTCATTGATAGTCACGTGGTATGAATAAACACAGCTGATTGGCTGATGTCCTCGTGCCAGTGGGTTGCTCTCTCAACTTTGGACTATTGATAAACAACTTTAATCAAGCGCAGTTTACTTTGTTTATAGAATGACAAACAAGCATAAGGTCAATTGGCGATGGGTTGATGCTATAATTCCCATCATTCTGCTGCTACTGCTGCTACTGCTGCTGCTGCTGCTGCTGCTGATGCAGTTGATGAGGCAATGATGGATGATGGGGTGCTGCCGCATCAGGGTGAGTAAGCCGCAGCAGTAGCAGCAGCAGCAGCAGCAACCCTGGATGGGAGGCGTTGCAGTTATCACCCTAAATGGCATGATTTTTGCATTAACCTTGGCCATAGTCATAGTATTGCTCACAGAAATCACGAGAAATGTGGCTGATATCAGCTTGTCTTGCAACTGGTCAGGAATAGGAGCTTTTATGGAATATAATACTTATTAGATAAGACTTTCAGGAAACGTGGATTCAGTAATTCATCCTACTAATACGCCTAATATTAATATCGCTCACAAATGACAGTGACCCCAGAAAAGCAGTGAAAGACATTGTCTGGTGGTAATGCATAGGCCAATATGCAAAACTTTTAACCTCTCTTCCTTTTCCAAGTTTGCTTCTCTTAATTTCGAGGTGGCCTGTAGATTGAAAAAAAAGTAAAATACAGTTGGAAGCACAATTATTTAACCCCCTGGAATTTGAATGAAAATAGTCAACTATAATTCTGTACAGGACACAAATGACCCATACCATCATCAATATTTTCTGAAAGTGACAGTTAATGATATTTTGCAAATTTTAAAGCTGTTATTTATCTGTTATGCAATACTACAGGACCAATGCACATACAAAGTCTTATATATTCATATTTTAGGAATTGTGATATAGTTATTATTTTTTCATAGTACAAGATTTTTAGCAGATTTTCTCTGAATTTCCTGAAATTCATCTTGGCAAACATTTTAGCCAGAAATCATGAGATAGTAGCTAGCTGGTGAAGAAGTCGAGGGTCTTCAGTGGTGACATAAAATTTGGTGAAAATATGTCAAAATTATATATTATTCTTATAAGGTCAAACTTTGGTTCTTGTACTTTAAAATAATTTTTGCTTATTGCTTTGTCGATAAAAAAAAATCAAAAGTGAAAGTTTCTAAACATAAACTTAGGATTTCACAATCTTATCAGAAGAGGCAAAAAATGGCCCATTTTCATAAAATCATATTCTGTGTTACAGTCGCTTGAATTGTAAAAGTGCCAATGGTATTGCAATATTTTCATCATGAATAACCAGGTGATGACTAGACAAGATTGTCTGGATGAACAGAAAGCTGGATTCAACAATAGCAATGGCCCCACAGACCATAGCAACCCAATACCCCAAAAATGGCAGCCATGGGAGTTCACATGTGCACAGGTTATGTAACATTACACACATGTTGCAAAACAGCAGTCAAATTAGCAAAACATGACACATTATCACATCCTCAAAAATTTGTGATGATTGAATTTGTCATTTATGTCCTGTGCAATGTTATAGTCGGCACATTTTCATGCAAATTCCACGGGGGTTGAATAATTCAGATTCCAACTGTAAATCTGTCCTATCTATTTATCCATGTATCTACGTATATCTATGTAATAATAGTATCTATCTATCTATCATATCTATCCTATCTATCTCAGTCAGTCAGTCAGTCAGTCAGTCGATCAACCAATAAATTTCCTGCTATGAACCTGAGCTTGTCTGTGAAACAGTAATCCAATAATCTTTAAGAACTGGACCAGGTTCTCAGTAGCTCATGTTGTGACACAGTCCCAGTCTTTTACAGTCGTGAAATGTTAGCTTAAGCAATATGCAGCGTGTCTCCTCTGAAGGATGGCTTAGAAAATAGAAGGGCATGGTTCCCATTCTAAATAAATCAGGATTAAGGGCCATGGCTGTGTGTGTTTATGGGGCTAAGCTTCGTGTGCTCTGCTAAGCAGGGTGGCCCCAAAAGCCCTTCTGGGGTTTGGGGTGATTGAGAAAGGCTAGCAGGTATAGGCTACATGCAACCCCAGAAGTGACTGATTAAAAAAAATAATAAAAAATAGATAAAAAAAAAGAAAGAAAAAAAGAAGGCAATTTTGTATGAATTAGCCAGTTATGTTATTTTATATGATCATTGTTGGGTGTGTCGGATTAAAAAATTTCTGGTGAGACTTTCATTAACTAATGAGGGATTGATAGATGGGGATTTTTGATTTATTTATTTATTTGTTTAGAATAATCAACAATAGCTACTATTACACATGATGGGATGCAGATGGAACGAAAGATCACTCAGGGATGGTGCACTGAAGTCATGCATGACTTATTTCCCTTGGGATCCTGGGTGTGTGAAAGAGATCAAGATGGCATTATGAGAAATGACAGTGTGATATAAATAAATAGATATTATGTAGATAGTTATATAAAGAATAATAATAATTAACATACTAGTAGATTGAAAAAAAGTAAAAAACAGTTGGAAGCACAATTATTTAACCCCCTGGAATTTGAATGAAAATAGTCAACTATAATTCTGCACAGGACACAATAATCATGATAATATTTTCAGATCATATTTTCTGAACTGGCTTTGAAATCTTTAAGTAGTTCAAGCTTTTTCCAAAAATTGTATATATTGAAAAAACAAAACAAAAACAGAAAAACAGACTTCAGAGATTCTGTCATTTTGAAGCCTTATGAATTATGTTATATTCAAACAGTTTCATCAATTATTTATTAGGCAAAAAAAGAAATTTTCAGAGGTTGCACATCAATCATTTATTTAACTTTTCAGGGAATACATTTTTGATTTATTTACTGCTCGTCCTAATATCGTTAGGTTATTAGCTGCATATTCATAATTATTAAGGCTGAAATACTACTGCAGTACAATGCTTTTACAAATAGTAATATCGTACAATATAGAAAATGCCCAGTCCTGTTTTGTAACACTGTTGTATTTGCTCACTTTTTTGGGTCCCATCATTGTGTATACAGCCACATTATTATCTAGTCTATACTGTCAACTAGGGTGGGTATATGCGGTGGGAGGGTAAGCGACAAATTGGGCGGAATGACTGCCTAGTTATTTTGGGCAAATTGGACAAAATGGAGAAATTGCTCAGCTGCATTATCATGATTATGAGGTAGACTTGTCTGGGTAGCATTATTACAGTTCCCCTGTCTCCTAGTATTACATGGATATATTGTGAGAAATATGGGCCATAAATCCAATAAGGTGGATGTTGTTGTCCATGGGTATTGTATTAGTATTATCTTTAGTGAGAATCCTATTGTTAACAGTAGAGGAGGTGGAGTAGGTTTTTCATTTTTCTTGTTGTCTTGTTTTATATATTCTGTATTTTTGATTGAGTAAACAATTTATTTTTCTTTTACTGGGGAGCATCCACCCTATGGGTTACTGTATATTGTTATACTCGGGTGTACCCCCATTACCAGTCTGTTTTGTATTCATGTTTTCATGTATTACGTAATATTAAGTTGTAAAATTGTATTTGCCAGGTTGGTAAAAATAAATAAACTCTAAACTCACATCCTGTATTTCTGCACCTGATGGGCTAATTAGGACAGGCAGGGACCATGGCAATGAGATGAAGGATGAAACAGCCATCCAACTTAGGCTCCACCAGGAATGGAAACCCGGGATCCAGTGGTTGGAAGCCCAGTGCGCTACCACTGAGCTAGGCTACCGCCCCTATTGTTAACAGTAGTGGTCCAGATTGTTATGATCAAAAAATGATAGAAACAAAGCATTATCTAGAATACTCCGACTAAGAATATAGCAGCATGGTTAGCAGTTTATATTTTTCTCCAATTATTACAGAATATACAGGTATACATACAGCTCTGCTATAAAACCAATTATCCCTATACTTTTGAATATGAGCACTGAATAACTTCAACGATTTCAAAAATGGGTGTTCCTTTAAAAAAACAGCACAAGGATATGTTCTGTCTGTTTATAAATCATGATTATTGTCACAGTTCATTTGCATATGTTTGAATAATTTCTACCAAGGTTTTGTAAGAGAAATGAATCCAATTTCATGTCAACGGGGAGAAAAAGTAACAGCCTACAGGGGGCACTGCAACCGTAGCACATGAAAAGACAAAAAGATGACGTCACTACACCATTGTCGCATAGATGACGTCACAATATGGATGACGTCATCAAACAATACTTATCCGCTACGGAGTCAGTCACCTGTTGTGGTACTTTTCCTCTCCATTGCGCGCATATATACATATGTTATAGCGAGGTCATTGTCCCGGCATAACCTACATCTTTTACCAGACCCACATATAACAAAACCCAGCTATAACGACGACATTGCTTCCACAGTCCTAAATTATTCATTAAAAGCAGGCCCAACTGTAGAGGGTTACGACGCGTTAGTGATCGTAAAGGTGGTGATGGAGTAGGACTATTTACTAAGCCATTCCATTTACTTTCAGGTAACAGAGGGGTACCTCAAGGCAAAGTTCTCGTCAATGTACTTGAATTACTGTTTTATTGCAACGAACTTGGTCTTCATGATTTATTTACTAAGCCATTCCATTTAATTTCAGGTAAAAGTCCTGGAGCAGCAACTAGCCTCCATGAACTGGGATTCAGACTCAGAAGGAAGCAGAGGAGGGCATCTCAAAATGGAGTTGCAGAAGAAGGAACATCGCATCAGTAATCTACAGTCGCAGCTCGATGATATGGTAAGGGGAAATGACGATAATGAAGGAATCTCCTTTTGCAATTTGTGAAAGATGTTCTGTGACTGGTGTCTGTCAGATTTTGCCATACCAGATGCATTTGTGTGTAATTTTTATTTCATTTTTCAATTCAAAAGGTTTAAAAGGTTTATTGACCATGCATAATATTATTAAAAATTTAGAAATAAAGACTTCAGCTGCTTGAGTAGTACACATGTGGTGCTCTGATGCCTTGTAGCTTATTTTGCCTTTACTAATAAAGATTACAATATTTAGAAATATACAAGAGTCAATGACTTAATATAGAGCATTATGAGAATAATATTAACAATTAGGCCTACAATAAATGATTAGAAACTAAAGACAAAGTAAAAATAAAAAGTTACATGAGAATAATATTTACGGCTAGAATTTCAAGTTAAAATCACAAAGTTTTTTGCTCGTTCATATTTATAACTTTATTTTCTAATAATTTTGCTTTAGTCTTGTTTAAACCTGTGGAAAGGCAGAAATATCGATTTTTATTTTGAAAATCCGGCATTTATTCGATGTTTATTTTTAATGTCACAGACCGGTGGCATATTACAACTTCAGACAAAATGAAATGTATTAGTTTTAGCAGGGACATGTCGTTTTATCCTGCTTTTATTTTAAAAAGATTGAAATATAAAATTAATAATAAATCAGCAAATAATTCGATAAAAAGATAGGGACTGAAATATCTTATGATTTTTTAAAGCAGTATCTTTCTTCTAGTAAGAATACTAAATTGAAAAAGTTTACCACCTGTTTAACATGCAATTGAGCTTTTACGATAACTTCGTAGATCACCCGCTTGAAAGCAGTCATTCTTTTTTTTCGTAGTGTCAAATTTAAATTTCTAATGGCAAGTCAATGAGATGGAAATTCTATTTTAAAAAGATTGATAAACAACAAAAAGAATAATAAATCAGCAAATAATTTTATCAATAGCTAAGGACTGAAATTGCTTTTTGAACAGTATCTTTCTACTAGCAAAAAACTTCAGAGAGATAGAGCCCTTTACTTCTAACAATAAGCAAGAAAAAAAAGAAAAGAAACTGGTGCACTATTATTATTCTGTGCTGCAAAAAATAAGGTGATTACAAAGCAAGACTTGATGTCAGACTGAACGCTTTAAAGCAGTCTACTCAAAAGTCACAACCGCTCTGTGTTTCTTTTTTATTTTCCAGTTTTTTTGCGGAATATCTTTTCTGGTTGGATCGATTCATGAGATCGAGCCCGTCATTTCAAAATCAAGAGCGACGGGGAATCGATAGTGTTTTTTCATAAAACCTTTGCGATTTTGCAAAAAGAAAACTATTTTGTTGGCAGGATACATTAGTTTTTACCTTCTTTCGTGTCAGATGTTTTCTTGGTTACGATTCGAGAAATACTGCAACAATTGCTATGTGTTTATCAAGGTGTGAAATTTGCCAGCGGAGCAGCGCCCCAATGCTCTCATGCATTATTCTCTTACAAAGGGCTTGTTCTGAATGCTGTAGGGAATCTCTATCATTCCAGAATACAATGTGTCCCTATATACCACAGTACATTATCGGCTTAAGTTTTTAGTTATATTACATAAAGAATATTTAAAATAACATGGGGTACAAATCCCTTATAACATGTAGTCTACTAGAATGTCCCTCTATGTACAAAACTAAATCACTGATATAGCACAATATGATATTGCTCAATATGAAAAACTTCATTCTATAAATTAAATATTACATGCCCTATTGGTTCCATGTTAAGAAAATGTAATGCTTCTAAGTTCAGTACAATCTTATTCATTCCAGCTCAAAACGATAATTTTCACAAGATGTTTCATATATGTGCATCTATCACCAATTTTCAAATGTACGTTGAAACTATCATCCTGAAAATGGTTGTCGCCAGAGTCAGACCGCCTTGCCATATTAAGGCAATGTATGCTTAACTTTCAAGTAGTTTAGTGCTGCAATTGCCTGCCTTTAGCTATCAAACAAAAATAAAGCAAAAAAGGCCAGCTAAGACCAAACAAAAAAGGGGCATCCATGTTTTTCTTGTTGCCCCTGTCAGGTTTTTGAGGTAACAAAGCATTTTTCAATAAAATATTTTACTGCCACATAAGTGTTGTTGCTAGCAATGTCATGAAATGAGTAAACGGTTGTTCTGTTACTGCCGATGGTGGTTCTGTTACTGATGACGGTGGTTCTGTTACTGTCGACAGTGGTTCTGTTACTGATGACGGTTGTTCTGTTACTGATGACGGTGGTTCTGTTACTGTCGACAGTATTCTGTTACTGATGACGGTTGTTCTGTTACTGATGACGGTTGTTCTGTTACTGATGACGGTGGTTCTGTTACTGATGACGGTGGTTCTGTTACTGATGACGGTGGTTCTGTTACTGATGACGGTTGTTCTGTTACTGCCGACGGTGGTTCTGTTACTGATGACGGTGGTTCTGTTACTGTCGACAGTGGTTCTGTTACTGATGACGGTTGTTCTGTTACTGATGACGGTTGTTCTGTTACTGATGACGGTGGTTCTGTTACTGCCGACGGTGGTTCTGTTACTGATGACGGTGGTTCTGTTACTGTCGACAGTGGTTCTGTTACTGATGACGGTTGTTCTGTTACTGATGACGGTTGTTCTGTTACTGCCGACGGTGGTTCTGTTACTGATGACGGTGGTTCTGTTACTGTCGACAGTGGTTCTGTTACTGATGACGGTTGTTCTGTTGCTGATGACGGTTGTTCTGTTACTGATGACGGTGGTTCTTTTACTGATGACGGTGGTTCTGTTACTGATGACGGTGGTTCTGTTACTGATGACGGTTGTTCTGTTACTGCCGACGGTGGTTCTGTTACTGATGACGGTGGTTCTGTTACTGTCGACAGTGGTTCTGTTACTGATGACGGTTGTTCTGTTACTGATGACGGTTGTTCTGTTACTGATGACGGTGGTTCTGTTACTGATGACGGTGGTTCTGTTACTGTCGACAGTGGTTCTGTTACTGATGACGGTTGTTCTGTTACTGATGACGGTTGTTCTGTTACTGTCGACAGTGGTTCTGTTACTGATGACGGTGGTTCTGTTACTGATGACGGTTGTTCTGTTACTGCCGACGGTGGTTCTGTTACTGATGACGGTGGTTCTGTTACTGTCGACAGTGGTTCTGTTACTGATGACGGTTGTTCTGTTACTGATGACGGTTGTTCTGTTACTGATGACGGTGGTTCTGTTACTGATGACGGTGGTTCTGTTACTGTCGACAGTGGTTCTGTTACTGATGACGGTTGTTCTGTTACTGATGACGGTTGTTCTGTTACTGTCGACAGTGGTTCTGTTACTGATGACGGTGGTTCTGTTACTGATGACGGTGGTTCTGTTACTGATGACGGTTGTTCTGTTACTGCCGACGGTGGTTCTGTTACTGATGACGGTGGTTCTGTTACTGTCGACAGTGGTTCTGTTACTGATGACGGTTGTTCTGTTACTGATGACGGTTGTTCTGTTACTGATGACGGTGGTTCTGTTACTGATGACGGTGGTTCTGTCACAATGTATTGCTCTTTATATCGGACACCTAAAGTTTTATGTATCTATTCCTCTCAGGAAGATAAAGGTCTGATTCAAGAGTCACGTGAACATTCTGATTTGGTTAGCGATTTTAAGGCTCGTTGCCTCCATGAAACTTGAGAATATATCGCTCCTGACTTGAATAAAATTAATGCTCACATATCCACTAAAGACTCCAGTAATTAATTTAAGCAAGGTGTGCCTGTTATAGCCTTAATAAATTACTGGAAGTTCCTAGAAGTTCTGTAAGAAAGTCTGTGTAGTCTATGAATTGAAAAACTTTACTTCATGAGAAGCCTAAATGTCTTGTAAACATGTCAGGGTCAGTAAAAGATCCCTGTGGTGTGAATATCTTCATGGGGACATTTTTGCATGTGTCGGCCCATTGCTTTTCATAAGACGTCTATCCGTCTAAATAATGCACAATTTACAAGTATCGCATTAAGTTGAAATGTTCCATATTTGTTACAGAAACAACAGAGAACCCAGGAAGCCAAATTAGTTGAAGAAAAGTCAAAGAAAGTCAAGGACTGGGTGACCAAGAAGTTAAAAAACGTGAGCATAAAAAAATTGATGAGAATCATGACACCATAACATGCTTTATGATGCGTTTTAATATTATTCTGCAGGGCCCAGGTGTCACTTTCTCAAATTAAGCCCATGCTTCAAATGTTAGATCTTTTTTTTACCATTAATTTGCAGATGGAAATGGAAAACCAGCAATTTAAGCTAGAAAATGACACATTACGGGATCAGGTGGAAATCTTACGAGCGAGACTTAATTCTTTGCCAGCTACCACTGCCAGAGAGCTCCATCGCATTTCATTGAGGGTAATTGACTTTTTTCTCTGTCGAATATCAAATAACTAGTCTATATTCTTCAGCTGAGAATGAGCATATTGTTATGATATATAGATATATATGCAAGATATTTGCTCTTTTGTTCTTCAGTGCTATATGGTTTTTGGTTGCTGTAATGCAGTGGTTAATTGATTATATAATGGAAAACAATAATTTTGAAAAATGGTAAATTTGAATTGATTACAATTATCTACACAATAATAATTGCAAATTTTCATATGGTCATGATATGCGCTGTTTAATTAATTATGAGTGTCCAGTTCATCGGTATGATATCCTGTGGTATTAAGCCTTTTATGTATCTCATACGCAGCTTATCATGATTTCTACCAATGCAATTTCTTTCTAAGTCGCAGGAGTTTCGAGATTCAATGGAAAGTCCTCCACCAGAAATCCCGAAGAGGCCTTCCTCATCAATCATGGAGTCATACAGAATGGAGCTATCACGAGACCGGGGCATGGACACGTCTCGACATCTCGGTGGCAGAGCAATGTCTGCTGCTGCAGCAGGCCCTCCCAGACTACAGCCTTTGAGTCGCCCGGATCGTGCAGTCAAGCGTGACATCCAAGGGCACCTGGAATCGCCTCGAAGGAGACAGAACATCGGTGTCATACCAGACAGGGCGGACCCCAACGTTGTGGTAGGAGCAAATCCCGTTCACGTCGATCTGAGTCCTGATTTAGAGGAGCAACTAGGCGAAGGGGCGGTCATGGCCTTTGAGCCGCTTTATCAGGAGATAGACGATAACCATCAGAGCAAGTACGAGCCTCGTAGGATCGGCCCTCCTCAAGTGCGCATTGAGCGTAAGGTTTTTCCTAATCCTGCGCTTAACACCACTTCTATCATAAGCAGCACTGGAGGCAGTTCTGAGATGCTCGATCGGACCCAAGGGCCCTTCTCTCCGCCGAGCAGCATGACTTCCAGCCAAGAGTCTGGCCCTTCATCCACCAAACCCACTGAGCTCCAAAAGAGCAGCCCGCTGGCTATGTTTCTCCAAAGCAGCGGCCCATCCAGCTCGACCGACGCCTCTTCTCCGTACTCCAAACCAGAGGCAAATAACTATCACTTTGTGTCTGCCTTAGCCACGATGCCGAGATGTCGTAAAGATAATCGTATGCACATTCATAACATTAAACCCTCGTCCTTAGACAGACAACTGCCTGGCACTAAGGATGACACTTCAACCATTCCCTATGAACAATTGCACAACTCTCACGATCGCTTTGGTCTGGCGAAACCTCCCACTCCCCCAATGAGACGACATCCCTCTTGGGTATGTACCTTCCTCATTTTGAATTCATCCCGTGTGCCACATCTATTTTAGCTTTGCTTCTTTTCCTCTGGTGTATATCCTTCTATAAAAAGTGGCTATAAAAGGAGTATGCCTTGTTGGCAGGAGTGATATGAGGTCTGTGTAGATATTATAAGATATTGTTAATGGGTCGGCGTGTGTATATGTAACAGTTAAGTTTAAATGAGTAATGACGCATAGAAAAATAAGTCAGGCAAATTGCCTTCATGTCTATTCTGAATATCGAAATTTGTTTAACTTGTAACTCGATACAGTCGTGGGATGTTTGGTTCCTGATCGCATCATTTGCCCAATTTGCTCTTGGTGCCCATGGCATCACACATCCAGAGTCCCTGCTGGTGAGAACAAATTTAGAGAGCAGATAATATTTATTGCGGAAGGCGCCAGGAGCAAAGAAAAAAACCTGGAGTGAGACGCAGAAGACTAACTCAGTAACTGTCCACATTTCTCATTCAGTTATTCTGAGCACCGCTGCATCCAAAGTCACTTATGACTGTTGACTGAGTGATCATCTCCAGACAGTTCTGTGACTATGTTGAGTCGACCCTGCATTAATTACTATCACCATTGTATGTGACTGGCTAAATGTAAATACAAATGTATATGAGTTTTCTCTCTGCCATCTCGATGTATTATGTATTGAGCTCTGTGGACATACAATTTATGCCTTTGGCAAACCTTTTCATTTGTTCTAGCAACTAACTCCCCAGGGAGTATATGGCTATACATCCAAAGTGCAGCCATTGCAGTGCTCTTAGGGTCAATGCACTCTGCAATTACCATCTTGACCACTGTTGACCACTGCCTAAAGAAGTCTATGAAGTGATATTTGCTAAAGTTCATTGTTCATTTGAGAACTTTTGATAAGTAAAGTTAAGACATTAAGTTGGAAATCACGCTGTGCAAAATTTCAGTGGTTGTTATGATTAATTTTGTTGGTCTATTAGATTAACAACAAAGGTTGTGTGTTTTCTTGATTGAGAAAAAATATATAGCTGAAGTTAACAGAATATTTGGCAAGCTATTTGGCTGTAAAAACCTGCAGTGATTGACTGCAATTCATTTTTAGTACAAAGTACACATTGGATGTTGGTCTGATGGAGCTATTCTTCAGTGTGATTTTTTTATCTTCGAATGTTGCATCAATAGGTAGTGATTTCAGCTCTGTACATTGCTTGCGATAGAGGAAATGAGCGTATGAGGAAAATAAATAGAAAGTAGAAAGCGAAAGGACGATGAGAAATGGAGGACGGGGGAACGTTGCTGACTTGAGTGGAAGAATAGCCGTCCTTTTTCCCCTTTTCCATTTCTGCCGAGCCATAACTTAGAAGTGAAAAAAAGAGAAACCATTTTTCTTTGCTCTGCTCTTGATCTAACCTGATGGGAATGTGAATTGCTGAGATAGAATCTGATAGATGCCATTGCTTCTCGCAGACTGTATATGGCCTGTCCTAGATGCACCAAATTTGTACGAAACATTTTTATCGACATCACTCCTCGCTCCTAGATGGGGATTGGTAAACTGCTGATCAAATTGTAACTGACAAATAGCTTTTCAAATAGCTCGAGTTCTTGGCAGCTTTTACTCCCAAGTTTAATTGGAAAGTTGCAGATAGGGCAATTATGCTTAATGCCTCTTTGCTTAAAAGCCGATGCAGTTTCATTGGCAGTTATAAATAGGACCTGATAATTGACTGAAAACGACTGGCTGTTAATGAATGAATGTTTTTGATAAAAGAGCATTGGAATGACTTTTGGTTGCTGTCATGGCATTGGTGTGTGATGATTAAACTGGATGTTAATAAAAATGATTCATTTAATGAATCGTACAATAATTGACATCCAGTTTCATTAAATGACAATTTCAAATGACAAACTGAATGTCTATAACCATGTGTGACCTTTATATTGAATTTTAACCGTTGACTTCTAAACCTAATTACTACATAATTGATAGCAAAAATTTAACTCTCTTCTTTCTCGGTGACATTGTCCATGGATTTGTCTAATCAGACAGGCTATTATTACTTAATTGATCGAGTAAAATAACATTTTTGATTATTTCAGGAAAATAGAATCTATGCAGTTGCAAATATTGGGCTGCGCTTACCTGAAATTGGCACAATGAATAGAGGTAAGGTTTTGATATTGTATATTTTATAATCTGTTTTACACAGTAACAGTATGTACAGTATGTGACTGTAACAATGTGTAATGTCTTGAGTTACAATAGACTGGCATTTCAGGTATCATTTAGTGTGTCTCTGTAAACAAATATTTCACGGTATTTCTAATTTATGATACAGAATCCAGTTTCCCAGTGACGGACGGGATGTACACTGACCGCATGTACGAAGACTTGACTGTGCCTGTTTATACCACTGTCAAAGGGGTAAGCATCTACTACAACTTATAAGCCTGTGAGAGATGTTTAAAGATAGAAAGTTCTGAACTAACCTGCACTGTTCTGAAAATGTCATGAAGTTGCAGAATATTGGCATCACAACTATGAATTGAAATGACTGATTGGAGAATCTGATTAATTTTGAAAACACTCATATTGGAGTGGAAAACTTCTGTACTTAATCATTTCACCAACTTATCATTGATCAGAAATACATGCATACTGTCGGCAAGTCTCAAGCATTGCTTTTGAGTATCCTCCTTGTGATTGTATTCGACTACTATGAAATTTTATTGAAGCAACTTAACGCTGGTTGTTCCAGAGAATTTAATGGATATTGATCTGTGAAATAAAGTCAGTCGCAGTCTACATCATTATAACATATATTTAATGATTTGGTGCACTTTTCACAGCGAGCGGCGCAAATCAGAAGCACCCCGTTCACTGGGGACAGTTCGTCAGACTCGTCCGATGATGAAAGCGGAGCTTGTGCCATAGAAAATGGAGACGGGGACCATGCTACGGTCACTGTGGCTGGTCCCAGCGGATCAAAAACCACATCGAGCATGTCTGTCCGCAAACCTGTAACCACTACCTCAACTTCTTCTGGTGCTACTAAAAGAGGTAAATCATTGATTCATGAAGTTATGAAGTCTTCTGCATATCGTTATACAGTTTGACAGTACAACATGTGTGATTATCTACTTGGTAAGAATTAGGCACATACACAGAAGAGTGGCCGATTCTGCTTATTTTAGATGTTATAATGTTGTATAATTATAGAGAGTTGTTTAATCGAACACAATTTTTTACAGTTATGATTTGTTGAATGTCCTAAGTGGTAAACCCTTGTAGAGACTGGCTGTCAAGGCATATTCTATCAAAATGAAAGCTTGTTTATCCTTTGTTTGCAAATAATGTTATTCAATTATATTTTCTCTGCATTGCAGCTGTATCTAGTCATTCCATAGGCTCTGAAACTTCTAGTGATTACGCTGTCCCTCCTGATGAAGTATCGATGAACACAGACTCATCCAGCGACAATTCCGAACCAGAGCAAAAGCTTCTCAAATACACGACTGAAAACTTGAAAAAGGTTTGTGATGACTAGACCAATTAAGGTTACTGATTAGATATGGATCAGTGAATTTACCTTGTGGAGATCTTAGAACACTTTGGCCATAATTTTCGGTGTCTTCCTAAGTGACACTGTATTCTAAGATCTTTGGACGGAATTACGAATATTCAACAATTGTGATGAATCTGAATCCCCAGATCAGCAGATAATCTGCACTCATGATTAGATATTTATCTTGCAATATTTTGTGACAATGCTGCTGTGTACATTGCATTGGTCTGAAGGTTATTCAGCTTACATGAAAAGTTTTTGGCAGTGGCATGGCAGTTAGTTGTGTTTCCTCATATGAATTATGGAGAGTTTTTCGTATGCTGTAATGTTTCATAATTTTCTGTTACAGGATAGTTTAGAAAATAGCGGATACTTGACAAAACTTGGCGGCAAAGTTAAAAATTGGAAACGGCGTTGGTTTGTCCTTAAAAACGGCAAACTGCTTTATTACAAATCACCGGTAAGTTTCAGAAGTGGTGATGAAATTAATCTCTGCTTTTTCTGCATTTGGTTGCTATGCTTTGATGATGCAATTATCAAAAAATAATATTCAGTCAGATTAGTAATTGTCTGCAATTTGCTCTCGCTGTAGAATGACGTTGCTCGCAAACCTCAGGGATTTATTAATCTTGATGGTCGTGCTCGTGTTATGCGCACTGAGGGGACTCAGACATTTGAGGTATGTGTGGAATCACTGTTAAACAATAACATTTGAAATAGCTGTAATGAACATAATTTATGATGTGAGAGAAAATTTACAAATATCAGATTTTGGAATGTAGAATGCTCCTTGTTTAATATTTACATTGATCTGTCCGCGCAATAAAGCTTATAAAGCTAGTTAACTTGATATCGGAACCAATAAGTTCAATAGAGAGCTAGCAAAATCTTGGTTCCGATTAGCATGTTATGTTTCAATATTTCATTCCAGATTATTACTTCAAAAAAGACTTACTACTTGACGGCTGATTCTAAGGAGGATATGGATCAGTGGCTTAGGGGTGAGATTTAACAATTGTATTTTATTTTACAGTTGTCTATTAATGTAAGTTTTATCAGTTTTGGGAAAAGATGCCAAAAGGAGGTGTAAATCATCTAATAACAGTAAAAGTAGAAATCGAATCAAAGTGTATTCATCGTTAGCCAGGTCACAAATTCTTGAGTTGAAAAGTAATCATTCTTCTACTTTATTAGAATTGAGCAAACTTAAGTTCAATGACAGCTTAATGAGAGTTTGGGCAGGGCACAACGAGCTGCTATTAATTTTCCTTTATTGAACTCTTTCTTTGCGAAGTTAACATCTTGTTACATATTAACCTTGGGAGAATGTTGTGGATTTTTTTATAGTGCTACAAAATGTGTTGAAGAAACAAGCGGCGGACAGGGTACTGTGTCAGAACAAAGTGAAGGAATCTATGAAAGGATGGTTAATAAAGGTGACTAATTCTGAAAAAACAAAACCGTTAACAGTACTTTGCCGAGGTTGAATGATACGATATGACATGACAATAAGACTTAGAGACCGCACAGTGATATCAACTTATTTTGTTTCACAGACAAAACACGGGAGAAGCAGAAGATGCTGGTGTGTTCTCGTCGGAAAGTTTTTTGTGTACTACAAAAGCCTCAATGATAAGGTAAGAATGGCACATTTAAAAGTTTTCGCAATACAACAGTATTGTTCAGTTGATTATTTCTCAATTTTCTGGTACGTTTTGCAGACACCCCTAGGCCAGATTCCTTTGCGAGATGCGAGGATTGAAGAAGTTGATCGGTCGAATGACACCGAATCCGATTCGGATGACACCTCAGTGCCGGATTACACCCTTGGCATTTGGCCCAAACAGCATGCGCCCACATATCTAATGCTTCCTACAAAACAGGAAAAGGTACAGATTATTTGACACTTAGTAGTTTGGGAATAATATTCTTCTGATTCATGAAAAATAATATCGCGTGGGTATGAGGGATATGGAATACTTTTTTTCTGATTCCGATGTATTGATGAGTCAATGCGTAAATGATAAGAATGCTTTGGGTGTATATTTTTTTCTGGATTACACGAGCATAGCATTATTTCTGGCCCTTCCAATATATTTAGCTGATCCAGTCAATCATTCATTCTATGAAGTGTAAGGCCGTTCAGTTTTGTACTTTGTCAGAAACAATATGCTTTTAGATTTACGCAAATATTCTCATTATTGTTATCCAATATAATAAGTTTGCAAGGTATTAGTGTTATGAATTTTAGGCACGTTCATTTTTCCATTGCTTTATGGTGCACAATCATTGTACTGAACGGTATTTCATTGCCCAAAGATAATGAAACGCCATCTGACACTGTGCTATCTTTTAAGAACTTCTGTTTATGCTCAACAGGATAGCTGGCTGTACCACTTGACTGTCGCAGCAGGAGGAGGTATCGGAAACCTTGGCACCGAGTACGAGCAATTGGTGGCGAAGCTGATGGAGATAAAGGGTGACTTGACCTGTCATTATTGGAAACATCCTTTATTATTGCACACTAAAGAACCTCTCGACAAACCATTGACAACTCTGCCATCGGAAGACCTTCAAAATATAGCGATCAACATGTTTAAGGTTTGTATACAAATATCAACGAATTGTCAGTTATCAAATACTTGAAAACCATTTACTGAAGGGACTTCAAAATCACATAAAATGTTATTAATATCAAGGCAAGGTTTTGGCCAAGTGTCTTAATTAGATTGTGGATTTTGAATTTGGCCAATGCCTTCATAAGGTTCTGGACTGCACTAAGACGTAATTGCCAATATGTCATTTTCATAGCAGACATGGAATTTTGTGCGTATCACTCACTGTCTTTGTGGCAGCATTGTTGTTTGTTTTCAAATAGTTCTTTCCTATGGCATTGCATTCAGGTTGTCAATATACAATCTTATTTTTCTTACCTGTTAAACAAGAAAATGATTGTTTATTTTCACTTTTCAGTCCATACACATGTTCACGAATGTGGCCATCGACTCCACTCAGCTTGACTACCATGTAGCCCTCGCACAGACAATCACAGAACAATGCATGCAACAGTCAGAATTACAGAATGAACTCTACTGCCAACTGATCAAGCAGACATCGAGACATCCTGCTCAACATAAATCTGGGATGCAGGTAGGAATCGCTAATATTTTGTATTACTAATTAAAATTTCTGTCAAGTTGATATTGAACTCCTTACCTTCGTTTGATTCTTCATATTCACACTGTTATGTAGTATTAATTTGTGCTACGGTAAACCTGTGTTAAATGATGTGCTAGGAAATCATTGGTTGATATTAAAGATATGCTTTCAGGACATACTATAATTACAGATGTTAGTATTTGAGTAGTTTGAACCAAAAAAGTTAATGTTGATCAAAAATATGTTTAATTTAATAGTTATTGGAAAACTCCATGCTGTGTTTAAAAATACATTCCAGAACTTTTTGCTCTGTGGAAGCCATTCGTGGTTCATGTGCGATGCTAGTCCCACCTCTCCGACTTCTTCTGTCGACTTGAGTGACTCCAAATTCAACCCCATCACGTATGTGTTCCTCCAAGGCTGGCAGCTTCTCTCCATGTGCATCAGTCTCTTCTTGCCGCAGCAAAGTATTCTCTGGTACCTCAAGACTCATCTGCAAAGAAACTCTGACTCAAGGTATTGTAATATAATGTACTGTAGTCTACTACTGAACGCAGGTTTAAAACCTCTTAGTTCCGATCGTTGTAGATAGGTTGCTGATATGTACATGTGCAGAGTATTATCTAGTTCTACTTCATGGTCTTAAGTATTGATTCAAATTTAGTTTATTTCTTGAGTATATAGATACAAAAAGTTATATGTTATTTGCTATATAATTGAAAATCAAAAATACACATAATGATGTTGTTGGAGTCGGCCCAGTTTGGCACAGAAGTGTACATGGAATCGGAAGTGCACACTCATTAAGAACAGTTAGGTTAACAGGAGCGTTTAGTGAACATTAGAGACTTCTGTTAGCTGGTCTTACATTGCTCAGAAGAATTGACATGAATGCCAAAAAGAGAAATTGCAATTCATGTCTCTTGTCCCTTTTTTGATGAAAGTATTTGAATTGTTTCGGAGATAAAAGTTTTTTTATGTCTGGAAGATGCTAAAGAAATGGAAAACTTGTTGTGAAATTAATGTAAAACCTTTGCTTGTCTCAAAGAATTTGTTAAATTCTTCATAAGATGTTAAAAAGTATTGGTTTTGCTTATTCAGTTGAAAGTTTGCACCAGTTTGGAAGATGCCAATTTTCGTCAAACTCTGACAATTGTCCTTGAAAATGTACTAATGAGCTTCATTCATGATATTTTCTCAAACTTGTCTTTCAGAAATGAAGCTGGCAAATATGCAATTTTCTGCCAGAGGGCGCTGGAGAGGGCCACTCAAAATGGCGGCAGAGAAGCAAGACCTTCTCGGATGGAAGTTTTGTCAATTTTGTTACGAAATCCTTTTCATCATTCCCAACCTATTTCCATTCCCGTACACTTTCTCAATGGAACTTACCAGGTTTGTGTTAATTTGCTTGTAAACTTGTAATTTGGCCCTTTTCTCTGATGTAATATTTTGAATAATTCATTCTGATGACTTCTTTTGTTGTGAAGAATTTTTCTCCACTAACCTTTTTCATCTAAAGTCTTACTTTTGAAGTTGTAATTTCTGTGATGAATATTCAAACAAGTGAATGAAAAAAAATCTTAACAGGCATCTTCAGAGTCCCAGAAGACTCCATTGTCAATCTGATTCTTTTGAAAATTTTATGATTCAAGCTTTTATGGCCTGTGTGCCGCTTCTGCTGCTTGTGTGTATTGAAAGCAATGGCTTCAAATGCGAGCTTGTATTTGGACTTAAAAGTACACAGGTTCATAATGTAATTTTTCTATTTACTTTATTGTGCGGTGAATATACACGTAATTCTTCCAGGTGGTGAGTTTCGATGGCTCCACAACTGTGGAAGAATTCCTCCTGACTTTAAACAAAGCCATCAACATGAGAGACTGTGCTCAGTCCGGATTTGCGCTGTTCACCGACGACCCTGCTGGCCAGGAACTTGAACACTGCCTGAAAGGACATATTAAGGTACATGATATTTGATTTAATATCCAATGATAACATCTTTTCGTATAGGTCAAGTATATATTGTCGTATTCATGAAGGTTAGTGCTTCTTTTGATGGCAGTAGGTCTGTTAAATGTAGTTTGAGCCCAGCTCTCATTTTACGTGTCTGCATGGAAATCATATTTTTATCGCAATATAATTTTTAAATATGACCACTATTTGTGTGTGAATTAATATCATCAGACTTGACTGAATTAAAGGTGGATTTTCCGATCGAGCTGGGTGATATGCACACTCTATGATTGGTACAAAAATAACTCATATTTGATAAAATGTACCTTGTAAATTTTCAGCTCTGTGATGTTATTTCCAAATGGGAACAAGCGTTCTTCCACCACCATTCCAAACGAGGGAGACCTGACACAAATCGAACCGTCAAATTGACTTACAAGAACAGGTGAGGAGTATGTTATCAACGGTGCATCTTTCAAGCAATTGTTAATGGTATAGTAAAGCGATTGGCAAATTGGCAAAAGAATGTTGGAATGACTTCTCCAGATGTTCTATTTATGTGATACAATCACCGATAAGTATTATCTGGATTATATAAAAGTTTAGAAGCACTAGCTAGGAACGAATTAACATGTATTTGCCATGCTGCTAGTGTTGTTAACTGGAAGATCAAGACACTTTTACATGCAGTGCCACCTAGTGTATATGTGATGTACAACTGCTGCCCCCTAGTGCTTTTGACACATTGTGAAAATACCTTCAATGCATGATGATTGAGTCTTGAGAAATCTGTGATTGCCAATAAATAACAATTGATCAAATGCATTTTTTGCAGATTGTACTTCAAGAGCCTCTCAAAGACAGAGTTAGACAAGGAGAGATTACTTTTAGCTTACCAAACTAATGAAGAATTAGTCAACGGCAGGTTCCCATTGAGCAGAGACTTAGGTATTGAATTGGCAGCACTCATGGCACAGGTAATATATTAAGGCATTTCATAGATTGAAAAAATTGGAATTTAACAAATTTTCCTTAAGATTTTGACCATATAAAAACAATTTACCTATCGGCCTATTTCACTCATACAGCTAATAAGTGATTCTGACTATTTTTCGGATGGTCTGCCCCTGGTGTCCAATTAATGTTCCAGTAACTATTTTCCTGGCAATGACAGCTATTGTCAATAAAAAAATTCTTTTTATGAGGCTGATATTATCAGTGTCAAAATTTAACTTGAGAATTTATATTCACTACTTCATCACTGATTCAAATTATGATTCAATGAGGAGAAAACGCAACAGAGGCTACAAGGGGCACCCCAACCGTAGTACATAAAAAGACAATAATATGACGTCACTACACCATTGTTGCATGGATGATGTCACAATATAGATGACGTCACGAGTGCTTGAATTTACTCATTGCCAGCATATATATATATGATATATAATATGTATACATGACATTGTACTGTTCAAAGTATCTGCTATGGTGTCAATGACCTCTTGTGGTACTTTTTCTCCCCATTATAAATGTATGACCTGACAATTAAGTCTTACTTAGACACACTTTTTTGTATTGTTCCATTTGTTAATTTATCTGAATGTGTTTCAGATTGAGTACGGTGATTACAGAAGCATGTCCGAAAGTGTGATCAGTTCAGTGGGAGGAGGGCGTCTCACCCCTCCTCACCCCGCCCAACAACTTCCGGTCATCGTAGAAAGATTTTACCCCAAGAGGTACAAGGACGGTGATGCAGTGGACAACAGGTGTGTATTTTAATTCTGTCACAAATGATAAATATTGCATTTTATATGAAAGGAAGTGGGAAAATCGTTTTGGCTTCCATTTATGCCAAGAAAAAACTTTTGCAATATTACGTCTTAGATAGATAAATTTTATTTTGAGTCGTATACAATCCGAATACATATATAGGTCTTACATGTATTCAGAATATAATGTGAGCTGACACTCAAATATGTACATATTTATATATATGTACATATTGTGCCATTTATGCCAGAAATAAATTTTTTAATTCAATGTTACGTCGTGCATAATTAGAATATAACTGGAGTTGACACTAAAAACAATATTTGTAGAATGCTTACCAATTAATTTACCTTGCTTTTATTTGCTGACATTTGCCAATATTCTTTATTATTCTTTCACACAGAGTGCTTGAAAGAAAAATCCAAGACAAGTGGTCAGCTTTACGAGGAAGGGCAGTCCAAGATTGTGTCCGAGTATACTTGACTGTGGCGAGGGAGTGGCCGTTCTTTGGAGCAAAATTATTCTCAGCAAAGGTGAGTCTTTCTTTTTTTTTGGTCAAGTTTTCAGTGTTCGTGACAGGAAATGAAAAGATATGAAAATTGCAAAAAGGAAATATTCAGTGTTTGATTTCTGAAGTTGAAAAAATATTTATGATTGAAATTAGGCATTAAGGGAAAATATAAATCTCAGAAATAGAAATGAAGAAGGAGGTAAAGCTTGAAGGTTTACAGAAAATTAAAAAAAAAGATGGTGATGAACTGAGGCGAAGAAGATGAAGTAGATGAAAGATAAAATCATATGTATTGAAGAAAAATTAAAACTATAGGAAGCATGGATGTATATATGAAATAATAAAATATGTAAAAGGTGGGGAATTAAGATATTGAAGTGTTTACATTATGGGGAAATATATACCATATTTACTCCAATATAGGCCCACCTCAATAAGAAGCCCTTGGTAGCTGCCTCCCCCCCCCCCCCCAAAAAAAAGGCCTACCACAAATAGAAACCCCCCCTGCACATTAAGCTGACAAGTTTAATTCAATACATCCTATGAACGAAGGTCAAGAGATAAATTGCTGGACCATGTGCCTTGTGCTTAATTTCTGTGCTGGGGAAAGCAAAGAAACCACCCATTGGGTAATGTGTAACATGGTATGGACCCCATGTCATCATAATGTCTGCCTCCAGTATTTGGTCATATAATCCGACTAAGCGTAGGCCTTACACAATTTACAGATGATTACTTGTGGTGCATCCAATTAATGTCATAGTGTGAAGCACTACAATAAATATGGGAGAAGTATTTAGATTCCTTTTTTGGTAAAACAGGAATGTTATCAATTTGTTGCATCCAGGGGCCCCGTATCATTTCAAAATGTGTGGGGGGGGGGGGGGGAACATATGACCTTTATTCTGGACACCAACAGTCAAATCGTTATGTTGGTAAAAAAAGTGGGGGGGACTTGTCCCCCTAAAACGGGGCCCATGGTTGCATCAACTCAATTTCCTGCTTCTGATGAGCACTGCAGCCTGCCAGCTGCTGCTGGTTAAGTACCGTAATGTCTTGATTACAGCCACGTCTGAAATTTAGGCTGGTCTAGTTTAGATACGATCTTCATTATAATAAAATGTCTTATTATGAAATTTGTGAAACTAAACGCCGGTCTTTCTGACACCGGAGCCAATTTTAATCAAATTGAGTCTACTTCGAACTCATTATCAAGGAAAGTACGGTAAATTTGCACAAACCTTTCATGGGGACGTTATGAAAGTTGTCACTGCAAAATACACGAGAGGGCGACACTAGGCAGTACTCGCACCGTGAATGTGAGAATGTTATCAATATGGGAACAGGTGGTCCAAGAAAAACGTGCCTATTCACTTGTAATTGTGTGCATAAAGGCAAAATGAACATGTTTAAAATCACCTGAACAACATCTATAATCATTTGGGCAATTGTTAGCTGAAGTCTGTAGTGGAAAATCACTGGTTAATATACTTTAGTGAAAGTTGAGCATATTCTTCTACTACTACTAAGCTCTGCTACTATTATCAATATTGAGAAGACTGAAAAATGGCGACAAATAAACCCCCAAAATACCACGACTCAATGTAACCTCGATTTAAGACCATCTCATACATATAAATAGTTAAACAAATACCACCTCGATAATACGAACACTTAAGCGATTTTGAAAAAAAGGTGGTCTTTATGTTGAGGTTTGCATAATATTATATAGTATTTTCATTCGTAGAACATGGAATACTAACTAATGATTAACCATTCTTTCGGTTCACATAATTTTTTCATGGTCCCAGGTGTGTTTCTCAGTATACAAGAAATAACATTAGACATCAAGATAATCATTTACATGATAAAAGAAAGAAAGAATGACAGATAAAGACAGAAATACCAAAGAAAATATGTGTTTTCAAAATAAGACTTAGTTGAATATTGTCTCTATGATCGTACAATATACATGGGCACTTTGTTCCATTTAAAAGCAATGTTTTAGTTCTTTTTTAACACAACACAATGAAAAAAAATTTACTATAAACCAACTAATACAAACCATGATATCGACAGAATTGTAAATAATTCTTCCTTGATGTGCACTTATTTTCATTATGTTGTGTTAATGATGAATCTACTCCGAACTAATTTTTTTCTCTCTCTCTCTCTCCTATTTTTTTAAATATATTTTTTCACCTCTAGGAAGCAGGGTACCCCTCTCTTTAAGCTTCTTTATACCCGGATGTAATAGAATTAATTCTTTCTTTTTTTATCTTTTTGTGTTGTGCTGAAGCTCCATCAGGTTTACTCCACAATGTGCTATCCATCAGGTTTGCCAGGGCTAGGTTCACTGACAGTTGACATTTGGGCCACTGCAATATGAGACAGTTTGAGTACAGTCACTGGCGGATCCAGGGGGGGGGGGTTATTGGGGCCACGACTCCCCCCCCCCCCCCCCTCTAGGAGCCTGAATTTCTACGGTGGCCTATGAAATGACTGCAACAGAGTCAGGGCTGGATCCGCCAGTGAGTACAGTGTCCCACTTAGAATAGATCGTTTTATAATCTTTTTAGTGTTAATGCAAACCACATAATGTTAAAATGAAAACTTTTGAGGGCCCAGATCAAGAGCTATAAAGTAGTCTTTTATAAAACCTTAATATATTCAGATTCAGATATATTTATTTACCTAAAGCATACAATATACATGTAATTTAAGTCTAATTATAAAAAAAAGGTTTTAGTATTAATATTAGAGTCAGACAATAAGCAAGGAATTAAATTCTTGGATTGTTGTTAATATCATTTACAATGAGCATATGCTACTGACAATGAACCTATTATATATATATTTTTTATTTTTATTTTTTGGCTTTAGATCTTTTGAACCATACCCACGTATAACGAAACTCTGTTATAGCGAACACTTTTTGACATTTTTAGATGGTTCTTTATATTATTCAGTCCAACTGTAATGATTTGTTTTTCAACGCCATATCTTTTAACATTTAGATATGTAAAATAATCAGATCAAATATTTCACATACAAATGCAATGATCAACTGTTTTATTCTGGGAATTAACACACTCCAAATATTTCTCAATATATGCATTATTACCTTGGAGGCTGGGCTGGGTGCTGCGTAGCATTACAATAATTCACTATTTGACATTCCTGAAATCATTACTGAGAATCTGCGGCGATCCTGTATTTTATTTTTATTTCTTTAAATTGCTAGGAAATCCCAACTATGTATATATAGCAAAACAATAAGATTACCCAAGTTTCGATTAGCTCATCCAGGCTAAATTCGTGGGTGTACATTATGGCAACCTAATATTGAATTTACAACATATATATAAAGATCAAAGAAATACATATGTGAGTTATAAATACACAGATAAGTTAAATGCATAAGATATAAATAAGATACAAATAAAATATAAATAAGATATATATTATATTGATAGATATTATTGAAATATGAAGAATAATATATATACACCTCTTTTTCTTTTCATTTATAATGTAAGGGGTGTGCACAATTTTACAGCTTTTTAGTTAGCTAGTACACACACCCCTCCCCCCCCCCCCCCCCCACCAACAGTATGCTAATGTCTTTTATTGTTTATGTAATGTACTAACCGAATTGAACTACTACACACTGTGTACAAATAAAAATCTTAAATCTTACACATGTTGTATGTGGATAGTTTATGTTTGAAAGTCCACTTTAAAAGTCCATATTCCTTCTTGCATAAAAAAAGAAGAAAAAAGTATGTAATAGGAATCCAGATTAAATGTTGAATAGTTTACTAATTATGTGTCATAAATTGTCACAAATATGGTCCATATCTGTGGTACAGTCCATTAACAGAATAAAGATCAGATTTATGAGGAAAATGTTTTAGTTTTCTGTTTATCATGAAATACAAGGCCAGCTGTTCGGGTGATTATGTCACTTGTTTATGTGAATTTACAAATGCATATGTCTTGTGTGTCAATATTTCGTAGCAATTTCATTAAAATTTATGCTGAAACATATACAGTAGATCTATTTATGTGTCTTATGTATGATCAAACAAATATTGTTCATATTATATTAGTTTTGTGGTGTGGACTCCGAGCCTTAGCATCTCATTGTTACATCTATCTCTGGTAGGTGGTCATACACTTCAGACCAGTAGCATTGATACAATACAATACATTATAATACATTACAATATATTACATAACAATATGATACAAATCAATAAATTACAATATGATACAATACATTACAATACAATATATTACATTACAATACATTACAATACAATATGAAACAATACATTTAATTACATTACAATACATTACATAACATTGTAATACAATACATGATACATTACAATATAATGCACTTCAATACAATATATTACATTACATTGCAATACAATGCAACATTATACAATATATTGCAATACAATACAATACAATATGCAACAATATATTACAAGATATTACAACACAATGCAATACACTACAATACAGTGAAGACTGAAGGTGGTGTTCTATAATTCAACATATGACTGAAAATAATACATCATTACAATTTTTATTTTTTTTTTATATATGCAATTTTCCTGTAATACTTTATTAAAGACAAACAATATTTAAAATACCATTGGCTTGTATTAGTTTATAAGAGGCAAAATTCTTGCAATGGGTGGTTATATGGTGAGGAATGTGTGGAGAAATGGCTGGTACTATAAAAGAATTCTGTAAATAGTTGACATTCCAGAGCTAGAACTACTAGTAAAGAAAACCATGGAGTATTGTCTGATTCTGTTGACTTTGTGTTCTGAGAAGATAATGCTATTCTAGAATGTTGACATCATGTGAATACATGTGATGTACATGCTTAGTATCACATGTCATTTTTATGTCATGGGAGTGAAGTTTTAATTTTAAAAAAAATAAAAAGATTGATGAATATACAGTAATTTAAGTTTATGACAAAATTGTGAACATACACAATAATAAAACAACTCGGAGATAATTTGTATGTTTTGGTATGTAATTTTGACAACAATATGTAATTTTGACAACAATGCTTATTTTCAAATTTGTTATTTTTAAATGTGAACCTTCTTTTGGATTAAATTTGAGTTTAATTAATTTATTCCCACGCCTGGTCGCAAAAGTTGCCATTATTGCCAAGTGTCTTTATTTTTTAGGGTTTTTTACAATAACAAATGTATTGTTCAATACGAAACTACACGACTTTCACATTTGCAAATAAAACTGTTTTGGTTTTACTGATAACGTTTTTTTGGGAGTGTTTTTGTTTTTGATGTTGTCTAATAATGACGTTGTATTTATCAGCTGTCTGTTAGGTTTTGACAGCTCATAAAATATCTCAGGTCAAACTTGTGTAAACAATGGGTAATGCTAAGTTTGATCGAATTCTGAATGCAGTTCACTATGATTTTATTCAGAGGCTGTGACATATTGATATCAACCATGACATTACTATTACTATCATCAAATGTGAAACATAGTATTTTTGTTGTCCTCGCCATGGCAAGCTATTTAATTTGGGTTTTTTTAACTTCCTACATTAATTTTTTATCAGAGCAAAAACGATAAAAACTGTTTTGAAATGATCAGGAAGATTAAATAATTTTTCCAAAAAAAAAAAAAAAAAAAAGGTTAGCTATATTACCTAGACATGCACATGATTTGAAGAAGTGCAAAACTTAATGCTATATGGGCCCATGGATAGGTGTGTGCTATTACCACAGGAAACCACAGTTTTTCCGGATCAAATATAGAAGTATTATCCTAAACATAATATTATTTATGCCTGAAGTTGCACTCGATCTGCACTTACTCGACTTCCTGTTGTTTGTAGTTTACAAGTTTTCTTGTTATAAGTGTTTGTGTTATTTTTAGATTGGATTGTTCTAATTAATAACACGATAAAGTTGTTGTGTTGTTATGAAACAATCTTTACAGTAGCGGATTTGGGGGGGGGGCTTTATTTTAAAATGTAAACCCCCCCCCTCTCCGGTGAAAAATTTTCAGGATCCGCCCCTGACAATGACATTGTATGCGTTGATAGGGATAAAGTCTTGCTATAACAAAATGTTGAAAGGTTCCACTATATTACTATTCAAAACATGCCATAGTTAAGCATATATATATATATATATATCATGCATTGGTGTAGTCTTGGAGGAATTAGACCCGATTTCTCCAGGGGTGAAAAACAAGAAATAAAAAGAGAAAATATTAGTTTGCATTCCTTTGGTGGGAACCGATAAACACAGATGCAAATCATCATCAGGGTATGAAAAAATAAAATTATAAAAATCACCTCCCAAGTGATTCTTAACTGGAAACCAGGAATTCAAAAAAATAAAAAGACCAAAAAATCGCCTCGTAAATGATTACCGTGAAAATATTATTTTAATAAAAGTAAGGTCGAAAAAAAGTAAACATACTTGAAAGTTCCGTAAGAATAATGTAAAAACGTATAATTAGCATTTGAGAATAACTGACATAAAATATTCACATATGCATTATATTCTTGGAAAGATGTGGAATGTGAAACTTGTGATTCCTGGCCAATTTTGACTGATGATTGAATATTTTAAACTATTGTACTGCATTATAATGCACTTGTTGGTATCAGTGCTTGAACAGTGTTTACATGACTAGCACTGACCTAGTATTTATTGAAGGTCAAGGTTCATAGTCAGCACAGCGTACTGTCAATTCTGCGATGTGGTGAAGTACTTAAATAGTATTGCACCTTGTACATGATTTATGAAAATACCTCATGCTCTAATAAGTTTGAATTATCATAGTGTTGTACGATGTAGAATTGTGTACAGTCATAGAATTACATGTATGTTGTACATTGAAATATGCAAGCAATGTGCTTGTATTGCATACATATTCTGCAACCTCAGCATTGCTGTGATAGATAGATAGACAAATAGATAGATAGATAGGTGGATAGGTAGATAGGTAGATATATGGACAGATAGGTAGATAGATGGATAGATAGATAGATAGATAGATGGATAGATAGATGGATAGATAGATAGATGGATGGATGGATAGATAGATAGATAGATGGATAGATAGATGGTTAGATAGATGGACAGACAGTTAAATAGATTGATAGATAGATAGAATAGATAGATAGATAGATACACTGACTGACTGACTGACTGACTAGAGTATTTATTCACAATAAAATCGATAAAATATTAAAAGACAGTAATGCAACTTTCTGTAACTGACTGATATTTTGTGTGGACTCCAGCTCTTATGATCTCATCATTACGTCTGCCTCTGACAGCGATCATAGGCATAATAAGCTTACCAAGCTTCAGACCAGTAGCATTGATTCAGTTACATGTGATATTCTTTTCTGTAATCGCATAAACAATCGGCAAGCTCACAAAACAATCTACATTTGTTTGTGTTTACAACATCCAGAAATAACTCGCAGGGCTATTTATAGATGAGGATTTGTCTGGGCGATATTAACCGGATTCCGAGATCCCACCGAAATGGCAGGAAAATAGAAATTCAATATTCCTCGATAAATTATCTTTCAATTTATCAATCGTATGCATGTTGACTGTCATTAGCATACCAACAGATAGTAATGAGAATTTTTCTGTGTGTCATGTTTAAAATTCTGCATTTTCTTTTCATTGGTGATCAGAAAAGTCATGAAAATTTAATACGCATATATTTTTGGACATTATTATTTTACTGCTACTACTACTACTACCGCTGTTGCAACTACTACTAAAACTGCTACTACTACTACTACTACTACTACTACTACCGCTGTTGCAACTACTACTAAAACTGCTACTACTACTACTACTACTACTACTACTACTACTACTACTGCTACTGCTACTACAAGTACTACTACAAGTACTACTTCTACTACTGCTACTGCTACTACTACTACTACAAGTACTACTACTGCTACTACAAGTACTACTACAAGTACTACTACAAGTACTACTACTACTACTGCTAATACTACTACTACTGCTACTACTACTACTACTACTACTACTACTGCTACTACTACTACTACTACTACTGCTACTGCTACTACTACTACTACAAGTACTACTACTGCTACTACTATTATTACTACTACTTGATCGTGTCATTTTGGGATTCGTGGCTTATATTTTCAGCCATTCCACATTTTGCCTTTATGCGATCTACTCAGTAATGTTTTATCTTGAGGCAATAACTTGTGATATCTCTTTGTAAAAGAAAATTTGGTGACATCTATGTCGATCTGTGATGTATAATTTACCCAAGCAAAAGTATGAATCTCATAAAAATACATTACATTTCATCATTTTAATAAATATAAGTAATCTCTGTATTAATTATTGTACGTGATTGATATCATTAATTTTAAGTTATTTGTATAATTAGCATAATTTGGACAGGTTTTAGACATTTAGTGCTCCCATTTGATAAATGTGTTATTACAATGTTTTACTATCTTAATTTGGATGCAGTATTATTAGTTGGGTAGACACACTGTAATTTGCAAGTTTTCAATGTGCCAGTTAATACAGATATGATGCTCATAATATGGTCATTTCTATTTATTGAAAGTTAACGATTCATTCATTCATTCATTCATTCATTCATTCATGTATATCCTATTTAACCAAACTACTGATATGCATGAATTTCATGCATGCTAAATACCAATGTCAAATCTTTTGTGTACTGTCAGAAAAAAATAAAAATAATAATAATAGCCCAAAAAATTATCTGTATATTGTGACTAGTGTGACTGGCAATATTTTGACTGGAGTCGTGATTACATCACAATGAAATGAAGTGGCTGGCTGGCTTGGTACCAGACGACAAATGAAGCAAAAAATAAATAAAAAATCTCTTGTCACCTGTTACTCATGAAACACACAAAGTATGCACACATCCAGGGACTGATAAATGTACAAAGAAACTGGAGTGATCTGGCCTGGATGGCCCAATGCACTCAGTTGCCTGATCACGTGCATGTTTGGAGAGTTATTACTCCATTGAGGAGTTATAAAATTACTCATTTGTTGTCACATAATGTGTATTTCAATCCGATAGGTAACAATAAATAATGTTTTATTTGATTTAAATTATAAATAAAAAGATTGTATGTAATGAGAGAAGATTTTATCTCTATACTATACTATATATCATACTTGTGTCTTAGTTCAGGATATGCCCTATAAAATGTTCTGAATATATATTTATTTATACATGACATTTGCTTCAATTGAAAGCGATTATTTACAAACTTAATTATAATATATTACTGTAATTATTTAATTAATTTAAAATCAAATAAGGCACATAATAAATTAATAGAACATTCTTGTTAATGCAAATAAATTATTTTAAATCACTGACCTTTATTTAGAATAATGTATTGATTAAATAATAAAACTCTGGGAAGTATTTATATGGTGTATAAAATGATAAAATGATTACGTCAGCACTATGTAGTGTTATTTAGTAAATAATATAAAATTAAAAAAACTTCCATTATCGAAAGTATATCATATTACATAAATCAGAGTAACGTTGTTCTTCTTTTTTTTACCTTTCAAGTGCTCCATACTCTCTGTTTGATTGACAGTCATTGTGATGCAGTTAAGGGCTTTGTTGTGCAACCGACGGTGACATGGGACCTTAATAGCTCCGTCGTGTTCATTGGAGCGTGACGTCTGCCCACCTGTTTCTAAATTCGGCCAGCTGCAGAATTTATTCCATTTCATTCGTTTGCACAGGTGTAAATTATGCTTCAGCGCAATATTTGAACGCTACTATTATGCAAGATATTTCCTCCCGCCCCCCCCCCCTTTTGTTTTTTTAAGGTTGTAGAGGGGATCGTACCATGATTTTTATTTTAAAATGGGGGGGGGGGGGGGGGTTGATAATGTTTGCCCATATCAACTGCAGTTAGCTGGATCTTGAGAAACTTTCGTTTTAAATTTCCCTTTTATTTTTTATTTTTTTTGGTGGGGGGGGGGGGGGGTGCAATTCAGTGTGATATCTTTGTGAATTAATTGGAGTAGTATAGTCATTATTTGCTAATTCAACTTACGTATAAATATGATAATAAAAAGTCTTATTTTATGTTCTCATCAAAAATATTTTTTTAATGATTTCCCAAGTAAATAATAATTTAAAACTTCCTATTCTTCTGGTTCTTTGTGTAAGCCTCCTAACTATGCCCCCCCCCCCCCTATTTTCTAACCCCCCCCCCCCCTCCCCCAAACCAAACCATCAAAGCCTGTAATTCAATAAATCACATTGTCAACAAAGTGACTGACAATCTTGGCCGCCATTTTTTTTTCGTGTCTGACATATTGTCAGCAGAGGTCGTCACGTGTCAAAAATCAAAGACCTCAGATGCAAAGTTGCGACAGTTTGATCACTTAAGTAGGTCATCATTCATGACTATATGATGCTTTGTTGCATATTAAATAAATGTCATGGAAATATGAGTGATTTAATTCTATTATTAACATGATCATTTCTATTAATACATGTGTGCATGATTATATATACTTGCCCCTGAGAGAAAGTGTAAACAAATCAAAGAAGATGTGTATTATAAATGGGGTAAATATAATGGTTAAGAATGTTTTTAATGAGTACTTGGGAGAAAATAAAGAATGAAAAAAGAGCTTAAAGGGGGTTTCACACATAGCCGGATCAGACGCCGGAGCGTCCCGGAGTAAAATTTCTTTCACTCCGGGGGGTTCCGGGATCAAAGAGCTGTTAAATGTCAACAAAAAATAAATGTTTGACGATGTGTACACGATGTCAATACGGTCTCAACAAGAAGCAACACGGAGCTATCACGACGGTCCCGTTTAGAGTGAGGAGTGAACCGGATTTTCACGGTGCCTTCGCGGATATCACCGGTCTTTACACCGTGTTCATTCGTGTGGATCCGTTGTGGCTCCTTGTACTCTCCGGCGTTAATGGCGGCGAAATATTCATGCCCGGTTGACGCCGGATGTAGCCGGAGACATGCCGGAGTCAATACGGAGATCGGCGGAGTCTACTGGGCGTCTACACGGGTCTACACGGATCTACACGGGTCTACACGGATCTACACGGATCTACACGGATTAAATTACTCCGGGAACTCCGGCATGAAAAATTAAACATGTTTAATTTTTTCCCCCGGAGTCCCAAGGTGCTCCCGGAGCGCCCCGGACAATGACGGACAATGCCGGACAATCCCGGACATGAACACGATGTCTATACGGCTTTCCCCGGAGTATGCGGGAGTATTCCGGAGTTGACCTCCGGCACGCTCCGGCGTCCGATCCGGCTATGTGTGAAACCCCCTTAAAGTCCCATATTTTCAAGCTGTTAGGTACGAAACATTTTAACATGTATGTACGTAGTATATTTACTCGAAACTTATAAAATATTTTTCAGGACAAAATATATCCTGCAAAACACTTTTTCCAAGATGCTTTTCCAAGAAACGTCTCTTTAAATTTTTGACAAAATTAATAACAAGTGTAAGTTTTAGACATGTTGGTGTCTGGTCATGGAGTTCTGGATGGCACCATGGTCTAATGTACTTGCCATGTCAATAAAAAAAAAACCAATATATTAATTTCCATAAATAACATGTCAGTCATGTTTTGATCAACTAGTCACATCGTGTGTTGTTTAATTGTCTACGTGACTTAATTAATGACCCGAATGGTGAACTAGGTCAAAGGTCGAGCTGTCAGCCATTTTGTGTACGACCTGCTTGTGTAGTTGGTTAAGGACACGCCAGATGGCGTTTCACTGCACGTGCTGCTTATGGTGTTACCATGGCAGCAACCATGGCGTGACACTGTTGATTATATGGGTGAACACTGAATATACAAGTTCTATGAGCAACAGGGTTTGCATGTATAGTGTGATAGCAGTAATCTGAGCTCACTGTCATTTATGATACAAATACTTCAGCAGCTACAATGGATTTTGACTGACGTCTGACCTAGCTGTGATATTTTTTGTGTATATTTCCTGTTGCAATGCCTAAATTGGAAGACTGTTAAACTATTTGCATCAAAATTTAAATATATGCAATTATGTAAAAAGTTGACAAAACAATGCTGACTTCAAAATTGGTGTGCAAATCATTTTGAAGAATAAATTACTGGTATAAACATATAAATATGCAATAATATGAATAGTTGATTTTAGGCATTTTTGTTTAAAGAGTGCACTAGTGACTTTTACAATCGTGTCATTTGTATCTAATGACCTATTGTAAAACATTGTACATATCATTATTATGTCATGATTCCATCATTTTGGTCGAAATAAAGGATTATTGTCTGTCATTTTCTGTTTATCATAATGGCCCAACACAATATTGACTTAAAAATGTCAAAAGTTTTTCATATACTAATATGTAAGTTTAAAACGCTACACAAATTTACACTGCACACTTAAAATAAAAACCAAGTTGGGTCATTTTCATGACAGTTGAATATATGTAGGTGGAAATTGGCATGAAGTTTACCATTTGCAGTAAATTTTCATCCTCAACTTTATATGAGTGACTTTCTTCAATATATTGTTATTCAACACTACTGTGTAATAGTGTTACAGTGCCAGTGTTTACATGACAGTGTTGTGACTTTCCTTTGTCCCAGTTTTGGGTCCCTTGATATCAAGACAAGTTGATGGACCAGCAGGTGCTGCCACCTATAATGTGAATATCTTTATAGCTCGAGGGATACATTCCAATGACCTCTTATAGTAAATAGTTGTGTTGAAATGAGATTTGAAGATATAGAAAATTGTGTTTCAAATCATTAAAGATTATGGATACTGTAATATAATCACTGATATTTCACTAAAAGTCATAATGCCATCTTCTAACAGTCATGAATTGATTACGTGATCAGTGTCAGATCAGCTTTAACAATGCTAACTGTCAATATATAATAGCATGTCAGGGATTAATATTTAGTTATTATATGGTGATATATATGTTATGAAACGGTGAACTATGTAATATGGAAATATTGTATTAGTGTCTGACATTGTTATGCTGTGAACTTGAAAGGTATTTGCTTGGCTGGAATCTGTCAAAGTGGGCGTGCTACAGCGCGCTATCTCATTTGTAAACAAATGTCACTTATCGATTTCACGGACTCACTGACTGAGCTGAGCAGACGATCTTTTTAGCTCAGACTTGTGGCGGGATTTTTTTTTTTCCACTGAAAATTGTCTGGCGTTTGGTAAACTTTGTTTGAATGTTGATATTACGTTGATGTAATGCACGTCAGATGCTTCAATGTTGCCCTAATGCTGTCAAGAGGTTTGTAAGGTGCAGCTAGCGAAGTCTGCGCTTTGTACAGGTTGACCCGAGGGGACAGCTGTCATTTGGCTGTTCCAGCTACCTCCCTCCGGAAATGTCTTGTAGCTGAACCTGAACTGTTGAATGTGTCTTTGACATAAGTGAAAGGGGAGCGCCTGAAAGATTATTTACTGCCTTTATGTGTAATTCTTACACTTACAAGCATCAACCTTGTGCTTTACAAATGGTGTATAATACAACCATATAGAAATGACTTCGAATTTGACACTGATCAAAACTGCAACAATGATGCACATTTGAATTACGTCATCATACATGGCAAATGTAGACTATACAAATGACATAAAAAGTTCGAATTTGCATATAGGACATATATTACCCGTCTGTATTGACTTATTAGATCGTATAGTCTCAGGTGAACACGTTCCATTTATTGCCTGCTATGCAGTGCTATCCATCATGATATAGTCTATAATTTACCATTTCTAAAGACCCAAATAATGACACGTGTTATTTGATAACAAACAAACTACTGCACCACAGAGCCTCCAGGTGTAATAAATATATTATAGATAGTATAACGCAAGTTCCTGGACCAAAATCCCAGGTCTAATTTTATTTTTTTTATTTCTTTATTTCTTTCTTATTTTTTTTTTCTTTCTCTAGCTAGTTCGCCAGGTGCAAATCATACATCAGTTTGTACATATGGCGCTATTATTCCCAGCAAAAATATAACATGGCTAATATATCCCCAGGCTACTTTTCGAGTGATTCTAATATATAAATATATATATCAAGAATGCTTTAGACGATAATATATCGAACCTCGCTGTTACGACCAGCTTTAGAAGTAGTACAAATGGTCTTAATATTGAGGTGGTCTTTACTACACGAAAATCTGTATTGAAAAGTCCAATACATACAACTAGAGAAAATCACAATACATGCACCCAGCCCAAGTGGGCTTATTTGTCACTACAAATCAATTGTACTTAAGCGGATAATGAAAACATGAAGTGTAAAAAAAGAAAATCTAATTATAGTATGAAATATATTGTTTTCAGTTGTTCATTAATTTTGGAAATTTTTAAAAGTGCACTTATTAGTTATGGAAAAACCAAAACCATTAATGTAAACCCCCCCCCCCCCCCCACCCCCGAGGTTGCCTTAATGCATTTAGCGTTTTGGGTACTATTCAGTGGGCTTAATTGCGAGTTTGCAGTGTATTGATGTATAAATGATATAGCAGTTATAATGACCCCAAATGAGTTAAAAATATACAGAGGAAAAGTGAAGACGCAGGAGGGTTCAATGACCTTAAATCGAGGGAGATACAGTGTAACTCCTCATTAGAACGCTTCAATTTTAAGACCACCTCACTGTTGAGACCACTTTTCTTAATCTGTGCTAACCATTGTCACTTTTGGCTCTCTACCTTGCTATTCAGACCTTTCTATTTTGATATGATCGTAATAGGTAGGTTCTTGTGTAGGCCTATTATAATTTGGTAAAAATCTACTCGTTAAGCAATACCTAAATTTATGCCACTTTAAATTGATATAAATATGGTTATGAACCCTACTTTTATTAAAACTTAACCGTTTATGATCACCTTTCCATTAAAATTACTAAAACTTACTTTGGCAATTCTTAATCGACCTTAAAACTTTGACCACCTCGCTATTAAAGAGTAAATCTAACTCTCTTTTATTTATATTTATTTATAAAACATTTATACGGGGTGAAAAAAAAACTTTTTAGTGACAGATCTTTTACAAAATGGCCCCCGTTTTTTATTATCAGCGTCATCCACAACGCCTGACAAATATCTTTAATCTTTGTGCGTGCGTGTGCACTCATGCATGACGGACTCAATATTATTATTGTGCACATGTTAATACTCGTGCTAGTTCATGAAGTTCACCATTAGCGTGTAATTTACACATATAGGCTAGCTTTTTCTCAGAATTTGACATTTATAACAGCTGTGGATGGGTAAACGTAGTATCATAAGAAGAAAGAAAAAATGTAATTAATAAATGAAAGAAAATGTATACTGTGAAATTGTACATTTGAAACAGTCAGGAAATGGCATGGATCTCTCCTCCAAAATAATTACATATAAACAAAACGTGTTGGTCCTTCAGAATATATTTTATTCATCTCCGTACCTAGAGGGGGGGGGGGCGCATTTAGGACCTTCTGTGACCTTGACCCTTTGACCTAAAAAAGTATGAACGAATGAATAATAGATTAAGATTAAGAATAAGCAAAGAAGAGGCTCATGTATTTGTGCTGGTGTAGTTAATTTAAGCAGGGATAACTAATGTTTTTGCATCACTTAAGAACCAGATAAACTAGGTCACAGTGACCTAATTTTTTTGCTGTAACAACGATTGATCATCGCTGACTCCTCAGAACTCCACAGCTTACTTCAGCATAGAGGACTGCTCAGCATGCTATTTGATGTTGTTGTCGAAACGTTGCAGAAACGTTGCTGCAGAAATGTTGCAAAAATGTCGTAAATATGTCACTGGGGACACATTGCTGTTTGGTAGGTCTGTGGCCCAGCTGCGGTGAAGAGACAGTGTACTGCATATTTCACAAGGTTCTTGATGAATCAGCCAAAAGTTGAAGATGTGTGTTATTTTGTATTCACCAGAGTGTGGAGATGTTGTGTGTGAGATATGGAATGGAGTAGAGCCAGATCTTGTTGAGAATGACTGAAAAAGATTGCGAGAGAACTGACTGGTTATTTGGTCAGCTAGGGTGCTGACTGACTGACTGACTGACTGACAGATAGATAGATAGCTAGGGTGCTGACTGACTGACTGACTGACTGACTGACTGACTGATAGATAGATAGATAGATAGATAGATAGATAGATAGATAGATAGATAGATAGATAGATAGATAGATAGATTGATTGATTGATAGATGGATATATGGATGGATAGATTAGATAGATATATAGATAGATAGATGGATAGATGGATGGATAGATAGATAGTTAGTTAGTTAGTTAGTTAGTTAGTTAGTTAGTTAGTTAGTTAGTTAGTTAGTTAGTTAGTTAGTTAGTTAGTTAGTTAGTTAGTTAGTTAGTTAGTTAGTTGGTTGGTTGGTTGGATAGACAGATAGACAGACAGACCGACAGACAGATGGATAGACATAGGTCGACAGAATGACATTGATTACACTGCCAGTTCTTTTCTTGCTAACATTTGTAGATGTATTGCATAACAGCTTTCATACTTCATTCAAACAAATGGGGGAGAAGACAAGAATTTCATGCCTGATTTCTTCCCCAGAAGAACTCAGAAGAGTCAATAGTAAAAGAAGAGATCGTGAAAAAGAAAAAGAAAAAGAAAAAAAAAAACAGAAACAAAAATAGAATTTCTATTTATAGACACTCGTAACATTGTGACAAATTCCATGCCATTTGAGATTTTTTACATCTGGGATATTTAGGTTATCTAGGTAACATTACGAGTGCTACATGCTTTAATAGGATAGAAAACATAGTCAGTCAGTCATTGAGTCAGTCAGTCAGTCTGTCTGTCTGTCTAAAAAAAAACACGTTCCTTTCCTTTGGTCTGTATTTCTTGCTTCTATTGCAGCTTATTTCTTTCTTTCTTTCTTCCTTTCTGTCTTTCTTTTCACATTAATCTTTCTTTCCTTCTACGTATTTGTAATTCGTATGGACTTACTTTGTAAAAGTGCAGTATCTCAGCAGTAGCAAACGATTCTCATATTTGTGGCATTTTGTAAGTAGTCTTCCTTTTCTCCAGGATCATTTGTCTTTTAAAGGATTTTTTACTCAAGGACGCAGGTGATCAATAACGAGGTGATGGAGTGCTCTCCTCAGCAGCCTGCCGCACCCCTCTTGCTCCAAATAATTACATAGAGGGGAATGCTTTGAGCATGGACGTATTATACATCCATGCTTTGAGTTTAGCCATGTTCTGTATTGAAAATCTTAAACTGTTTAAATTAAGTTTTTTTTATAATAAGTTATGCTATATTGTGCATCTTTCTACTTGTTTTGACTGTAAATATATTAAATATGCTGAGACAATCGTGCAATTTAGCCCCAAAAACTTCCTCTCTGATGGTTGTGCAGATTTGAATTATTTTTTATTTTTTTCAATATCTTTTATTAAATTAACTGTAGTATTTTGCAAATTTCACAAAATGTACATGGTTTTTATTTTTATATGTCTTTTTTTTATTCATCGTTTGGTGGTCTTAATAATGAAGGTTGTCTGTATATTGGGAATTCCTTTTATTGCATAACACTAACTTCTAAATTAATCTCATGAATGTAAAATCAAGCTCACAATTTTGTCATTTCAATACAAATAGTTTTGATGTCATATTTTAGTGTAGGACCTACATGTGTTTCCTTTATATGCTTAAAAGATGTCAAATACATATCAGGAAGTCTGAGGATATTTATACAAGCGTAAATAAAATGTGACAAATATTGAAATTAAAAATCAACTTCCTGTATTCCATTATTATTTAATAATAGAAAAAATCTTTCCATAATGCATCAAATATTCACACCCCCCCCCCCTTTTTTTATATATTTATTTTACAAATGTATTTTTTACCAGGAAGTTGCTCAATGCATATATTTTTAGTGTAAAGTACATTGGCATTAAATAATACATATAGTAATTCTTCAAAACATCATTTCTACAATTTAGATGATAAAACCTTATTTGATAAGTTAAAGTATATATAGTTGGTATGTCAGTGATTCTGGGTGCATGGATTCAAACCTTATTTTGTGCCATCACTAGCAGCTGGGTGGCCTAATGGCTAAGGCTTCAACCAATTCCACATCGGCCAGTTTTGCTGAAGGTTCAGTCCGGGCACTCTTCATGAGCTACATCCCAGCTGGATGTCGATGGAATGAGACGTTGAATTGGAGGCGCCTTGTACTAGGTGTCTATGCTGAGGCAAATAAAAGACCCCACCCATGGCGTAAATGTATAACATGGTGTGGACTCCAAGCCTTATCATCTATTACATCTGTCTCTGGCGGCTGGTCATATAAGTTGACTAAGCTTCAGACCCAGTAGCATTGAGACATTAAACTGAATTGCAAAGTAAAAAATGTATTGCACCATACAGTCTTAGTTAGCAGACACTTCTACTACTGGCTGTGCAACTGTAGAATTTCCTCTGAATAGAATTTCTTTGGTTCAAAGTGACATAGAACATGCAAGAATCCCACAAAGTGAGTGAGCGACATGACAGCTTGGTGATTGAACTGAGACGCCACGTGCAAATAAACGCGATTGCCTGGCGTCATGGCACTCCTTTTAATGACGTCATCACGTCATCTCCCAGACGACGACCTGATGCCTATTGCAGACCGTGGCAGCGAGAGACCACCGCACATGCCTGTGGTGTGTGACATAGGCATGGTTTGAACTTGTATATTACACACTGCAGTCATGGTGCAACTGGTATAAATTGTTTCTATAGGTTAAATGACTACCACCGGAGGCAGATGTAATGATGGGATTATAAGGCTTTCAGCTCAGACAGTTACTTGTGCAATTACCATACCTGCAACTTAATGCAATCTATCTATCTATCTATCTGTCGATCTCTATCTTACTATCTATCTATCTATCTATCTACCTATCGATCTATCTATCCATCTATCTCTCTATTCGTCTATCTATCCATCCATCTATCTATCCATCTATCCATCTTTCTATCCATCTATCCGTCTATCTATCTATCTATCTATCGTAATGGTTTTAATTTCGAGACATCTTTATGTTGAGGTGAAATGTTTGGTAATAGTGGTAGGTGGAATTGCAACTCACATACATTACATCGTTGTGTTGCATAATATTCATGGTATCAATTATTCCAGTGCATGCAACAAAAGCAAAACAATTCAATTAGCTAAGACTAAACATTAAACGTTTTTTGCTCTTTTACTGGAGCCGCCACTAACCAGCACCAGAGTAAATCTGAGGATTGCTAAGCTCATTTTGTCGTCTGCCAGTGGAACGTTTCTTTTTTTCGCGGAAAATGGAAGCCGCGGTGCAGACGAATAACATTCCTGACTCCTAGATAGGAGAGCTGCAGGAAGTCAAGTGCGCTCTCCAGGCAAAGAGGCTGTGAGGTCACAGACAAGAACAATGGACGGCAGCCAAAGGGATAGAATGAATCAATGAGCTAACTGCTGGAACAGATGAGACTGTGTCTGTTTGTTCGATGTTTATTTTTTGTATAGTTTGGGGAGGAGAGTGCTAGCTTACCTGTCAAAATATTGGCAACTTTATTTAATGATTATGCCCGGATTGCCTTGTGATTGGTGCCTATGCTGGGACAAGTAAAACACCCCACCCTGGGGTGGAACGTGGTGTGGAATCCAAAACTTTTATCATTTTATCGTTACGTCTACGGCTAGTCATATAATAGAAAGAAAAAAAAAAACAGACAATTAAATAAAAAGATGGATAAGTTATAAGTTAAAAATCATAGAATATACTAAAATGGTTTTAACGGAAAAGACATTTGCATAATGCATTGAGGTGCGCAGAGAAGATTTTTAGATTTAAAAAAATTAAGCGGGTATAAGAAATAGACCGAATTAAGAGCATCTTATATATCCTTAATAGAAAAGTGTCTTTAAGTGAGCTTCTGGGGTGTTCTATTGTCTAAGTAAGGTTTTCGTCTCGTCATCCCACATGTTCTCTGAAATATGAAATATGAAATATCTCGCGACTTGCGGAATAATTATGACTAATGGATTCTTGCAATGAAATGGCATTCGAGTGCAAGTCATTTTCATGGGAAATCTTGACGACAAATAAAAAGAAAACCTGAAACACTCCAGACTAATACATCTTTCTCAGTCTGTTGAGTTCATCCTCATCAATTGTTTGAACGGCAGCAGCAGCAGCAGCCGCACCAGCGGCAGTAGTAGCAGTAGAAGTAGCATAAGTACTGTAGTAGGAGTAGTAGTAGTGCAGTAGCAGTAGCAGTAGTAGTAGCAGTAGTAGTAGTAGTGGTAGTAATAGTAGGAGTAGTTGGCAGCAGTAATAGTAATAGTAGTAGCAGTAGTCCTGCAATATTTATGTAGTAGTATTGGTAGTAATAGTAAGAGTGACAGCAGCAGTAGTAACAGTAGCAACAGTAGTAGGATGTAATAGTAGAAGTGACAGTAGTTAGCATCATCATCAACTTCGTCATCACCAGCAGCATCAGCAGCATCAGCAGCACCAGAATTTCCTTGAACTTGATAGTCCAGGGATGCACCCAAGGATGGTCCCCTTCTCAAGGTGACTTGAAGGTCACTCCAGGATGGGTCTTGCACCAGCAGCAGCAGCAGCCGCCTCCCCAATTAATGATGTATGCAACTAGTCCAAGTGCATTTGGGGGTAAACTGGTGAAAGACCTAACACATGGTATGAAATCATTTGCTGACTTGCCAAGATTTGAGTCGTATTTCCATTGAGTCACTGTGACTCCATGGTATTTCTAAGAAACTTCCTGGTGAAATTGGAATTAGGGAGACCATTTTTGACAGAAATACTTGTTAGTGGATGACTGTTCAGTAGTCAATGAAATTATTAAAATTTCACCCTCAATTTGTTCAATGGTGAAACATCGATAACTAGAAAGTCATCTTTGGAAATAAGAATAAATATTCAATGATATCAATCATATTTAATTTGTTTAATATTTAATGATTAAAATTGGTAAATATTTAATAATTAGGTAAATTACGAGAAGGTCATCTTTGGAAATAAGATTGAAAAGCCAATAAATAAATATATAAGGGATCATCTCTATTGAATTGTAATCTTCATTACAAAAGAATGAATATATTTACATTGTTTTTTAATTAATTACATTTAGTTTGTTAATTTGACCGGAAGCACACTTCGGCTATTATTGTCCCGGTTGAGCCTAAGTTGGATGGCTGTTTCATACTTCATCTCATTGCCATGGTCCCTACATGGGCAATTGTGCCGCGTGCGTTTTCCGTGTGATTGGATAAAAGCAAGGAAAACGCATGGTTTTTGCCTCATTATAATTAGCTAAAAACCATGCGTTTTCCATGCGTTTATCCTTCTCATGGAAAACGCATGCGGCACATTTAGTCATGTACCTGTCCTAATTAGCCAATCAGGTGCAGAAATACAGGACCTAAAGCACTAATTCACCCATCCGTCCATTTTCAGAAGTGATGAGGATTTTGAGTATCTCTTCCGTTTGCGAACTTTACTCTCAGACTGATAGGTTAACAGACTGCCTAGCTCCCTGACTGCACTCATGTCAGAGTAATTGGGCTAATAATGCTCTTCTCTCCAAATGTGTTTACAACTTTTACTTGTGCTAGGATCCCAATTGTTTTTCACCTCAACTGTACTTGGTCTAGTTCACCTGTATTCAATGCCCTTAATCATTTTAAGTGTGAAACTCCTTTACTAATGAGGCAATTTACTCGACCAGCATGTGGTGAAGATTACAATTCAATACAGAATTCTAATGTCCTTAAGTGCAGTTCGGTTGCGTAATTGTTTTTACTTTATCCTCCTGTACTGGCTAAGTGGTTAAAATCTTGCTGGAGGGCATAGATGCTTGGTGCTTGGAAGTATGTTTCTTCCAAGCCTGGTGCATGGGTTCGAACCCTACTCGTTGCACTGTTTGTAAGTTAAACTCCAGATGACGTCATGTCAGTCCTTGACTCCCATTGGCTAAAGCAGTCTCTCAACCAATAAGATTCCTGGATTCGCATGACATCCTCTGGAGTTTAGCTTCCAAGTCTAGGAAATTGGATGTTATGCCGCATCTCAGTCTTTCTTTTGTATGGAAGCCCACAGGCGTTTGCCAACATATATGACATTGCTCAGTGATGACACACTTATACTTTAATAACTAATACCAAGGCTACTGACTGCCTTAATTGGCTTCTCATCTCAAGAGCCCCCTATGTCATTTGTAACTGCCAATCAGAATGTAGCTGAATATATTAGGAAATGCCCTGAGCTTGATGGCAATTATTTTGCTAGTTTACCAGTTAGACCTCAATACAAACAAATTAGCTTAATAGCATATAGGCTGGCTTATGGCATTGAATGTCTAACAGTGAAATTGCATATCAATTTGTTTTGTTTGCATTGATTACACTCAATTCTTAAACAAAGATTACTCAGGTCACTTAATTGGCTTAAAGCTGACAGCAGACTGTGCTTGGGAGATATTGGCCAATCAGGAAGCGCCATCATGTGTGTAGATGGTGAAATATGCAAATCTGGCATCAGAGATGAGAATTAAACATTTCCCATCGTACAGGCAAGGAATTCCTTGTATATAAGTGGTAAATACCCATAAATAATGGAAGTTATCACTTAGAATAAGAAGGAAAATTATTTATTATTTTTGTGTATAATATAGCCATTTTTGATGTGTAATATGATATTATTGACTGAAACCAGCCCCATCATTGAAGGCAGTTACGCAGGGGGAGTAAAAGCTGTTCTTGACAAAGTCAGTAGCCTTGGTCTTACAGTATACTAACTTGCTAAGGGCTGTCATGATGGCAAACGCCTGTGGGAAGCCGAAGATACTCATCATAATGGAATATTTCACCTTTGTGCTTATATATTGATACTCCTGTGGTTTCCTGTAGTGAAAACCAATTATCATAGATTAGATTTTATTTATTTTAAATTTTTTTGTATTGCTTAATTTAGGGACTGATGAAAATTTACGCAATAAATGAATATGTAGTAAATATTATAAAAATTGTGCAGCATCTGAAGATATGTCCATCATCTGGACTGAAGATGACACTATAATTATACTTATTTAAGTAATTAAAGAAAGCTATACTTTTCTGTAATAACACTCCATATACTTCATTGTCACCACGGACTGCAGGCGCTGACATCATTGTGGGTGGTCCCTCGGCAGCGATGACATGATCATCTCAGAGGAGTCACCCATCTCAATATTTTATTAAATGAAAATCTCTGTATTTTAAGATGTGTTTGTTATAATAGTGGGCATAATAAATGAATCTGAATCTATCTCAACCCTTATTTTGTCTATCTTCGTTTTGGCGAATTTGCCTTTCTGTCTCAACACACCCACCTAACCAACCTCTGCTGCAGAATTTAAACGAAAATGAATAATTTTGTTTAAATTTTTTGGTTGGTCACAAATTTTGCCTTGGTTGAATTATCATCTATCATTTTGCTACCAACAAAGTGTCAAGCTGTCATTCTGCTAATAACCTCGTGTAATTACTGAGGCTTTTGCGAACAATGATTGCAATTGCACTTGAGTGATTACACTGCCAGTTTGCATTCTATTCTTGCAAACTTTGGTAGATTTATTACATCACAGCTTTCATATTTCATTGTCTTTGGCCCAATTGCTAATATTGGTCATTTTATCAGAACAAATTTTGCTAATGCATTAATGTTGTTCAACCATAAATATTAATGATTTAAGAACTACTTGATTTATTGAAATTGGGGAAATTATGAAAGGGGGATCGGTCAAAGAGAAAGACATCCAGACAGACAGCATGCCATTGACAGAAAGACAGAGATATTGAGGCAGATTAGGAGAGAATGTTAGAGGAAAGCTTGCACATTATTGTGTGGGTGGAACCACGAGTCACGATACTCTATTGTGACTCCATGGAAGAACTACATGAGACTCCAGTCTTTGTGTTGTGACCATCTTGCGTTATATGTGGGTCTGGTGTGAAAGGTAAAAAATAAATCTATTTTGTATGCTCACCGCTAGTGTACTTTGTAATTAGGGATCACCTCACCTTTAAGACCACGAAGTCTAAAAATGTGCAACAGTTCAAAAGAAAACGTAGAGTCTTTTACATAGATAAATATTAATTCATTTGATTGCATGCATTGAGTATGATTGACATTGTTGTTTAATCCTGTAAATATATACTGCATACATGTACAGAGTGTCAACACCGATAGGCTTTGGCCTTTTTGACATCCTACTTTTTTTTTGGTGAAATAAAAATTTGAATTAAATTGAAGGGAAAATACAATGACCTCGTTGTAATGTGACTTTCGCTGCCATTAAACCGGTCTTTATATAATACTATACTTCCCCTAAAGCAGTTGGGTGTCAATGTATGGCTGACATGCTGTGTCCTCTAAATCTTAGCATCCCATCATTACGTCTGCTTCAATTGTTAATCATTAGCTGACTAGGCTTCAGACATTGAGTTCTGACACATTGTAATAACATTTTATGTTGTGCTGATATCAATGAATACAGGTGTGCTGATGTGAATACATGTGGACGAACTATGGCACCTTGTTATAAACCATCTCAAGTTTGCTTATGTAATGATCACAATGTCAGGTGCAGCAGAAAGTCATCCGCTTTTAAGATTCCATATCAGTTAAGCCACAATTGGTAACCTCTTTAATATGGCAACCTCACTATTAAGCACATTAGCCAAGAGTGGCCTCAGTAGAGAGGTTTCATTGTATATACAATATTGGGACAGTGGAATCTCACCTTGAAGACCTCCCTTTATATGCAAGACTTAGCGGTCACACTGGTTAGGTGGTCCCAATTGCGCAGTCCCAATAACTGTCGAGTGACCTTCATAATGAGGTTGTGTCAATAGAGTGATCATGCGATGTGGTCTTAACGCTGAAGTTATCTTTAAGCAGAGGCAGATCATGTTTAGGACGAATAAACTCTATATCTGTCCCTAATATCTTTACAGTAACTACATTAACTTCACAGTAACTACAATGAGGAACACCACTTAGTGCTGGAGAGGGAGTTGGTGGGTTGAATGACATTTCATCAATCCCCAGCAATTTGTTGTAGATATGGGGGAGTCATGACATGACCCTGATAACTGCTCCTGTTTAAGTGGCCTCCTAACTACCAGATATACTGATAACGGTTTCTGTTATTTCAGGCTATTGTACACCTGTTGCCATCAAGTTTGCAGACTAGGGCATGTTTATACGTCATGTTTGTACACCATTATTACATGTAAGCATTTGGGTTAACGCGTGGTCTTAATGGCGAGGTGGTCGTAATTTAGAGGTAGAATACAGTGGCGGGAGAGAATGTGATCCAGATTTCATGGGTGGAACATAGATAGAATATAACGCGAGCCAATTTTCAATAGTCATAATAGATGCGACCCAAATTTCATCAGTACAATAGAATGCAGTAGTAAAAATAGAATGCAATCAGAATTTCAGTAGTAAAAATAGAATGCAATCCAAATTTCATCAGTACAATAGTATGCAATCCAAATTTCAATAGTAAAAATAAAATGCAATCCAAATTAAGTAGTAAAAATATAATGCAATCCAAATTACAGTAGTACAAATGGAATGCAATCCAAATTTCAGTAGTAAAAATAGAATGTGAACCAAATTCAATGTCAGAATAGGATATAATCGGATTATGATTGTGAAGATAGGATAGGATACGAGTAAAATTTAATGATGCAGTAGAGTATGGTTGGAATTTATGCGGTATAATAGAAATTGATCCAAATTTCAGTAGGAGGGGATAGATAGAATATGATCCAAATTTAAAGCACAATAGTTTCAGCTGTGAAGCTGTCTCAAGGTATTGTTTCAGTGTATTTGAATATTGATATATTGTATTCTCTAATGTATGTTTTTGAAGACATTTAACGAATACCTCGTAGGTGGGGACTTTTGATGCCTGAGCATGGATACATTAGTCAGTGGACACACTAGTGCCATCCTTGTAAATCAAATATATTTTCATGTAATAAATAATAATAATCAATGTTATTATGAAAGTAGTAGCCATCATTAGAATAATTTGATTGCTATGTTATGTGACATAACTTCCATGAAATACCCCATTATCTTGATCAATTCCAGGGATGTTAGGATATTACCCCCTTAGCCTTTATTAGTGGGGTTTAGATAGGTTGCCAGCAGGTGCAGAATTTAGAACGCTTCAGGTATTCCCACATTGAGTCGCTCTGTATACCTAAGTACTTTGCAATGCTTGGGATACTTGGTAATATGGAGTCATACCTAGTACATAATAAACGATTACTCTGGAATATCGCCATTAAGACTATTCTTAGTAGAAATTAACGTTATTGCATTAACGGTGAATTAATTGTGAAGTATGTTGGTAACGATAGCCGAAGTCCGAAAATGGTTGATCCTTATTGTAAGGTGGTGTGAAACCCCTTGGAGCATAATATCTAATAATGAATTTAGAACTATATGAATGTTATTTATAATATTTGAAAATATTATTTTTAAAAAATATTGGAAAATATTATTTTTTTTAAATTGGAAAATATTACTTTTTCTAAAAATATATATTATGAAAAACCTTGCAAAGTGCTCTCAATTAATGTCCCAATTCGGTGGTCTTAACTGTCAAGGGGTCCTAAAATTGAGGTGATCTTAAGACGGGGTTCCCTGTATACAGTTGATATGTGTCTCAGGCATAATACTAGTATTAGTGAGATGCAAATAGATAAGTGTGTATGTGAGATGCCAGTGGTTTATAGCATTACAAGGCCACTCCAGCAACTTGGGTGCTATCAAGCCGAATACCTTGGATACCTGAGGGATGCTAAGGGGGTGCTCAGCATCCTTGCTTCAGCTGAACTGATACAGGTGAATCTTGGATAAACCAAGGGTGAATCTGCATTCAGAGATGTACAATGCAACTCTGAATGAAGACCACCTCATCAGTAAAAGGGTGCTGAAATTCGACTGGGGGAGTCTGTTCTGAGCATATTTGTTATCAGGGTGTCAAGTGACTCCTATACACTGTATTCCTATTTTATCCTATTTTTCAGAAAATTCCTATACATTCCACCCAGGAAATGTACTTTTCTGGAGTGATACATTCCTACATTGTAGCAAAATTCCTATAAAACCTTATTTTTTTCTTCTAGCAACTTTCCCATATTGGCTAATTATATATATTGGTATTTCGATTTACTCAATGACTATGGCAGTTTTTATCAATTAAAAACTGATAGGGTCCCGTTGGTGTGCCTCTGGCCTCTAGAGCGCATGATATTCAATTTAACATTATAATAATTAGTGTAAGACTTTCTTAACCTAACTGCTACATTGTATAAAGCATGGACTATTTATCATTCATGATTTTTGGCAGAATTTTTATGCAGATTTGCTGTGGTGAAGTCTTAAACTAATTAAATTAAATATGTGGTCATAATTTTAAGCATAGATTAGAGATATTAGAATGAATGAACAGTAAGCATTCCTGGAGGCAAAACTTCATTTAAAAATGCATGGCTTAATGCCATAGACTGCTATGAACATGTACTGAATTCATGTTGTTGCTTAGGTAAAGATAGCTATCTTTCTACATATGTATTACTTGATTTATTATTTTATTTTTTAAGTCCTCAAGAAAGTGACCTTTTTGTAATTGAATTTGAGTTTTATTAAATCTGAATCTGTGAAAATTGCATGTTTCACTGGAGGCGTCCCCCAGCTATACACTGTTAAAATTGTAATGTATAAAAGAAGAATAGAGCAAATAAATGTGGTCTGAATCGGGTTACGCTGTGACAATTCTGGACACTCACAGTTGCTTCAACGTGCTAAAAAAAAACACCCAAAAAACAAACACTTAGAAGCTATGAAAATGGCTAAGATCCTTGACAAAGCAAGCTGATACTTAAACAAATTCCTCAAGCAGCAGCTGGACCCTCTACGGCTGGGCAGAAGTCGGAAGGAAAGCTGTCTGTACATGGCCAATTGTGCCACTTGCGTTTTCCATGAGAAGGATAAACGCATGGAAAACGCATGGTTTTTAGCTAATTATAATGAGGCAAAATCCATGCTTTTTCCGTGTGTTTGGATAAACGCATGGAAAACGCATGTGGCACAATTGGCCATATATTAAGCCCAAAGATAGCGCTCTTCAAGCTGAAATCATTCGGCTAGCCAAAGTGGCCACTTAAATACATTTTCAGAACATGGTACATAAATATCCCAACTATTTTGTGAGTAATGTACATTGTACGAGGTTGTATAATAAATTGTATTTTGTGATAAACAAGCGTGGTGTGCTGGTGATGGCTAAAGAAGAGGTGGGGGCCATCAGTGATTCAATTTAGATGTGTTTACTTTTACTTATTTTTTTATAATTCCATACCCATTCTGTATCTTTTTTTAATCTGAAATTCCAATATTGCTCCTATATTTCCTGTAATTTTTCCTGTATTTCTCCTATATTTTGGGGTGGAAAATTCCTTTATGCCTATATTTTGATGCTTACAGTGTGTTTGACACCCTGCATGGTTAGTTACCCAAAAATGAAAACGAAGAAGAATTGCCCCTAAATGTTGAAATTCAGATGTGACATTCTTATTTTGAAGTACAATACAACTGCTAAAATAAAGTTGACAATCATATGCAGTTAGCACATTAACACGACTGAATACTTAGACTTTCTTCTCCCCATTGAAGTGTACATGTGTTCCAATGAAGACTGTCTCGCTTTCAAGACCAACAGATTTTGATGCAATGAAGGTCTTACCTCTTCCAAGGTCTTACAAAGTTGTATTAAAAGCTGAATGTTTTTCCTTAAATTCTTGAGTATCAACTTCACTCAGTTAGGTTTTTTTTTTGGTTTTTTTTAAAGCTATTTTTAGTCTCCCATGTGTGGCTGGTATTTAGGATATCTAGATTATGACTTTTTAGAGAATGATATTTTTTGGTTTTGTAAGATTTCATGACTTAATTCTTTGCGTGAATGTGATGATCTGATGTCGAATTTTGAAATTCTTGTGAAAATCTTCCTGCTGCTGTTTTGTTTTGTTTTAATGACCTGGAACTGTGAAGTGTTTTTACTAATTTTGAAAACACTCTTCCAAGTCAATGTTCACAAAACATTGATCTAAAGTCAGGAAAGGCAAACAAGCCTGACTTAAAAAGATAAAAAAGATCACGGTAGTAAATTAGGAAAGCAAAAAATCATCAATTGTAAATTGTGCTGATCTATGGTGGTAATTTTACAACAGGAATAACATCATTATTTCTTTCAGTGACTATGCCATATATTGTTTTTGCTTATCGTGCTTGCTTTCTGTTCAGTATTATTTGTTCGCCTAACACCGGAAAGCACAGAGTTTGCGTTGTTGATAACCAATGTACGTGATGGGCCGCATCATAATTGGAGTCAGCAGCAGCAACAGCTTCAGTAGCATCAGTTAGAGATGAGGGAAAGATGCTACACAGTACTCTGGTTTCAACATAATTATGCTGATTATTTGTTGCACCTTATAGTACTAGAGCCGTAGATATTTTGGTCTCCCACAGTCCCTGCTAACCACAGGAAACCACTGTTATCCTAAATTTATTATTTTGTTTACTCCATGGGTGGGATTTTTTACTTGCACAAGCATATATGCATGAGTACAATAAGACAAAGGTCACAAGTACTATACAAGGATTGAATGCATGACCTTGAGCAGAGCTAACCAAGGTCATAAGCACTAGCCCACTCAGCATAAAAATTAAGAACAAGATTCTGATGTCTACGTCCCATGCGATGTGACAGACTCTAAAGTGTGGCTCCTCAACAGCGTAAAGAGTCTTGGGACCATGATTTTAATCCAAGCACCAAGAGTCACTGCCTTAGAAGCTGCGATGATAACCACTTGGCCACAGCCCACCGCAGCAGCAGTGAGGATGAGGAGAAGATGCTGAGTATGACTACAACATATGCTGACTATTAATTGCACCTCTGAGTACTAGGGTCTTAGATTGTGTGGAAATAAACATGGGAGGCCAAGGATGCTACTCACTGCGAAGCCAGTCGCTGAGGGACATTTGAGAATAACATTTGCCAAGATGCCAAGGTTGTATCCGAAGGTCAAATAGCTAAGATTTAGTTAACACGCTGTGCGATTAATTTAATTGTCAGATGCAAAGTCACATAACGGTTTTCGATGGTATTGTGTTGAAATCATTTGATAGGTAACATGGTTACAATAATGTACATTGCAAAGTAGTAAGAAGACGCTCTTCATGAGCTACATCTCATGAGCTGGATGTCAGTCGCAAGGACATTGAATTGGTGGTGCCTCGTATATACTTGGTATCTATGCTGGGGCGAGTTAAAGACCTCACCCATGTGGTAAATGTGTAACGCGGTGGCCTATTTGGTGGGGACTCCCAAGCCTTATCAGCTCACCATTATGTCTGCCTCTGGCAGCTGGTCATATTAGCTGACGAAGCTTCATTCAAGTAGCAATGACACAATATAAAACAAATCCTAAAGGCAATTCTTTTCTTCTCATGAGGGAAAATGATCAGGTCAATTTGGGTCAAAGTGCAGTGGCCTTAATTATGAAGTTATCTCACTAAGTTATGATTTCACTGCATTTATTTCATTTAAGATAATTTGCCATTTTTAGAATTATCCCATGAACATGTGTATTTTTCTTTTCTTTCTTTTCTCTTCTGCAATGTTGACATAGGTATTCAATTAACATTCAGAAATCCTTAAACTTCACCCCTTTTGGCTTTCTCTCTTTATCATCTTGTATCAATTCTCGCTTCCCCTAATCAAATCTCCCCACAATATTTCATGTTTGCATGGCCTTCACATGCTCGTTGCACGAAAAGCCTGATAACCCAATTATGTGAGAATCTCTGGCACTTGTTACATTGTATTCAGTCGAACAAGGCAGAACTTGTTCATGTGTTGTTTGAGATGGCAAAGATGTTTTGGTGGTCACACAGCATGTAATGTCATGCAATTGGGCAGGCATCACTGCATGGCATGTTATAAATATATAATGAACATAGCTAAACTATTAAAGCTACAGATTGTTACTAGGCAGATTACACCGTATATGAGATGAGAGATAATCTTAAGCTAGTCAAGCCTGTTTACAACACTATGCAATATGGTTTCAGGTATATTATGTATCAAGGTGCTATGATTTGGAATTCTTTACCTGTTGAATTAAAAGAAGTTGATGAATTAGCAAAGTTCAAAGATTTATTAAGACGTTGCAATCCCTTAGAAAGTTGATTGTGGATCTGTCAGCAGAATAATCTATGATCATTGTGTAGTTCAGGCATAATCTCATTCTAATCATCTGTATATACTAGCCGGCTAAGAAGCTTTATAGCTTATGTTTTATTGGGTTTGTCTTACACGTCTGACTATAAATAAAATTGTATCTTTCTCATCTCATCTCATCTCATCTCATCTCATTTTATCTTATCTTATCTTATCTTATCTTATCTTATCTTATCTTATCTTATCATGAGGTGGTTGTCTTTATGTGAGGAAAATTATAATCATGATGACAAAAATATTTTCAAAACGTTATTTCCAAATCATAGTTTTAATTTTGATGTCTTCTTAATAGTTTGGTTTCACCCCATGCATTGTTCATGTCCCTTTGCACGGGAAGTATCCATCATCTTATCCTACTCCTTTGTAAAAAATAACTGCAGTTGCAATTCTAGTGGTTTCCTGAGGTAAAATCAGATGCCATGTGGGGGTTAGATTATGTAATACCAGTGTTAATTTGGAGTATGCCAAAATAATGTTGATGTAGTTTCAGGTAAAAAACAAAAGTTGGGATTAAATCAACTTCTAATGGTGTTATTCGCAAAAATAATCTCAAGAATGCTTATCTACAACATTTATTTATGTTTTTTTAGGTCAGAGGCAATGAAGTGTGTCAGGTGTGGTTGGCCATCCAGGAAGATTCCATCTCCATATTGGAGTATGCAACTTTGGTGAGTAGACTTTATTATTTCATATTTCGTGATGGTTATTATTTATCCATGAGAGCTAAGGATGGTGTTTGCAGCAGCCAAACTGGAGATGCCAAGCTCAGTCAAGCTGCAATGTTCTCCTAAATTATATGATATGTCGAAGGATCGTTGCTACAACTTTTGGTATGAGTGGTTCCCGAGCGGATAAGACCAACACTAACTTCGATGAAATGTGATGTCTTGTAACGTTTTACAGCCAATTTCGTAGACATGGAAACTAGTCTCATAGACTTGGAAGCAGAGGACGTCATGTGAGTTCAAAAGTCTTATTGGTTGAGGAACTGCCTTAACCAATGGGAGTCCTGATTTTCACATGACGTCCTCTGCAGTTTAGCTTCCAAGTCTATGAAATTGGCTGTACAATGTTATAGGTTTGCTTGGATGGAGGTTAACACGAAGAACTTGAGCCTGTTGCTTTCAATCTATGGAGCGGATTTCGCTAAAATATACAACACTGTTAATCCGACTCATCATTCGCTTGAAGCACAGTGTTGGATGTTATATACCTTTCAATCTGGCGAAAAGGCAACACTGATGCGACGGCACGACTTGTTGTTTTGCTTTAGCTGTGTTTCTTATTAGGTATTTTTTCTTGTGCTCAACAATCCAAGAAAATAGGCAATCAGTCAGGTTTACGAAAGTTTATTGGATTCATTTCATGATTAGCTAAAGTTTGTCTGGTGAGAATTTGTAGCAACTACTAGACTCTGGTCTGTTACAAAAAGAAGCCAAGGGAACTGAGGAGAAAATGAGGGAAGAATGCAGTTAGAAGGCTTGCTTTCTTCCTACTTTAAACAAGTGTGCCTGGTTGGCAAATTAGAAAACATTGTTATCGCTTCGTGTGTGTTTCGCGGTGAAAAACTAGCTGATTAAGTGAGCGATAATGCAGGGCTGGACTGGAGCGCACTCTAGCGGAGGCGACAGGAAGTGAATGATTAGCATCTTGCAGGAGTCTGGCCCTGATGGGAGATGGTAAAACTGCAGCAGCAGCAGCAGCATCAGAGTTGACAGGCTAGCCATGTCACATCCTAATCCTCCCGCTCAGCTTTCGACTTAATTAGCTTCAACAGTACGCTAACGACTTACTAGCCAAGACACCCTTGAAATGGAGTTAGGTATGACGTTTCTGTGAAGGGTGGCCAAGTGGTGACTCTGGCAGCTTCTATGGCTGCTAGCAACTCGCGGTGCATGGATTCAAATCCCTGGTGTCTCTGCGCTGTTTGTGAGCCACATTTTAGTCCATGTTCCATCGCATTGGATGTTCTGAGATAAATCATGGCCTGTTATTAATAATGTCAAAGCAGGGAATCTGCAGCAAAATTAACCAGTACCCATAGATGTTTCCGTGAACCATCATACTTCAAATCTAACAGAGCTAAAACCGAAAGATAATCTCTGTAATACCTGGTATGCAATGTCATATCAGGATGTTGTTCAAGTGGGTGCAAGCGTGACTTTCCCCATCCCTCTGATTTCTGCGGTCGAACTTTGTAGTTGCAAAAATTGTCTCATCGATTCGTTCTTGTAGGCAATTTAATTCTAAGCATAATTTATACTGGCAATGTGTCTTGTGGCAAACGATTATTTATCTATCAGTGCAACCTACTCTTCTTCTTCTTCTTACTTTGCGCTGAAATATCCCGGGTTTCCGGGTAGCTCTACTCTGAAATAAATTTTGTAGGAGCTGCACTACAGTTTTGGTTTCGGTTGTTTATATTGGTGTCGGAAATAGATTTATTTTCTTATTATTATTTTTTTTTTATTCCGACTTGGTTTCACTACTTTTTATTTTTATGGTTATTTTTTTTCCACTTCGTTTTCCAGTTTTACTACTTTTTCTTTCAGTTTAATAACTACCTTATTAAGTATGTGTGTGCTTCTTGAGAATAGTAGATCCTTTTTAATTGTCAGCCCTTTTGCTATTATAGCTTGACATGGTGTTAGTCTATGTTCTTGTGATTCTTCCTGTAAGTTACATAGTCTACATGTTTGGTTTTGGTATTTGTTTTTGAAATTTCCTATTATGTCTAGCATTCCGTTTCGAGCTTTGAAGATAATACTTGTGTTTTCTCTGTTGTACTGGTTTGTGTAGTTTGCCTTTTTGTCCTCTATGTATCCTCGGTTAGGTACTTGATTTTGCTTTTCTCATTCGTGTTTTTGAATAACTCTTTCCTGAAGACTTTGTGTACTGTTTTTCTTATATAGTTCTTAGCTTTTTTTGGAGTCATTCTTTTTATCTCATATATATTAATTTTGTATTTTTCGGTTGTTGTCTCAATGCTTTTAAGCCATTGTGTTTTTTCATTGTCTTGTATTAGGTATTTAGTTATATTATTTGTGTTTTTGTATATTCTATAGTACATGTTTATCTTTTTTTTGTCAATGATTCTCTCGATGTCCATTAAATACAAGGTTATTGTTGATGATAATATTCTCGTAGCCGTCTGTATTTAACCTTGACCTTTGACCTAGGTGAACTGATTTTTATTTCCATGACTGGCTTACAAGTTACCAGGCAAATGTGACCTCTTGGTAATAATTAATTATGTGTCAAAGGAGTGCAATAAAAACAATTGATGTGTTAATTTGGTCTTGAGTCAAGAGAAGCCTCAAAATGGCATTCTAACCTTGACCTTTGACCTCGCTCAACTGAGTTTCGTCTCCATGCTTGCACATCTGTATCATTTATGATATTGTATTGATATACTGAGTAAGACTTCATTTTTTCATACATTTTACATAAAATAATGATAGAATGTTATCGTGTAATTGAATTAAATGCCAAAAAGAAACAACAACAAAAAACGAAGTCCTTAAACGCAGCATTCTCATTGTAATCTATCATTTAAAAAAAACACCAAAAATCGTTAAAATGCACCAAAACTGTTGGAAAACCAGTATAATATCACCAACAATAACCTTGTAGTTAATTGAAGTGAATTACCAACTAATTAGAGACCCTATACTTAAGAGTATTGAATGGAAACGTAACATCTAAAAAGGCAATTATGAAAACGCAGAGAGTGACAATAGCCACTAGTAACTACAAAATAGGTCAACTGTCACTGGAATTAGCATATTGTGGTGATAGATATGCGGCTAATGATAGGCTGGTGTATGTCTAGTGCATGAATTTAAATGAAATAGACTGGCCTGTTGAATGTGATTGATGCTGTTGTGACATCATAGCAAATGCTGTTGTCAGGGACTTGTGTTAGTGTTGTGAACAGTACACTGGATTACAGTGTGACCTCGCCATTGAGACAACCCTTGTATCAGAATTTCGGTCTTAAATGTAGGGTGGTCTTAATATTGAGGTAATATACTGACAAAACTATAATATGGGAAATATAATTTTATGGTCTTAGTAGTTAGGTGGTCATAATTATGAAGTGATCTTATAACGAGGTTCCACTGTATTTTAGCTCAATTTATTGATAGTGATGTGTATGAATGTCTGTATATATTATAACACAATGCATATAGATCATGGCATCATTTATGCTAATATTTGCAGTTACTGGTTTCAATGTAATATTTCAACCGTGTCATGCAATAATAATAAAAAAATACTTTATTGAATGATTTAGGATGCAGATGGGTGGAATTGTGCTGTCATGCTATACATGTATATTAGCATTCAAATAATCTTAGTTTCACAGATTTATGGAATTTTGTTGCCATATTAGATTTTGTCATTCAAATAATCTTAGCTGACAGAACAGTTAAAAGCTCATTACAATTAGTAGCAGTATTTTCACATTTAAACTAGGAAGTATTAAATCTATGTATTAAATCTATAAATTACATTAAAAACACAGCTGTTGACCAGAATCAGGTCATAGAATATAAAGTTTCTGATAACATACTGATATCATGGTGGCTCCATGCTGATATGGTGTTTGGTGAAACATGTTTTTGTATCATGTCAAATTACATAGCAGAGCACATGCTACTACATTTAGTGCCATCATTCACTAATATATTAGTGATATAATGTGATATAATATTTAGTCATTGTCATAATTAAATTGTCAGTTATGTGTTTTTAAATGTATATGCATTTACATTCCATATTATGTATGTAATAGTATAGTTAGCATGTGTATATTTACTATTATAATTTACTTATATACATTTGGTATATTTTTCATATGCTTTTATGTATTTGCTATTATAATTCACTTATATGTATTACTTTTATATTCCACTTATTTACATGTATTATTATAATTGACTCATATGCAGGTAGTATTATCATTCACTTATGATATTTATTTAAGGTAATAATTCACATGTGTAAATTATATACATTTAGCACTATAATTCACTTTTAATATGACTATTATAAAGTTTAGCATAATAATTCATTTGATAATATAAACAATACATTGAGTATTACAATTCACTGGCTAAGTGACCTATGCTTTGCAATGATCTAGCTCTCTGCCTAGTGGCCCACTAATAGTCCACTCTGACTGCATGGAGACATGTGTTGAGGCCATGACCTTGAGATGTGAGAGGTCCTCTCCTGGTCCTCCCCGTGACCTTCATTGTGCTCCTGAAGGTCATAGTCCTTTGACCTTGGGTTGTGGATGTCACAATGACCTTGCTCTATCAATTGTGATGTCTGTCACTTCAATTTCATGCACTGCACCCTAGCATAAAGACTGGCAGGGCACAGGGAAATTACTAATGTCTGCCATGATTTGTTATGGTTTTATGGTGAGAGTTATCTCAGACTGATACTGTTCTTGTAATAGATCTTCGGGGCTCGATACAAATGTATATAGTCATTTAATACAGACATAATGGAACCCCGCCATTAGGACCACCCTTGATGCATATTTTGTTGGGACTTAATGGTGAGGTGGTCTTAATAGTGGGGTAAAAATACCATGGCAAGAATGTGATAGGGTGAAAGGATGAGTAGTCTTGATTGTTATGTGGTCTTAATAGTGGGGTAGTCTTAATATTGAGGTGATCCTGAAGTAGGTTTTTCACTGCAATAACCATGCATTTAGTGTTTGGTATGTGAGTGATATATAACCACTGAGTTCATTATTTTGTATTGAAAGTTTATAGGTATTCTACTTCGACTCATTATGGTAAAAATATGCCAAAATAGAGTGGTCTTAAACTCGCTTAATTGTGAAATAGTGGAGTAATGGTGTGTTGTTTAACACAGCCATCCATTGTATCGTGTATAAACTAGATGATTATCCAAGATTGCATTTGATAATTTTGCAGTTTTCAATACAAAAAAGAATCAGATATATTCTGGGCTGATGACTTGCAGTTTTGCCTCGTTGCAAATGACCTTTGAGAGCAATGAATTATGACATATGGTTCTGCTAGTCATTTTGCAAGTCATTGGTCACCAGGCTCTGGCTGAAATCTAGTCCATCAAATGTCAAATAAATGTTTATCTGTGCAACTGCTACTCTTAGTTTCATTAGTATACACTATACACTGGCGTATCCAACCCGGCCTCTACTGGGGGGGGGGGGGGCAATAGCATGACTTTTATAGGGGTCTCTGTCCGTAAGGCTGGCACGGGCTGGGGGGGGGGGGGGGGGGGTCAATAGCATGACTTTTATAGGGGTCTCTGTCCGTAAGGCTGGCACGGGCTGGGGGGGGGGGGGGGTGATGGCACCATGACCCCCCCCCCCCACCTGGATCCGCCATTGACACTATGTAACGAATACAGTACATTTTATATTGTTTTGAATTATATGTAAATCTCATGTTTTGAGAATAGCGTATATGTAATTAAGAATAATAATTCTTTCCTTTTATGTTATTTTCGTTACATCCAGAGAGACAAAAGATAGTGGAGTCATTATGAAATAGTCAGATGGAATAGATTTCAATGACTGAAGTAAAGATAAGAACTAATCATGAAGTAAAAATTTGGTGATCAGAAATAAATATGAAATGTCTTGTCAAGGTGAAAATGTGTGGTCATCACTCTTGATCGTGGGTCCTTTCCAATTATAAACTGCTCTATATAACGCCAAGTCACTATTGGTCATGATTTGTACCCTGGTGAACCGGTCAAATAGTTATCTTTATTTATCATAATTATTATGCACTGGATAACCTGTGGTGCCTTTAATTTAGTGCAGCAATTATCCCCAGTGCTGCATTTATCAGTATTTTGTGTGATGCTGTTCTTGGCAGCCTTTTAAGTCATTTGAACTGTGATTTGTGGGTTAATTAGAGTAACTTTTGTGAGACCTGATAGTGTTGTAGCAGCAGCAGCAAGAGAGTCTGCTCACAAATGCTACTAGCAGTAGCAGCATCAGTTGAAGGATGGAGAGCAGAGTCCATCAGCAAGCAGCAGCAGCAGCAGCCAGACTAGTGATACCCAAAGTTGTCTGTTGTCTCGATGCTAGACCAACAGCACCTGTTAGCCGAGGGCTTTTGTAGTGCTGTAACTCCCATTCTGGCTCAGTAGGTGGTGCTTTGGTCATTGCTTTGACCAGGTCTGTCTGTTTACCAGCCTCATAACCCACTGTTAGGCAATCTGCTCATTCAATTTATCCCGTATAACGTCTGTATTACTGTGATATGTGGAGTGTTTACAGTAAAGAGACATTCTAAGAACGTTTATCTAATATTCTTCAGATATTACCCAATCTAATTACTCGAGTTATCCTATGAAACATCTGCATTACTGGAACGTGCTGTGTTTACAGTAAAAAGCCATTCTAGATTCAAGATTCAATATAGTTTATTTCCACAGAGAAACAGTTATTTACAAAAAAAAATACACAGGATATAACATACGAATTTACTGTGTGGAGAGCTTCCCAGAGACAATCAGTTGTTGCTAACTGGGGAGCTCCCTGTGTGGTAAGTGGGAAACCTCTGCCTGCCAAGCTATGAATTGCAATTAAATTATATTATGGTCTTATTTTCGATGAACCACATAAGTAATAAATTCAGAATATCAGATATTACCCTTTAATAGGCATTCTGCTTATTTCAATTTATCTGCCCATGGAGACAAGAGTAGACTTGTCTCCATGATCTGCCTAACATGCATCTGTATATAGACTGTGTTACTGTGATAAGTGGGGTGTTTTACTTTACTAATGACACTAAATGAGTCTCAAAAACTAGTTATTCTGTGATTAAACTGGCCAGCAGTAGGGCAAAAGAAAGTATCCAACAAAAAGGTAAAAACATAGGACCACCCAATATTTAGATTACCCACGTTTATAGACCATTTATCTGGATCTCAAAATTTAGCTAACTTGGTAAAGAAAGCCCATTTTTTTCGGCCACCACGATATTATGATTATTTAAGTGAAAAGCAAGAGTAATCTTAATTTTGGGGTTCAGCTGTATATGATAATCTTTAGCTTAATATAGATAGATAGACAGACAGATAGATAGATAGATAGACATATAGACAAATAGATAAATACATATAAATACATAGATAGGTGTTAATTTTGACAGGTATACATACTATATGAGATGAGCAAATGGTTTTTGTTTTTTTTGAAGGTGTATGGTTACATTATCTTGTTTACATTACAGTGTTACCTATCCGGAAACCACCAAAGCTTAAGCTGTTGTGACGGTGCCATGACAACGAAATAGAGAAAAATACAACAAATTAATAAAAATTCAATTTAAAAGAGTGAATACAAGAAAATGAAGTAACGAGGAGAAACGTGAACTATATAGGATGATGGTTACAATTATACATAGTGATTCCAAAAGGTTGGTCTAAAATGTGGTGTTCCACTGTACATCACTATCTCTGTCTTGCAAGAATAGTGAAATGTGATGAGTGCTTCCACCTGATTTGTGTAAGGCAGGTGACTAGTGTTTCACTGTGAGACATTACAGACTGAGATTCCCACTCTCACTGATGTTGGCGGCATCACCTGTATTAATTAAATTCCTCATTACCAAATGCCATGGCGAATTCTTCATTTGCACGATAAGGTTATCATGTTTCTGTTGTGTAAACCTGATGGAGAGAAATATTAAATCTGCAACCAGACATAATATTGATCTTTCTGCCACTAGATTTTTGTAACGTACAGAAATCGTGTGGTACATATTTTACACAACTGCTATATTCTTAGCATATGAGTTTCTTGTAACAAGTTTGTTACAACCAGTTTGCTTCGTTAAGTCACTGAAAAAGTAATGTCTGGTAATAAAACATTTTGAGTTTGTATCAGTTTAATGTTAAGCGTGGTCTCGGTGGTGTATCGCATACGTTTATAATTCACGTAAGCTGCTACATGTTTGTATTTGTATCGTTAATGCTCTAAATGATTCTAGAACGACGATTTGTCTTATTAGCAGCACCTTAATTTGAATGTTGAAAGTTAATGCTATTTCATAAGAAGATGAGAAAAGTTATATAGGTGATGGTCTTTAATATTGAGGCGATTCTAATAGTAACCTGCTCGTAAGCTTGAATTAGTGAATTGGTCTTAACGTTAATCTGATCCTATCAAGATAGTGCTATGTTGTTTGCGATTTCTTTATGATATTGCATTACACAGTGTTGTGTATGTTACAGTGACTGTAGCTCCTTAGGAATCCTTAGAACTGCACTCGCAGTCGGCTAATTCTATTCTTGTATTACTGTATACTGTGTACAGACACAGAGAGAACAGAAGCTGCAGCTGCTGTCAAACGGAGCAGAGGGCCGATTGTTATTCATGGGGTTTGGGCCATGTTTTATGGGGCTGGAGGACAAACGCGTAATGACATTTGCTAACCTGTCTGCCGCGGACCTGCTCGGAATGACCAAGAACCTTGTCTCTTTTGCATTCCGAGTATCGGAGGCATATCGCCTGAGACTAATTCATTCCATCCATCATCCGCCAATATCCACCAATATCCACCGCATCATAGCCACCCTGATAAATACTGCATCCTCTCACCGTCTCATTGTCATTCCACGCCCATCCCCTCGGCTCTTCGCTTAATGAAAATGGCAAGCGTCTTGAATTCTACGCACATTGTGACTGTTCTTCGCTCCTTAAATATCGTAGCATTTACTATACATCGGACCCAGATACAAAACGATGCTACGGTCACTGTACAATGCATTTGGTACATCTGACCCAGATACAAGGCGATGCTATGGTCACTGTACAATGCATTTGGTACATCTGACCCAGATACAAGGCGATGCTATGGTCACTGTACAATGCATTTGGTACATCTGACCCAGATACAAGGCGATGCTATGGTCACTGTACAATGCATTTGGTACATCTGACCCAGATACAAGGCGATGCTACAGTCACTGTACAATGCATTGGGTACATCTGACCCAGATACAAGACGATGCTGTAGTCACTGTACAATGCATTTGGTACATCTGAACCAGATACAAGGTGATGCTACAGTCACTGTACAATGCATTTGGTACATCTGACCCAGACACAAGGCGATGCTACAGTCACTGTACAATATGCATTTGGTACATCTGACCCTGACACAAGGCGATGCTACAGTCACTGTACAATATGCATTTGGTACATCTGACTCTGACACAAGGCGATGCTACAGTCACTGTACAATGCATTTGGTACATCTGACCCAGACACAAGGCGATGCTACAGTCACTGTACAATGCATTTGGTACATCTGACCCAGACACAAGGCGATGCTACTGTCACTGTACAATGCATTTGGTACATCTGACCCAGACACAAGGCGATGCTACAGTCACTGTACAATGCATTTGGTACATCTGACCCAGACACAAGGCGATGCTACAGTCACTGTACAATATGCATTTGGTACATCTGACCCAGACACAAGGCGATGCTACAACCACTGTACAATGCATTTGGTACATCTGAACCAGATACAAGGCGATGCTACAGTCACTGTACAATATGCATTTGGTACATCTGACCCAGACACAAGGCGATGCTACAGTCACTGTACAATATGCATTTGGTACATCTGACCCAGACACAAGGCGATGCTACAACCACTGTACAATGCATTTGGTACATCTGAACCAGATACAAGGCGATGCTACAGTCACTGTACAATATGCATTTGGTACATCTGACCCAGACACAAGGCGATGCTACAGTCACTGTACAATATGCATTTGGTACATCTGACCCAGACACAAGGCGATGCTACAACCACTGTACAATGCATTTGGTACATCTGAACCAGATACAAGGCGATGCTACAGTCACTGTACAATATGCATTTGGTACATCTGACCCAGACACAAGGCGATGCTACAGTCACTGTACAATATGCATTTGGTACATCTGACCCAGACACAAGGCGATGCTACAACCACTGTACAATGCATTTGGTACATCTGACCCAGACACGAGGCAATGCTACAGTCACTGTACAATATGCATTTGGTTCATCTGACCCAGACACAAGGCGATGCTACAGTCACTGTACAATGCATTTGGTACATCTGACCCAGACACAAGGCGATGCTACAGGCACAATACAATGCATTTGGTACATCTGACCCAGACACAAGGCGATGCTACAGTCACTGTACAATATGCATTTGGTACATCTGACCTAGACACAAGGCGATGCTACAGTCACTGTACAATGCATTTGGTGCATGTTGTGTAAATGGTGATGTGATGTAACACAATGATTATTACAATATCTCTATGGTAATGCATGTTTGATTACTTGTTACGTATGCCAATGGGAAACTGATCCTGATAAATGACAGAACGTTAAGATTATTTTGGATTTCCGAATAATATCTCTCGGTAACTTCCTAGAAAGCCAAAGCGCAGATGATTATCTCTCTCTATATCTATTATGATAATTTGTATTTTTATCAGCAGTTTCATGCATATGAAAGTTTTATGATATGATAATAATAGTTATTAGCTTTTCGCAACTTTACAGTTGGCTAAAATTAATATTTAAAAGAGACAAAATAAAAACTATATGATATATAATGTATAAAATATTAGGAACTTGCCCTATGATAAATAAACCAAGGAGTTAATCTTGTCATTTAGATTTATTAAAAGTCACACTGCCATGTACATGCTTTGAGATTGCAATCAAAGTAATTATTAATTTCAGAATATTATTGGTTTCCCAATTAAATTGTTATTATAAAGAGGAAGACATAGTACAATCAGACCCTTTTATAAGAAGCACATTTAATTATAACTAAGTTGTTGTGCCATCTTTTTCACCTGCTGAAACCCTTTTATAACGATTTTTTTCACCATCCAAAATATATTAAGATCAAAGTCTTGTTAGTCAGGTTGGACAATATTCTAGTTTTAGTCTACTATAATAAATCCATCAGAGTGGTCGATCAGATTTGGGGTGTCAGTTCCACCCCCATCCAATTACCCCACTCCTGACCTGAGGGTACATAGCATTTTACCCTCTGCTTTTTGTTTGCCCCAGGGGTCCAGTAATAGTTTACCCTTTTTTGAGTCCATTGTTAGCAGGTCTCTATGAGCATAGAATATGTTGGACAGGAGACCACAACAACCTGACAAGAGTCTCACCTGTTAGGACCATGAGACTAATAGGGTACTACTGTAGGAGAAAGCAGGGTAAAACTTCTAGAGCACAAAGGGGTAAAATGTGGCACCCTCAAAAGGTCCTCCTGAGGTTATTTGGTCACTTGTGGTCAGTTTGCTTAACAACTGGTTTACTTAACTTAAATAGAGTCTTTTCTGAGCAGTCCTGACTTCAGAAGGACATGAGTCTTTCATCTCTTCTTATTACTCGTTTTGCTTTTCAGACACAGTAGATCATTACTAACTGATTCCATAAATATAATTTTCTCAGGGAAAAAGCGAAAATCAATTGAATGATAAGAGGTCAAATATACATTAAAATGCACTAAAAATGCTGCTAGGATGCACTTCTCTTCAGCAAATCAGAGTCAAGGTCGAAAACGTTTGCAGCCAATATAATTGCAGTATTCTGTCGTAGCCACCTGGTGGAATAATAGCGAACCTTCCCTGAAAATCCACTATTATAATAATATAAGAAGGCATATGTTGCTATGGCAACTAGCATTTGATTATCACTCAGTGAATCTTTATTATCACCCAGTATCACTTTAATGTAGCCCTGTGTTTCTAAATAAGATTAATTCAAATTTACTGTTTTTTTTACTATAAGTGCAAAAGTCATTATAACCGTGTTTCGTGGACATTAGAAACCTGAAGCCTATTTTTAAAATGGTGCACTGTTACCGGTAGTATTATTTGTACGTTGGCATTGCAATACTGGAGTTCATTTCATATAAAACCTATCCAATGGGTTGGTTTTTGGAAGACAATACCACAGAAGATTTGTATGGTCTCACTCTGTGAATAGTATATTATAGGTTTTCTTTCAGTAGCACCTCACCATTAAGTCCACCCTTGGTGCAAATTTTACTGGTCTGAATGGAAAGTACATTGGTCAGAATACAAATGGTTCGTAATGGCGAGGTTGTCTTAAAAATAAGGTGGTCTTAATGTGTGGTTCCACTGTTGGTTCTCCATAGCAGTCTGCTTGAGCACATAATTTTTTAAAGTGATATTTTGTATCTAAAATTCTTGAAAGTATCCATTGTTAAACATGTTAGAACCAATGGGGAGAAAAACGTACCGCAAGAGGTCTCTGACACTGGTAGATAAATATTGTTTGATGACATCATCTATATTGTGACGTCATCCATGCAACAATGGTGTAGTGACGTCATCTTATTGTCGTTTTAATTACTATGGTATTAGTGCTTATTCTCCCCATTAAGTCTGGGAACTTGATTTATATTGATCAATGAAACATTAAAACTTCGCAAGAACGACGTTAACCCATTGAGGTGATAACTGGGCAACTGTAGACATTGCTAAATCCTGATGTATGGTTTCTCTGATGTTTTGTCTCAATCTGTGCATACTTTATGATGTAAGATTAATGTACTTTTTTGCAGTTCCCTGTAAATCTTTTATTATCAACCACCTGCAGCTGCAGCTATTACTGCTGATGCTGCTGTTGCTGCTGCGGATGCAAAAAGTTGCTGATGGAGAAGATGAGGGGAATTATGACTGTATATGATGCACATGGTCTGTGACCTTGCTTTTTTCCTGACCTCCAGGGGGCATCCTAGTCTGCAGATGCTTTCTATAGGTCCTGAGGGGATGTCACTTTGATCCTTGGATCCTTTGATCTTTGCCTATCGATTGGCTACTGCTGCTGCTGATGCTGCTGTAAGAGAAAAGATGAAGATGCTGAGACAGACAGGTAATGAGGCAGCATCCCCAACAAAAACATCATTGTCACTACCAATAAGGGAAAAGTATCAGCCTTGCTCAGATCTGCACTTCAATCTGCGCTCCCTTTGCTGACTGTTATGAAACCACCTCTGTGTTAATACAGCTGAACCTTACTACTGCAATATATTAAAGAACCTCACAAGCAAAATCTATTAAAGAACCTGACAAATGCATTCTATTAAAGAACCTTGCAATCGAAATCTATTGAAGAACCTGACAAATGCATTCTATTAAAGAACCTTGCAATCAAAATCTATTGGAGAACCTGACAAATGCATTCTATTAAAGAACCTTGCAATCAAAATCTATTGAAGAACCTGACAAATGCATTCAATTAAAGAACCTTGCAATCGAAATCTATTGAAGAACCTGACAAATGCATTCTATTAAAGAACCTTGCAATCAAAATCTATTGGAGAACCTGACAAATGCATTCTATTAAAGAACCTTGCAATCGAAATCTATTGAAGAACCTGACAAATGCATTCTATTAAAGAACCTTGCAATCGAAATCTATTGAAGAACCTGACAAATGCACTCTATTAAAGAACCTTGCAATCGAAATCTATTGAAGAATCTCACTACTGCAATCTATTAAAAGAACCTCACAAATGTATCCTATTAAAGAACCTTGCAATCGTAATCTATTGAAGATCCTCACAAATGTATTCTATTAAAGAACCTTGCAATCGTAATCTATTGAAGATCCTCACAAATGTATTCTATTAAAGAACCTTGCAATCGTAATCTATTGAAGATCCTCACAAATGTATTCTATTAAAGAACCTTGCAATCGTAATCTATTGAAGATCCTCACAAATGTATTCTATTAAAGAACCTTGCAATCGTAATCTATTGAAGATACTCACAAATGTATTCTATTAAAGAACCTGGCAATCGAAATCTATTAAAGAATCTCACTACTGCAATCTATTAAAAGAACCTCACAAATATATTCCATTAACTAAATCTTGGACGACAGACCATCCATCATTGCTTATATTCTCTGTTCAGCTACTGATGTGCATGCCAGCCAAAATAAAGGAAGCACTAGTGTACTACTGAAAAAGCTCTGCTGTAGCTAAGATATGTCTATATGTTTAACTTCAGTATTATAAAATTACCAATTTATGGCTTGAAATGTATCGAGGACGTTCTTGATGATAGTGCAATTCTGGTCACTTAGCAACCCGGTGCACTTCAACATCCAACATACTTCGCAACGTCCAGCATACTCCCCATGCTGGATGATAATGAAGCATTTTGATTGGCTCACACCAGCTGATCAGAGAATATGTAACTGAGTGTGGGAATCTTTTGCAAATGACTGTATTTATCCTAATGTCATGTGAATTTTTTAATTATTCTTTTCATTCACCAATGTTCTAGTTTATAGACATTCCTTTTTCAGCATGTATCGTGATGTCTGTCTCATATATTTCATCCATTCTTTCATATTATTTCACCAAAGCTCTCATTACACTATTCACAATACAGTTTTACTTGCTTCCTATTTACCAAGGTCTCCTCAAAATTATGAATAATATAGTCCATATTTGGAAACTTCACATTATTTAACTCTAATAAAAAACAGGTTGGTTTTCTTTTAACCAATATTGTGGTCAATATATGCCTTCCTACCAAGATGTTGGTTAACAACTGACCATTGTTGATTGTTCAGCTCACTAGTTGTTTTTACACATTGATCAGTTGATTAGTTACAGCAGAATGCATAGACTTGGAAACTAAACTCCAGATGACGTCATGTGAATCCAAGACTCTCATTGGTTGAGTGAATGCCTAACCAATGGGAGTCCTGGATTCACAATAACGTCCTCTAACAAGAGTCCTAACATCCAAGTAAATGAGTTCTGCTGTAAAATAACAATAATAGTAAGCCTTGTTTGTGATTTTTACCTATATAAACTCCATTGTTTGTCATAGTCCAAAGAAGCTCAAAGACCAGCCCTCAAACAATTGTTAATTGATTGAATGATTTATTTTTTATGATAGATGACCTAATGTACGTGTTGTCCTTTGAGTTATAAGTTAGTATATTACAGAACTTTTGCACTTCATATGTACGATGTTGCCCACATTATGAAAGAGACTTTGACCCATTTCGTCCCCAACACAAAGCATGACCCCTGACCTCTGAGTAACCTTTGACCTCCAACTGACCTCATCTGACACAGGTGTTCTGGCTACATTCCTGGGCACTATTGCATCTTACCTGTTATCCTGGATATTATGCAATAATATACACTGATATAGTGTAGATTTACTTAAGTTGCAGAAGAACTTGCTTTTGTGGTTTAAACAGCCATTTTAAGACCATCCTTGGTATTATTTTTACTAGTCTTAATGGTGATGTAATGCTATCTTTAATAGAGTGATATACGATGCGATACGAAAATCCTTATTGACAAGTCCAATATGTACAACTGAGAAAAAAGAAAATCACAATATACGGACCCAGCCCAAGTGGGCTTATTTGTCACTACAAATCAATTGAACTTAAGCGGATAATATAAACATGAAGTGTAAAAATAATAATGAAATAAAAATATATAATAGTAAGAATATATTTGGGGACAAAAAAGTGGGTTATCTTAATAGTGAGGTGGTGTTAGTAGTGAGGTGGTCTTAATGGTGAGGTGGTCCTAGTAGTGAGGTTAGTAGTGAGGTGGTCTTAGTTGATGTTGCACTGCTCACTCTGAAACACAGGGGGATGGCTAGCTAGCGACCCAGGTAGGGTCTTAGGGCTATCCTCCTGGTCTGTTGTGATCATGTTGTTTATTAATGGGTTATTTATATTTATATAGGTTATTTTTATATGTATATATATTCACATAACAGACGAATAAACTGTCTTTGAGTCTAGTAGTGAGATGGTCCTACTGTAGGGTTCATTGTATAGCTATCTTAATGAGGTGTATAGAATATATTTCAATACTCCACATATTCAATAATAAACCACTCTTATTATGTGATAGTACTTGTATATGATAAAGAAACATATATACATATATATATATATCATGGGTCCACATTTAAAAGCTCTTAGTTTTAGTTTTTTGTTTGAATATTTATATAATGTTTCAGTCAGGCTGAACTTTAACATTTACTGTTTGATCCCTGCACCAGATCTTTGACTTAAAGTGTATGAGCCCATGAGGTTGTCTGACACTGTCTGACAGTCTGACACTGACAGTCTGACGGGGTCTAGTACTTTGTTGTCTGGCAGGAACTGGTAGTGATTGCTCACAGCCCATTTCTTTATTACATTTGAAGCAAGTTTCTTTGCATCCGTTTGAAACATCAGGCAGGAAATCTTGCAAGACATGTGATGCTCTTTCAGATATGGATTGAGTTCACTCATATGATATAAATGTGGTGTTGTGTTATGTTATAGTTGAAGTCCTCTGTAAGACTATCTCGCTATTAAAGGATAGACTGCACAATAGTGGATTTTCACTGAAGGGTTCTCTATATATTTCCATCAGGTGGTTAAACTAGAATACTGCAATTCTATTGGCTGAAAAAGTTCCCACCCTTGGCTGTGATTGGCTGAAGCAAAGTGCATCCTAGCAGCAGTATTTTGAGTGCATTTTAATGTATGTTTTACATCTTATCATAGGTGTGAGCTACCATGTCTGAAAAGCAAAATGAGCAATAAGCGGAGAGGAAAGACCCATGTCTTGCTGAATTTAGGGCTGTTCAGTGAAAAGCCTCTATTGCAAACCGGGGTGAATTTTGTTCCAAGTTGTGGGGAGGAAAAGTAACAGAGCCTACAGAGGGCACTACCACCGTAACAGATAAAAAGATAATTAGATGACGTCATCATTTATTGTACCAAAAATGGACGTCACTGAATAGATGACGTAATCAAACATTACTTATCTCACAGATTACCCAGATCACGCACTCTCGAAAGTAGGATGCGCTATGCATGCTGGGGAAAGGAGGCGGTTTGTTCAATCGGCGACTATTGAGTGACGTCACACTGGCATTTTGTGACATCATTGGACATCGATCCTACGTTCAGATTGATCAGCTTTTGTTGACGTAAATTGTGATAATTTATTATTTATTCACTCACTATGACACCAGCGGACTCGAAAATCATTTTTGGAAATGACATTTTAAAAACTATTTTAACTGTCAAATTGAAGAAACTACTGACTGGACAGAGCTTTATCAAAATTAAATTTGTATATACTAAGTGCATTGATGTTAGCGTCTACTACTCCCAGAATGCCCGGGGGGAAGTAGGCGCAGCGATTACAACGATTACAGCGATTACAACGTGAAATATAGGGAGTGGCGCTTCTTGGTAATCTTCTTTGCTTATCTGCTACGGTGGCAGTGACCTCCAGTGGTACTTTTCCCCCCAATTGAAACTTATGGTGAAAAGGAAAGAAAAAAAAAAAAAAAATATTGATACAGTTGAGCCATTTTATTAAAATAACGAAAGTTGGCTTACATACACTCGGCGACAGTGAAATTCGCCACGACAGTGAGATTCGCCTCTCGTAATAAAGTGCAATAAACATTTATTAGATGGCTGTTGTGGTGACAGAGTATTGTCAATTATATAAACAAATAGTTTTGTAACAAATCATGAACTTGCAAGGTGTATAATTGAGTATTAGGGAGGTGGCGAATCTCGTTGTCGTGGCGAATTTCACTGTCGCCGAGTTTAGCAAACTCATTGTCCTGTTATGCAGCACTTTAAGAGCATCTCATTATTAAGACCACTTGGACATTAGGACTACAATAGTCTATAAACATTATGACTTAGCCGTTTCTTGCACTATATTTCACCTCTTCATTAAGACCACCTCGCTATTAAGACCAGTAAATTTCACATCAATCGCAGTCTTAATGGCGAGTTTCCTCTGTTTTATATATTCACCAATTACTTGGTCTTAATTTTGAGGTTGCCTTAATAGTAAGATAGTCTAATGGCAAAATTCCATTGCACTTCATAACAGTTCTTACTTTGGATAATCTGCAGTATTGTGTTGATTTTATTTACATATACTCATAGTAAACCAGTGCTCGGGGCTATGCAGTGTAGAGAGAGAGAGACCTGTGTAAGGCAGCAACCATTAATAGTTAATTAGTTGGTGCATGTTTCTAGACGACAGTTTGCTTTGTGCTTCTGATGTAACTTGGATGCGCATAATATTTTGATATAGCTAAGGTGGTGATGGTGTTAATAGTGCAAGTCATTGTTGGATGCACAGGCTGCCATCTTGAAATGGTGGTTATTTGGATTTTTAGATGGACAACCATTATCGAGTTATCGTAGGTAATTAATTTGAGATGCATATTAATTATAAACCCTGATTTCATATACAGTAATACCTCACAATTAGGACCAACCAATGCAAGACCGTGTAACTTACGATTTAAAATCCAAAATATCTGGACTTTCAGGCTTTACCATTTCATTGTGTCATTTGAAAATGAAACGAATATTGTATTGTCATTGGAAATCAAAAGATTTAAATTTGCAATAAGCTGTAAGAAATTTCATCAGAAAGATCACCCCATTATCAAGACGAGTTCCTTGAACTCCAACCGCTGGCTCCCGGATTCAATTCCCGGTCGAGCCTAAGTTAGACGGCTGTTTCATCCCTCATGTCATTGCCATGGTCCCTGCCTGTCCTAATTAGCCCATCAGGTGCAGAAATACAGGATGTAAAGCCCTAATCCACCCACCAACCGTTCCTTAAGCTAGTATTTTGCGAGGATATAATTAATAAGGTCATTGCCCTTGAGGTGGATCAACAGAGCCTCACTGTAAAATCACCTCACTATTAAGAACTCCTTTATCAATAATGTTAATTTATGGAGCTTGTAGTAATTTATCTCACATTTAAGGCCACCTTTCTATTAAGATTTGCTCAGCTTATTACCACCTGTGGTCTTAAAAGTGAGGTATTATAAATAAAGTCTATGATAAAATTATCTACTTTACATACTTTGGATTTTGACATTATTGTGGCTCAACGCGAATGTGTATTGTCACAATGAAAAGACATAAAAAATCATGTTTAATTCATGCATAATCCATGCTAAAAAATAATGACCTTCCATTCATCATAGTGTCAACTGTCAAGCTTTATTTCAAAACAATAATAACGAACAGTGAAGCACCATATAATTGTAATTTCAATGGTGCCCTAGTTACGTCAAATCTACGAATTGCAACCTAGTTCATATATCCATATATCCATATGAGGCTTGCATAGTAATATATAGTATGCTCATTTATAACAACATAATTCCCATTGTCTGTCATACACTCTTGTAAATGTCAAACCATTTTGACAATTGTCAGTTGTTTGTTTCTAAATGGCAGTTTATTGGGTGATCAAATTTGTGCTGAGTTTGTCTTGTTTATTTGTTGTTGTTGTTTTTTGCTGACATTTTACGTCACTCTGTAGAAGATCAAATAAATGATGAGATAGCAGTTGGTGTTCTGGGTCAAATATTTCCTGATAGTTGTTGTTTGTGAATCTATTGATTATTTCTATGCTCTGTTGTTGAGTAGAAGTTTATGACTTTTTAGCTTGTGGTATTATTTGACAAAAATTTTAGATTTGGAGAGAGAATATTATGTCATATTTCTTAAGGAATTAGATAGATAGATAGATGGATGGTAGGATGGATGGATGGATGAATAGATAGATAGTTAGATAGATGGATAGAAAGTTAGTTGTAGTATGTATGTAAAAATTAGTTTATTAAAGTCACATGAGGGAACACATATTCAATAAATAAATACAATTAAAAAAGCAATTTTTGTTTAAGGAGCCGTTTACAAGAAAAGAAGTTATAAAAATAGCTAATATTTACAATAACAAACAAGGGAACAAAATACAGAAATTTAACTTTAAAAGAAAGATAAGGAAATCTGGATATAATGATAGTAGTATTAGTATTAGTATTAGTAGTAGTAGTAGTAGTAGTAATAGTAGTAGTAATAGTAGTAGTAATAGTAGTAGTCAGGTATGTGTAGTAGGTACGTGTGGTTAATGAAATCAATGGCTGAACCTATGAATTTTTATCCAACTTCTTTGAGAAATTATGATTAATTTGGTAATTGTTCAGTTCCAGCTGAATATAATTTCGTGAGACCAATTCTCTCCTATTAATCTATTATGGTGTTACATTTCTAGTGTTTACTATCAGAATTGAGAAAGTTGAGAAAAAACTAATCTTTAAGAAATTATGCCATTTGTCGATTGTCATATTGACATCCATTATCAAACATCATTATTTATTAGCAAAGAGCACTTAAATATCTGTCTCCATTATTATCATACACACTTAAATGTCTGCCATTTGTGTGTTGAAGTTTACGTTGAGTTGAGGGTTGCTCCTCTGTGTAACTGACAAGGGAGCAATGGAAAAAAGGGTGATAACAGTTAAAATGGGCAGACATGAAAAACCTCTCAGCTATGGAGCCATTTCTATTGTGTGAATCGCTCAGGGACTTGTATTGGGAAATATTCCCAAATATTCCTTTCGTTGTCCTGTCATAAAATGGAAATATATATAGTTTGCTGTGAAAAGGTGTATGGGTAGTTCAGTGGCTGATAACTTCTATGGAAGGGTCAAGATATAAGTTCAACATTGGCACTAGTGGTGCAGTAATGCTAGTAGTCATGACTTATCTGTTTTTGGGGGTAGTTGTTTAAGAGGGCTAAATTGACATAAGTTATTTCTTAGTATTTCCTGCAAAGATTTAATTCATTAATTAACTTTTTCTTTTTTTTTTTTCATATTTAGCCCCATTTATTATTTATTTATGGAGTATATTTTTGCTCTAAAAACTGTTTTTTTTTTCTTCAAAGAAACAAAATGATCAACCGTGAAGAATATTGAACAATATATTTAAGATAATATTCACCAAGAGGTTATAATAACCATCCTTGAAATGTTTATACTCCTGGACGTTAACAGGTTTGTTGACTGTTTATAGTTTCAATGTCACGCTCGGTTACACAGAATATTTACAAGGTCTTCACATATCACTCACATCTTATTTACGACTTAACCTTGTATTTTAAGGCTAGTGTGTATGAGTAATGAAATATTATCACGTTAATTTGTTAATAATAGCTAGTTTAATTATGTAGATACATATAAGTACTGTTAAAATACATTAATTGGGATATTAAGAGACAGACAGCCAGACAGACAATACATTTATTTGACTTAATTTGGTATGATAATTTGTCATAAAAATATACAGTCAGGAGACCTTGTTATGATTATTAATGCTGCTGCCACAAGGCCACCCCATCAATAAAATATTTTAAGAAAAGATTAGGCTGTATCAGTGCAAGATCGGGAGTCAGTATCAGTTGCTTTTCAATTTTGGCAGACGTAGCAATTTGAAATGCTGCATGTTTCAGAGTAATTATTTATGATGTAATGTTAAATATACTTTAGATAACCTGCCAAGCTGTGTGAATGAATTATATCAGTTATTATTGAGGGTGTCTGGTTTTTTTTTTTTGGCAATCGCTTAATTATTGAACATTTTGAAGTTTGATATTCAAGGAAATGGATTACTAAGACTTGATTATTTCTTGTAATACGGTAATATACTCTTTAGCTAGGCCTAAACAAACATAGTAGGTTTAAACTTCTTCTAAGTATTTTGTATCCATCATTTAAAAGAAAATTGTACAATATTCTAAAAAAAGAGTATTAACGTCAGCCAAAAAAACAAAAAGAGTCATATGAACTATTTGAAATACATAAAAGCATATGTTGCCAGTGTAGGTAAAGATATCACTCACTAGAAATATTACATTTAGTTTCTTTTTTCATTTTTATTGTTAAAAACTTGGCCAAGAATCGATCAGGTCTTTTAAGCTATACCAAATATGAATGAATATTAGATCATTCATTACAGTTTAATAAACTAAAGCTTATTCTATTATATACATTAAAACTTATAAATTTCAATCAGATCCTGTCAATAATTAAAGTGATATGGCAAACATGTATCTTCAATTGGTACAGGTAACAAATGCAAATGCTTTCTGTGATAGTCTATTGTATATTTTTGTGTATTCAAAACTCCTCTATGGTAAAAGTTAAAGCCCTCGATCTTGCACAAGTTGTTTGTGGTAGTCAACCAGAGGTCACAAGAGATAAAATCAAACATAGGCCAAACAGCTCTCAAGAATGTGACAGAAATTGTGATGAATAAATTGCTCAAGTCCCCTTGATCTGGCCTCAGCATTTTAATGTGAATGCAGCTGCTTAAAATAAAATGTCTCACCTGATTGGGTACACTGTATATAGGTTGGTATATGTTACCACTAAATATTTTGATCTGACATTTTTACATGCTCTACATAATGCACTTTGCAATTAGTTTGTAGAATTATTCATTATCTGGTATTACAATTGCATCGAAATTATGACTAATGTCTTAAAACTTGTGCATTTAGCCTTTGCTGAATATTACTGATTTGATTAATTACTAAAAAGTGAACAGGTTAAATGTGAGTCATTGTAATTAGGTCAGTCAGTCAGTCGATCAGTAGGTAAGAACAACTTCGATCTGCCTGTCCTAATTAGCCCATCAGGTGCAGAAATACTGGACGTAAAGCCCTAATACACTCTTAACAGTTGACCAGTAAGTCAGTCAGTCAACTGGTCAGTCAATTGATAAATTCATCAATCAGTCAGTTTGTCAGTCAGTTCGTCAGTCGGTTAGCCAACCAGCCAGCCAGTTGGCCATTTCAGCAATTCTCTTTCTCACTCAGAATAAGTGTAAATGTTTTCATGCTTCCATTTTCTTTATGACCTTTTTCTCTATCAAACATCTGAAATAATATCATATAACATAGTTAGATGAAACCATCCCCACACCTGTAATGATATACCTCCAGGATGGAAGCATCACAATGTGACAGCTTTGTGGTGCAAGTCTAGAATTCCGCAAGTAATTTGCCAAACTTGCATTTTATTCTCTCAAGTTTTGTAAGTTAACAGAGAATTTTGCCACATGGCGCAATTCCCTCTCAGCCCACCTGTTCAGCTAGCTGACTTCGTGGCGTGGAGTTTTTTTTTGTTGTTGTTTTTTTCTACATGAAGATTTTCGTTTTACAGACAGGATTTTATGCAAAGTTTGTTTTCTTTCATTTAAGATATATGATGTGACGAACAACTGAAAAGAATACTTGCGTAGATAGATGATTTTATTTGCTAAATGAATAATTTATATCATAAAAATAAACACAGTTTCTTAATAGTAAAAATTAGGTAAGGTATGTGATAATTCACCTGACTGACTGACTATCCAACAACATAAAAATAAATATCTGGTCGACTGGCAGTTCTTATGTTATAACACCTTAATAAAACGCAAATGTTTTTAATCTTCATTTAAATAAATATTGTTTTCACATGTCAATGTTTGATAAATGCAATGTGGTAAGGAAATTAATTCTTTACGCAACACGCCATACTTTTGACATGATAATATCACCTATTCACAAACATGTTTTTTTTTTTTTTGTATTCTTCTAATTTTCATTTTCAAATTTCCTCAAGTCAAATGTCATCTCACCGCCAAGGGAGTTGTTTGTCGAACCATCTGTGCCCCCCCCCCCCCCCCCCGTATATTCCAATGGTAGGAATGGTTTTAGTTAGATTCCAGTAGCCTTAATAGTGGGTAGTTTTAATAGCGAGGTTATGATAATACGTTGTAGTGTGGTTTTCTGAAAATGAGTTCTGATTTGGCATTTGTCTATTCAGAGAGACTTTTTCCTGGTTTTATGCATTTTTTGTATTTTATATTTTCATAACACTTCACTTCTTTTTACCTTTTTGATAATTTTAAAAAAGTTTTTAATAACTCTTATGTGATATTTATTGTAAAAAGCGTTTTGAGCATATTGTTTTATGGATATTACGCTATAAATTATTATAAAAAATATTATTATTATTATTATTTCATACATTTTGTACATTATAAGACCAGGAAATTTGGATTATAGTTACCTAAAATCTACAGTATTTCGACTGAATGTGTCTTATCAACGATATATATCCGATTTCTTCATTAGCCTGAGGCAAATTTCTGTTTTGTTAAATATTGAAACTATGTGGCTGGAATTTCTTGAGTGCAAAAGCAAAGTTAAGTGCTGTCATTTAAGGCATCTCTATAGTACGGACCATTTCGCTGTTTAGGCCCAATTGAGCGCATAAACCAATACTTGAAAATAGATACATGTAAATAAATTGCATGTAGAAAGCTAAACATATAAAACGTATGATTTAGAGAGAATAAAATTTCATTAAAATTACTTATAGTGTTCCAAAATTTTGGGTCAATGTCATGTAAATTCATTTATTATTGATAAGTTGTTATAATAAGGATATTTAATATGCAGTGCCTAATATTTATGCCTGCATCATATGACTGGTTAACCACCTGACATTTGATATTTATTCCAAAACAAATTGTGTTATTAATTTGAAATTGATAGCCATTCCTTGGGCATATTTATTGACCAAAAAATTCTAGGGTGAAAACTTAATGACATGATAATGCTATTAAAGGCATGTAGTGGGAATTTAGATAATAATTTAGATAAGAATATTATGGGGGTTCTTTATGTTTTAAATATTCCAATAATGTTACAATTTTCACGTTTGATCTATTTATGTTTGAACTTTGTTTTCCTTAAGTTTTATGCATTATATAGGGGTTTATTGTGGTTAACGAACTTTATTTATTTCTAAAGAATGTTTGCTGCTAAAACTTGCTTTGTAAGTTATTATTTTCTTGTCAAATATGTAATTTTGGTAGGAGATTATTATGAATAATGTGCTGTGCATAAGTGATGGACTTATGACATGTATTCTTTCTTAAAACTGAAAAACTGAGGAAAGACATGCAATCTAGTGAGTAAAACCACCATATAGTCACCTCGGTAAAATCGTGGAGTCACTAGAGACTCCATGGTAAAATACAATGCAAAATAAATGTTCACATGTCACGGAGGAACACACAATTAACTGAAATGTTATCAAAAAGTCAAAGCCCAACTTTCTGACCCATAAAGACCCTTTCTGTACAAATAAACTTCAGCTTCCCTATCGTTGCAGTTATAATTGTTTACTCATCATTATGCCATTTGTTATGGTCGCAAAGAAGATTTGTAAATAAGTATTTCATAATATAGTTGTAATTGGTGTAAATACTGAATTTTTACTTCTCAATAATAATAACATCGTTGCTCTATCACTTTAGTATAATAGTATATTTACAGGTATGCTGTGATTACGTATGTAAATTATTGTGTTGTTTATTAGTAGAACGAAACTTCTCTGTCAATTTGTAAACACCTCTGACACCAATTACGAGTGGACCATGTTAGATAATGCAGGATGGTGATCAAGTTTTGAATCAGTGTTCCTGAAAATACTTTTTGTTGCCGAGAATTGAATTTACAACTGTTGGTGTTGGATCTATTTTATTGTACTGAATGGTAAGGTCACAGGGAGGCTGTTTTCCCTGCTGCTGCTGCAGCTGCCAAAGTGGTAACGATGTTCTCAAGGTCACTACAAAGTGGAGAAAATGGAAAAAATTTTAAAAAGCTAAAATCAAAAGAACCACATTGCTTCTGGCAAGTGATCTTTCTGTAGGGCCTTCACCTAATTTGATTGCCAAGGACACAAAATGGATTGAGCCGACCTTTGTTTTTTTTTTTTTTTTTGTTCTTTCTCTTTAATTCGATCGCACAAGGGTTTATTTAACAGATTTGGTTTTAATTGCTATTTGTGAGCTTGAAGGTCAGCACAGGGGCGGATCCAGAAAAATGTTGACGGGGGCAGGGGGGTTTACAAATTTAAATATATTTTGGTTCCGCCACTGCAATTTGTTAATGGGTGGTCAGCCTATCTTGTCTGTGTTGGAGTAGAGATAAAATTTTTATTGAAAAGAAAATTTAGTGCATTTTTGTGTTTAACCTACCTGCATGGCGAAGATGTTTCGTATTTTTTGTGATATGATATTAGTACCATATAAAACTACTACTACTACTACTACTACTACTACTACTACTACTACTACTGTGCAATTCTCTCATTAGAATTGAGTACATACAAGCATGTAGTTAAATGAGCTGTTTTAATGGCTAATTAATTGTTACAAAGAAACATCACAACTTCTCGGATTTCAATCGGATTGTAATTGGCCAGCCTTGTATACTTCCTCAGAGGCACGTGCGCTCACTCTCCAGCTAAAGAGGCGCAGTTCACATTCCATTGTGTGTCACAATCAGCCGGGAGCTAGCGACACCTGTGGCCACTCTTGGCATTGCTGCCATGTGATAGTCGAGACTCTTAAATAGAAATTCAATGGATTCCAATATTACTATAAAGCTTTGAGGTTACTAATTAGAAGGACCTGGGTTATTTGCATTATTTGAATGTGGTTGTTATGTAGAGCTGTGCTGACATTTGTACTATTATTTATTGTTTATATTCCATGAAGTACACTGAAAGTACTCTAAAATAATTGAAAGAATCTGGGATTAAACGGGCTTAATGAGAATTTTAACCAAAGAAAAAAATTTATCATATGATATTTAATACCTTGGTTCATAATATGATACCTAAATTATTAAATTAAAATCTTGTAATTATTTTTTCTCAATTTTTTTTTATTATTTATAAATTGAAATCTTGTAATTATTTTTTCTCTAATTAATTAAATTGTAATTTTTTTAATTATTTATAAATTGAAATCTTATAATATTTTTTTCTCTTGTAATAATTTAATCGTAGTTAAGTCATAATATAATCCTAAAATTCATAATGCACAGGAAAGCAAAAGTCCGAACGATAGTAATTCATTCACTCCTAGATAAACTTCAAACTCCAGTCTCCAGTTGTCCTGCTTGTATTTCGGTTTAGAGCTTGAGACGAGGCTCTTCTGATTACATGTTTTGAAATTTAAAACGACTTTTTGACATGGCTGTTTCTGTTAACAGACATTATAATCACTACGGGGATTATAGAGGACGGGTCCTTTGAAGTGCAAAAATTAGCAGCATTAAGGGGGTGTGTACTGCTAGCGCCCTCTTTGATGGTAATTTGGGGGCTAAAATGGTGCAAATCAGAGTGGTTAGCTATGCTCTCATTATTTCTGGGGTCTAGTCCCTGTCCTGCATTTCTATGGATAAGATAGTGCAGTAGACCTCACTATTAAGACCACCTCACTATTAAGACAAGAAATTTTGGACCCGATTACACAGTCCGGCATGCAATAGTCTTAATTGTGAGGTGGTCTTTAAGGTAGCTTTAACTGTATTTTTTATTTATTTTTTCATTTTTAAGACGCTTTATGTTTATTGTTTTTTTTTAAATGTTTTTAATCACTCATTTACAGACATACTCAATTATGAAATATTCACATTAAGACTTGTTTGATGTAGCATGTTATGCTCTGTTAATAATCCATGTTTTTGTTGTTGTTATTTTCATTGTACATGTGTCTACATGATTATGTTCACGTGTGTGATAATGCACGACGGCTGTGGTCTCTTTTATTTTTGACACTCTGACAACATATACAGGAGCTTAAAGTTTGTCTTAATATAGTGAGGTGGTCTCTGTAGTGAGGTGGTCTTATGGCTGAGTTTTTAATGTAACATATATTCACATTTAATGTAAGCGTTAATTACTTATAATTACTTATATTGTAACTGTTATTTACCTACACAATCACCTCGCCATAAGACCATACATTGTGTACATGTTGGTCTTAATGCTGAAGTTAAACTGTGCATAAATACATTATTGAATGACACCAAATGTTTTACATACGTGTATTGTATGTAACTCAACCTATTAAACGAGAGAGAAAAAACAGTTGTGGTTGTATATATGGTATATATGAGGAGCTTGTGTGTATGCAGTGATGTGTTTCATGAACGGAGACAGAGTGGTTGTCACGAGGCAATATTCATGAACGGCAGCTGATCCCTTGGGAGAACCAAGATTGATGGAGCTTGAAAAGAACCAGCCAGCCAGCCAGCCAGGAACAGCTAGTCAGGAACAGCTAGCCAGCCAAGCTTAACACTACTTGTAGCCACTTCTCCTCTAAAATATTATCTTTTTCATTCGTTCCTCGCACTTGGTGTCTATGTTGGGGCAATTGAAAGACCCAAGTAAGCCTATACACTCTACTTGCAGCCAGTTATCCTCTTGAATATATCTTTTGGCTTTTGTCTTTTTTTCATTTGTCCTTTGAACTCTGTGTCTATGTTGGGGGCAAGTGAAAGACCCAATCAAGCCTATACACTTCTTGTAACCAGTTCTCTTATATAAATATAATTATCTTTTTGTCTTTTAGAATCATTTTCATTTATCCCTTGTACACTCGGTGACTATGACTCTATGCTGAGGCCAGTGAAAGACCCCACCCTTGGGGTTAATGTCCAGCATGGTGTGGACTCCCAAATCTTACTATGTCATCTCATCATTACGTCTGCCTCTAGTAGCTGGTCATGTAAGCTGACTCAGCTTCAGTCCAGTGGCATTTAAACAATTATTAGGAAAACTTACTGTATAAAATTGCTCCCTTATTTACGAAACGGTTTAATATGTAATTTTAGATATACAAAACGAGGTCAATGTCCTGATGCAGAAATGACATGAAATTCATCGAGAGGATCTACACTAGTTCTGACCTTTAATTTATTCAGCATAGGTAGACCCAGTTTACTTGTGGGCAGTTATACTGTTTATGTTTAATTGACTTATGAGTATAGCCGTGTCAGGAAATGTGCCTCAGGGCAGCTCAGTGCACGTGTTGTCTAGATTACAGCATTACCTTGCTAGTAAGACCATTTGTTGTATACACAAGTGTCGTCGTAATATCGGGGTGGATGTTAAATGTGGGATATTTCACAGTTATTGTGGTAGAAGTGGGTTATAAGTAGTAGTAGTCGTAATTGTGAGGTGGTCTTAATAATATATATAGAATTTTATTCACCGCAGAGCATCAAAAAGATACGTGTCATAAAAAAATAAAATACAAGGATAAAAAATAAAAATATACATATCTTCATGAACATAATTTAGTTAATACTATATGATAATTATGTACAACTATAAGCAAATGAATAAAACAAGGCACCATCAGGGCAATTAGCAGGAATCAATGCCCCATAGAAGATTAATACTGAGTACAAATAAGCAGCAGGAGTGGGAATTTACATATGTACAGATTGTATATCCAGTTATATTGTCTATTTTTAGGAACTATATATAATAATAACACTAGTTCTGACTTTTTATAGCACTTCTGAATAATGAGGTGGTCTTAGCAGGGATGCTAAACTGCACCCACGCACAGAATTAACATGTAAAACCCAGCCATGTATTCATGACATGCTTCTTTCACACATGTGCTTTGTCATGTAGGGCTACTGGAAATACATGATATAAAACAAAAATGTACTATATATATATTCACTTTGTGTATGCGCTAGTGATATATAGCAAAATGTGTTGTATAAGTATATGAGCAAAAATCGTTGCTGGAATGCAACAACAATCGAAAGAAACATGTATTTGAATTTTAAATTTTTTTTTTCTTTCGTTTTTTGCATGTAGAGAAAGATGTCATATTATGAAAATGTGCTTGTCACAAAGTTTGTTTACACAATATATACAACTTTAATAAATGATAGATAAGTAATGACTGACTGACTGATTTATTAGTTGACTGACTGACTGACTGGCTGCTTCACTGACTCACTGACTGACTATGAATGGATGAATGACAAAATGATTACTCAATAGGACTTTTTTAGTTGATCAGTGCACTGGTATTTTTGTGTCAGACGAAAGAAACTTCGCGAGTGGAATTTTTCACTCTAATTAAGTTTTTCCCCCCGTATTTGGAATCTGAGTTAAGTGCAAAAACAGGTGCAGAATTAATTCCAGTTGTCTCTGGCTCTTTCAAGGAAGGGTCATTTAGTTCAGAATTAACTATTTTAATGGAGTTCTTAAGATTTCCTCCTTTGAAAACAAAGAGAAAAAAATAACCACTGATACACTGAGCCAATATATTTACTTATCTCATCTTATCTTATCTTATATTATCTTATATTGGCCTATATTGTCTTATCTTATCTTATCTTATCTTATCTTATCTTATCTTATCTTATCATACCTTATCTAATGTTACCTAATCTTATCTAATTATCTTATATTATCTATATTGTCTCATCTTATCTTGTCTTATCTTATCTTATCTTATCTTATCTTAACTGGTAGGGAACAGTCTGTAATTGTTTTTAATATAGTGTCATATATTGATTTAATTACATATGAAATGGATCTAAAGGTGATATGATTCCCAATTACATCGCTCTTGTGGTTTTAATTTCATATTTATATTAATAACACGGACTGATATCATTAAGTGTATATGATATTGTGAAATCAATTCAGTTATTTATACCTTGGATGACCTCATATTAGAGATATTCTGTAAAAAAAAATGCCCCTTCTCATATTAAACATTGAACTGCCAAGGTTCTATTATGAGCAAATCATTTTAACAAGTCCTAACAATAGTATATATATATATATATATATATATTTATTTATTTATTTTTTGGTTGGGGGGGGGGGAGGTCCATAAGGAAAGAGACCAACAGCTGAAGGGGGGGGGGGGGGGGTAGTGTTATTCCTGAGGAGGGTACCGCAGCTCGTGGCATATGCAAAGTCATATGTGCTTAAGCATACCCCGAGGGCCTATGTTGGTCTTTCGATTTATGTGACGAGGGCATACTTAGAAGCTGCGAGGTCCTAGGCTAGAATGTGCTCTTATATTCAGTCGACTGGCTTATGAGTTATTACAGTGGCAACTACAGCTTGCTAATGATCACTTCTCTATTAAGGCTGTCCCACCGGAAGGTCGATATGAGTTGAGAAAGACTCACACTTAAACAGGTTGCCATAATGTAACAGTGAAGTCGATGTAGAGTCAGTTGAGTGATAATAGACTATAAATCTAACATTTATATTTATGATAATTTAAAAATGTTTTGCTCATGGTTAATGAGCAAAACATATAATATATAAACATATAATGAAAGCTTCTATAATGAATATTTTTGACAGTAATTTATTTCACATTAGTAGTAATATATTTTATAATTACGGCAGTATCTGTGCAGTTATACATCTTTGATATATATAATTATTATCTCTCAAAATTTCATACGATTTTTTAGCGTATTATGAAATGACACGTCAGTTCATTTACCTTAAACGTTTTTAAGTGCTTATAGTGACTGTGTGTCAAATTATGATATTACATATTTTTACAGTACTTTGTCCAAGTTATGATGCAATTTATGATGGTACAGCAATCAGCTGATCGGTGATGCAATGTCATGAAGACAATGATATGATGATATCTCTCTAATTCCTCCAAGCTCTGATGAAATACACTTCTTTCTTGGCCTACAAACACAAATTCAAGTAACAAAATGTCTAGTCATTGTTTACATACATTGTTATAAATTACCATAACAACACAATCTTTTAAGGTACTAATCTACAGTATTTTGTGCCTTAATTGTAATGGTGAGGTTGTCTTAATGGTGAGGTTGTCTTAATGTATAGACATGTAAACATTTTAAGGCTAGAGATAAAAAAATGTATATGCCTCAAATATATTATTAAGAATTTGAAGAACATATATCATAATATAATACATAGAGTTGTTTTGAAATAGTACCATTATATAAATACAAGTATGAAGTGTGATATGTTACTATAATCAATCTTGAATGTAAACACAGCTGCATACTTAAGTGGCCTACATTGATGACTTGAATCCATACAGTACTTAAATGATGACCTAAATTGGCTTAAGGCTGTACTGGACTTAAGTTAACTTGATTCGAAGAGATTATGTATAGCTTTAACATGTACATAAATTAAATTTATTTATTTATTAAAGATATATATATTTTTAAATTGAACCCCAGATATATGATATTATGCAACTAAAACATTCTAAGTTTACAATTAGAAATTGTTTTATTGATGCAACTAAAAAATTCTTTATTAAAAGTATTTTTTTAAGAAATGGAACCCCTTAATTAAGGCCACCTCAATATTAAGGCTAATACAATGATTTCTGTTAAGTGCATTTTGATTGCAACATCCCAGTATACATGTACAGGCTGTACAGGAATTTAGTGTGAATTTAATTTACAATTTTCTTGCATACAAGGAAATCAATTTTCTTGCAGTTTAGACTGTCCGTGTTATTTCAAGTAAAGTTCTTGTAAACAACATTCAAGGTTGCGCATTAAAAGTTCAATGCGAACATTTGATTGGAGTTAGATTTTATGGAAGATGAACTTTCTTTCTTTGTTGCCACTGTTTCTTTCTTTCTTTCTTTCTTTCTTTCTTTCTTTCATTCATTGCCTCTTATCTTTATTCGTTCTTTCTTCCCTGTTATCCCTCTTTTCTTTCATTATTTCTTTCCCTCTTATGTTTCATTCGTTCCCATTGTCTTTCATTCTTTCTTTCCTATTGTCTTTCTTCATTCATTCTTTCGCCTCTTATCTTTTATATAGTCTTCGCTCTTCTTCGATTAATTCTTTCAATCCCTATTATAATTCAATATTTTCCTTTTCTCTATCTTCATTCATTTTGTCCCCGGTATGTTATCTTTCTCTCCTTCCCTCTTATCTTTCATCCTTTCTCTTTCTCTTGTTTTCCTTCTTTCTCTTGTTTTCCTTCTTTCTCTTGTTTTCCTTCTTTCTCTTGTTTTCCTTCTTTCTCTCTTTCTGTTCTGCCTGAGGTCATAATAGTCCACCTACCCATTGCTGCTGCCCAGATGCTCATAACAGTGTATTAATATAACACGCTATACTATGCATTCATAATCAAGGCAATTGACAGTACCATGGACTAATTTAAATGAAGTGCTAATATTTATGTTAATGGGTGCAGTTTATAGTCTTTGCATGTCTTACATGGTATGTCGGAATAACTATGGATTGTTTCTCTGATGTTGTTGACATACTGAGCGGAATACTATAGTCCTGTAAACATAGTCATGTGTATGCTGATTATCATAGTCACTGTTGGTATTATAGTGAAGTGGCCTTATTAGCTAGGTGTTATGTAGTGAGGTTTTATTGTAGGGGGTTGGTAATGTAACCTGTTGAATTTGTTTTGCTTTAATTGAGAAGTGGCCGTATTAGAGAAATAGTGTCGTAAATATATTTTATAATGATTTGATTATATTGGAGGTCTAGATATTTAACAATGGTGTCCATGGTGAGGAGTCCAACATTGAGTTTTGTGGGATGATGGAAAATTGTAATGACCGAAGTGTATGTAATAAATATGTATGTAGTAAATATGTATATAAAGCAGAGGCCAATATTATGTTTTCCTCTGCTGATGTACAACATACACTTATGCTGGGTGACAATGAAGCAATCTGATTGGCCCACAGCAGCTGATCAGAAAATATAAATGCTTGTTGCACTAAAATCTCCATGTATTGTACTATTATGATTTGATTTATAGTAAAACCTAATATAATGTAATTGATACCTTATGGAAACATACTCACTCACATCATTGACCGTTAAAAGCTATTCGAAATATTATTCCGATTTAATTCATTATATTTGATTGACATTACGCTAATGAGTCTTAAATTCATTCTTTTGTGACTATAAGCTTAGCCAACATATGAATGGGTGAGATGCTTTCATTGTATGAGTCATAAATACTTCTAATGGTTCATATTTTGAACAATTGTTTTGGATTGTTTTTGGCCTTGGATACAATCGGATAGAAGATTTCAACATAGCAGAGGCGGGATGGATACAATTATTGATCAAAATTTGTGAATACATATATAGTTGGTGTCTGCGCATACGATCGACTTGTGTAACAGTTTCTGATCGATGAATTGTAATAAAGTCAAGTTAGAAGTTTCAGTTTGTCCAAACGAAGACATGTTGATATTTAACATAGTTTGAGAGCTTTTTTAGGGGTGTCCCTGATTTCTATGATGTCATGATTAGCAATTGATGCGATAATAGGTGATGTAATGTTGATTGTATTTTAGGAGATCAGTGAAATATTTGGTAGAAAAACAAAACTGATTTTTTTATTACAATTTTCTGAAATAAATTACAACTCTCTTGCAAAAATAAAACGTCACTGTGATATTAAATTGATTAAATATTAAATATTTGTTTTGACCCAATCGTATCGTTGTTATGCAAAATTTTGTATTTTACTTCACTAGGCCACCTTGCTATTAAAACCAGTAAAATATGCACCTTAATGGCTAGGTCCCAAAGATAGAAACCTAAACAATTAAAAGAGATCCTATTTTAAGATTTGCATTTACATTCACTTGTATGGTTTAGATATTACTAATTGATATAAACTTGGATCCTAGATATAAAACAGACCTAAGCCTACAGGTGTGAAAGGATGCAGAGATCTACAGCACACGCCATGACCTTTTGACCCGACCGTGACCTCGTTCGATACGTGACCTTTGACATTGACCTAGTTACTGGTACCTGTCACCAGCAGTTATATACTCAGATTGTCATGGTGACTGTAATAAAATTCATAAGATAAACGATATGTTGACAACTAGATTATATTTATATGTTATCTTGTCATAATCATAGATATTGCATAGCACTTTCACTAGACTAAGTTTAGTTTTTTTTTAACTCTTTGCTATCTGAATATAAGATAATTTTCTTTCGGCTTAAGGTCAAGTTCTTCTGAAATCAAAGTTTACACAAGACTGAGTTATGGTTGACCGTGTGTATGAGTTATAATAATCAATAAAAATGTCATTAATTTCGTTTGCATAATAATATGATATCCATATTGTCTATGTGGCTGTGGCCTAGTTGTTCTGGTGTTAGCCAGCTCATGTGCTGGTCCTGGGTTCAATTCTCAAACTTGCCACGTTTTTATGAGCAACATTTCAGATACATATTATACTGTAAATGTGTTTCATGTGTTCCTGGTTAAAACAACCAAAATACACTCTTGAAGTATGATTGACAAAAAAATAGTGTGTGGACTCCGAGCATTGTCATCTCATCATTATGTCTGCCTGTGTTTCACAAAAGTCACATGCTAGTAATGTTTATATATTAGACAGTAAATATTTAGTATCTGTATTACATAGTCAAAAAAAGTTATCTAAACTTCAATTTAGTAACATTTAGACAATAAATGATGTGTATGCTCCTCGATGCTCCTCCATTGTTCATAATTTCACATGCATTTCATTTAGGATGAGATCATTTTTATGGCACTATTCCATGTGCACATGCTCAGGTGTACAATCATGTCATGAAATAATCATGTACTGTATTAAAATTGCTAGAAACACCTGCTGTATATATTGGAAGGCAGTGCAATAAATTCCTGGCTGACCAACAACATTTGATGTCCTAATGATGTCAGCTTTTAGTAAATTGTAGGAGTTGAGCTGACAATGTTTATACTATTATAGAGGTTTTGTTGCATATGTTTGAATAGAGATTGATTGATTTGTTGGTTCCCACGAATACACGTTATTATAGCTTTGATTGATTGATTGATTGATTGATTGATTGATTGATTGGGAAATAAAAGCTAGAGATATGCACATCATTGGTTGGTTGGTTGGTCGGTTGGTGGGTGGGTGGGTTGGTTGGTTGGTTGGTCATTACTTGATTGATCAATTGTTATAGATGAATAAAAAGGAAAAGAGTGGGGAAAAGCAAGAGAAATCTTATGAAAGACATTTATGCAGGAAAAGACTAAAGAACATCGTTTCGATGTAAATTGCTGTATTGAACAGGTAACACTCTTGTAGTGGAGCAAACACTTACATAGTACTTTCTTTATGGATACAATCTACAAAGTTCAAAATTAAAGTTCAACATGTTGCACAGTATGAAAACTGTATTTTGTCCATGGTTGCTCATATCAATGTGTTTGACACATACATGTATTACTTCACTGAAGAAGAAGCATTGAGTTAAATGTACCGAGGGCCAAGGCAGTGCTCTAGTAACTTGGTAGCAGGTGTTCTTTTCACATAGATAGGGAAAGCACACTTAAAGTTAATGTTATATCACAGACATTGCCATGGAAATGCATTCTGTGATACACGCAATAAGGTTCAATTATGTGATTTCATAAATTGAGAAGCATTTCAATCATAAATTGTGTGTTACCTCAAACCCACGAGTCAGAAAAATAATCGTTTTATGATTTCCATAACAAACATCACTATAGCTCACTAAATAGAATGGCCTCCTTCTGTATTTAGACCAAAATGACATGAAATTAAGTGCGGTCTTATTTGCAAAGTTGATGTGTATTTTAACGGATAGCTTTCCAAATGTGCTATGAGCGGTTTCCATGCGTTTGAATAAATGCAAGGAAAATGCATGGTTTTTGCCTCATTAAAATGAAATGAGGTGAAAACCATGCGTTTATCCTTCTCATGGAAAACGCACGTGGCACATTTGACCATGTAGCATTCCAAATCTTGTCAAAACGATGTAGAAAAGATGCTGGCCCGATTTGGAATGCTATCTGGGTTAGGTATGGTTGTATTTCGGCTAAAGTCATAAATTTGTCGCATTTTTATGTAAAATTTACAACAACAAAAAGTGGAAAATATGTGTTAAAAAAAGGTTGAAATAAACGCGAATAGGTGTAAAATTTCCATTTCTTAAATCTGCCAGTTCCACTATCTGGGAAGTTTTCCTAATTGTCACCGGACTCCTATTTAACACTATAGCTGGTTAGGTAAAAAACACTTAGTTTTATCATTTTACAGTTGTAAGCCTAGCATTTTAATTTAATTACTTCCTGTTATTTGATATAAATGTAATTAGGCCCAGTCATTCTGTCCGTTATTAAATGGCGAAAGTGGAAATTTTCTAGTTAAAAAGTGGAAATCTTAATTTTGCAGCCGTCAGGAATTCGACAAGTGAGAATGTCTTTGAGAGGTTTCTCTCCAAGTCCTAATCTCTTGTCATGAGAAAAAGAATGGCAAAATTTTATGTTAGAATCTCCCCCAAAATACTGAGCTTTCAGAGTCTTGTTTCTGTCTTTGCATTGTCTGATTACATCGATGCATTGCCGTGTTGTCTAATTCTGCCTATGAATTGTCTAATTCTGTCTATGAATGGTCTAATTCTGTCTACGAATTGTCTAGTTTTGTCTATGCATTGTCTAATTCTGTCTATGCATTGTCTAATTCTGCCCATGCACTGTCTAATTCTGTCTATTCATTGTCTTATTCTGAGGTTTTGGTCTTAAACAGCAGCTGAGAGGTCTAGCGGTTAAGGTCATAGCTTAGTCCAAGGTCATAGCCACTCCACATCTATTTTGAGCACAATGTTGTTCAAAGAATGATATCTGTATTTCAGCTGAGATATTTGATAATAAGAAATGTCAACTTTTTAATTTTAGGCATTTTGACGGAGTTTTCACAGTGTCGACCTTCCGTAACCATTTTTGACCAACACAATTTCGTCAGCTAAATCTGAAAAGCTAGTCAGCCCAATCCTCATAACTTACGTATGCCGTTGTTAGAATGACTAACTTCCCTTAAAACCGTCGAAATATTTCACTTCAAATGACTAGATTATGATTTAAGAATGGACGTCGTATTTGGAATGGTTATACATTTTTATAATGAAGACAAGGTGTTGTAATATCACCTTATTTCATTCTAACATTGGTGCAACAGAAATCTCAGGTGTGAACATATCGATCTGTGAGAGGTTTCTATATTGAATGGAGTTCACACAGAGGTCAATGACCTTTGACTATAGCGGGCACCACCAGTCATGTTTCCACCACCACCACCACGAATTCCCTCCAGCCATGTCTGAAATGCTGCTAACATGCTGCTAACTTCTGCCTTTGTGTGAGCGACACCTGTCCCATGAAAATTGACCCAATTGATTGTTTAGTACACCAGGATCATTATTGAGTGAGCCTCGTTCTGATTTATAAGTCAATTGTTTCAAGTGGAGCTCTAAATTAGATACATCATTGTGGCAAAGTTGCAACTATTACTACTTAGACCGAAACATTGCTGTCATTTGCAAGCCACGACCTCGTCGTGAGGCAGTTTGTTGGACTAATTACTAGTACTACTACAAGTACTACTACTCATGGGCCCCGTTTTAGGGGGAAGGGGGGACAGGGGGACAAGTCCCCCCCCCCACTTTTTTGTACCAACATAACGATTTGACTGTTGGTGTCCAAAATAAAGGTCAATATGTCCCCCACACCACATTTTGAAATGAAACGGGGCCCCTGCTACTACTACTACTACTGCTACCACTACAAGTACTACTACTACTACTACTACTGCTAATACTACTACTACTGCTACTACTACTACTACTACTACTACTGCTACTACTGCTACTACTACTACTACTACTGCTACTGCTACTACTACTACTACAAGTACTGCTACTACTACTACTACTACTACTACTACAATGATAGATCAATAGATAGATCGATAGATTGATTGATTGATTTACAGAAAGAGGTCAGTTCTGACACGGACAGTTTCTTTGGGTCCCTATTGTACTCGGGCCATATATGGTACCCCATCAGTAAGCACCACCTCCCCATTAAGACTAATATATTTTGTAGTAACAAATGGTCATTATTTAATAATGGGTTTGTCTGTTTTCACAGCTATATCTAATACATGTATGTAACCTCGGAGAAATTAGACCTAATTTGGTCTAATTTCTCCAAGGTATAAATTACATTTGCTGATTATCAAGATTTACCAAACCATTAACTGCAAATAATACGACACTTATTAAAACCCACGACTTGCCACAATTATTATAACTTTTCATCCAATTATCAATTATTTTCTCCAAATCTACGAAAAAACATTGATTTTGTGAAACTCACGTTTTGTGCACGTTTTTGGAGCATGTGACATGTGCTCAGTATGAACAGAACCTCGCCATTAAGACCACCTCACTGTTAAGACCACCTCACTATTAAGACCACCTCGCCATTAAGACCACCTCACTATTAAGACCACCTCGCCATTAAGACCACCTCACTATTAAGACCATCTCACTATTATTAAGACCACCTCGCCATTAAGACCACTTCACTATTAAGGCCAACTCACCATTAAGACCACCTCACTATTAAGACCATCTCACTATTATTAAGACCACCTCGCCATTAAGACCACCTCATTATTTAGACCATCTCACTATTATAAAGACCACTTCGCCATTAAGACTACTTCACTATTAAGGCAACCTCACTATTAAGGCCATTTAGTTGGTCTTAATAATTAAGGGAGGTTCTTTACAGTATGCTTAGTATTTTTAAGGATAAGAAGTCTACTACAATTTGCTTTTTTTTTTTTTTATGTGGTTTTTGTAGTTATTGACAGTTATACGATTTACACCAAATAAAGTGTTGTTAATTGTTATAAGCTCAATTAAAATTGTCTGAAGTCGTTAATGTCAATTCTTTAAAAACACGATGCTTTACGCGTGACCAATGATTGCTATAAATATTAACCATAATTAATAAGCAGACTTATATTTTATTACATCGTATCATATGACATAGGTCTATTATTATTGTAGCTCAATTAGTCTATATGAACATCGGCTCTTCAGATATTATGTTCCAGATAGCTATTATTATATTATCATGTTATAGATATTAAGTTGGACTAATATGGTAACTGGAACAATTGTATGTCATGTTATTTTTGTTCTTGTATGTATTTTGTGACACATGTCAAAATACACATTCAGCTGTCAAAAACAGTACATGTATAGTATACGTGGTTAGTGTGGTTTCCTGTGGTGAAGGCAGTTACTGTGAATCAAGTTGTTAGATGTGAATCTTAGATGACTGACGTATAGATCATGCTGTTAAATTTGCCATGGGACTATTGCATGGTTTTTAGTCTAAAATATGCTTGCATATTCTGAATTTATGGACATATGCATTGATTATACATGTTTTGTTTACTTATGCATTTTTGGAGTTATATAATGTTTATTACACAATGACGTTGTATGTCGTTTATTTCAGTTTTGAATCGCATTGTTGCATTACCAACTTTATTATGCGATTCGTAATATAATATGCAATGAAATTTCAATATTAATAGCACCCTTTGTGTGAGCATACTGGTCTTTAAAATGGCGAGTTGGTCCTCATAGCGAAATATAATCAGTGGCGTATTTAGAACTTTCTTAGAGGAGGGGGCCACTGACAAACTAAATCCAGGAATCAATAATATCGGGCCCGGAAAAAGCGGTAAATGCGGATGGCGCGCCGTAGAGGCTTTCCGCAAACCCCATTTATCGCATTTAGATACAGTCTGAAACAATTTTTTTTTAAAGAAAAGAAGAGAAATATGCATCTACATATTTTAGACCATCAATTTTCACAAGAATTGCAAGAAAGTGTTCCAATTTTGGCCGGATTTTTCTTGTTTTTAAGGGTATTTAAAAAATATTTTTGGACTTTGGGGCGGCATGGCACAATGCCCCCCCCCCCCCCCCCAATACGTCACGGAGAATATTGTGGCTCCAATATTTAGTTGTCTTGAAATTCAGTTGACCTTGACAGCGAGGTTGTCTCAAAGCCAGAATAGGAATAAATCCGAGATGGTTATAATCTGGTTAAAATATACTAGTGGAAGTAAATCGTTTAAAGAGTATTATAATTGGTAGTTATTATTGTGAAGTGGTCTTAATAGTGAGATGGTCTTGATAGTGAGGAAGTCTATTGGTCTTGATAATCAAGAAGTCTTAATTGTTAGGTGTTTTTAACAGATAGGTGATTTTTGCACTGTATTAGACAAGTCAAGAAAGTTTATTTACACCTATGCAAAAAAATACACTTGTCACATACATACGATGTCATACGTATAATAGGATGGGTTAGGGTCAACTCCCAAAGCTTACAAGCTGTGGTGGGAGTTGGCCCATGAACAGAAAAAATAAATAAAAAACGAAAAATGATCAAATGTTATAAGTCAGAACTATACAGAAAGCAATACAAAGTGAAAAATAAATACAAACTGATTAATAATAAGCATCAATAAGTATTAGTTACAAAGGAACATTAGGAACAGAAAACAGGCAAAGAGGAAATTTTTTTAATTTTTTTTAAGATTTACAGATCCAGTCAAAATAATCTAGATAGATAGATACTTTATTTTCATCGAAATTTAAACGTACATGGTTATTAAGACATTTCATTATGACACAAATATTTCGATGAGGGGGATGCACAAGAGTTTCGTGGAAACTATGTTTAATTGTGCATCCCCTAGCTTATACTACTAGTGTCAGTGACAGCTCCAGGTAGATAAACAATATAATGCAAAAGAAGGAGGTTCTAAAATACCTCAGCAAAAAAACTCAACTACTTAGTACTTGTGAGGTTGATTGACGTTTGTGTAAATACATTGGCTGCTGTGACAGAGCTCTCTGTAGTCTATTGTAGCCAGTTGTCCCTGAATATGTTTGGGTCGCCCGAGGCTCTATTTGTATAAAGGGATCTAAAGTGACTGGACGCAGCAAGTCTGCCAGGTGACTGGTTCACCTGTACAGGGCTTACAGGTTTTCCACTGTGTCTCTTCACAGGTTTCCCAGGCGTCAAAATGGAAGTTCTGTCACACCTGGTTTAAGAGACCACTCAATGGAATTGATTAAAAATTGTCGTTTAAGACGGGTGGTGCTTTGATAGATGAAATGTACAATGAATTTTCAGTTTAAGGGGGTTGGAATGTTTCGCTTACACTAGGTGGTTATACTATACAGGTGGTCGTTTAAGGCAGGTTGGACTATACTTTGGAACTGGCTGAAACGTCCATTAATAGTAGTATATAGGAAAACAGCGTTATTATGCACGATACAAATAGTTATACTATTTTGTTTTCTTCTCCTGATTACTGACTTTTATACTACACAGGGTTGTAAATCACTCAATGAGTTACGACATTGTTAAGCAAGAGTTATTAATTTGTCAAGTGCAATTTAATATACTATTATTCAGTCATTACACTGGAATCCCACTTTAAGATCACCTCATAATTTAGACAATTTTGGACCTAGTTATATTACTACCATTATATTTTACCTCACTATCAAGTAAACCTTATAAGAACCTAACTTGTCTTTTATTGTCTTATTTCAGCATGTCTTGTTTTATTTCATCTTATCTTATCTTGTCTTGTCTTGTTTCAACGTATCTTGTCTTGTCTTATTTCAACGTATCTTGTCTTGTCTTGTTTCATCTTATCTTATCTTGTCTTGTTTTGTCTTATTTCAACGTGTCTTGTCTTGTCTTATTTCATCTTATCTATCTTGTCTTGTCTTATTTCAACGTATCTTGTCTTGTCTTATTTCATCTTATCTATCTTATCTTGTCTTGTCTTATTTCAACGTATCTTGTCTTGTCTTATTTTATCTTATCTTGTCTTGTTTTGTCTTATTTCAACATGTCTGTCTTGTCTTATTTCATCTTATCTATCTTATCTTGTCTTGTCTTGTCTTATTACACCGTATCTTGTCTTGTCTTATTTCATCTTATCTTATCTTGTCTTGTTTTGTCTTATTTCAACATGTCTGTCTTGTCTTATTTCATCTTATCTATCTTATCTTGTCTTGTCTTGTCTTATTTCAACGTATCTTGTCTTATCTTATTTTATCTTATCTTATCTTATCGTGTCTTATTTCATCTTTTCTTGTCTTGTCCCATCTTATCTCTCTTATCTAATCCCGTAATATGAATTCATACCTTGTTACAAAATTAGTTGACGAGGTTGTCTTTATAGTCAGGTTGTCATTAGGGAGGTTTCACTGTAACCAAATTTAATACCTAAGACAATGTATCTCTAATCTAAGAAAAACTGGCATACATAAAATTGTCTTTACTATCTCTTTGTTGCTTATTACAACATGTATAGCGTGTCAGTTTAGCATGACACACACGATTCTTACTCAAGTGCAAATTCATCTATCACGCTTGTCTCTCGCTTGCCACTCGCTTGTCACAGGGTCTTGGTGACGTATGCAAATTCTAATTAATAGTAAGTGACATCTGCATAGCATTGTGACAACGTGATTGTAATGTACCACAGGAGCATATTAGGAGCATAATATGAAGGACATCCTAAATGATTTTCGTGTGTTGTATTAATTTGTGTCAGTATACAGTTGAAATATATATTACTTCGTTACTTGGCCAACATCACTATTAAGACTATGTAAAGTTAGTTTCATTAAAGACTACTTCTGCTATATAATGCTACCTGCCACTAATCAGAACTGTCTGGTTATAGCTGGCTACTCAAAGCTTTTTCTAAAAACTACATATTTATGATATATTAGATGAATTGCTTACATTTGCCAAAGTTAATATTTTTTCAGTAAGACGACTATAAGCTAGGAGTAGACAGAAGTGGCTGGCTTTAGTCAGTTATAGCTACAGCCAGGAATAGGTTGCTACAGCTGTCTAGAGTCCAACATATTTATGAAACTAACTACCTCATCATTAAGAACACAGCATATTAAAGTGTTGGAATGTAGTGTCTTCACATGGCCACAAGTCTCACTTCAGTAAGGCCAGTAAATTTGGTCTTAATATCACTGATTACAAGTGGTGTCAAAATTTTAAATCGAAGTCATCTTAATATGATGGGTTTTAATGGTAAAGTTATGGTGCATATAAACAATTTACTTATAAATTTTACATTGTTAACTTATCAAAGAATAACTAACAAGGAATGTTTCGTAATAAATGAATGAATAAATAAACTAATATATAAGGATTTAGAGAACATCATAATATGACAGGATAGTCACTAATATGTCCACGTGAGTCGCAATTTTTTTTTCACCTATTCAAAATGTGATGTCAGAGTCGAGGTTGCCTTCATAAAAATATCGTTTATCTTAATGGTGAAACTGCACTGTATGTGTAATATACTAAAGTGATCTTAAGACAGAGGTGGTCTTTTAAAATATTTAGTGTCTTTGTTAACATTTGGTAAAATAGCTGTGTACTCAAACCCAGTGGGCCTACGTTTTGATTGATATGTCTGAACTCTAACTGTGACCATATTTGCATACATTTACTTTGATGGCCTGAGGTCATTTTCAAGGTCAAATCAAGGACACAAGGTCAGTCGTCAGTGCAGGAAGTGGACAATCCCTTCATATTTAGGATGGTCAGGTTGTCATGAGTGTCCTAGTTGATATGATTTATTCGTGGTCCAAAATCGTGTTTTCTTTATGTCAATAAATTCTGTGTCAATTTACAGAGTTAAACGATTTAGGAATGACACTTTATAATGTTAAACTAGTTTGTTTTGTTCATAATTGCATTGAACTTTTAAAGTTTTTCATTTTCTTTTTTCTGACAGTATTTTTACAAGAAACATTAAACAGCATGTTGCATAATCTGGAACCTCAAAATGACAGTGCTTTTATTAAGGCTGATGCGTAATAACAAACGAATCTGTTTATTTTCCGTTGTGGATAAAAATAGCTGTATTGACATGCTGAAGACCACATTGATTGGGAACACGATATGGTTGCCTTTTATAATATAAATAGCGAAGTCAAAACATGTTGATAGTTCTTTCCATAATCTGCACTTGATAGTTTTAAAATGATGATTATTAAACTAAATTCCTTTATGTTGAATCTACAATACTTAAAATCTTTGTGATGAGGATATAAATGTATCTAACTTTTTGTGAACCATTGAATCAGATGTTATCTAGAACAACTAGCCCCTTTAGTCATTATTGACTAATTAAGCAACCCAAATATCGATTATATCAGTTAGTCATAATGACTAATTTCTTAGTCAAAATGTGATCTTACATGATGCGTACCAGCCAAGGTAGACCAACTAGTAGATATAACTGACTATTAGTCAAAAACCAAAAATGTTTATATGGTGTAGTAAAGTCAGTATAGACACTGTAAAACATCTTAAAGTCTCGTTAACAGTCGCAATGATTATTGGTGTTTTAATCATGACTTAGTTTTTTGTCAGTCCATCAGCCTGTGTTATGAAACAGCAACATGCTAAATTTCAGCTCATGTTACCTTGAACTAGATATCCATGCAAATCTGATACAAGGTAGCTAGCTACATGTGACACTGAATATAGCAGGACGGTGGTATATCTCAAAGAGTGAAGAATGTTAGTAACTGAGCTATATCTGATGGTTTTATCAAGTAAATGTGTGTGGAATATTGGGATGACTAAAATATGTACAATAATTGATAAAAATAAATAAAAATTTATGTAAAGAAAAAATGAGTTTTACACAGCTCTCTCTACAGCCTACCCTCTCTTTATTTGTCATATATAACAAAAAATCTGAAAACGTCTTTTTGGACCCGTTTTTTTATCTATCTTGCCATTTTAGAGACTAAACTTTAAAAGCCAAACTAGAGTCATTATTAGGTTGCCCATGTTTGTAGTGTTACTAAACAGATTTTTAATCAATTTTTTTATAATATTTTCTCTGACAAAAGTTAAATATCGTAAAAAGATAAAGGCTGCTACACTATATTTAGTGTTACTTTAGTTAAGAAGCAACTACATGGAGAGTGTTATATTCATGGTAGAAGACTTATAATACATTTGTGCACTGTCAAACTTAAGTGTCAGTCTTTATTCCCCAGACATGCCTAGAAATGCCCTTAAGGGATTACACACACAAGTGCTGAACGAGGGATTGTTTAAACAAGCACAATTAACTGGGTCCTAGTAGCATACTTTATATATGCTCTGCAGTATTTACTCGATTAGAAGCCTGGGGTTGGTTAGAGTATAAACTGTGGTCTTGTGTAGATGCAGCGGTTTATAGGTTTTGAAAAAATAGAGTAAATTCACTTCTAATTTAATTTGGAAATTTGGAATGAACTCCTACTTCGACCCCTTGGATGGGCATTTGTAAATCTTTAGATGTCATTTGAAAAATATTTGGGCAATTATGGTATATGACTTCAATACTAAACTGGAAATTATCCAAGGTATTTGTTGAGAAACGTATGTCAATCTGTGATGTTCATATGTAATAAATAAATAAACACCTTTAATATGGCATAATAACATGATTGTGATGAACAGAGCAACCAAACTTCACCTCTGGTAATGATAGCCATGGTCTGTCTGACTGTCTTCAATGCTGTGTATGGGACTGTTTGTGTGTCTGTCTTGCTGTCATGCTGTCTATCTATCAATCTACTTGTCACTGTCTCTGTCTGTCACTTAAATTGTCAATGGATTCTGGAGCAGCTGCCTGCGTGATATCGTTGTCGCAAAAATTCACATCGCAATGTGTGCACGTTTCAAGGTTTAAAGATATTGAAACAACAGCAACGACAAAAATCACAAGCCACATTTAAGGAGAGCAGTTACGCTGTTCTTGTTCTGATGTCTTTGTCCTCCCCCCCCCCTTTTTGTCCATTCCCTGCAGGACAAATTTGTCCTTGCCCTGCAGGACAAATTTGTCTGCTTAGCGAATCCCTTGCTGTTGGCCCGAAGCAGTTGAGGCAACATGCGAGCAGCAGCACTCAGGAATCCTATGACAATTTAAGAGACTGATAGACAGACAGACAGACGGCACGACAGACAGAGAGACAGTCCTTCTGATACACAGACTGAGTTCGATAGACTGGTAGACTAACAGACAATAAATGCAGTAGACAGCAGACTATTAGAAATAGTTGAATAAAGACGGAAAAGAATGAACATGGAAGAGATTGGGTTACATGGACAGACTGCCAATTGGTGTAGAGTATAATGCAATTTGTGTGGTATGTGGCATATATATTGTGTAATATCTTGGAATGTGGTAAGGCTAGGCCATCCAAAGGACATGTAAAGACAGGTTTGGATCGTTTTGGATAGGTCTGGATAGTAATGGCTTCAGGTAGCTGCAGACAAAGTATTTTTTTCTTTTTCTTTTTCTGTGCTTTACCCATACAGCATTCCAAATCGTATCGACGTTGGCGCAATGTCGGCGATGTCAAAATGATGTTGTACCAACGGCGACCGATATAGAAACATCGCTGGCCCGATTTGGAATGCTATCTGGGTATAAATTTATAATTAGAATTGTACCACTGTACTTACTAATATTGGTGACAACTGAATAAACTATAACCTCCCATACTTAATATAAATCAAACTGCATACACTTGCTTACATTAGGAGCACATGCTCATTGTGACATTTTAACTAATTACCCACATTGATTGCATGGGGAATGCTGGGGAGCACTGGTCTATTAGTCTCTGGCTATTTTGAGACACTATTGCCATGAAATGGGACATAAAGCACTCTGAAATGTACTTATCCAATATTGATCAGCCATCGATCTACCTAGTGCAGACAGCAGGCCAGCTGCTAAGTCTCTTCAACTGTAGCCAGAGACTCCTTGTGATCACATACCAAGGCTTCTGGTGTAGCGTCTGATGCAGATGGTATAATTGCAGGATTGCTGCTATCACAGTGGCTGTTTTGGCTGTTAGATAAAAGGTTGCGAAAAGATGAATAAGGACTTTGAATGATGAGATTGTATTTATGTGAAAGTAAATTGCTGAAAAATGGGTACAGATGGACTGTAATTTATCTGGATTTTTGGTGATTTTGACTCGATTTGGCTTACCAATTAAGATAATATTAGGGACATGCAAAATGCTAATTCATCTTTGTTTACTGTGATCTAATCTGATTGTAAAAAATCACACATTCTCGAAAAGCTAGACAGCTTGACTGAGTTGCCCTTGCAGTTTTGTTAATAAGAGCTGATTTACAGAATTGAGCTGTGCCGAGTGATAACGAATGCTGTAAATGATGGGATCTTTTGATGATTTTTTTAGGAAGGCATCCTGTCTACCTTTAATGACCAAAAAGGATTTTTGCATGGCAGTCGGTCATTAGTGAAGTAACTTGCAGTCAGCCATTGATAGTTTTAATTTTTTTAATCAATTGTTGTTTCGGTGTTTTAGCCATTAATCCCCCAGATAATTATCACAATCAGTTCACATCAGGCAATTACACGTTAAAGAAATCGTTGGTCATTACGGCCTTGAAAATACTTAATATTAAATCTATATTTCTCGGAAACTAATTGTGAATCTTTATATTTTTTTCTCTACCAAATGCCCTAGCTTTTGTATGATAATTTGGCCAATTTACATTGAATTCCAGGAGGGGCAGTTTAATTAAGGGAACATTCTCTTTAACTTATGCGTTAACCTCCTTATAAGGATCGGAAGTAGGTGCTGCCACCAGTCGCGAATTAAAGAAAGTGATGTTCTCGGTACTTCCTGTTCCTGCAAATGGCTGAAGGTCACTGAGTGCATTTGGAAACATTGATTAAGGTCAATTGAGCTAGTTGATAGGGTGGTGTGGCTCGCAATAATACCCTCCATTTGGCTTAAATGTCTTTTACCCTAAAGGGTGTTTAACTCTACTGAGTCCCCATAAATACCGTTATCTTGACAACCCCACTGTTTTCTGCATCCCCCGACAGTTTATAGTCCCATAATGCATCTCTCTAGCAAGCGAGGAGTTTGCTTTAAGTCATTGTTAATTCTCTAGGGTAGACATTTGATGCGCTATTCGCTCACAAATAAGTCACCAGTGGCCTAGTGGGTAGAGTTGTTGCAGCATTTTGTGTGTGTCATGGGTTCGATTGCAACATTGGATATGTTTCATTGCGCATGCTTTCATGATATTAAAATAAAATAGAACTAAACATTTTAAAGGCTGTTTCAGTTTGGTTATGCAAACCAATCATTAGCACAGTATTGTAATTTTAGTTCTTAAATTCTTGGAAGAGATCGATTGATTCTTGATTCAGCTTGATTCAGCAGAATATCTAGACATAGTAAATAACTTGGAAGAAACATGTATGTTTCTTCCAAAGTAAATACTATGTCTAGATATGCCAGCTCTGCTGGTAGGCCCCTGTGCTTGAACTTTATGGAATTGTTTTACTTTGTCGTAAAAATTTAATTATTTCTTTAAAGCATTTTCTTAGCCTGGAAAATGGGAAGACTAAAAAGCAAGAAAAATGTCGAAGAAAGAAAACCAAGGACCATAATTAATATTGTCTAGACAGTTCGAAACTTCGAATCACAAAGCCTTCGATGGTACCTGTTCTTTCTGTGGAATTAAAATATTGACAAAGAAAAACTCTGTTGCGCATAAAATATTGCTGAAATCTAGAATTTTACAGGCACACGTTGATGCCCACGCCTTCTACATGTAGCTCCTTATTAATTATACAACGAAAACTTTCTCCTCAATGCTGTGTACCTAAGGTCATTGACCTTTTGTTGTATGTCAATGTGAAGGGTATTGCACTGAATTTAGCAATAAGTGTCTGAATGAATAGAAATTATGACCTTTCTTTAAATACACAAGAACTGCGTTTATTTTATTATTTAATAGCCAATATCCTGACGATGAAATTTAAAAATGTTGGTGTAAATGACTATATTAGTGGTCTTATTTTTCATGTGTGCATGGTATTATAATGTCTTATAAATGTCTTACTTCTTATGAAGGTAAACCTGCAGGAACCGTATAAAGCTCCATTGTCTAGTGGTTTATGAATTCCTCTTATCTTCCGGCACCTTTGACGGCCCTGGGTTTGATTCCTGAACTAGAATTTTTCGACAAGTCTTTTTGTACCACTCACCAGTGAAATTTAGCATTATGTACGCCGTTGTACAAATCCTCATGTACAACAGTTAGCCAGCCACGCCGCACTGCGATTGGTTGGCAGCCAGAAAGTGGTCCCGGAATTCAGCGAGTGCGGGCAATAGTGGATTTTCACGCAAGGTTCTCCATGTTTCCACCAGGTGGCTAAAACGGAATACTGCAATTCTATTGGCTGAAAAAGTTCCCGCCCTTGGCTGTGATTGGCTGAACCGAAGTGCATCCTAGCATCAGTATTTTTAGTGCATTTTAATGATTATTGACACCTTATCATTTAGTTGATGTTTGTTATTTTTCTGAGAAAGTTATATTTATGGAATCGGTTAGTTATTACCTACTGTGTCTGAAAAGCAAAATGAGTAATAAGAGGAGAGGAAAGACTTATGTCTTGCTGAATTCAGGGCTGCTCAGTGAAAAGACTCTATTTTAGCGATCTGACTTATCTTCATGTACTTGCTTCATGTCTCACATGTAACCATTGATAATTATATGTATCAAGCTTATGTGCAGATGGTAATTTATTTACAAGTAATATATTTTTTTAAGTGCACAGAGGTAATGCAAGACAATACATTTACATAATGACACAAGATTATGCCGATAATTGGAATATATTGGAATATGTAACGAACTTGTATCCAACATATGTAACGGGTATATGTCATGTAACTATGACAACACCCTTGTCTGGAAATGAAGGAAGACCTACAAACTGACTTTGCTAATTTGTCTGGCTTTATGAACTCATATAATGGCTTCTATTAGTCTGTACTTGTGTGTACAAACGTATAAATGCAAAATTATGAGTACAGTCCCACTCCCTTATAACGAAATATTTCGGACTGTGATAAAGTGTTCGTTATAACCGAGTTTCGTAATATGAACGTCTAGTGCAGGGGCGGATCCAGAAAAATGTTCACGGGGGTTGGCAAATAAAAAAGTATTGCGGGGACCAGGGAATTAAAAAATGTACTGTCTCTTTCAAATGGTCAATTAATTCTTAATTAAGATGTACTTGGCCCGGGGGGGGGGGGGTGGGAGGTGTAAACCCCCCCCCCCCTAAATCCGATACTGTAGTGTATAAGGTATCTAAAATGTTGTTACCATTAAGACCACACTTGGTGTAATATTTACTGGTCTGTGGGTGGAGTGGCTTTAGGTCCTGTATTTCTGCACCAGTTGGGCTAATTAGGACAGGCAGGGACCATGGCAATGAGATGGACGAAACAGCCATCCAACATAGGCTCGACCGGGAATAATAATAATAATAATTTATTTTGTATACCGTAAAATCCATGAAATATGCTCTAAAACGGTTTAAAATAAATAATTAAAATAATAACATGATAAAAAGTTATGCAATAATTACAATATGTAAATTTACGTAAAATGGTGTTTAAAAATGTAATTAGGTAATTATCTGGGAATGGAACCCGGGACCTAATGGTTGGAAGCCCAGTGCGCTACCACTGAGCTAGGCCCCACCATTAATGGTAGTAATCATCACTCCTTTGGTAATCATCACTCCTTTGGTAATCATCACTACTTATTCATAATATATTCCATAGAATGTGTGCACTTGCATTTAAATCATGAATTATTCTCGGATTTTCTACATTTCAAATTTGTTTTCATTTCTTCGAATAGCTATTTACTTAAATGTTACAAACATGTGCTTTAATTACATCCTTTTAAATGTTATGCAAATCTTAAAAAAAAAAGGTACCGTCAAACCTCGCAATGAAGACCACTGCATGGTGCACAATTTACATGTCTTAATTGTGAGGTGTTCTCAATTGTGAGGTGAATGAATGGTCAAAATGCCCTTTGAGTTGTTTCAGTGGTTTTAATGATCAGGTGGTCTTAATAATGAGGTGGTCTTAGGGTGAGCTTTAATGTACTTGGTATAAACTAAAGATAATTATTTAGCAAAATGTCAATCGTGGGTGTACGTGGCAATGAGATATAGGATGAAACAGCCATCATCCAACTTTGTGGGTGTTTGTTTTGTTCTAAGAAATTCCGAAAATTTTTTTTTAATGACATTTGAAATGAAGACATGGTGTGTTTACAACAAGTAAATGTTTATAAACAATAAGATGTTTCCTGTGTACATTTTATCCAGCTATTCTGAGCGACAGGCGAAATAAGGAAAAAGTGTAGGAATAGATAGATAGACAGACAGATAAATAGGTAGATACATAGATACATAGATTCATAAATAGATGGATAAATAGATACTTGGATAAATAGATAGATAGGTAGATAGATAGATAGACAGACAAAGAATACATGAATGAATTGAGTGATATCTAATGTCATTTTAGAGTAAATGAAGGAATGAATGAATAAATGACTGAATGAACTTATATTTCACTATCTAATTAAGCAACTGGTAACACTAGTACACCAAACGTTTCAGATTTATGTGATAATTAATAGAGGATCATTCACTAGCCTTGCTGGCCATGTGCTACATCACATAAAACACAGGTGCTTTAATTTAATCTGATTAAATGTGTAGATCAGCTGTTCATGAAATGCAAACATATGTGAAAGATCACGGGACTGCTGGGTGATGTCAACTCTGCATATATATCATCTATGTTTTAGCAAGTTCAATATATATGGTTTACACAATCCCTTGGCCTATCTGTTTTGTAAACGCAATTCAGGATCTATCTATCTATCTATCTCTATCTATCTATCTATATGTCTGTCTATCTGTCTTTCTACCTATCTATATTTCTATATATATTTCTATCTATCTATATTTCTATCTTTCTATCTATCTATCTGTCTGTCTATCTATCTATCTGTCTTTATGTCTGTCTATCTGTCTTTCTATCTATCTATATTTCTATATATCTATATTTCTATCTTTCTATCTATCTATCTGTCTATCTATCTATGTTTCTATATATATTTCTATCTATCTATCTATCTATCTGTCTGTCTATCTGTCTATTTGTCTATATGTCTATCTATCTATCTATCTATCTATGTTTCTATATATATTTCTATCTATCTATTTTTCTATCTATATGTCTGTCTATCTATCTATCTGTCTATATGTCTATCTATCTATGTTTCTATCTATATTTCTATCTATCTATTTTTCTATCTTTCTATCTATCTGTATGTCTATCTATCTATATGTCTATATGTCTATCTATCTATGTTTCTATATATATTTCTATCTATCTATATTTCTATATATCTATCTGTCTGTCTGTCTGTCTATCTTTCTATCTGTCTATCTATCTATCTATCTGATATCTATGTTTAAATAAATGCAATATTATTGCATTGACTAAATGAATGAAAACACTGTTAAATTAATTCTTCACACCTTGCTTCATTCAATCTTCATTCAATTTTGCATGAACTGACTGGCATAGTTAGTAGGAAATGATGCAAATTTTCATAATAAAGACCAGAGCTCCAAATTAGGGATATCGATAATAACTCGAAAATTCGGTGAATTATTACACAATTTGATGAGGTTTTTATGACAGATATGCACTGCATATAGCAATTTTGAAATATATGGTATGTTGTTTAAATCAAGAGTAGCCATATGGGATAATTATGGACTCTGTCAGGCCAATACCTAAACTTTCGTAGTTCACTGTAAATCTCTGTTGAGGTAGACTCCAAAGATAAAAAAATAAATAAAGAGTACATTTTTTTTATTATCTTTAGTCACCTATATGTGGCTTCTTCAGTACTACTGATAAAAAAAAAAAATTCAACTTTACCTTATGCTTCAACAATCTTCACATTGCTGAAGAAGTGGAGAAGACGCATATAGGACTCTACTGAAGTAAATTTACCGTAAATTTCAAACAGCTTCTTGCAGATGCATTTCCCAGAGCTGCATGGCATTGACATGTTTGAACCAGACTATCAGCTTGCCTTCCTGTGATGGTGTGTAACTGTAAAACTTGCAATAAAATACAGTACACGGAGCAGTATTTCTATGGGGTATATGCTGTAGGTCAGATGTATGAGATTTTACCGTAAAAACTACAGTAGAGTTACATGAACACTAATGGCAATCTAGAACACTCTTAGAAATGATTGTCTGGTTCAGACAAATGATTCTTTAGCTGGTGGCCATCCATGATTTTGTTTAAAATCAGCCAAGATATCGTTTGTCTTCAGACAATGATTGTATATATATTTCAAACAATGATATTGGTTAGCTTACACTCTTCGATGTGACGTCATCACCAAACAATATCTTGGCTGGTTTGAAACACAATTTTGGATGGATTTCTAAAATGTGAACAGTGTAATCAAAGTTCTTGAGTTTTAAGGGCTATGTCATTTTCTTATACGTTTATTGATGTCTTGATGGTTTGCCTGTTGCAGAAGCTGCTGAGCACGCATCATTACAAGGACGTCGTGACGTTCGGCGGCTGCCGCGATGACTTCATGCTTGTGACGTCATCACGTAGAGAGACGGAGCAAGGAAACGTCACGAGGACAGACAGACATCTATTTCTTATGAACAAACCCAAGGTCAGTTTCTTTTTCTTGTATTTGATGTTTTATTGATTTAGAGATAGACAGACAGACACAAAAAGGGGAATGGATAGAGACGAGACAATAGAAAGATACTCAGTCAAAGACTGAATTGTCGTCAAAAATATAATTGTTTACCAATAAATTGTAAAATATAATATTCATAAATAGTGGGAAGGATTGTTTATGAAATGAAATTGCTGTGAATTACTTACCATTGTTACTCAGTTTATGACAAGCTTTTTATGGGAAAGCTGGTTTTTCCCAATATAAAAGTTATTTTTGGTTTGGCCAAATGGTTACAGTGGTAGACTTGTGCTCTAGATGCATGGGTTCAACCCTCACTATTTGAGGATGCAATGTATGTCATGGTTATGCTCGGAAACACAATACTCACCTTAGGTCACCTTATATGACCAACAAGAGAGGTAAACATAATGAGGAGATGATAAGACTTTGGAACCCACATTTGTATTTGTACACGTACCCCATGGGTGGGGTCTTTTACTTTCCCCAGCATGGGCACTAGATGCGAGTCACCTTATATCGTAGCATCCTTTGGTCTTAAGACTCAAGCATCCGTGTTAAATCTGTTAAAAATCTTAAGCTTTCTGGTGTTTTCATGATGTGATTCTATGGTGCAATAAAAAAAAATCCCAAGGTAGTAGTGAACATTATAAGGAGTGAGTCCTGTGTCTGTCTGTCAAGTGTCCTTGGGTGGAGACCTCCAGTCTCAGTTCTCATGGTATGTGCTATTCACTGACTCCTGCTCTTTGCTTTTATTGCCAAAGGCATCTTAGGAAGAGGTTGATTATGGCTTTAGTACTATATTTACAGTCATGACAAAGGTTATAAAGCCACTGGCAGAATTTTATACAAATCCTGTAATATAAGTGATTTAGCTCAGTTCTGTTGCCTTTTTTTAGCCAACTGAGGCAATACAATGTCTATGAAACTTTCCATTTGGTCAGCCTGTCATATTCTTTGATATCATTCAAATTTATGTCAGTGGCTGGCTGTGATTCCGTTATTATTCACCATCGCAGTATCTTAGTTATGGAAAATCATATACTTTGTAAAATGACAAACGTGTCAACTTAACTTAGGTTTGGTTGTATGTTATTACAATGTATATGATCATCGCAGTACTCGGGACCTTCTAGAATAACCTTGAAACCAAATTGCTTAATTATAGTAATATTAACAGTGCAACTGTTTTGCTCTATCGATATCCGCAATGCCTATGGCTGAAGTGAGCCAGCTGTCTAATGCCATCCCCTGGAATTCAAACAGGACCTTTCTTTCTTTCTTTCTTTCTTCCTTCCTTTCTTTCTTTCTTTCTTTCTTTCTTTCTTTCTTTCGTCCTCTTCCTTCCTATCTTTCCCTTGGCCTGTCTTTCTTTCTTTCTTTTGTCCTTCCTTTCTTTTGTCCTTCCTTTCGTTCTTCCTTTCTTTTTTTCTTCCTTCCTTTCTTCCTTCCTTTCTTTTTTTCTTCCTCCCTTCGTATATGCTGAGTTGAGACATTTTAATATCAAAGAGAATGTAGTAAACAGAAAACATGTCAAAACTGGTTTTCTCAATCATAAGGCTTCTGTTTACTCAGTTCTTCGTCACATTTAATTCTCTATTATTTTTAAAATTTTCTATTTATAGCAAATCCCAAGACCAATTCGGATGCACTAATATTTAAAATAATCAAAACTGGTAATTTAATTTCGTAATTGCTTCTAATGAATACTGCAACATGTTGAGTAAACATTGCCTTCAAGACTTATATTAGTCAACCTGATGAAATAGATAATTTGTTAAGTTACCGAAAAATTTACCAAAAATGTGTGATGAAGTTTTAAGTTTGAATGATTCTTGAGGGTTTTGCACAAAAATCGGAGACTAACTTCAGGTTAATTAATGACCTATTGGAATAATAAATTATATATTGTTAAAAATATACTGATAAATATGGTTTTATTTTGTGTATTCGGGTTAATTAATGATCTGATGTCAGTAACATATATTGTTAATAATATGCTTATATGTATGGTTTTTATTTTGTGAATTCGGGTTATTTTAGGTCCTATTGCTAATAATCGACTCATGGATTATATTTTATGTGTTAGTTAATGTCCAATGCTGACCATCGACTTATTAGTATGGTTTTATTTGGTGAATTCGGGTTTAGTTCATGTCCTTTTGCTAATAGTCGACTTGTAAGTCTGTTTTTACTTTGCGAATTCCTGTTTAACCTCTCTCTCTTTTAGTCCATAAAATGTCAGTAAGACACAGATGATGAGATATGAGGTTAATGAGGGATGAAATTCATTGATGCTACTTTGGGTGACACAGTTATGGGATTGCACCAGGGATCAAGTCATGTGTAATGACGCTGCAATAGTGCCCTGCTGTTGCTGAAGCTGTTACTGTGGCTGATGTTGTTGATACTCATACTATTGTTGTTTTTGTTGCTGTCATTGTTGGGACAGACTTTTTTATTGCTGTGGTTGTTGATATTTCTGCTGTTATTGTTCCTAATGCTGCTGTGGTTGTTGATATTTCTGCTGTTATTGTTCCTAATGCTGCTGTGGTTGTTGATATTTCTGCTGTTATTGTTCCTAATGCTGCTGTGGTTGTTGATATTTCTGCTGTTATTGTTCCTAATGCTGCTGTGGTTGTTGATATTTCTGCTGTTATTGTTCCTAATGCTGCTGTGGTTGTTGATATTTCTGCTGTTATTGTTCCTAATGCTGCTGTGGTTGTTGATATTTCTGCTGTTATTGTTCCTAATGCTGCTGTGGTTGTTGATATTTCTGCTGTTATTGTTCCTAATGCTGCTGTGGTTGTTGATATTTCTACTGTTATTGTTCCTAATGCTGCCGTTGTCATTTTTTTTATGCTGTTGGTATTTCTTTTACTTTTGACAGTGTTGTTGCTGTTGATATTCCTTCTGTTGTTACTGCTGATGTTGCTGTTGCTGTTATTGCTGCTTGTGTTGTTGCTGTGGTGTAGTGTTTGTTGCTGGTGTCTGTGTTGTAGCCGAGGCTGCTTTTGAGGTTACACCTTTACTGTTACTGCTGTTGCTGTCATCATTGATGTCACCTATTGTCACTGCTGATGTAGTTGTTGTTGTTGTTGTCTGAATGCTGTTGCGGCTGTTTTTGTTGCCCTTCCTAATGTTCGTATTTGCTGTCTTAAATGCTGTTGACATTGGTGTGGTTTCTGGTTTGTCATTCTTGCTCTTCTGTTGTTGCTACTGTTAGCCAGACGTTAATGACCTTACAGGTTAAAATGTTGTTAGCTTCAACTCTCTGCTGTTGCTGTCATTTGTGTTGTCTGTTGTCACTGCTGTTGACTCAGTATCTGTTGTCAATGCTGTTACCACAATTGCTGTTGTTGTGGCTGCTGTCCTTTATGCTCTTTTGCGCTTCTGTTGTTACTACTGTTGCAGTTGCGGTACTACATCTACTTCGGAGTATTCTCCTAATGGCTCGGCTGTAGGTAACCTTTGCTTTGAGTGAGGTTCACATTTAATCATTGGATGCAGCAGTCTCATTTCATCCGCATCACATCAATACTGAGATGCTATTTGCCTTTTATCTGATGCGTATGAATATGGGGGATTACTTGTTGAGGGCAACAATGACACATGACGTAATACCAGGGGACTACTCACAAGGAATATGGGAATGCAGTGGCAAAATGCCATTGAGTGTGAAGATGGCTTTTGTGTATAGAACTCTATACATATTTTGTGAGGCATTGTAGTGTAGTGCCAAAAAAAAAAGTTTGTGTTCGAATCTAACCCAGACGGCATACCAAATCGGGATATAACCAACAAAAATGTTAGTTAACTCCCTCCGACGTCGGCCTGAAGTCATCACCGTTTCCAAATGTTGGTCCCACATCAGCCCAAAGTTGGCATTATTGGCCCAACGTAGAATGATGTCTGCGATTGATTTTATATATAGTGACATTGCTTTTTTGTTAACTGCGCAAAGAAAAACAGCTAAAGAAAAATACATAAATGATAGAAAAAGACAGATAAGAGAGATCGAAAATAATCTTCGCCAGTGAAAGCTTTAGACAAATTGAACGATATACAGACGGACAGAAAGATAGACAGACAGACAAATAGGAAGATATACAGACAGACAGCAACATAGACATACAGACTAATAGGAAGATATACAGACAGACAGAAATATATACAGACAATAGGAAGATATACAGACAGAAAGATAGACCGACAGACAAATAGGAAGATATACAGATAGAAAGATAGACAGACAGACAGACAAATAGGAAGATATACAGACAGACAGACCGACAGACAAATAGGAAGATATACAGACAGAAAGTTAGACAGGCAGACAAACAGACAGACAAAGAGGAAGATATACAGCTAGAAAGATAGACAGACAGACAGACAATGAGGAAGATATACAGACAGAAAGATAGAAAGATAGACAGACAGACCAGTAGACAGATATACAGACAGAACACCAAGATGTAGTGTCTTGAATATGCAGTCCATGTACTCCATATAGACTTTACTCAATGATCAATGTCCAGTTATTTGTTTATTCAGCACATGTGGCTCGTGGCGCTAAGGCTGGTACAAGAGGATTACACCTGATACACTATTTTGTGTTCGCCACATAATCTCAAACATGAATAATGTGAGGACAAACTATGTTGGTTTTATTTTTTCTTTCATCTGTATGTCTGTCTCTCTGTCTTAGTCTATATGACTACTACTAGTATTTAGCCTCCAAATATTTTTTGTCTCCGACATAGAATGCTAGGTCGGCCCAATGTTAGCTCAATTTCCATCTGACGTAGATGGCCCATCGTTGAATCGATGTGACGCGTTATCTGGACCTTTCTGTTGCTCTGTATGTCTGTCATTTTCCAACCATTTACATAGAAGAGATCCACGGTCCAACTATTTATTTGGATCGAGAAGCTTCCATCCATGAAATCAGGAACGACAGGTCATTTTATGAATAATTGTCTTTTTCTGCATTTGTGTGATGTGTTTCTAGCTGGTGTTTCATCTTCTACAAGCAATATACGTGGCATTATTACTATTGTTTGTAGGTTTTACCCCTTTTTTTCATCAATCTGAAAATAGCATCATTATACATGAAAGGTTGTTACATCAAATGATTACTTCCCAAAAGAAAATTATGAAGGATATGGGATGATTTTTTTTATTCTTTTTTCTTTTCTTTCTTTATTTCTTATTATTTATTTATCTCTTTATTTCACGATTTCTTGCCGTATCTAATAAAATGTTTCATTTTTCAATGTCATTAATCTTTCTATCATTAATTTATTTCCTTTGTAACCATTATAGAATAATCACTTCTCATATTTTAAGTCATATTTTTAGACTTTGTTACCTTTCATATTTTAAGTCATCAGAGCCTGGTTACAAGTGGTCGTTATGCAATCCTTGTTACTATTTATGGAAACATGAATGAATAAATTTATGAATGACCAGCATTAACCTGTCAATTTTCTGACATATGTATGTGCTGTATCGCAACAGGTGTTGGGTCAGAAAAAATCAATACACTACACTGGTGAATAAAGAAGTATATACTATCATATATGAGGGATTGTTTTGTCTTTGTAAAACAATCTAAATATGGTAGTGTCATTAACATAATTAAGTGATTTACCCTTTGGCTGGCTGGCTGGCTGGCTGGCAGGCTGTCTGGCTTACTGGCTGATCAAATGATTCGTTGACTGACTGACTGATGTATGGGCTGATGTGCTGTTTGAATGACTGACTGACTGACTGACTTACTGACTAGCTGACTGACTGTCTTACTGACTTACTGACTGTTTGGTGGATGACTGATGGCTGAATGACTGACTGACTGACTGTCCTCTTGTATTGAATTTATAAGAAGATATAGTGCTTAAATCTAAGTAAATTTAATTGATATTTTTAGATGACAATGCTAGCCTGTCAAAGGTGTCTAGTTTCGATTAATTGTAAATTAATATTGTTATGAATATTTTGCTGGCAAATACACCATCTATCATTCTACAGTATTTATTAAAATATGAGTAATGTACATTTTCCCTTTATGTACTTATGCAAAACTGAAATCGATACTCGTGATGTTAACCCATTAATTTTCTATATTTATTTATTTACTTTTACGTTATATTTATACAGTATACATACACATCACAACTGTACATCATTATCAATATTTTTTATGATTAGTACTTTTTAAGCATTCGCGTGACCAGGAAATGTAGTTAACTCGAAAGGACAACAAGGAAATCCTAATTTGGCATGACTCAATCGTGTTCACTTTCTGCTCTGTTTATTTCTGTTACTCATGCATGGTTTTTCTTACTCATGCTTTCACTCATGTGTTTTGGATTGTCTATTTGCATTATTTTGACATTGGTTGATATTTATAATGGTAATAACTGTGCAGAGGAAGCCCGTTTTAAGACCACCTCACTATTAAGGTCACTCACTATTTTAAGAGTTCACATGTATAATATATACTAGTCTTAATAGTGAGGTAATGCCCATGTATAATATATACTAGTCTTAATAGTGAGGTAGTGCCCATGTATAATATATACTAGTCTTAATAGTGAGGTAGTGCCCATGTATAATATATACTTGTCTTAATAGTGAGGTGGTGCCCATGTATAATATATACTAGTCTTAATAGTGAGGTGGTGCCCATTTATAATATATACTAGTCTTAATAGTGAGGTAGTCTATATTGTGAGATACACATGGTGGATATGACTATTAGATGACTTGATGGCTTTATTAGCAGGGTGGTCCTTATACAGAAATTGTGCTATTAAAGTCTACTCTAGTCGAAACCCACGGCATAAACATACCAATGACATATGTCCATGCACATACTGGTGTAGTCCCTGTTTATCAGGTTTTCCCCGAAATTTTCTGTGAGTAAGGACATAACAAAAAAGTGATGAAATTACAAAAATTGATATTTTTTTTATTCTCAAGTGTTTCAAAGCACAAATAAATAAACAAGATTAATAATTCAATATTGATATTTTTTTTCGTGATAAAACACCCCACTTATTTAAATATATAGAATTTATATCATACGCATTTATTTCCAATTTTCACCATTTTCTTCGGTATACACCTATTATAAATATTGGATTAATATAAAAGGATTAATTAACAAATTATAAACCTTGCAAAATTCACAAATATTATTGAAATATTAATTTATTATTCCTATTTCTGTCAAGTTATTAACCTGGCACCTGTCAAGATTAGTTAAGAATGCGTGGTAGTAATTGCTTAATTAATGCCGACAAATTGTCAATTTTGAAATGATTTCAAGATGGTTCTACGTCTCAGAATGTTGATCATTAGCGTCATAGGTACAAATAGAAAACTCACAGACAGACAGACTATGACTGACTGACTGACTGGGTGGCTGGCTGACTGAGTTGTCTGGCTGACTGAAGAGCTATGACTGACTGACTGACTAACTTGTTGGCTTACCTGTTGGCTTACCTGTTGGCTGACTGATGGACTGACTGACCTGTTGGCTGACGTGCTGTCTGACTGACTGACTGACTGACTGACCCTTTGGCTGACTAGCTGGCTGACTGGTTGGCTGACTGGTTGGCTGACTGACTGACTTGTTGACTGACTGACTGACCTGTTGGCTGGCTGGCTGGCAGGCAAGAGTATTCTTAGTAACTTAAGAGTCACAAGTAGTGTTTATTGTTGGGTAATTCGAAGCTCAGTAACCTGGATTGAGTAACTTTCCTGTTTCTCCACATGTGATTTTAAATAACTATATATCATGTGATATAGTTAACATTCTCCTTATGCAATGCATAATATAAAGAGATTACATCAAAATTATTATTTATGGCTGTCATGATAGATAGATAGATAGATAGATAGATAGATAGATAGATACTATTAGATAGATAGATAGATACTATTAGATAGATAGATAGATAGATAGATATAGATAGGTAGTTAGATAGATAGATATGGTAAGTGCAGCCCTCTTAAGACTCTTAGACTAGATATAGTGGAACATGGCAGTAAATTGCTCCTTCCCACACAGTTCATTCTAGTTCCTGAACATCCAACATCTTCGTACTCGTAAAAGACTTGAGTGGGATGAAAGTGGGCAAATATTTGTAGCTCTCAGAATGCGGTCTAAGCACTCCATAAGGGGAAATCAAAGTGATCATCATAGTTATCACATCCTGCTGCTGCTGCTGCTGTCTTCTCAGCATCTTATACGTTCTGCCTCCTACCTGACTTCTGGACTTATTTGGCCCAGTTGTTAGCATCTAGGAGCTTCTGTGACAGTCACTGTGGATTTGTGGGTTCGAATCTTGCTCCTATAAATTGTTTGATCCCATCGAGTGGGATGTTCAAAATACCAATTTCTCCTGTAGGTTTTTTTGTATGGTAAAAACTTTATCTAAAAAAATGTTGATATAATACATTTATACTTTGATTTCAACGTAATTTTCTTCGATATAGTGGACAGTAGTGGAACCCCCACAATTAAACCCACCCAATATTAGAACCACCTTAGCTTCACACCACCACCTTCTGAATCCCCAAGCTGTGATGTAAAATAAAATTTTAAGTTCAGGCCACCGTTGAGCGATATTTTGGCCGCGATTTTAAGACCATTTTCAAGATGCCAAATTAATTGTTTACCATGAAGAAAGAAAGTTCTAGATCTTAAGGCTACTTGTTATCGAGAACGCGTGGTAAAATTAAAGATTGTAAACTGAAAAAAATGAAATATTCATGCTTAGATCACCTCGATATTAAGCTCTGCACGATATCCATAATTTGGTTAATGGACAATAATTACGCTGTTAGATATATACCACCTACCTGGTCCTAGATAATTGATGACATTTTTTGGTGTAGGAGGAGTGGGTGGGATGCGGCTCTAGCAGCAGCAGCAGCTGTCAAGTGATGGAGAGGCCGTTCACTGAATGAGCTGTAATGGGAAGAATGCTATTTAGTCATGGATATACATCACATCACAAAAGGGGCGTCGATATGGGGAGATATATACCCCCCCCCCCCACTTTTTGGGAAGGGGGGATGATCAATGCAAGCATTCCCCCTGAAATTGACAAATGAAAATTACTTTTTTTTCTACACTTTTGTTTTGGAACATTTGCACTCCGTTAAACAGTTTGATGCTTCGTATCACATATCAGTATAGGTTTATCTATATAAATAGTTTGGCAAGTGTCCGTGCGTTAATTGCCGCCACTAGTACGAGCGAGGGAAAGTCATGGTGTGGCAGACAAAGTAGGCCTGCACCCCCCCCCCCCCCCCCCCCACCCGCCGAGAAAAATCGACGCCCCTGCTCCAGAAGGTTTTGCTTGCCTAAGGGAAATTTTTATCTCCGTTTTAGCTGAAAAATGACACTGCGGTTCATGGCTGGTTAGGAAGTAGATGCAAAAGTGTGTATGATTGGTGAATATGGTAAATGAGATGGGAAAGGAATAAATTATTGAAATATTAATGAATGATTGATTTAATAAATGAGAGATAATAAACGAGGAAATTATGCCCAGAATACATGAATCAAAATATACAGCGTAGATTGGAAAATGAGTAATGAAATGAGTGAATGAGGTAGCAATTAACTGTGACATTTATGATGAATATAATATGAATTAATAAGGTATAAGAAACCAAGGCAGTGAATGAAGGAATGGTTTTATGATTTTATGATTGATAAATGAGCTAATAAATAATTTTATTTTTTGTTGTTTTTTTTTTTAGATAATATCAACATGTTTGTTGTCTATTCGAATGTCACACACAACATGACAAATATATTATATGCACAATTGCACATTGAATGCGAAAGAGCGTTTGCTTGAGCTGTTTCACAGCAATTTGCATCAGTGATTTTCCTGTGAATGAACATGAAAGCCTTGTTCAAGTGTTCGTCTAGGGAGTAAACACCTGTTGCAAAGTGAACACAGGGCCTAGAGTGTGGTGTGGAGTTTTAGCATGGCGTGAGGCTTTTCGTTTGTTTTGAATAGTAATTTAAATTGAAAAGTTCAGAGAGGTCACAACTATGATCTTACCATGGAGTCATAAGTGCTTATGAGTGCATTTGATCTTACTAAATATAGTACTAAATATAGTACCATTAGACGATTGGTTGCTGTTTTATAAAAATCACCCCCCCCCCCCCCCCCCACCATCAGGCTAGTCCAGTCCATAGTAATCAATCATATACTATGTCCAAAACAATGAGAACTTGACGCAAAAACATGGCATCTCAGTGATGTTATCTTGTGATAAGATATAAGATATGTGACAGTTTTGTATTTTAGTCTTGTTTTGATTTCTTTCTTTCTCTCTTTCTTTCTCTCTTTCTTTCTATCTTCTTTCCTTCTTTCTGTACTCCTTTCTCTTTCTTTCTGCACTTCTTTCATTCTCTCTCTTTCTTTCTTCCTCTTTATTTACTTTCAGAAATCTTTCTTCTCTCTTTCCTTGTGTACTTCTCTCTTATTTCTGTCTTTCTTCTCTCTTTCTGCTGTCTGTCTATTTTCTCAATTATTTCCTTCTACCTCTACTTTTCTTTCTTTTATGTCTTTCTCGTTTACATTAATTATGTCTGTCACCCCTTCTTATGTAATATCCATTTATCAGAAGTTGTTTTATGGAAATCTTCTGTTGAAAAATGAGATAACCGGATGTTGAATTATTTTTTGTTCGAGTGGGGTCATTCGTGTCACCTTGAAAATACATCATTAACAGAGTCTGACTTGAGAAATGCACTGCTCATGTAGGATTTCAATAAGACTGGAATAAAAAATCGAAAAGGGAAAACCAAAAAGAGAGACTGAATAGAAAATAACAGGATATGCATTTTACATAAAACTGACAAAAAAAAAAAAAAAAAAAAAAAAAAGAGTTAAAAAAAAATACACTAGTTGTTCAGATGAATAAAAGACTTTGATTCTCTTCAAATGATATTTTGTTGGATGAATTACACTATAGCACTTTGTACACATTGCAGCACGATTCAAATTTTCTACAAAAATTAAACCCTAAAATGGATAACTTTCTAACCATGTCAATAAAATTATATATATCTAACTTATGATAAACTTATGTGTTCGAATATAATATAATTTCTCCCCAAAACAAAAAATAAAATAAGAGAATAAAATAGGTGTAAATCAAAGTGTTTATGAAAGACTAATCTATTGCAATTGTGAATATTAGATCATATTGGATCCTTTCCCACCGGAAAATGCCAATAAAATAAAGAGTAACCTGCATTTATGTGGTCTATTGCAAAGGAATAATGTTATTTTGATGCGTTCTACTGTAATGTGGGAAGCCTTTGTCAAACAACACAATTTGTGTGTTCAGCGTGGAGTTCTATCACTGTTGCTCGCAAGAGCAGTCCATATTTGTAATGAAAACGCTGCAACGGAGCAGTGCATGACGCTTCGACGCTCCCCGTGACGTTCTGCATAACGTCCCAACGCAGCGTCATGACGTCACCAGGTCATTGACCGAATGCTCTGACGTCACTTTGACCCGTTATCTCGCCGTTATCTCGAGTATGCGAGACTTTTGAAAAAATTAAAAATTGTTAGCCGTGTTAATGTATTTTATCTACTGAAATCGTTGGCTTTTTTTAGATGTGCCAGTTAAAACCTTGTCTGTGTAGAATCTTTAGCAGTAATAATAGACTAATCTATTGTAATATTTGTAAACAGCGATTTAATCGATTTCATACAACCATAATATCAAAATCGATACTTTAATATTTTGAAGTATTAAATACATTGGATCTTGTATTAGCCAAGTAGGAAGCCCCAATTTAATGAACGCCCACTATAAGGACAAACTCACATAATGAACCATAGGAACGCAGCTCTCTCATAGAATTGTAATATACTTCACTACTGTATTTAAAAGACCACTTCCTTATTAAAACCAGTAGATTTAACGCAAGAAATAATGCATTGTTTAGAATGTGGCACAAGGTTGCTGTTTGGCTATTTAATAATATTTCTCATCTATTTATGTGCTATATTGATATCAAAAGCTGTTATAATAACCAAACACAATATGTGGACACCCAAACTTTATTTTTTGCATTGCTGATACAGCGAGACCCCATTAGGAGCTAAGGCTACCTCGTTATTAAGACCACCCACTATTAAAACCATCGATATTGAAATACCACCTCCCTCTATATTTTCATATATATTTTACTTACCCCATGATTAAGAACACCTAAGTTTTAAGTCCATGAACCTCAAAATGATATGGTCTTAAAAGAGAGGTGGTCTATAAGCTGGGGTTGACAGTATTTATAAGCACATTGTCCCTGTTCACCAGATCACCCATTTTTTGACAAAAGCCTCAGTGTTTTGCCAACCTGCCTTATAAGTGTCAGGTTTTTGACATCTTGTATAGTACTAAACGTGATTGTAATAACTAAAAACCTGGTATAGAACAGGTTTATAAAGAGTGAAAAGCCCGCTGAAAGGTTATGGAAGTTCTCTTAGTATTATGGCGCTTTCAAAAGCTTCTTGCTGGGGTAATTTTATCGTTTTTATGTGGGGTTTTTAGGTGTTTAGCTGGTTCCCGAGTGGTGTTTTTGTTGAAAATGCTAAAGCAAAAGTGTTGTAGACTGTCACTGGGTAATCAGGAGTGATCATTATGATGTTAAAAAAGAAAGATCAAAATAGAATAAAAGAAAAAAGTGGGAAAAAAATAGAAGAACAGGACATAGCTGGTTTTTCCTATTTGTACAAGGATGAAGATAAGCAATGTTACAATACACTTTATCGTTGCTGGTTCTGATTCTATCTGTGTTTGTCTTCTGTCTGTCTCGCTGTCTGCCACATTGTCCCTGTCTGTCTCTCTTGCTGTCTTTTTGTCTGTGTTGTCTGTCCCCGTCTGTCTTTAACTCTAGTTCTGTCAGTCTCAAAACGTCAGCAACAAATTGAGAGGTACAGAAAAATAGGAAATTCTTAGAGTCTGCTAACAGTTAGAAAAATGAATTTCAGATTAAAAACGGTGACGTAAAAATCATGAAATTTACTCGATTTTAACTTTCAAAGAATTTTTAGTGCATATCTAATGATGATAATAAAATCATGAATTATAACCAAGATTGCATCCCTATAAAATAAATTAAAAAAACAAAGAGAGAGAGAGAGAGAGAGAGAGAGGGAAAAAAAGAGGAGAGAGAAAAAGAGGACTTGGCACCATATATCAACTGCACACTAGTCATGCTTCCATGTACAATATTTAGCAAAGCAGCTGGATGGCCTAATGGTTAAAGTAGAAGAACCATTTCTTTCATTTGTATCACGATGAGTCTCCAAGCCTTATCATCTCATCATTACGTCTGCCTTTATCAGCTGGTCATACAAACTGGCAAGGCTCCTGGCCAGTAGTATTGATTACAATACAATACAATGCAATACAACACCATACAATGCAATACAATACAATACAATTCGGATGTGAAGTTGTTATGAAATTCATTTTCCCATTACTTACATGTTTGTAAAGTGCCATGCTGTCATGAATAAGTCAAAAAAACATGCCAGTCTGATTTTACAAAGTAATCTTGCATCATAATAGCTTGGGCCATTCACCTAGGTAGTTGGCTCTTTTTATAAGTCATCCCCCTTTTTTAATGCTTCTTTAGAAGGTATTATTCTTGAATAGAAGGTATTATTCTTGAAGTACAATCTTGAAAGTACAATATACTTTACTTACATGATGCGCATGAAATTTTTATTTTTTTTTCTTCCTTTGTCGGTTATATGTTCAGTTGTTAAAGCTCTATTCTGAAATGGTCAGAAAAAAATAACTAAGTAAAATGTGTATTGGATTTTACCTGCCAAGCAATTGACAAAAAATTTATTATTTATGTATCACAGAATTATTTTGAACAAGGAATATGAGCTACTCTATGTCGGTGTAAGGTATGAGAATTGAATCTGGGACTTATTCTATAATGTCTACTGTCTCAATTTGCTACTGGGTATAAAGCTAATCAGCTTATATGACCACCTGCCAGAGGCAGACATAATGATGAGATGATAAGTCAACACCTATTACACATTTACCCCATGGGTGGGGTCTTTTACTTGCATCAGCATAGACACCGAGTACAAGGCACCACCAATTTAACGTCTCATGCGATCGAGTGTCCGGACTGGGAATTGAACCTGGGACCTTCAGCAGAGCTGGCCAATATGGACAATACAGTCATTTGATTTTTGAAAGTGACTGACCAGGAGCACTGGATTCACATGACGTCCTATAGAGTTTATGTACAAGTATATGAAATGGTAAATAAACAAAGGTAAACTTTGGGTTATATACTGCAGACCTGTGTGGATAACGTTTGATTTTTAATTGCAATGGTACTGTTTGTTTTCTATGAGATTTTATCGTTCTGTGATAGAATTAGATAGCTGAATAAGTTTAGCACTGTTTATAGGAGAACATAGCTCTTTCCTGTTACCCTTCTTTTCTGTTACCCTTCTATCGATTGTAACTTTCCTTGGGTGGTCCTTCACCTGTTTACAAACTGCGACAGGTTTTCCCTTTCAAGAAAATAGAAGACCTTTTTAGTGTGACTTGGATTTTCCCCTGATTTTTTTTCCCCAACGTCTGTGTTCGTCTTTCTCTTATTTAGTTAAAACTTTAAACGAAACGTTTGTAATTTGTCCTGGGACGTTATATTGCAGGTGCCTTGTACTCCGTGTCTATGCTGAGGCAAGTAAAAGACCCATTTATTGGATAAACATAGCCATACCTTCACATGTGCTATAACTTAAATGTAATAGCCCTGCAATTGACTGTCAGTGCTTAATAATGAAGTGGCCTTAAAATTGACAATTATTTAAGGTAAGCCTTAAAATTGACAATAATTTAATAAAGGCCTTAAAATTGACAATAATTTAATAAAAGGCCTTAAAATTTATTGACATTTATTTTGAGAGATACTGTGTATTTTAAAAGTTGGTTGTACCAAATAAAAGACAAACATTGAACATATGTGTTTAATATGACGTAGACTCTAAATTTATCATCTCATCTTTACGTCTGCCTGTGGTATTTTTGCAAATAAGCTGACTTTGCAGCCCAATAGCAATGACTCAATCTTGTATGTATGCTAATGTTATGTGTTCCTGTACAAACTTTTCATCATTTTAATGACTTATTTTGTTGACACTAACATGACTAAATATAATGTCGTGACTTAAAGTTACATAATGTGACGTAGTGTGTGTGTGCAGTGACAAAGTAATGAGGTATTAATAAGAGCATTTTGTGATGAATGAATGTGTGGGCCTTCGTCATGTCAAGAGCTGTATAGGACCAAAAAACAAAAAAAGTGTACGTGCATGTTGTAAAATACAGTGCTCTATTTTTTATTTACTCCATTTTTCAAAGTATAAAGGTTTTCATGGTAACAATCTCGAAAATGATAAATAATGGAAAAAATGAATGTTTACTTTAAATATGTGCATCAGTCACGTGACCATACCAGCCATGATATTGTAATAAGATTTCCTTAATACTGAGGTCTAGGTATTTTTCATTGTTGCATAACTGTAGACACATCGTATGATATATTATAATTATACATTTGTTAATAAATCTGTCTATCTAACTGTGTTTCAGTCAGTCAGTCAATCAGTTGGTTGGTCGGTCGGTCGGTTGGTCGGTCGACGGTCAGTCATTCAGTCGCTCAGCTATCTATCTATCTATCCATCCATCCATCCATCCATCCATCCATCCATCCATCCATCCATCTATCTATCTATCTATCTATCTATCTATCTATCTATCTATCTATCTATCTATCTATCTATCTATCTATCTATCTATCTATCTATCCATCTATCTATCTATCTATTTATCTATCTATCTATTAATCGATTGAACCAAATAAACTTTAATTTGTGTGCTTTAGGGTAAACTTTTCATGAAGATAACATATTTCCAAATAATTGCTTACACGAGTTTGCAACTTCTATTGCAACTTCTATCATGCTGAGAAATATGCACAACAATAATTGAATAGTTGACAAATTAGAGTTATTTATTGTTAAATTGGACCCAGTGGCATTTTTGTGGCCGATCCGGCTTGACAGATTCATGCCAGTGGCCCCCAGTGTGGTCTCATTGTGGTAATTTGATGCCCTATCAGCATTTGGGTGCAGTATTATTTTGATGAAGGGCTAAGTTTTCTAAATACGGTGACTAAATACTGAATCCTAGTTTGCTAATGAAAAGCTTTATAATTATATAGTCCATTGATTCATAAGGGTATGATGTTGTTTTTAATCATATTGATGTATCCTGGTGGTAGTGTATTTATCAGTTTTTTTAGAAATTATGATTTTATTTGCCAATATATGTATGTACTATTTCATAATTATATATGACGGGATTACAAAACAAAATGCTTATGTGGTTGAATGTTTATTAGGTTAAGAAGAAGAAAGATTTAATAAAATAAACTAAAAGAATTATGTGGGTCTTGGGTCCGATAATATTAATATAGTGAAATCCTAAGAATTGCAAAATAAAATAAATAAAAAACCAAAAGAGTTTTCCAATTCCGAATAACATGAAACTGGTCTTCATGTTCCCTTGAGGCTCTAAATTCAATTTCAAGTTCAAGTTTCTTTATTGTAGCTGCCATAATTACACATTAAATATACAACATAGTACAATGTATATTTATGGACACATTAAAGACCTGACACCTTAAGGTATATTTGGCCATTACATAAAAGTATCATAAGTAAATTAAAAACTCCAATTATTATTAACTTTCTGTCAATAACTGGGTAGCCTATATTATCTGGGCAGTACTGGGTGATCAAAACCAAGAAATTTTATTGACACCATACCTGTGAGCGTCAACAAATGATCTGATTGGCTGGTTATCTCGCACAGCCGATCTGACTGGGTGATGACACAGATCTGATTGGCTGGTGATCTCGCACAGCCGATCTGACTGGGTGATGATACAGATCTGATTGGCTGGTGATCTCGCACAGCCGATCTGACTGGGTGATGACACAGATCTGATTGGCTGGTTATCTCGCACAGCCGATCTGACTGGGTGATGACACAGATCTGATTGGCTGGTTATCTCGCACAGCCGATCTGACTGGGTGATGACACAGATCTGATTGGCTGGTGATCTCGCACAGCCGATCTGACTGGGTGATGACACAGATCTGATTGGCTGGTGATCTCACACAGCCGATCTGACTGGGTGATGACACAGATCTGATTGGTTGGTGATCTTGCACAGCCGATCTGACTGGGTGGTGACACACATGATCTGATTGGCTAGTGATCTCACACAGCCGATCTGACTGGGTGATGACACAGATGATCTGATTGGCTGGTGTCAGTAAGAGAGTAAAGCCCTATCATTGCAAACAGCACCGTTTCCAAGCACTTCATTAATGATACAATATTAATTATATTAATGATATTAATAATGACTTTTATTTTTATTATACAGGTTCTTGAAGTGACTGTATTGGTGGCCAGCTACATCAACTGCAAGGCCAATCGCAAAAATCTGCTCGTGGCAAGGTCAACATCCCCTCGACCAAATGGACCCCACCACACCCCGGCTTCATCACTTTAAGGATGCTGCTTCAGGAGCAAGATGATGCTATTTGCTGATTGGAACAAACAGTACACTGCAGTTTGTATGACTTACATGGAGTAAATGTTGGGCATTATGTATATTTGAAGCAATATTTTTTTTGTAAGCTCATAAAGTAGATTGTGAAATAGTGTATTGCATACCACCAGCTCTCTGTTCATGAATATTAGTCCATAATATTGCGTTTATCATCAAAATACTTTTATTTCACTGTTGCACAATTGGCCTTTTGCTAATGTTTTTGAGCTTTTTGTGTTGTTGTTAATATGGATGAAAAAATTTGATGACAATATTTTCTCAATTACAAGCGAGGTTGCAAATGGAATCCGCTCTCGTTCAGTAACCTTGAAAATGTAAATCGCGCATAATTTTAATCTCAGATAAACGTCAGTCTTGGTTACGCATCGTGGAGAGGTGCCTCTGTAAAATAATCGAGGCTTCGGCTTGTAGTCGAGAAAATACTGTATTGAAAAGTTGTGTATGACCAAGAGAATATGTTACTTTGCAAACGAATAACTTACCAACCTCTGAAGTATTGCAAACATAGCTGAAAAAATACTCCCTTTTTCAAAATAATCATGTTTTTGAAACGCATTTGTCTTGATGCTGAATTTCCCATGTATAAGGTTAAGTTTTGTGGAGTTCTAAATAAATACTTTGTATTTTGTTCTTTCACCCAAGACATAACATTGCTAATTAGCTGATTTGATTACTGATAATTGAACTGAACAGGAGTAATTAGCAAATTCTACAGTTCTGACTAGGGGATAGATTTTGCAATAATAATTCGTTGATCTGGTCTACGATGCTGGTCTTGTGGCCTTAAAATGAGTTGAATGTCCAAAATTTCGTCTTAATAGCAAGGTGGTCGTAATAGTGAGTTGGCCTTTATATATGAGTCCTTATGACATAGGCCTATAATAATCAGACCATCTAATACATTAAAAATTAGTAAGACCACCTTTCGGGCCAAATTTTGCTGGTTCTGCTGGTAAAGTCGTTTTTAAAGAAAAGTAAAAGGACAAAAATAGGGCGTGGTTACTTCTTACACAAGTTTCACTCTACCTCAGCATCTCTCAATTGTCTGATTGTCAATAATTTCTCCTTCGACCAAAAACAAGTATGTTTATATGTCCAACATTTGTACATCCAAAACACCAATTTCAGATGGAATAGTAACAGAATAGAATAAACAGAAGGAGCACACCTGTTCTTGACACATCTCTGCACCTGACACATCACCTTAGTGTGTCCTGATTGAATTGTCATGAATAGAAACTTGTTATTCATTTGTAGAATGCATTTCTCAGCATAACATACAGGGTTGACATGTTTTCTTGAATATATTTGCACCATGGCCTACAAGGTAGATAATCTCTTTTACAAATAATACAGAACCTCGCTATATTGGGACCAGTAATGATGCTATCAACAGTGGACCTAATTGTGAGGTATTTCTGATCAACTTTTATGAACTATATAGTGGCACTTAGTTATTTAAAAAGGCCACCCTTGGGGCAAATGTTACTGGTCTTAGTGATAAAATGTTCCTTATGCAGACGTAAAATGCAATGGCAAGAATAAAGGGTGGGGCCTAGCTCAGTGGTAGCGCACTAGGCTTCCAACCACTAGGTCCCGGGTTCAATTCACGGTCGAGCCTAAGTTGGATAGCTGTTTCATCCTTCGTCTCATTTCCCTGGTTTCTGCCGGTCCTAATTAGCCCAACTGGTGCAGAAATATAGGGCGTAAAGCCCTAATCACACACACACACACCCACCACCACCAATGGTAAGAATACAGAACTTAATATCCAAATATAGGTGGTCTTGTTTAATGGCGAAGTGGACTTAATGGCGATATGGTCCTAATAGAAAGGTAACATATAATAGTAAGAAATTAAAGAATATACTGAAGCCCAAAAATTATTGGTCTTAATAGTGAGCTGGTCTTAATGTTGAGAAATAAATGATACCAAAGAATATGATGCAACAATACGCTAAACCATTCTAATACAGTTTCTCATCATGTCACAATTAAGAGGCTCATGGGACTCCACTATCTGTTCTCTCTCTGACAATTCTGTGTTCTAATTCTTGGACTGGTGCCATGTACCAGTTGTGACACCATGGTGACACTTCAAAATGGTCCATGGGAGGTCATGTGACAGTCATGTGGTGTCATGTTATATGCATGTCAATTTACACTGAACAGGAAAATTGTTACGTTTTGCTTTTAACTTCATGATTTGGCAGAAAATCAAATCGCAATATTATTTTACAGTTTGGAGGTGGTCGTAATAATGAGGTGGTCTTAATTTGGGTTTTACTATGAATAGTGAGGTTTTACTACTATTAGTGAGGTCGTAATTGTGAGGTGGTCTTAAGAGTGAGTCTTAAGAAGTTTACTGGACATATTGTCCCCAGCAGTCATTGAACTTAACATGATCCTGTAGACAGACATAGGTCATGTCACTGCGGGTTAACTGAGAACGGTTTACAGAATTACAGTCTAGTGTCCGGCCAATTCTGGCCTGAAGGAGCGGGAATATTCAGTCTCATATAAACTGGAATACCATTTATTACATTTTTCAACAACAATATGTAAGTTTTATTGCGTCTGTGTAGGCAGTATACATAGAAAGAAAAGCTTGTATCATCATGGAGTCTCTAGTCATGGTATCATCATCTAAATTGCATGGGAAATTCGTAAGCATTTTATTATTTTCCAACATTTTTACATTTTATTATTTTCCAACACTCCACTACACATTGGTTTACAAGTATAAATAAATGCAATGTGATATAATAATAAAGATATAATGCGTTTTAAGGGGATAATATAGTAACCAAAAAAACAAAAAGACAGAAAAAAGATAACATTCTCTGGCTTCGTTTCTAATGTGTAGTATATTTTAAACATGGCTATTTGTGCAAAAAATACGCCAGATAACATTAAAAGTGTTTAATGGTAATAGTAGATCCGCATTGAATGTACACTAGCAGAATTATACTAGGCTGGATGCCATTTTCGAAGACAGTAATTTTATGAACCGTTCTCAGTTATCCCACAGTGCATTGGAGGTCTTTAAAATGCAAAAGTTTTTTTTTCTGTATCACTTATTAATGAAAATATATAAATCATATTACTTCCATTTCTGAATGAAAAAATATCCGAAAGATTTTAAGAACGGATGTAAATAAGAGCCGCAAAATATTCTGTGTTCAGTTGCATTTCAATTTTGGAACTGTATATATATATCTTCTGTAATTCGATGCAAAAATGGTAAACATCCTCCTGTGGTTTAGTTAAATGTAAATCCAAACGATTACACCATTGACAGGCCAGTTCAAGCATGAACCTTTCTCGACTCTTCGAAGAGTACACTGCCCGTTACACAGAATTTCCTGCAGGAGCTAAACACCCTACAGTTGCCATCACTGCTTATAGCACATTTACATCTTGGTGGAGTGGAGCTGGTTTAAGGAGGACACCTCTTCAGATCCCCTTTGCTGTGACTGGGTTTGAACCCGGGGCTTTCTGATCTAAAGACGCCAATCCTTATCATCTCATCATTACGTCTGCCTCTGGCAGCTGGTTATATTAGCTGACTTAGCTTTAGATCCAGTAGCATTGAGTTAATGCCATGTGACCTCACTTAAACAACCTTAGTATAATGAGGACACTTAAATTTACATTTTACATAAACTTACCATAGTAGCTAGGCCTGTGGACACTAACCTGTAAGCTCAATTAGTGTTGCTTCTATGCCTGCAAGAAAGAACTACTAGTTATATTTCGTGTTAAAAGTTTCCGATGGTACTTCTATATTTCCATGTAGGAGTACTTCTAGGTATCAATTCTTAATATGCTCGTTTTTAGCTCGTTGCCACGGATACGACTGTTAGGTAATATGGACTTCATAGTTCTCCGTATTTGGCAGAGAACTGGTTAAAGATGGTAGAAACTGAAAATGGTGTTACAATTGTGCTGCTGTCATCGCAAGTTACAGTCATACCAAAAAATATTACAATATTTATATTTTTTTTATGCAATTTAACTGTAATTGATGCGATATCAGTTTCTCTCATATTAATCAAAGTCCAAGATCTACGGCTGTATTTGGCTCAGCTCACTATATTTATCAATTTGGTGAGCCTATTGGTTATTATAGAGCACTTGTTAGCTCCTCTGAAGAAGGTCCTGGGATCAAAATCAGAGTTCTCTTCATGAGCTATGTCTCAGCTGGATGTCGATCGTATGAGATGTTAAATTGGTGGAGCATTGTACTCGGTGTATATGCTGAAGCGAGTAAAAGACCCCACCCATTGGGCAAATATGTAAGACAGATAAATATGGAAAGTGCAGCCCTCTAAGGCAAATTCATGCGGCTAACGAGGGTTGATTGATGAGGTGAGAGAGGAGGAGGAGTCCACCCATGTTACACATTAAATTTTACCCCATTGGTGGGATCTTTTACTTGCCTCAGCATAAACACCGAGTATAAGGGACAGCCAATTTAACATCTCATCCGAACAACATCCAGCCGGGATGTAGCTCTTATGAAGAGTGCCCGGGCTCATGGTGTAACATGGGGTAATGTGGACTCCAAAGCCTTATCATCTCATCATTATGTCTGCCTGCGGCTGGCCATGTAAGCTGATTAAGCTTCAGACCCATTAGCATGGAGGCAAGACCATATAATTCATAAAATGACCTTGAAAATGATTGCCTGATTATATTCATTTCATTGTTGGACAGACCTAGTTATGAAAAGTCAACAATTAATCTATGTTATCACTAACTTTGAAGGTCACTTATGAAAGGTAAACATATAAACACTAAAACAAGCAAGTATTGTGTGTTAAGTACAATGAAGTTTACTGTGAAAACAAACTATAATCAAAAATCATATTTTTATTTTACTCAAAAAGAATGAATTTGGTGTACTATATGAACAAATCATTAAAATGTTATTTTTAATGTACTCAAGGATGACTTTAAAAAGTTTTTTTTCAGTAGAGATTTATGTACTTAAAATGAGCACGTCTTCTTTTTCTCTCGCTCTTTGTAATTATTCTTTTGCAATATTTTTCTGTCTTCAAAATGATGGACCACCATTCTTGTCGAGTTGTTCAGAAGATTGTACTTGATGACCTAGAAATACTTCTAAGATTCATGTACACAACAAAAACTATTATGCACACACTGTTTTTAATAGACAATGTACATTCTCTGAGCCTTAAAACAAATTGCTTACCATGCGGTAATAATTCAGTTAAAAAACAACAAAAAACAATATGGACCCATACCATACCAAGAAACTTCACTAAGAAACCACAGGCGAGACAAAGAATAAATTGAACTGTACTAAAGCGATGCATGAACTTATTAAAGTATTGACATCTCATTTCTCTGAAAACCTAATTAATGTGAACTTAATTGTTTTCATAGTAATACCAGTGGCCGAAGCGACTGCTGTGGTCCTAATTTTAAGGTCAAATCTGAAGCAAATCTTACATTTTTAAATGTGGAGTTTTATTTTTGTCAACTGAGCGGACCCGTGGTTAAGCCACCCTGGTGAGCTCTGCTGAAGGTCCAAGGTTCGAATCCTGGTCTGGGCACTCTTTATGAGCTATGTCTCAGCAGCTGGATATCCATGAGACGTTGAATTTGGTGGTACTCATCAATGTCAGTGATGAGGCGTTAAACAATAACACACACACATCAATGTCAGACTCTATGCTGGGGCAAGTAAAAGACCCCACCCATTGAGTAAATGTGCGATATGGTGAAGACTCCAAGCCTTATCATCTCACCATTATGTCTGCCTCTGGCAGCTGGTTATATAAGCTGATTAATTTTCAGATCAACAACATTTATACAATACAATTAAATACAATGCAATAAAATCCAATACTGTGACTGTGACTTGGGAAGCTCTTTTGGAATATTATCGAGTATGGAATGCAGTTTGTTTATATTTTGAACAATACATAATCATAACTCATTTTTGATACCTCAGGTATTTAAGATACGTAGAGAATGCACTATTGATCATTTAAAAAGTCGTTGTCATAGAAACTGATGTGTTGAACATACTAATCATCACTATTATGACTATGAAATCACCATGGAACGACTATGAAATGGTCACAGAACATTGATATATGATTGTCTCATTATTTTATCACAGAGCATTAGGGGTCAAAGCAAGGTCATTGTCATGTTATCGATTATCATTTATGGCCAGTAGTAAGGTTATTATAATACTTTAATTGTGAACTCTAGTCTGATATATCTTTCAATAATCTTTGTACTGTGTCATCAGTGGTACGATTGCATATAATATTATGTTTGTTTACAATTGTATTGGGTATGATTAGTATATCAGTAACATAATATACTTAATTAAATGATGTAATATATTACATTTAAAATATGCATACAGTTGAAGCCCACCTAAACACTTTGAACACATTAATAAATTAATAAGTCAACTTCCACAAATAGAACAAATAGTATCGCAGCTTTACCCCACTATTAAGACCACCTCAGCACGAATAGCTAATTTTTCTTTTCAATTTAATTATGGATTATTAATAAAATACAAAATATACAGTTGAATAAAGACTCTTATTAAGGCCAGCACCTCGCCATTAAGGATTTTAGTGCAGTTGTATTATTGCCATTGTATTTACCTCAACATTAAAGCCACCTCATCATAAGGACCATGCATTGAAACTTAGAAGCTGTTGAGCACAATGAGTAGTGCTAATATCATATGTTAGGTGTAAATTACAGAATTTATTTCTCTCCTTCTCTCTTTCTTCCTTCTTTCCTTCTGTCAATTTCTTCCGTCTGTTTATTTCATAATTTTTCTGTTTTTATTTTTATTTGTTTATTCTTCTTCTTTTATTTCTTTCCTTCTTGCCCACTTTCTTTCCATCCTATCATTTGATAATTCAAGGACAGTTCGAGAAGGTTACCATAGCGACAGAAATGATTTTACAAATAACGACATGAAATTATCTTGTGCTGAGACATGTCTGCAACAGCCTGACAACATTAACCTAAAATGTCATCATTTTTCAAGCAAAATACAAGTGCGCCAGTGCATTCATTTTTAAAGCACTGTCTCGTATTTTGGTACTTTGTAACAGCGTTCAAATTATGGACTATTAAAGTTCAGAATGTTTGTAAACAATAAAACAGATAGTGGGAGGGGGGGGGGGGGGCTCACATCTGACCTCGTTTTGAAGTAAAAAAAACAATTGGTGTCCCACTGTCCCCACTTAAAATTTGACAACGGTTTTAATTTGTTGTTATAGATTTAAAATGTCACCTTGAAACTTTGAAATACACACTACATATTATTCAGTTAAACTCATGATGTCGTGTATGAAATTATCCCAATGAATATCCTGTGATTAGATTAATTTTCAAGGCTTTTCCTTTGTGTGTGTGACATCTAAAATAAATGATTTTATGGCTAAACATTTTTAGTTCTATGGGTCTTATACAATGCTAATCAACATAAGTTACAATCAGCGGAAAAAATGGTGATGAACTCCTAATAATCTATTATGAATAAAATTCATGGATGTATGCCCTCAGTGATAAGGCCCTCTCATACTGAGGTCTCTTTTAATAAAGATATTAATTTAAACCTCGCTACTATGACCACCTTGCTACAAGTCCGTGTATGTTTTTATTTTTCTACTTATTTGTCTTTTAGAATTGAGCCTGAATAATAAATTGTTTTAAAAATGGGTTATTTTTTTAAGAACATATAAATTATTGTTTTAAATCATGGGTTATTGTTTTAAAAACATAGATATTATTTTAGTTCATGTGTTATTGTTTTAGAAATATGTTTATATTATTTTAGATCATAGGTTATTGTTTTTTGAAAACATGAATTATTGATTTAAATCATGCAATTTTGTTTTGGAAACATGACTTTTGTTTTAGATCATGGGTTATTGTTTTTGAAACATGAATTATTGTTTTTAAAAACATGAATTATTGATTTTCATGGGTTATTGTTTTAGATCATGGGTTATTGTTTTTTGAAAACATAAATTATTGATTTAGATCATGTGTTATTGTTTTTTGAAAACATAAATTATTGTTTTAGATAGTGGGTTATAGTTTGCACATATATGGAGTATTACAGTCACTCTGAACATACTTAAATGCCTTTTTTTTTTGGCATCAAGTCACCTTAAATGAATGTTTGTCACATGCAAATTGTTTGTCATAAAAGTTATTTTCCCATAAGGTACATAATTATTAAGTAATATTTGAATTCTAAGTGTATCGTGAGAAAATTAATTTGTGGTGGTCATGACTCATGTTTATAAAAAAGCATAATTATTTTATAATATATATTCATGAATGTATCGGCTTCGGGTTGATAAGTGGAGTTGTGTCTGGGCCATATTGGCATAGTGCAAAAACAAACAGAAGTTGTTCTCCTTGGTGTTATTGTAATACATTGCCTTTAAATGTGTTACTTTTGATGTTTTTTAACCTTGTTGCTTAGGTAACCGTCCTAGTTGAAATGTGAAAGCATAATAATGGGTTTCATTTTTTTTGTGAAATAATATCCAAGATAGCATTCCAAATCGGCTCAGCATCGTTTCTATGTCGGCCACTGTCGTTACGACATCGTATCAACATCGCCGACATGGGGCCGATGTTGAAACGATTTGGAATGCTATCGGTGTTAGTGAAGCCATAATGCAAGCAACTGCCATTTTGTATTAATATTATATTTAACATTATTAATATTCATAATTGTATAATACATTGTATTGATAATTGCATGTATCTGACATGTCAATGGGTAATATTAACATATTGCATAAATGTATATTTTTGATAGCTCCTAGCTTTTGTGTATATGTGCGGACCTATGCAAAAGTGTATTAATAAAAATATTAACATGGCATTATGTTACATGCTAACATGTAAACACTTGACTGTGTTTGATGATAATATTTCATATTTCACGCAGTGTTGTATCATGTAATATAATAATTATAGTATGTTGTCAATGTGGGGCATTCATGATATGACTATGACATGCATTGTTAAATTTGTTATGAATATTATGATTATTAGTGCTATATATTTAGTAATATTGTGCATTCCTTATTAATATATGCTTATGTCAGAAGTTGGGTAAATTAAATTATGTTGTTATTTGTTTTTATCTTGTATTCTGTTTTCAGGGTACTGTCTGAGAGTGTCGAAATAAAATTTTGATTAAATTTTATTTTGGGATTTTGTGTGAAAGTTCACTTATAATTCCATGTTTAGTAATTATTAAATTTCTATTATTCTAGTGAATATCTAGATTATTTTAAAATATTGTATTTATGATACTGGCTGTAAATATAGTACATGAATTTGTATATACATGCGGAGTTAACTATAATTGCTAAATGCAAGCTATTGTAAATAAATTATCATTGTAATGCAAATTTGATCTTTGTTGTTCAACTGCATGTGACAAACTATTTGACTGGTCTAGTGGTGAAGGCCAACACCAGCTCTGCTAAGGGTCTTGGGTTTGAATCCCTGGCTCGGACGATATCTCATGAGATGCCATGGTCTAGTGGGTTAAATGTTTGCCCGCTAATCTGCAAGGTTGTGGGTTCAAACCCCCACTATGGCAAGGAGGAGTTGGTCTGATTCTCTTCAACCATTGCCTCACCCCACCCAGGTGCAATGGGTACTTGGCATAAGGCAACCACGTGATGGCACTGGTGTGAGCTCCAATCACCATTGCCTCACCCCACCCAGGTGCAATGGGTACTTGGCATTAGGCAACCACGTGATGGCACTGGTGTGAGCTCCAATCACCATTGCCTCACCCCACCCAGGTGCAATGGGTACTTGGCATTAGGCAACCACAATGGCACTGGTGTAAGCTCCAATCACCATTGCCTCACCCCACCCAGGTGCAATGGGTGCTTGGCATTAGACAACCACGTGATGGCACTGGTGTAAGCTCCAATCACCATTGCCTCACCCCACCCAGGTGCAATGGGTACTTGGCATTAGGCAACCACGTGATGGCACTGGTGTGAGCTCCAATGTCCTTGCAGTTTACTCCCGAGTTAAAAGCAGAGTCCTCCATAAGGAGTTGAGAAAGACACAAGATTGGCCTGCCAAGGATGTAATTGTGAAGTCTGTTGAGACTCTTCTGATTGATATGGGATGTTAAATTGGTCATCATTACGTCTGTCTCTAGCACTTGACACTGAAACCAAAACAAATATGGTGTATTGCCTGTGGTTCGACAACCGGTTCATTTATAATACCTAAGAAAGCTCTTATTTATTTATATTGATAGTTACAGTAACTGATGTTTTAACAGGATGTTACCTGGGACGAAGTATTGTTAAGTAGATCACTATGACCTACTTAATGAGGTCAGGCGCAGGTGTAGACTGTGTCACTATGTTTCCATTTGCACCTGGCGTAGCTCAACAATAACCGATAGTAAATCTAAGAAGTGCGACTGATTTTGCTAGAACAGACATGTTAGGTGATATGATGCCATGTTTCATAAGGCACATTCACCTGCTTTTATAGAAGCTAGGTCAAATAGATCATAATAGTGCCAAGTAGAAATTATAATAGATTAGATAAACATTTAAAGTGGAATAATTAGTAAGTTAAATGGTCTTAATTGCGAATGTATTTAATAAAAGGAAGTGTAGGTTTTGGGTATTAAAAGTTATATTCCTCTTAATTATGAGGTTGTCTTTGTGATAAGGTATTTTATTGTGGGGTCCTATAAAGCATTTTATGCTAAGTAAATTGAAGTTATTTATTTGTTTACTTTTTTTTTTCACAATCCTGTTAACTTTTGATCAGACAATCTAGTTTTTGATCAGACAATATAATTTTTGAACAGACTATATAGTTTTTGATCAGACAATATAATTTTTGATCAGACAATATAACTTTTTTATCAAAATATAGTTTTTGATCAGACAATATAATTTTTGATCAGACAATATAATTTTTGATCAGACAATATAGTTTTTTACAGCAATTTCTATAAATATATTTGATTGAAGAAATGTGCATGAATTTTTTATTTAGAGGAGATACAAAAGTTTTCACGCAGCTGCCTCTCCCTAAAAATGATAAATACTGCACCTTTTCTAAAGCCTCATCTTAGGTGCAGGCAATTACTTTTGCACCAGTTTAATATATATGATCTCCAAGATAAATACCTCAATTTTTTATCCCCCTCTATTATCTTTTCATTGTATTTTACCTCACTATTAGGACCACCTCAAACCTCGCTATTACGACCTAAATTTATATTAAGGTGGTCTTTATAGCGAGGCCTCTTTGTAGTAAACAAAGTATATGCAAAAGTAACAACTTCTGAAGGTATTTTCAGTCTTGCAGGCATGATGGATTTCTTTTACAAGGTTCTTTCAGCCCAAGGCCATAGTGTGCCATTCCTGTGTTAACTGTCAGTTATGTCTCAAATTATGTCTCAAGTGTTATGTCTCAGTTTTGTGCTAGTTTGTTGATATACAAGTCGACGATAACAATTACTTATGTCATCTGTGTGTATATATTATTTCCCTTTAGCTTACTGTACTAACATGAGATCACCTCACTATTAAGACTGCCTCAGGATTAGTATATTTCACTGGTTTTGCTGTAATACCTTAGATAACAAAATTATAGAATATAATAATAAGATATTTATGGTTGATTTTGTATTCTTTTGGATTTATTATCTTTTCTCTTCATCACATTTTCTCTTAGGTTGCGTAATTTCAATGTTTTTACTAAGTACACGGTCTGATAAATATTTTATCAGCCTAAAACAATTAAAACTGCTCAAATTCCTTCACTAGGAGTTACAATTGCACACACGATACCTTATATGGTTGGGCAAATTTACCCTTTTAACCTACAGTAGAATCTACCTATAAAGACAATTATCAGAGTGCCAAAATTACTGGTCTTAATAGTGAGGTGGTAATTATTAATTATAGAATCATATAAAATGGCAATATAAATGCTCAGTTCCACCAACTTTTATTAATATCATAACATACTAGTGAAGTGGTCTTGATAGTGAGGTGGTCTCAAAGTGACACTCTACTGTACAGTTATTGCACAGTGCACTTTATCCGTTTGGCTGGTGTCCTACCCTTGCCTGGGGGTCATTGTACCGCGACTGAGGGTGTTATCATCTTGTCTGGTGACAGGTGGGGGTGAACCGTTCCGCATGGGTGAACACAGCTGCTGCTGCTGCAGCAGCAGCAGTAGTAGCAAGTAGCAACAGCCTCACCTGTCAAGGTAAACCAATCACAGACCCCTTTTAAGATGTTTTAAAACGGTCCCTCAGCTACTGAAAAGACCCCCCTTTGTACACACAAGACGTTTAGACTGGCTTTTTCGAATCTAAGCACCAGCCAGGTTGCTTGCTGCTGGTCTATTGAAAATATATTCAGAGCCAAAACAGTATATCTCGTCCTAGTAGGGGCATACGATTCTTTGTTTGAAACAAGCCACATCCAAAACAAATTATCTTTTTTTTTGTCTTTATAAAATAAGTAGGTTTGATACTACGATAATTCAAAGTATGATAATTATGATTCTCAGGAATTTAAAAAAAAAAGTTTTATTTTAGGCTCTTTTTATTTTTAAACACGGTTTGTGTCTTTGAGATACTATTGAATACATTTTAATTTGCTAGAGCTAGTTTTCCAAATTAAGGTGGAAATAATATCAAATATAGATTACTTTTAAATTGGGTAATATTTTGTAATTGCAATAGATGTAACCTGTCGTTAATATCTCTCTGTTTAATTACTATTGTCTTATTATATATATTTTTTCCTGGGTGATTTACTTGCAATATTAATATACTTGTATGATGACAAATCCATTAAATTGTTTACACATGTACAGTTAGTCTGTTATCTTATATATTCAATCACCAAATTTTTCACTAAAAAGCTAAAATTAAATTATTTTCTTCTCAATTGTCACCTACCAAAACCTTTCCAATTATTGTAACCCGCTCACTCCCCCCCCCCCCCATCTCCCCTCCCCATTTCTTCAATTAACTGGTCGTTGAACCCCATCTCCTGCCTCCACAGACCCCCCCCCCCCCCCCAGGGCCCCCAGGACCCCAACCCCTCAGCAAAAAGCCAACAGCCTGTGAAGTTAGACACTGCTCGCTTTTGATGTTGAGTTCCTCAGCTTACCAAATGAAGCATGCATCGGAGTAGTCAATCATTGCTCCCATTATGAACAACACTATTATACTATTGGAAAACCCAGCTAAGCTAGATTGATCTGCATACAAGCTTGTTGCCATCCTGTACAAGTGCTGGAAATACATGTATGCTGGAATTTTCGGATATTTATATCACCGATGAAAAAATAAAAGCAGAGACGGAAAGAAACCAAATCAGAATTATATTTTGAATTGTAAGAAGTGCTTATATCATATTCTGGAATTTGCATTATTCGTTTTGATAGTTTGTAGACAACGCTGAACTGGAAATAATAAAAGATAAAAACTAAAAAATGAAAAAAAATAAAAAGAGAGACAAATTTAGCAAAAAGTAACTGAAATATGAAAATTGACATGACAGATAAGAGAAGATAAGAAAAGACAAGACAAGATAAGATAAGATAAAAGATAAGATAAAAAAAAACCAATACAATACAAGACAAAACAAGCCAAGACAAGATAAGAGAAGATAAGACAAAATAAGACAAGATAAGATAAAAGATACGATAAGATAAAAGATAAGATAAAAGACAAGATAAGATAAAAGATAGGATAAGATAAGATAAAAGATAAGACAATACAATACAAGACAAAACAAGACAAGACAAGGTAAGTAAAAGATAAGATAAGATAAGATAAATGATAAAAGATAAGATAAGATAAAAGACAAGACAAGATAAGATAAGATAAAAGACAAGACAAGACAAGATAAGATAAGATATTTTTCAATAAAGAAACACGGAATCTTTCTCAACATATTTTTTCCATTTTACACACGAATTAAATCGAAATAAATCATGAATCATTCACCGTGCATTTGCTCATCACCCATCAACAATTTATTCAATCTTGCGCCTTTATTGTGAAAAATCAGCACACGAATCCGATTTACTTCCTTAAATTCAATCCATCCATCGGAGCATGCACCAATTCACTTTTACTACATCATTGCATTGCATGTTACATCAATGATGGCAATGTGCCACTGTAAACTATACCTGTTATCATTTATTGCATGCCAGCAGCAGCAGCAGCAGGGATGAGACCGTGCGATGCTGCTTTGTCTGGTCTGTTAATTCATTGAACCATAGATCTTCCTTATTCATCGTTGATTGATGTTTCGCGTAAACTTACGCGAGGTCATTGCCAAGTTATCGGTCACTGCCACAAGAGCCAGTTGGCCACACATCACCTGGATGCTGCTGCTGCTGCTGCTGCTGCTGCTGATGGTAATGATGATGATGGACATACCATCTCAACCTCACCATTGTTTTTGTGTAAAAACCATAACCATCAAAATCTCTTCAGTTTTTCCTTTCCTTTATTTTCAAATTGGTGCAAAGTTGACGATTTTGTGATATGGTCTTGATGTGATCTTCATGGTGAGGTGGTCCTAATAGTAAAGTAAAATATATAATAGCAATAATTAAAAATAATCAAGTTTGAATTATATATTGACAGTTTTAATTCTAAAAATGAGGTGGTGGTGGGTGGATTAGGGCTTTATGTCCCGTATTTCTGCACCTGATGGGCTAATTGGGACAGGCAGGGATGAAACAGCCGTCCAACTTGGGCTCCACCGGGAATCGAACTTCCAAAAATGAGATGTTTATGAACGGTTAAGAGAAAATATTATATAAGATAAGGTAGGATATTATATAAGATAAGATAAGATAAGATAAGATAAGATAAGATAAGATAAGATAAGATAAGATAAGATAAGATAAGATAAGATACGATAAGATAAGATACAAGACACGAGTGAATTAACTGCAACGAAGACAACATCATACATTGCTCCAAGATCATTGCTGAATGGAAAGTTCTGCTTCCCAATTGAGCAAAAAGCCTGTAAGATATACTTGAATATTGCGCAACGTCAATACAGGAAGGAGGGATGTTTATTGATTTTGTATTTTTCCTTTCGCATGGACGGAAAATTCCCATAAGCCGGTAAGAACTGAGTGTTGCTGTGCCAACATTGTCTTCTGTGTGTATTGAACTGCTAGGGTGTTGAGCATAGCCTTGGGGATGCTACAGCCTTGAGCTTTGAGCCCGGGTCTTGTATCAAAAAGAGGTCTAATGGCCAAGGGGTCTGCCCGTTTGTTACCAGTGCGGTTATTTGTGATCAGCATAAAAGGAGTACAGCAAGGATCCCACTATCACCTCTACTAAGTCCATTGATCCACATGTCAACTTGCTTGGTATGCCTGGGAAACAAAGAGATATTAGTAAAAGAAGGGAGGTCCCAGGGCTGTGGCATGGCTTGCCTGTAACAGCAGCAGCAGCAGCAGCAGCAGCAGCAAATGATGGAGTGTGCCACATCAAACATCATGTGGGTGTGTATGTGTGCACTATGTTTGTTCTACTGGACAAGATAGAATTCATCCGTTACATTGTACAAGATCTCTATATTCTCTATCTCTCTTTTAGCTTGAATAAATGCATCATAATAATCTTCTTATTTTACTTAATATTTGCGTCATTGTCATTTAATCTACACTCAAATTGTCATTTGTCTTGTCATTGACGTCTGAATCTCAATGTTGTTTGTGAGTCACTTTTCCAAAAAGAGGGGACCCATTTCCAATTACTAAAATTACTATATTTGCAGGCAATTTTCCAGTCACCAAATCTGCTTCACGAATTCTGTGTCACAATTTCACAAATTCCTCGAATTCCTAGAACAACAGGAAAATTCATGTTCTTTTAATAAAACTTCCATATCTGGTTCTGATGTTGGAAATTTGGTTACTGTTGCTGCTGCCGCTGCTATTGCTGTTTACGATGATGCTAAAATTACCGCATCAGATTAAAGATCAAAAGGTGTAGGCGTGGACCCATTATAGCATTCTGCCATAGGTGTTTGACCCGCAACTCGATCAATATTGGAGATTGGTGGGAGCTACGCAGAACGATCCAACAGAATCCCATCATAAGGAACACCCTGCTCAATTTACTGCTCTTAATGGTGAGGTTGTCTTAATAGAGAGGTGAAACACAGTTGTATCCCACCGTAAGACCACCTCACTGTTAAGACCAATTCATGATACTGCAATTGAAGATTGCAATTGGGTCCATAATCAAGTGGTCTAAATAATGTAACTAAGTAAATATGTGGGAAAATAGATAAGGAAGAAATTAAATAAAGTAAATAAGTAGGTAAGTAAGTAAGTAAGTAAATAAGTAAGTAAATAAGTTAGTAAGCAAATAAGCAAGTTAGTGAGTTAGTATGTGAGTAAGTTAGTTGGGGTTATATAGTTACATAGTTACATAGTTATATTATAGTCATATAGTTAGTTAGTTATTTATTTAGTTAGTTAGTTAGTTAGTCAGTTAGTTAGTGAGTGAGTTAGTTAGTCAGTTAGTTAGTGAGTGAGTTAGTTAGTCAGTTAGTCAGTTAGTCAGTCAGTTAGTTAGTTAGTTAGTTATTTAGTCCTTATTGGTCAATATGCATTGAAATTAATTTTACTTATGGGTGCATCAAAAGAACATGTCGAACCTTATTATTGTGGGAATTTTTAATAACTTTACAATAGGTTAATAAAACATATAGGTTTGTTGGAGAATGGAAAAATCAGCCAAGTTACACGCTGTACATAACATTGAATTGGATTTTTAACTAGGGGGGATTTCCCTGTTGTGTAGTCTGGCTTATCCCCTGCCTGTGAGCAGTCCCTGCGGTCAACGACCTATGCTGCCTAAAAGGATTGCTTATTTTCAAAAAGCACTGTTCAATAGACGTAACAATTGTCCATTTAATTTTATGGTGAAACTATCCATTCGTTAATACACAGTGGTTAAGCATTGCATTTGTATCAATTGAAATTTGTATCCCATTACTTTATCATTAGAAATGGGTCAATGATCCTTTGGTCAATATTTGTATATATATATCAAGATACAAAGTGTATCAGGGCATTAGAATGTTACATAATGTTACATTACAGCTATATCATTAGTATATATAGGACTACCTACCATATCATTTCAGTCAATCTAACATGATACATTTTTAATTATAGATACAGTATACCCTCGCTATTAAGACCACCCACAGTGCACTATTCCTTGGTCTTAATGGCGGGGTGGTCTTTATAGTGGGGTAAATGCAATGGCAAGAATAATGATTGGGTAAAAAAACAAAACTGGGTGGTTTTTGATTGTGAGGTTGCCTTAATAGTGAGATGGTCTCATGGCGGAGTTTAATTGTGTATTACTGTCTGTATGTGTATGATGAAATATTGAAGTCTTTGCCATCAAATTCATATAATATACATGTATTGCATGTGTGAGAGCAATGACATTGCATTATCTTTATTGCTTATACCATTTAGTTGTGATTGAATGATCAGTCATTGACCTGAACATAGCAGAGAGCATTTTACAGAAGGACCGACCACTGGTCATTGCTTTGTGTCCACTAAACTGCTATTGCTGCTGCTCTTAAAAGCTGACCAGTGTCCACTAGCAGCGTTTTGCCATCTACAGCGGAATTCTATGAGAGAACCTCATTCGTACAGGACCATATTTCATTTGGGACCCAGTTCATTCCGACCATTATTTTACCTCACTATTGACACCACTTGGCATTAAGACCAGTAAATGTGTCCATACTACTGTGGAGCCTCACTTTAAGATCACCTCACTATTATGTCTCACTAAACATAAATAAAGACAGCCCCACAAATAAGACCAGCTCTTTATGGACCGCAGTGTATTCTGATCATTGTATTCTACCTCACTATTAAGATGGTAAAATTTCGCTATTAAGACCACCTCACTATTATGACCTCACAATTAAAACCACCCTTTATGGACCCAATTGCAGTCTTACCATGGCATTTTATCTCACCATAAGACCACCTCACCATTAGGACCACCCATTTATGGACTCAATTGCAGTCTTACCATTGCATTTCACCTCACTATAAGATCACCTCACTATTCAGACAGATCTTAATGGTAAAGCAGCATTGCATTGCCACACGGATTGCCCACTCGCCATAGATTGTGCGCAGCCTTCAGGATCACAATTTCTCATTCTACTGGCTAGTCCTGGGCTAGTGGCTGCTAGTACTGGGGATTGTTAATTTCCCATTCTACTGGGGCATGTCCTAGGGATTGCCCCTGCCCGGTAGATGGCGCTAGGGCGATTGCTTGGGCTTCTGGCCATCTGTCTTTCTTGAGGACATCTAACTTGTTTATGGCTGCTGCTTCATGACCCATCAACTGGGAGACTGGCTGTTTCCTTGTGATAATATGCTCGCTCAAAAACGGCTGTTACTGGAATCTCAGGGAAATGTACACTTACAAAAACGGATTCATCAAAAAGGTGGGAATACAATGAACGGAATTCAAGAGTTTTCAACCTTTGCACCAATTTGCCATCAAATGGGTGGGACTTTTACTAACCTCTGCATAAACCATGATTATGAGGTACTGCCTATTCAGTTTTGCCAATGAATCTGAACCCAGGAATCCTTCCTTCCCTTTCCTTCCCTTACCTTCCCTTTCCTTCCCTTTCCTTCCCTTTCCTTCCATCCATCCAACCATCCATCCATCCTTCCTTCCATCCTTCCATCCTTCCTTCCTTCCTTCCTTCCTTCCTTCCTTCCTTCCTTTTGTATTCTCTCTACCTCTTCCTCTTATCTTTCCCCACCATTCCTCCTTCTCACCTCGATACCATGACATTTTCTTCTTTTTAGGTCTCCTTTTTCTGTCACAATCTCCTTTCTCTTTCCTCCCCATGCTTTTTTATTCTTTCTTTCCACTCGTCTTTCCTCCCTCCTTTCCCTGTTTTTCCTTTAACCTGTCATTCCCTCTCTCCCACCTTTTTCTCACTCTTAATTACCTTCTTCCTTCTGTATGTCCCTCTCTTTCCCCAGCACTCCTTCCCCCGACTCCACATATCTCACTTCAATCACTCCTTCCTGTCTCTCTCCCTCCTTTAATTCCTCCTTTCTCCACTTTTCCTTCTATCCTGAATCTCTCCTTGTTTATCACCCTCTCTTCATTTATTCACTCGATTTCTCCTTCACCTCCTTCCGTTTGTCCTTCATTTCCTCATTTAATCTGTTTTTCTTCTCCAATTTGTCCTTTCCTCCTCATCTCACCTTTTTTGTCCTTCAATCCCTGCTTCCCTTTTCTCCAGCTCTTCCTTCCTTCAATCTCTCCTTCCCCCCATCTCTCCCTTTTCCTTTTTTTCCTTCAATCTCTCATCCATCTCTCTCCCATCCACATTTCTAGTAAGCGCAGCAGCATATCCAGTTGGCAGTGGCAATCTTGCTAATCCTTGTCAGCCCTGGATCAATATTGTGTGCAACACGGTTCCTGCATTCACATGTCCCAATCACTCATCCCACAAGCCAGTAATATTGCGGCCTGCCACTTAAATAGACTCTGGACATCGCCCTGTAATCTCCATTGATGTCCTTTCAAGGAAAACTCTGGCTTTACATCGTTTGGCTCGCTCAGAACAGAGAAATCTGCCAAGCAGGAGGCACACTACTGAGTTCTGTCGAGTACATTTGTACACACTTGATATTTAATTTCATTTTAAATGCTTTCTGAAGTTAATTTGAGAGATAGAAGCCTTGCATTCTAGAATCTTTATTTCATGTAAATGCCGGCATTCTTATAACAGATCTATCAAGTGCAGACGTGTTAATGACCAGAGTATACTTGTTCTATAACTTCTTGGAACATAAAACTTTTTTTTTGTCCTCTTTAAAACCATAGAACCAAGGCATGTAAGGATTTTTCTCTTGATCCAAGAAATATCAAACATTAATTTAGATGTTATAGGCCTAGTAAAAATTATATGGGCAGTGTATGAAAGTTACAATGCTTACAACTGGAAGGCTGCAGTCTAGTGGTTCAGGTGCTATTCGCAAGCTTGTGGGTTTGAACCCCAAAAAAAGCATTGAGGAATTGGACACTGGTCAGATCCTCATCATCCATTACGTCACCCTACCCAAGTGCAATGGATACTTGGCAATAGGCACCTACAGTGATGGCACTGGTGTGAGCTCTTAAGCCCCTGTGGCTGACCCTGCCTGCAAGGCTGAATACTCCCCAGCAGGGAGTTGAGAAAGTCTCTAGATTGGCCTGCCAGTAGTGTAATTGTGAAGATTCTGTTGAGTGATGACAGTCTATAAACCCTGATTTACATTTACAACTGATGTGTTACGTAGCACACAGGGTAGTTTCACCCCAGACTTTGATTACCCTAAGCTACAGCTGAATTGAGTGGTATTAAGGGAGGTTTTAAGGGAGTAATTCTGGCATTGTTTGAATACTTAATTCTTGCGTAATTAACATCCAAATGAACTGCGTTATTCCAAGATAACACCGATTGTTTTTCATTGTTCTTGTAGTTGACAATTTGCTAGCTATATCACATGACTATGATTTTGTCACATGACTTATAAGGTAACTTGTCACATGAGTATTCTCTTGGCTACACTGAACGCCCATTTATTCACTATTTTCTTGTTTGCGATTTATTTTCTAATGCTGAATAATATTTCTATCCATATTACAGTATCTTTTTTTCTAACAGATCACTGTACCTGTTGTATTTAAAAGTATTTGTGATTAGGTTGAGTAATTTTTTTTAGAAATAATTGTTATTTGACAATCCCTTAAATGCATGAATATTTTTGTGGTGCCTGGAATAAGTCTAAAAGTTTAACTTAAACTGTTCATATTATTGAAGAACATGTCTTGGCTCTATTTGCCAGAACAATCTTTTGGAATACAGAAAAAAAAACCTACATATAGAATTACTTCAAGGGATTATTAATTTATCAGAGTAATCCGAAGTAATTCCAATTTTGAGAAATAAATCGTGTACTGAATTAGGTCTTTGAACTTTATGATGATATCATGAGTGAGACACGGAAACATGAACAGACAGATATAGAATGACAGACATACAGAGAAGTAAAAAGAGGCGAATAGAATGACAGACATAGAATGACAGACATACAGAGAAGTAAAAAGAGGCGAATAGAATGACAGACATAGAATGACAGACATACAGAGAAGTAAAAAGAGGCGTGTAGAATGACAGACATACAGAGAAGTAAAAAGAGGCGAATAGAATGACAGACATACATAGAAGTAAAAAGAGGCGAATAGAATGACAGACATAGAATGACAGACATACAGAGAAGTAAAAAGAGGCGAATAGAATGACAGACATACAGAGAAGTAAAAAGAGGCGAATAGAATGACAGACATAGAATGACAGACATACAGAGAAGTAAAAAGAGGCGAATAGAATGACAGACATAGAATGACAGACATACAGAGAAGTAAAAAGAGGCGTGTAGAATGACAGACATACAGAGAAGTAAAAAGAGGCGAATAGAATGACAGACATAGAATGACAGACATACAGAGAAGTAAAAAGAGGCGAATAGAATGACAGACATAGAATGACAGACATACAGAGAAGTAAAAAGAGGCGAATAGAATGACAGACATAGAATGACAGACATACAGAGAAGTAAAAAGAGGCGAATAGAATGACAGACATAGAATGACAGACATACAGAGAAGTAAAAAGAGGCGTGTAGAATGACAGACATACAGAGAAGTAAAAAGAGGCGAATAGAATGACAGACATACATAGAAGTAAAAAGAGGCGAATAGAATGACAGACATAGAATGACAGACATACAGAGAAGTAAAAAGAGGCGAATAGAATGACAGACATAGAATGACAGACATACAGAGAAGTAAAAAGAGGCGAATAGAATGACAGACATAGAATGACAGACATACAGAGAAGTAAAAAGAGGCGTGTAGAATGACAGACATACAGAGAAGTAAAAAGAGGCGAATAGAATGACAGACATACATAGAAGTAAAAAGAGGCGAATAGAATGACAGACATAGAATGACAGACATACAGAGAAGTAAAAAGAGGCGAATAGAATGACAGACATAGAATGACAGACATACAGAGAAGTAAAAAGAGGCGAATAGAATGACAGACATAGAATGACAGACATACAGAGAAGTAAAAAGAGGCGTGTAGAATGACAGACATACAGAGAAGTAAAAAGAGGCGAATAGAATGACAGACATACATAGAAGTAAAAAGAGGCGAATAGAATGACAGACATACAGAGAAGTAAAAAGAGGCGAATAGAATGACAGACATAGAATGACAGACATACAGAGAAGTAAAAAGAGGCGAATAGAATGACAGACATAGAATGACAGACATACAGAGAAGTAAAAAGAGGCGTGTAGAATGACAGACATACAGAGAAGTAAAAAGAGGCGAATAGAATGACAGACATACATAGAAGTAAAAAGAGGCGAATAGAATGACAGACATAAAATGACAGACATACAGAGAAGTAAAAAGAGGCGAATAGAATGACAGACATACAGAGAAGTAAAAAGAGGCGAATAGAATGACAGACATAGAATGACAGACATACAGAGAAGTAAAAAGAGGCGAATAGAATGACAGACATAGAATGACAGACATACAGAGAAGTAAAAAGAGGCGTGTAGAATGACAGACATAGAATGACAGACATACAGAGAAGTAAAAAGAGGCGAATAGAATGACAGACATAGAATGACAGACATACAGAGAAGTAAAAAGAGGCGTGTAGAATGACAGACATACAGAGAAGTAAAAAGAGGCGAATAGAATGACAGACATACATAGAAGTAAAAAGAGGCGAATAGAATGACAGACATAAAATGACAGACATACAGAGAAGTAAAAAGAGGCGAATAGAATGACAGACATAGAATGACAGACATACAGAGAAGTAAAAAGAGGCGAATAGAATGACAGACATACATAGAAGTAAAAAGAGGCGAATAGAATGACAGACATAGAATGACAGACATACAGAGAAGTAAAAAGAGGCGAATAGAATGACAGACATAGAATGACAGACATACAGAGAAGTAAAAAGAGGCGAATAGAATGACAGACATAGAATGACAGACATACAGAGAAGTAAAAAGAGGCGAATAGAATGACAGACATAGAATGACAGACATACAGAGAAGTAAAAAGAGGCGAATAGAATGACAGACATACATAGAAGTAAAAAGAGGCGAATAGAATGACAGACATAAAATGACAGACATACAGAGAAGTAAAAAGAGGCGAATAGAATGACAGACATAGAATGACAGACATACAGAGAAGTAAAAAGAGGCGAATAGAATGACAGACATAGAATGACAGACATACAGAGAAGTAAAAAGAGGCGAATAGAATGACAGACATAGAATGACAGACATACAGAGAAGTAAAAAGAGGCGAATAGAATGACAGACATAGAATGACAGACATACAGAGAAGTAAAAAGAGGCGAATAGAATGACAGACATAGAATGACAGACATACAGAGAAGTAAAAAGAGGCGTGTAGAATGACAGACATACAGAGAAGTAAAAAGAGGCGAATAGAATGACAGACATACATAGAAGTAAAAAGAGGCGAATAGAATGACAGACATAAAATGACAGACATACAGAGAAGTAAAAAGAGGCGAATAGAATGACAGACATAGAATGACAGACATACAGAGAAGTAAAAAGAGGCGAATAGAATGACAGACATAGAATGACAGACATACAGAGATGTAAAAAGAGGCGAATAGAATGACAGACATAGAATGACAGACATACAGAGAAGTAAAAAGAGGCGTGTAGAATGACAGACATACAGAGAAGTAAAAAGAGGCGAATAGAATGACAGACATAGAATGACAGACATACAGAGAAGTAAAAAGAGGCGAATAGAATGACAGACATAGAATGACAGACATACAGAGAAGTAAAAAGAGGCGTGTAGAATGACAGACATACAGAGAAGTAAAAAGAGGCGAATAGAATGACAGACATACATAGAAGTAAAAAGAGGCGAATAGAATGACAGACATAGAATGACAGACATACAGAGAAGTAAAAAGAGGCGAGTAGAATGACAGACATACAGAGAAGTAAAAAGAGGCGAATAGAATGACAGACATACAGAGAAGTAAAAAGAGGCGAATAGAATGACAGACATAAAGAGAAGTAAAAAGAGGCGAGTAGAATGACAGACATACAGAGAAGTAAAAAGAGGCGAATAGAATGACAGACATACATAGAAGTAAAAAGAGGCGAATAGACATACAGAGACGTGAAAAGAGGCGAATAGAATGACAGACATAGAATGACAGACATACAGAGAGGTAAAAAGAGGCTAATAGAATGACAGACATACAGAGAAGTAAAAAGAGGCGAATAGAATGACAGACATAGAATGACAGACATACAGAGAAGTAAAAAGAGGCGAATAGAATGACAGACATACAGAGAAGTAAAAAGAGGCGAATAGAATGACAGACATACAGAGAAGTAAAAAGAGGCGAATAGAATGACAGACATACAGAGAAGTAAAAAGAGGCGAATAGAATGACAGACATACAGAGAAGTAAAAAGAGGCGAATAGAATGACAGACATACAGAGAAGTAAAAAGAGGAGAATAGAATGACAGACATACAGAGACGTGAAAAGAGGCAAATAGAATGACAGACATACAGAGAAGTAAAAAGAGGAAAATAGAATGACAGACATACAGAGAAGTAAAAAGAGGAGAATAGAAACAGGGGTAGATTGGATAAGACAGAGAGGTCAACACATTGATAAGGGTAGACAGAAATGACTTTTGATAGATAGACAAGGAACAAGACAGACAGAGACATAGAACATTCTACTGTTGGTAGATAGAGAAACATTATTAACGTCAGTTACAATAATGGAAAGAAAATTTTAACAAGTTCACAAAAAGACTTTTAACTGATATGAAACAAAATAACACAAATTACAGAACAAGTTATAAGCTTATATGATCAGCAGCTTCCAGAGGCAGACATAATGGTGAGATGATGAGACTTCAAGTTCGAGTCCACAACATGTTACACATATATCCAATGAGTGGAGCATTATACTTGCCTTAGCATAGACAGCAAGTACAAGTCACCACCAGTGTAACGTCTCATGCATGCAACAGCATATAGAATATATATTAATAAATAACAACATTTATTATGTTATGAATTAAAGCACAATAAAACAACACATGTCACACTCATTCAGACTCTGAGAAACAATATTATTTTCTTTTTTGCCTGCACTTGCGACATGTCACCGTAATAGGTGACTGCAGATACTGCAGTTGTGCCTGCAGCATGATGGTGAAATTGCAACAATCAATTTGAAGCAGTCCACAGTCTACCTCCTGTGCCCCTGGGGAAACGCCTTTAAATGTTGCAGTGCACTTTGAGACAGCTTTCTTTCTTTCTCTTGCTTTATTTTCTTTCTCTTTCTTTCCCATTAGCCAGAATAACCAGGAACTGAAGAATGTTTACAGTAAAGAACTGAGAATAGTGCCAGAGTTTTAAGAAAACGAGAATTAAATAATTATTTTTTTCGCTGCTTAATGGCACAGTGGTTAGCATAGTTGGTGTGAGGGTGGGGGCCCAGCTCAGTGGTAGCGCGCTGGGATTCCAACCACTGGGTCCCGGATTAAATTTCTGGTCGAGCCTATTAGTAAGTTGAATGGCTGTTTCATCCTTCATCTCATTGTCATGGTCCCTGCCTGTCCTAATTAGCCCATTAGGTGCAGAAATACACACCGCCCACTCACCAGCATGGTTGGTGTGTATAGCAGCACAGCTAGTCTGTGATAGCAGTGGCTCTGGGTTCATGGGTTCAAATCCTGCACTTGCACAGTTTAAAACCACATCTTATCAACATATTTTCAGTTGTTGGAAAACTATTTCACACAAACACAATGTGAAGATGTTGAGGCAACGTTCATTAAATATAGTTTATGTTGTAAAAAAAATAACGTATGCAATATATTTATTAATTATACTCGCAATATTGAGCAATGATTTTTGGCGATATAATTCGAAATATTATAGGGAGGTTCCCAAAGGTGACACTTATTTTCTGACGTAGTTTATAGCGGTATTACAAAAAAAAAACGTATATATTAAAGATATTTTTATGGACCGCAGTAACAACCTATCCGTATTTTTGCAGGGTTGTTCTAACGAATACAATGGTTTTCTGTGGTAAAGGCAGTATTAGTGCTCATAAAGCTTAATTTATCCATGGAGTCTCTGGTGACTCCATGATTTATCAAAGGACAGTTTTATATAATGTATGTAACTGGCCATCACACGATATTCCCTTTTATCACTCTCTCAAAGATAAAAACAAATTTTGATATTTTTTTTATCAAATCTAATTCAACAGCATTTTGATATCATATTCGACCACAACAAATCTCTTTTTAGGGGTACACGTGGGTTTATTCACGACCATTCGTGTTCATTTTAGCATGTTGTGGGCTGCATAAAAAAAAACAAAAAAACAATAAAGTAAAATAAAATGGACACACAACAAAAATGTGGGAAAAAGCATAAAAAAAAACATGAACCTAAAGAAATGTGCCCAGACGTGTTAATAAATCTGATTAAGAAGCCCTTATTGAGCTTGTCTATTTTTGTAAGGCCAAGCCATTTATATAGGTGTATTGGTTTTTACTGCTGCTGCTGCTGCTGCTGTCCAGTCACGATGCTTTCTATATTTAGGCACGGCAGTTCTTATTTTAGCCTTGTCGAGAACAGCGGTGGGTTATTTTCAACGCGTTAAGGAGGCAAGATAGGAACGTCATGGCGTCACAGACGAACGTTCTTACGTTGGCTGCGTCAGGGAAATTAAGTGACGCAGCAAAAAAGGAGTTGTGTGTTCCTATGACAGGTCATGAAAGAATGTTCTGGTTTTCATATTTTACTGCGGCACTGTGTAGTTATTTAAGTCAAATAGGCTAAAACTTTCCTTCACATTTTAACATTCAGATGATATATAATGTTTCGCTGCATGAAAATCGAAATATTAAAAACGTATTTATTACAATATGAAAATATATTTAAGTGGATCAGATAGGATTGTCCTAATACCTTTTTAACCAATTAGGAATATTTTGTAAGTTTATTCATATTCACAGACATATTACAGCCCTGAAAATGATCTGCTAAAATTATCCAATAACCATTACATCTCTCATGATATGAAAATATCATGTATTTAAGTTCATTCGCAAAATGGAAAGCAATATCCCCCTTTAAAAAGATTATTGCTACAAACAAAAATATGGAAAAATGGGGGCTAATTTTAACATAATTGTATATGGTAGCAGATTGTCATCTATCAAAGAAAAAACAAAATGACCAAAAAATTTACTTTTTTTTTTATAGATCCTACATATATAAAGATAAACTTTACTTTAAAAACTTATAATTCCAAGGAAATATGACACAATTTGCATTCATCTTTATTAAACTAAGTATATATAGAGCATGTAACGGGACAATCATTTACTCTACCGTTCCTGTGCAATGACAATGCTCTGACATTTGTGGGCCTTGAAGCATGTTATTTTACAGCATGATGAGCCCCATGTATGCATGTGAGGATTCACTAAACAATGACGGCATATTCATGATGGCTACAGTGCTACTTTGCAAGACGACCATAATTTGTGCATTTTATAACAACTGGCATTAATAGTGAAGTTGTCTTAATATGACTTTGTGGCAGGTATACAGTATGGCCCAAAAATGTGGTGGTTTTAGTAATGGTCTTAATTGTGAGGTGGTCTTCATACTAGATCCTCTACATGTCTACTTCATGATGATAATCAATAAGCTGGTTTGCTTTATCCGTTTGACAGTGTGCACAGGGCCTTAGGCTGTCTATTGTGTACACACCACATACTGCCAGCCTGTTAGGAAATTCTGTAGGAGTTAATCATATAGATAACTTGAAATAAGATGCGACGTTGCTGCCACGTTGATGCCACTAACCCACGACCATCACACCACCACCATACCCACGTTCAGGTGACTCCAATCAATATCTCAGTCATAATGACAGCCGTGTAACAATGCTATCTCGTCCCTGATATGCTCCTATTATGGGATGTATGCGTGATGCAGTCCATCAGGTTATATAAGCTAGCGTAATGGGCCGGATCGGAAAGCGTTGGACCCAGTTGGGTGCCATTACAGGTGACGCTATTGCTGATGGCCAGAGGTTCACCTGAAGAGACAGACAAAGATGAAACGACAGCCAGACAGACACAGGGAATGACAAAATACGGACACAGACAAATTAAGATTTTGGCAAGGCAGTTTTGGATAGATAGATAGATAGATATGTAGAAAGATAGAAGATAGATAGATAGATAGATAGACAGGTAGAAAGATAGATAGATAGATAGATAGATAGATAGATAGATAGAAGATAGATAGATAGAAGATAGATACATATTGCTGTTAGCGATGGTTCCTTGATGAGGTGAGAGAGAGGACTCCACCCATTACACATTTATTCCATGGGTAGGACCTTTTACTTACCTCAGCATAGACACAGAGTACAAGGGACCTCCAATGTAATATCTCATCGGAACGACATTCCGCTGGAATGGTGCCGGGCCTTTAACTCAGGTTCTTCAGATCTGGAGGAGCAGGCGAGCGTCTTACCACTAGACCACCCAGCTAATTATATCACATCATGCATGCAACTTGATGTAGGCCCAACATCGACATTGTTGGATCTACATTGGGCTAATGTCAGGTCAACATTTGGCTGAAATGTCGTCGGCTCAATGTTGCTGCAGCATCAGCACTACCTAGATAGCACGCCAGGTCGGCCCAACTTGGGCCTAACGTTGGGCCAATGTGGGTGATGCCAGACCAACATGGAACTGATGTGACGTGTTATTTGCATTGAATTGAATTTATTATTTTGACAAAACATTGCATGGCAACATACAAACAAGATAATATTAACATAGTCAAATAATACAAAAATATATGGAAGTAACTGCATATAGAAAATAAGTGGTACAAAGGGAAAAAAAGAAAGGATCAATGCCTTATCAGGAAACCCCTAAAAGCTACAAAGCTGAAATAGGGGCCAACTTTTAAACAAACATGTGCAAACAAAAAGGTAGAAATACATGTATTATAAATATATATATATATATTATTAATAATATTATTTGGTAAGCTATCAGGTAATGACGAACAGACACAACAAGAAGAAGACGGAGGGAAAGTCCAAGAAAAGAAGCAGAAAATAGTTACATACAAAGAGAAATACAGCACAATTAATAGACAAAGGCAGAGACAGACAGAGACAGACAGAGACAGACAGACATAGACAGACAGAAAGATTGAGTCGACAACGGCCAAACATTGGCAGACATTGGCCGACGTGGGGCTGACATTGAACCAAGGTAGCTCCGTGTGGCATGTTACTTTGGAACAGACAAGGAAAGAGACACAGACAGACTGACCGACAAAAATAAAGACAGAATGACAAACACAGTGAACAAAGACAGGGACATAAGAGACAGAGACAGCATCAGATGAAAGACAGAGAGCTCCCAGATAGCATCTGACATCGTTTTGATAGGGCCGACGTCGGGCCGACATTGGGCCGACATAGCATGTTATCAGGGAGCGACATCATGAACTGCTACAGACAAACAGACATGAGGCAGACATGAAGCAGACTTAAACAGGTATGCCACAGACACCATTTGGACAAAGCCATTACCCAGCTTTCACCAGACAGATAAAAAAGGAAAATTTGGCAGCAGCCAAAGGCGTGTAAAAATGATTGATAACACAGGCATTTAGACATTGTTGAAAAAAGTCATGAAACGCATGCGTGATTGTCAAGACCAGAAACAATAGACAGGGATTGTATGTGCCAAACCGCATGAGTTATGTCACAATTGCAAGATATTTAAATGAGTTTCGACTGGGGCAACGCGTCCAGACTTCTCATTCATTATTTACAAGAGAGAGCCATCATTCAACTGCCTGTCGCTGGCTTGATTTTATTGTCATCCCACAGATTACGTCCCAAGCAGCAGCAGCAGCAGCAGCAGCAGTTGGAAGATGCCAAGGGAAACTACACCCACAACACAAAGGTTTCGTGCAGACCAATTTGCACGCTGTCATCAACCATTGCCTGATTTGTTATTTAATACATTCACTTGGTCTAGGAATTGTTGCCAAATCACATGTGACGCATCATATATGACGATAATCATTTTTATGCTTCTTGACAATGGTATATGACTATGATCCATATATATGCATGATCCAACAGTACTAGGTTCAGGATCTGATTCCAGTGGTCTGAAGGGGCGGGGGCCTAGCTCAGAGGTAGCGCTCTAGGCTTCCAACCGCTGGGTCCTGGGTTCGATTCCCGGTCGAGCCTAAGTTGGATGGCTGTTTCATCCTTCGTCTCATTGCCATGGTCTCTGCCTGTCCTAATTAGCCCAACTGATGCAGAAATACAGGACGTAAAGCCCTAATCACCCACCCACCCAGTGGTCTGAAGCCCAGTCAACTGACCAACTGTATGTCAGAGGCAGACGTAATGATCAGAAGATAAGCATAGGAGTCCAACTCATTTTACTCATTCACCCCATGGATGGGGTTTTTACTTGTCTGCGCATAAACATCAAGTACAATTTCCACCTAGCGCAATTTTTACCACAATATCCTATTTGAGATGTAATATTTACTTTGTATCTTTGACACCAGGAATAATCAGCTTATCATGACTCTGACAAATTCAAATGGCCAAATCTACAGTTCGTACATGGCTAATTGTGCACGTGCGTTTTCCATGCATTTGGATAAATGCATGGAAAACGCATGGTTTTAGCCTCATTATAATTGGCTAAAAAATGCGTTTTCCATGCGTTTATCCTTTTCATGGAAAGCGCACGTGGCACATTTGGCCATGTAATCTTCATACTAATATCACTGCAAGTTACATCACAAAAAAGTTCATTAGATAAACATTTTATTTCAAAACTCTTTTATCATCTAAATTATCTATATCTCAGCTAGTTTATTGGGTTTGTCTTTTAATTTAATACCAGTGACATATTGGGACATGAACTTTGTGTGGCTGGCAGACCAAGGCCATTCTTTTCTTGAGATTCATGTATACGTGTGGTGCAGATGCTCAGGCGCATATAGCCGGATTCTCCACCTTACGAAGAGCTCTGTTGAAGCCTGTTCAGTCATCAGCCAATTATATTTGAAGATGCGATTACAGGATGAAGATGTTGGTGAGGCAGGTGTCCTTGCAGCAACAGCAGCATCAGCAGCAGCAGCAGCAGCAGCAGCACATGTAGTACAATGTGCACAGACAGGCCTTCATCTGTTACATGAAGGTTTTCAGTCAATTCAACACAGAAGAATCATGATATTTTTTACGTTTTTTTTTACCTCTATTTTTTTTCTTCCTTCTCTTTTTTTTTTTGGTCAATATTGTATATCTCACATTTCTTTTCCCTCTTTGGACGAATAAATATTATTATATTATCAAAGAAACTCATTTTTTTCTGAATATTCTGGTTACAACATACTACATGGGCGTGATAGCTGCATACAATAAAATAAATAATTTGATATTTATGAAGGAAAAAAGCTCATGGCCAACTAATGTAACTCCCTGTGAGAGCTATATACGGACTCATACCTCATGCTCAGCTGAGGGAGGAATTTTGATAGCAGCATCTGTGATTGCTGTGATAGAAATTACAACAGATCGTAGAAGTCAATATGGTGCAAACACCAGAAGATATATTGGCATTAGAGATAGAAGTAGTAGCAGTAGTAGTAGTGGTAGTAGTAGTAGTAATAGTAAAAGTAGTAGTAGTGGTAGTAGTAGTAGTGGTGGTGGTAGTAGTAGTAGTGGTGGTGGTAGTAGGTGGTGGTAGTAGTAGTAGTGGTGATGGTAGTAGTAGTGGTGGTGGTGGTGGTGGTGGTGGTAGCAGTAGTAGTAGTTATAGTAGTAGTAATAGTAATAGTAGTAGTATAGTAGTAGTTGTAGTATAGTAGTATAGTAGTAGTAGTAGTAGTAGTATAGTAATAGTAGTATAGTAGTGGTAGTACAGTAGTAGTAGTAGTAGTACTAGTACTAGTATAGTAGTAGTAGAATAGTAGTAGTAGTTGTAATAGTTGTTGTAGTGGTAGTAGTACTAGTACTAGTATAGTAGTAGTAGAACAGTAGTAATAGTAGTATAGTAATAGTAGTATAGTAGTAGTAGTAGTAGTAGTAGTAGTAGTAGTAGTAGTAGTAGTATAGTAGTAATAGTAGTATAGTAATAGCAGTATAGTAATAGTAGTATAGTAATAGTAGTAGTGGTAGTAGTAGTGTAGTAATAGTAGTAGTAGTAGTAAATTGGACGTATGTTGGCCCTTTGGCATGTTGTATTAGGGTAGTAAACGCGTAATATTAATACCCAGAGGGCATTCCAAATTGGGCCAGCGTCGTTTCTATGTCGGCCGCCATCGTACAACATCGTTCAGCATCGCCGACATCGCGCTGGCGTTGATACAATTGGAATGCTATCGGGGTAGTAATACGTGAAGTGGTGTCATGAAAAATTTGATTGTTATAGTAGGAGTTGTATTGCAGTGAAAGGTTGCTCTTTTGTGAGAATCTAGCGGAACACAGCCATCTGTGGCTGAAGCAGTAATTCCTCTTGGGTTTTCTGCAAACCTGTGTCCTCATTCTTCCGAACAATTAGGGCGGGAGTGCTAACAATGCACAATGCATTGGCTGGCGACCTCTGGCGGCGACCTTTCTGACCTTCCGTCCAATAGGAAACGAGTCAACACAAGCGGAAGTGCGCGGCGACGACTGCGCACAGTTGCTTGCTGCACTTCCGGTGGTGGCTGCGCGTAGGGCTACATCATAGTACATGGTGTGTGTGTGTGTGTGTGCTTCGGTCTTTCCAGCCAGTGTGTATGCGCCTTGACAAATAGTTCGCCGGGCTGACAGGCAGGAAAATGAATTCTCCCCAAGGAACTGAAGGACCGCAGCATCCAAGCGTCTTATATTCAGAGGCTAGCTCTAACATGGCAGCCATTCGCCTCAATGCACATCCTATCAATATGCAACACTTTCTCCCCTTTAATTCTTATCTCCTCCTCTCCTCTTTAATTATTATCTCCCTCCTCTCCTGTTCTCCTCCTTTATGCATTTTCTCCCCCGTTCAATCTCCACTGTTATGGTTAGCACTTAGTAATCTTTTCCAAGTGCCAACATCTTAAATCGAAGCAATTCCAGAATAGCAGTACATGATCTGAGGTATCCTAACCAACGGCAAGGAACCCAGGTCAATGACCTCAGAGTAAACAGCACAAAATGTCACGAGGCCAACACCCTGCTAATCATTTCATACCAAACGGTCCACGGTCTTGGAATATTTATTCGCAAGGTTCATTCATAAATAAGCTGCCAAAATGTCTCGGATCCAAAGGAATAGAAGAAAGAAAGAAAGAAAGAAAGAAAGAAAGAAAGAAAGAAAAAAAATTAGACAAATGAAACAAAGAAATATAGAAAGAAACAATCGAAAGAAATAAGGAAAGAAAAGAAAAATGGACAGAAAGACGAAAGAAGTAGTAAAGATAAAACAAGATACAAGGAAGGAAGGAAGGAAGGAAGGAAGGAAGGAAGGAAGGAAGGAAAGAATGAAGGAAGGAAAAAATGAAAGACAAACAGAAAAGTGGACAGATGGATAGATACATAGAAAAAAAAAAAACGTTCTCATTATTTTTCCTGTTAATGTCATTCATTTATGAACTTTAAAAAAAGAACAAATCGTCTCATCTGATATTTCTTCTTATTAATATCAATGAACTCATTTCACAGACAAGTTGCAGCTCATATATGAAGATGGATTACTCTTTATATTTCTTTGTTAAATATTCAAAAAGAGAATTTCAAGCACTTTCTTAACTCGTTTTTTTTTATGATTTATGACACTTCGCTTATTTTCGTCTTGTTTGTTACAAAATTCTTGCAAACGTAGACATGTCAACAAGTTATGCCATAACGTCAAAATCGTTGCTTAGGACGTTGCTTAGGACGCTGACAACGCTGCTGACGACGTTGCCCATCCCGTTGATGACGTGACGACGCAGCGTCATGACGTTACTTTAGTGCGTGACCGCGAAACTGCATCACTCACTGCCATCAGAGATAAGCCTGGGGCTGATGCTGCTACTGCTGCTGATGCTGCGGCTGCTGCTGTTGGTGATGATGATGATGTCAGACAAGCTCTGCCAGGAATTTTCTGTGTACCTAGAAAAGCAGATGCATTCCATCCAGAGGTTGCAGAACAATGAACTTAAATTTCTCAGAAAGTGATTTTATTTTAAATGTCCTCTCCCATTTATGAAATTTCATTATGATTTGTATGAAATTGCACTCACTGCTAGAAGGGCATTAACTTCCCTGTAATCTGCGCGATATTCTTATATGCAAGGTGGCAATTAATTTGATTTGATGAAAAAAAAAAGAAAAAAAAAAGAAAAAGAAAGATAGTACACTTACACAGGCATTAGAACTAATACAGAAAGAAAGAAAGAAAGAAAGAAAGATAGATAGATAGAGAGATAGATAGATAGATAGATAGATAGATAGATAACAAAGAAAGAAAATTAGGAAATAAAGAAAGAAAAAAGAAAGAAAACAAAGAAAAATATTATATTATACTTACATAGCCTGATGTTAAATCAATTGCAATGTTGTTTATCCTACAAATTGTACTTATTTAAATACTATATTAATATTACCAATATTAGTAATATTACTAAGGGGTTGAATTTCATTGTCAAAGCAGTAATTACCACATTGGGGGTACACCTGTTTAGAGCATTACAATTCAAAGCACACGTTTGCAGTTTAACTGGATCAGGGTTATTTGAGACAGGGTGATCACTTGGGCAGGGTGCCAGGGGCCTGGGAGGCAATGAACCCCCAGAGCAAAAAGGGGTTAAATCATAATTCTTAAATAAAATAAAGACCGGGGTGGGAATTGGCTGTTTACCTAGTTGTGCAAGGTCAGGAAGGGAATATAAGGTTATGTCGTGATTTAAGTTTGCATTTTGATTATGATAATTAATAAAGCTTGCATTTTAAAAAATAAAGAATAAGTATTGTGTCATTGACACTGGTAAGAGATTTATTTCAGTTTATTTGAGCAGCTGCCAGAAACAAGCATAATTATGAGAAGAAAAATATTTGGAGTCCACACCATGTTACACATTTACCCCACAGGTTGGGGGGGTGGTGATTTACTTACCCCAGCAAAGAGATTGTGTAACTTGTACTCGGTGTCTATGCTGAGGCAAGTAAAATACCCACCCATGAGGTAAATGCGGACTACAAGCCTTATCATTTCATCAATACATCTGCTTCTGCTTTGTAGCCCAGATAGCGTTCCAAATCGTATCAACGACGGCGCGAAGTCGGCGACGTCAAAACGATGTAGAAACGTAGGCCCGATTTGGAATGCTATCTGGGCGCTGGTCATACAAGCAGACCCAGATAGCGTTCCAAATCGTATCAACGACGGCGCGAAGTGGGCGACGTCAAAACGATGTAGAAACGCAGGCCCGATTTGGAATGCTATCTGGGCGCTGGTCATACAAGCAGACCCAGATAGCATTCCAAATCGGCCCAGCGTCGTTTCTACATCGGCTGCCGTCGTTACAACATTTTTTTGACATCGCCGACATCGTGCCGACATTGAAACAACTTGGAATGCTATCTGAGAATAAGCCAATCTGCACAGACCTGTTAGCATTGAAACAACACAGTACAATACAATACATATAAAAGATAATACATATTCTATGATGTCATTATGTTTACGAAGTTCATACTTCACACAATTACTGATGCAAATTGATCATACTGTATTGGAAATAACAAAAGCAACACATTTATACCCTTTACAAGGTGGTAATATAACAATGCATCTATCATATAATAATTAATGGGGGTACACTAAGGTCATCACAGGTGGACAATGCCAATAGATTGACCAGTGCAGAAGTACACTGAAGAAGTGTGCATTATTCATGATGGTCAAGCAGACTGGGCAGTGGTCACTGTCCCCGTTTGGCTTATCCTAGTAATTGCATAGCTTGTTGGGCCCAATCTCATCTGAGGAGTTGGTCCACACCCTCATTAGCATATTGAAGAGCAAGACTCTAGCCTCCATACCCCCATTGTTGTCCTCCCATCAGCTAATTGCCAGGTTCTGATGCGGCGGCTGCTGCTGCTGCTGCTGATGATGCTGTTGTAGTTGATGTCGGTGTGTATTCTTGATGCGCTTTGTGCAAATGAACAATTTCTTTTGATGCTCAATGGGAACTCGGTGTAAAGGTATTTGCAGTTGTGTAAGATCTTTCTTTTTGTAATTACTGTTGCTTATGTCTTTGTGGTGAAGTCATCGGCAGATGATATACATGTATTGTATGCTATATGTATTTTATGCAGTATATATGTGATCTAGAGGAAAAAATACCTGGTCAGTTCTGCTGAAGGTCCCAGGTTTGAGGCAAACTTGATGAGCTACATCTTGGCCGGATGTATTTTGCTGTACTAGGTGTCAATGTTGCAAATACAAGTAGGGATAAATATGCAACATGGTGTGGACTCCAAGCCTTATCATATCAATATTAAATCTACCCGCAGCTGCTACCATGGCCAGATAAGCTTCGGAGTTCAGACAAGTGGAATTCAGAAGAGTAATGTCACTCCAACATGGCAGTCGAACCTAGGACTCTCAAGGACAGCAAGATCATTAACCATGGCACCAAACAGTTACATGAGACAATGAAAACATCTCTAGATGATCAGTGATTGTTGCATGTGACATTTAACTTAAGTCACGACATAACACGTACAACAAATGACTCATACCTGTTGAAATTCAAATAGGGAAACAAAACATTTTGAGGAATATTTGTACCCGCTTCATACAGCAGTGAATAATATGATGAATATTTGTTGGCTATAAATAACACAGGTAAGGCATGAAGTTGAAATGTGGTGAATTACTAGATGCCTGAGTTAATAAAACAATTCACAGACAATTAGGCTGTGCCAATACCTTGGCATAGACTATTGTTTCTGTACTTATTCATATTATTCCCTATTCTCCGCATCCTCACTTTTTCTGATTGGCCTGAAAAAATAATTCAGCAGGTAGCATGTCTATTACAAGTTTTCTGGTTAATGCGGTTCTACTCTTGTCTCCATGTTCTTACATCTTAAGTAACTGAGACCTTGTTTCATCTCTAACATACTATGAAAAATTGTAGCCCATGGACGATTTTTTTTATCATTCTTATGTTTTCACCATCTGTCCACTTTTCTTATCAATTTATCATTCTTGAATTATCTATTTATCCCCATTTATCCCTCTTATATTATATTTAATAAAACATCGTAGATGCTTCTAGGTTTTTTCCCATCTTTAAACCTTTTAATTTCATCAATCCATCCTTCTAACCTTCTCAAATCCAAAATTATTTATCCCTCTTATATTTATCGTACAAGAGCATTTTAAAACATACACCTTTTCTGATTTTCTTCCATCTGTTCAGCTTCCTTATTTATCAATTTATCCTGCTTAAAAAAAACTACAGCTAAGAGAGACATTTTAACAGTGTAGTAATATAATATTAAAAGTGCCAGTTATACTCCTTTTATATTATATTTGACAAAACAGTATTTTTTCCCCCTTTGCACATTTTTATTTCTTCAATTTATCCTCCTGAAATCATCAATTTCTCCCTTAAATCATTAATTTCTTACTTAAATCATCAATTTCTCCCTTAAATCATCAATTTCTCCCTTAAATCATCCATTTCTCCCTTAAATCATCCATCTACTCCCCATATACTCTACTTCTCTTATATTATATTTGACAAAACAGTCTTTGCAATTTTTAAATTTCTTCAGCTTCTCCTTCTGAAATGATCAATTTCTCCCCATTTATCCATCTTACATTATATTTATCACACAAGACCATCCAAAACATCCATCGGCTGAACTTACTGACAGGCTGGCATAAGACGAGATAAGGTCATGGTCAATCCAACTTGTCAAATGGTCAGTTCGGCTACTTGACCACTTGGATCAATACAAGCCAGTGACCATCATGCCACTAGAGTAAGCTGATTTGCCTTTGATTACTAGGTCACCATGGAAACGGTCTTTTTATATTTGACAAGGGGGGGGGGTCTGCTCTAACCATGTGAACTATGCCATCTGCATGATGGATATAACCAGAATATTAACATGACGAATTGAGTTATAATATGGTTTTTGAGTGAGTGTGTGTGTTTCAGTGTAAATGAAGTGAAGAGGGTGGGTTGGGTGATTAGGGCTTAACCTCCTGTATCTCTGCATCTGATGGGCTAATTATGACAGGCAGGGACCATGGCAATGAGATGAAGGATGACACAGCCATCCAACATAGGCTTGACCGGGAATTGAACCAGGTTCTCAGTGGTTGGAAGCCCAGCACGATACCACTGAGCTAAGCCCCCACCCCAAATGAAGTGAAGAAAACATTGTTTTGACAATGTTTTGTTTGTATTGAATTGTCCCAATGATACTAGTGTGAAGCTTGGTCAGCTTATATTACACCAGCTGCCTCTCCAGGCAGACGTAAAGATGAGATGATTGGAGGCCACACCTTGTGAAACCTTTACCCCATGGGTGGTGGATTAAGGGGACCGAGATAAATGGTGTGAAAAAGAAAAAGAAAAAAGAAGATGTATTTACAGTATGCATGTAGGTAATTAGATACTTTAAATGTAATTAACTGTTAAGGTAACTACAGGTATTATAGCTGGGTAAATCCATATGAATTCACCGAAAGCTCCCCAGGTCACCATCTAAAAAAAATTTGAAAAAATTACCATTTGTAGATCTATATAATGAATGGAAAAATCCAAAATTTCAAGTCTACATTGTCAATGGTTTAGAAGATACAGCAATTTGAAATTTTATTAATTTTGTGCGGAAAAGCCAAACGGCATGAATTTCCAAGTTCAGACGTCCATATCTCTCTTATTTTTCATAATAAAATTTCAAATTGCTGTATCTTCTAAACCATTGACACTGAAGACCTGAAATTTGGGATTTTTCCATTAATTATATAGTCCTACAACTGGTATTTTTTGCAGAATTTTTTGAGATGGTGACCTGGGAAGTTTGTCTGAATTTTGGTGAATTCATATGGATTGACCCAGCTGTCTTTAATGTAGACATGCTCATTAGTGCACATTTTATCAATTGTATTAACTTAAGAGAAAACTATACTCAGGAACACGTTGTCTAGGGGTCTTCCTGTTTACCATCTCATCATTCTGTCTGCCTCCAACAAACGCCATTAATCTGATAACACTTCATAAAAATATATACAGTGCATATCATAGAGCAATCCAAAATGAACATGCTTATTAAAAGGAAAACATGTCAATGCACGCATGCCATGCAGCGGTTGCCTGCAGTCAGATTTTGTGCGAACTGCATATTTAGTGTGAACTGAATTATAGGCAAAAAGCTGTGAAAAATGTCAAAAAATGCCGAAGAACAATTAAGCTATTGTGTGATGTTGATAACAGCCTTCTGTGTGAATTAAACACGCATAAACTTGCATGACATTTCGTGTATGAATGTCAGAGAAGCATGTAGATGACATGACAAAAACAAGGGGTGACAGGCATGGCATGATGCAGGGATCTGCACTCTGCTTACTCATTTTTTGACACAGACCTGCATCAGGCTGCATGGGATGTTAGCATCTTTGATCTGAATGCTGAGGTCAGCTCATGGGAATGTCTATCTGTGTTATCTTAGAAGTATTCTATTTGCCTTTCTGATTGAGCAATAAAAGTAATCCTTGCATTTGATCAATTATTACTTCTTCTAAAAAATAGAATTAAATAATAATGAGTTATATAAAAAACAGATCAAAGTACAGGGAAGTAATGAAAAAGGGTCTATGAAAAGCTATATGGCCAAATGTAACTGAACAGTTCAATTAAATCATATACATTCAAAATCGAGGACATTCAAAGCAGGACCTGCACAATGAAAAGAGGCGTTGTGGCACCTTCAGAAATTCTAACGTTAATCTATATTATCTTACCTATCTTACCTTATCTTATCTCATCTCATCTCATCTCATCTCATCTTATCTTATCTTATCTTATCTTATCTTATCTTATCTTATCTTATCTTAAATTAAATAAAAACGTACTAAAGATATAAATAAAATTCCAGATCACTATTTGGGTCACTCCTGGTTCCTTATATGCATCATATTTTAGTGAGAAACAGCTTTACCCAAACAAAGAAAGTGATGGATACAAATAGGTTACGTAGACCCGGATAGACATACCAGAAATAAACTCAGACAGACAAATGTACTGTGACAAACCAGGCTGACAAGCTGGTATCAAAAAACGATAGACACAGCAGACAGATTTTCTGTGGCAGACAGATAAACATGTTCCATGATGGACTGAGGCAAAATACAGGAAAATACAATATTGTCATTGACCTGAGTGACAATGATTGAGTGATTGATTATCCGGCACCCCCCCCCCCCCCTGTCAGATGCACCAAGCCCACCCCCCATAGTCACCCCCACCCTCTTAAGTCACCCTGTTGTGCTGATATGATTGCTTTTATGAAGGGTAGGCAGGATATTGAATTCTATGATCAATGTTGGCCTGCTCAGAGTGGCCAGATTGCCGGACGATAGAGATAAACAACATTCCGTTGGTTGTTCATTATACAAGAAAATCTTAAAAATGTATCTTTGGTTCTTATGCTAAGTTTCTAATGATCCCATGGCAAATAAATGACAGCGATCAGAAAATGTATGATTTACAGACACACACAATATTGTACTTCATAAGTCATTTGGGACATATCCACTGTATATACATGGACCTAATATGCTTGGTACTTAAGGAATTGAGCAGAAGAAGAAGAAGAAGTTGAAGAAGAAGTAGTGAAGAAGTAGTAGTAGAAGAAGAATAAGTTGAAGAAGAAGTAGTAGTAGTAGAAGAAGAAGACGAAGGAGAAGAAGAAGTAGTGGTAGTAGTAGTAGAAGAAGTAGTATTGGTAGTAGTAGCAGTAGTGGTAGTAGTAATAGTAGTAGTTGTAGTAGTAGTAGTAGTAGTAGTAGTAGTAGTAGTAGTAGTAGTAGTAGTAGTAGTAGTAGTAGTAGTAGTAGTGGTAGTAGTGGTAGTAGTAATAGTATTAGTGGTAGTATTTTAACAGTGTAGTAATGGAATAAGTGCTCGTAGAACTATTATTTATGGTAGTGTTAGTAATATTGGTAATGGTAGACTAGTAGAAGTAGCAATACTACTATAGTTAAAGTATAAGCAACAGAACCTTTTAAAGTACTATTGGCAGACTGTACGTACTTGCAAATGGCGATATTGAGAGTTGAGCAAAACTCCTTGAGCCTCTTTGCAAAGAGACTCAATCAAGTTCCCATCTTGGTCACATCGATCTGTCTATCAAATACCAAGGAAGATCTATGAGGGCTGTGGGAGCATTGTTATTTGCATCAATACTTTTGACCAGGGGTGTAGCTGTGCTGCTCCCTATGAATGTATTAGCGGCTGGGGTGTCTTAATCATTGCTGACCAGGCCGAGGTGTGTCCCAGGGTGCCACAATGTCAGCCATGTTGTTTCCAGGCCTCCGTAGGTCCCTGCAAACCTACTGAATGCTCTCAGCATGCTGGAACACCGCCAACTCACGGCAACAAAAAGGCAACTCACGAAATGCAACTCACGGAGAGACAATTGCTTTAAACTGCATGTCTTGATAGTGGAATAAATTGTCACAGAATTAATAATAATAATGAAATAATAAAAATCCTTATTTAAAGTTCACAATAGAATAACCAATTCAGAATTGGTAAATGGTCATATAGACTTGATATAACTGTAAAAAATCATATCAGCAATTAGCATATATTTCTCTTGACAGCCACAAATAAGTATATGTCATTTGTTAATATTAGGGTATTCTACATCAGCTAATAATGGCTAATAATGGCAGTATGCTGGCATTAATGGCCAGGTAGTCTGAATAATGAAGTGAAATACAATGAAAGGACAAAGGTTGGTTCCAAGAAGTAGTATTATAAATGGCCTCCTACCTAGGTCTTAAAGTGTGGCATTATTCTTATGCTAGTCCCTTTGACATCGGTATTTTTCCTATATTTGTCTTTGATTGTAGTCCAGTGGAAAAGAGAAGAGTGTTTTGTACCTGGATAAAGAGAGGCATAAAATCCAGGGATACGGAATTGGACGAAAAGAGATATTTATAGAGAGATATGGACAGACAGTCATACACTGCAAACATCAAGGAAAAAATGCACTAAAACCTCGTTTCTCAGTCCACCCCACTAGTAAGACCAACTTTGCGTTAATTCCACAATATAGTAGCCTAATTAAAATATTATGCTGTCATATGACTGTCCGTATTAGTGCCGTGCCACTTTGATACGGATGCTTATAGTGAATATGGAAAATATTAGAGTATGGTGATACATTATATTTAGGGGGCTCAGAATCTAAAAGCAACAGTAAAGAACTAAATACAGAAACTTGGATCAATACTTTATATTTCTAACAGTCTTTAAGATCATAGAACAGGGACATATTACCCCCCCCCCCCCCCTCTTTGTGTCATTCTTTAAAGTGTGAGAAATATCATTACTGCTCTGAAATATGCCTGGCATCCTGCATCACCGTCAGCATCAGCAGCAGCATCAGCAGCAGCAACAGCAGCTTTGTCATCAAGTGTGACCAAGCATGTGCACACTGCCTCAGAAAGCTCACATCGATTGAAAGCTGCTTGCTGCAAAGCAACTTAGAAATCAAGCGATCACTTTTCTGTTTCCCCTGCATCAGCAACCAGTCAGCATCAGTTGAGATGCTTAAGGACATTGTGCCCACCTCTTAAGGCAGTTAAAGGAGGTCACTGATTACTGATTTAATTGATAGTTAGACACGATGCTCATATTTCACTGTCTGATACTCTTACTGATGCAAAATATATAGCCTTAGTGATCATATGCATATCGAGATAATTTATCTTTTGGAATTTTTACTTTTAGTATTTCGTACAGTTGCTGCTTTAACCTCAGGAAACCAATCAAGAATTCAATGCATTTTAATTTCTACAGCCTTAAATAGTCTAATGCAGGTAAAATCAAACGTGAGGTAGATGAAATATTTTATGTGCTCAGAATAATTGTGATGGAAATATAAGCATTTGATTAATCTGAGTAGAGAGCCACCAGAACTCCATGATCTGAGATGAAGAAGAGGAAGAAAGAGGAAGAAGAGGAAGGAGAGGAAGGAGAGGAAGGAGAGGAGAGGAGAGGAAGGAGAGGAAGAAGCAGAGAAGAAGCAGAGAAGAAGCAGAGAAGAAGCAGAGAAGAAGCAGAGAAGATGCAGAGAAGAAAAGGAAGACGAAATAGAAAGAAGAAGAAGAAGAAGAAAAGAAGAAAAGAAGATAGAATAGCCCACAATGTGGACTTCCTACTTATGATCGCTCATTGCTCTCAGTATGATGACCATGGTTTTGACTTTTTACTGACCACCACTTTTCTTGAACGACCTCAGTGGTCAACTGGTCATCATTCTGTGGCAGCCTTGAGAGACCAGCAGTTAATCTCATCCAAGTCCAGTCCCCAAGCCACTGACCAATAATTGGATGACCACTGGATGACCACTGGATTTCTTCTGCCTGGACACATTATGTGCATGTGCCTCGGACAAGCCACACATTAATGGAATGAAGCAGTTCTGCATACTGGACTTATAAACAAGCTCAAGGCCTGTGGTTATAGATACACATAAACAGACAGGAGAAAGGTACATACAACTGCAGATCTATTGCACTGAGGCATTTGCCAGCTCTTCCAAAGGTCTACCGTTCGGTTCTCAGCTCAAGCACTTGGTGTGTACATAACACTATTAAGCACACCGTACTGTTAAATATTGAATAACAAATAGGCAAATTGAATGTAAAAATTTAGAAATTATATGATAAAGAACAATGAGCGTCTTAGTTAAATTCTAGGCTACATTTATAAACTGTTTGGCATTATTTTGCAATATTCTGATTCAGTAACTTGGATGTTCAGCTTTGAATACAGATTATTCAAGGAAATTTTGCACTGACAACTAAATCAACCCAAGCAATGAATTCATTGATCCACGAGTCAAATAGGTCACCGGCCAAAAAGGACACAAGTCAAAGAGGCCACAAGCCAAAAAGGCCACACGTGCCACAAGCCAAAAAGGCCACACGTGCTTTCGTAGAGGTTATAGAGAAATTACGATAATAATTTTGGCCTTTGAGAAAACAACTAAATTGGATAATTCCACGCAGTCTGGCTATGCTGCGTAGATGTGGTTCCCGTGCACTTATTGAAGTTGGCCAATTATTGGAAAACCGAAGATACTGTTGCCATGGTATTTTCCCATTTCTTGGATGCTCAAGGCTGATGCAGTAAAATACAATAAAATGAAAGAATGAATAAATGAACAGATAATAGAAAAAAACTAAATAAATAAATGGGTGATGATAACTAAAGCAATAGATAATTAAATAATTTTGTTATTTGTAAATGTTTTTTTAATATATGATTGGTAAAAATGAAGGGCATGATAGTTATCAAGTTAATTCAAACAACTGTATTAAAAAAAGAAGGAAGGATTAATGTAGATTCAAACACAACTTTCAATCTCTGAAGTGATCTCATTAAATGATGATGTTTTAAAGCATTCTTAATTTTTGGATTACATAATAAGCTTGCAAACAGAGATATTAAGTGCATCTTGGGATCCAAATTGAAATGGGGTGCTGCTGAATACCCTGATCAAACTATCAGACACAAAGGAGGGTGAATATCCCACAAAGCGCCCCCCCCCCCCATTGCTAACTGCCCCCCACCCCTGCATGGCAAGAGGCTATGAGGGAAGACAATATGGCCATTGCAAAGTGACATTTCATGTCAGTTGATGTTGCTACTGATGAGGGTTTTGCATCTTGGTGAACACCTGCATGCCCGCATCCTCTATTGTCGCAGCAGCAGCAGCAGCAGCAGCAGTTAATAAATGCCCTTGAAGCAAAAAGAAGCTATCTCCCCCCCCCCCCCCCCCCCCCCCCGCGCCCCATATTATCACCACCGTCTACTAATTACCCTCATCCGGGTGACTAGAAGCATAGGGGTGATACAATCATAGGATCAAGAGCTTAATAATGCACTCATCAGGCACTATCAAATTAAGTGTCAATGGGATTATCACAAGCGATAGTGCAGCCCTCCAAGGCAGGTTTTTTTGCTGTTCGTAATAGTTAAATTGAAAGTAAGTAACGCATTTACCTCGTGGTGGATCATTCGCCAGCAGGGACAGCCCTGATTGATTACAGGTACAACCTGGTACATAACCTGATTAGTAGGATTTAGTTTTTACTGCTTTGCCTTTAATTTAACTAAATTAGGAAATCTTAAAATGGGGCAAACAATTTAGAGAACTGTTTGGCAGACAATCACAACTTCATAACTCTCAATAAGTATGGTTTTTTAATCTCAGTACAGTATTGTGGATGCTCTTTCTCTTCTCTGAATGTGTGTCAAGTGTCAAATTGTATGAATTAGCTCTAAGTGTCAAGAAACAATTAAAATTCAAACTTCAACTTCATGAAGTTGACGCAATATCTAGTCTGCTTTAACATAGATGACGTCAATTGTCGTCACTTGATTAGGAGCATGACGTCAGTTGTCGTCACTTAATTAGGAGCATGACGTCTGTTGTGGTCACTTAGTTAGGAGCATGATTGTCTTAATTAAGTCTCTATATGTAGGGCTTGAGATGTCTGATTATAGCAGGGGGTATCAGTCATTTTACTGCAGGAAAGGAACTGTATTAATAGTGGCACATTGACCAAAGCTAGGTGAAGCGCAAACACAAATGCACGTGCCCTCAGGGAGCATTCAGTTTCCCATATGAGGCTGCGATTTCAGAGGGGGGGGGGGGGGGGTTGAAGACTGAAGAGAAGGGGGTGAAAGAGAATAATAGGGGTATGCACGTGCACCCTCCTTCGTTCTGTTTCACCCCCTCTCACGTTTAATGTCGCTCAATACCCCACTTTGTCGGTTTTACGACAATCGCAAACCGATCGTCACAGAGGGCGCCCTGGTAGACGCCCGCGTCAATTCGGCTAAAATCGATACGGTTACAAAAAAAAAAGATGAATATAAAACACAAAAAGCAAAATTAATTCTCTGGGCCAAACTTGCTCATTAGGACCTTCAATCAACCACAAAAATAAACTGATGATTTAACAGTTTTGCAGCGATGCAATTAAGGATGCCCACTAAATTTTCAGCTAGCCACATTGGGCTAGATTGCCACTTTAGATGGTTCTATCAGAACTACTTTATTGTAGGACATTTCTGGATTATTATTAATTCGATCCTCTTTAATGCTGATATCATCCAGATAGATCAGAGTTTTGATTTGAGGAGGTAAATAATTAATCCTTAATTAGAAAGCAACTGGCATCTTATTCAGCCAAACCTAGCAATTAAGACCACCCTTGCAATATCTGAATTAATATTTTAATATCGAGGTGGTCGTAATTCTGAAGCTTTCTTTAACAGTGTGATCCATAGGTCTTCAACGGAGTATTTTTGTGGATGGTTTGGACAAGTGGCCAAGGTGTTTGACTGCTGATCATGAGGTAGCATGTTCAAACCCTCATCATGGCAAAGAGGCATTGGAAAGATCCTCATTCAACCATTGCTTCAACACACGCAGGTATAGTGGTAGCCCGAGGAACTCTGACTGACCAAACGCCGCTGTCAGCTCTTATTCATATTGTGACGTTTATAGTGAGCCGCCATTGGCTAGCGCTGACAAAATAACAGATAGTAAATAAGAGCTAAGCGAACATCAGATTTCTCGGGCTAGTATAGTGGGTACCTGGAAGAAACATCAAATAGTGTCTCCATAGCAAAGGCAACCACAGTGATGGTGCTGGTGTGAGCTCTTTTTCAGGCAGAATACTTCCAGGGAGTTGAGAAAGTCTCTGGATTGGCCTGCCAGTGCCAGGGGTGTGCAATGCTGAGTTAGCAGGAAATTTGCATAACTGCCTCAGTGACACTGAACCCAAAAATTTCATCTTTTTGCGAGAGTCGCCATGATTGAAGAGTTCACTGTATTATTCTCAATAATATAACCTTCTATCAAGATATTGAAAAACTTCTTTTTAAAAATAATCAAATTATGATAGAGTCAGAAATTTCAAGTTCATTCTTTTATTTTGCTGTAATAAATACATTGTATAAAATGCAACAGCCAATGTTTACATCCACTCATTGTCAATGTCTGCAAAGAGGCCATTCCTCATCAACATCAAAAAATCATCATCAAAATTATCATCAAAAATTCTGTTCAACAAAATGCTGTCATAAAAAAGAGAAAAAAAAAACAAGACATCTTCTTGGTAAATACAATAGCAAGCATCATCATACAGCATTCAATAGTCACCATGGTATTTCATAACCATAAATTAATAATAATATTAATAATTGCAACATGTTCATTTGGACTTCTGATCACATCTCATATAAACTTGTTTATCCAAGATCACATAGAATACTGAGAAAATATTAATTAATAGGCTTTGGCCAAACAGATGGCAATCTATATTAATAATAAAGAGTTGTTGTTGTTGTCAACAAAATACTGGATTTATGAGCCATGTCCTAGCTTAAATAAATTATCAAATCAGCATTTGGAAAATTAACATACAATACAGTAATACAGTTGCTCTCGAAAGTTAGTTAACTCCAGTGAAAAATATCACAATTATGATGTGTTTTAGTAGTTTCAGATATTTTATGGTCATATGATTTGACTTAAAGTATGTATAAATATGTTAATGTCAGCCTTAATGCGGAATTTCCAAGAGAAATGTCAGATCTGGCTGGGTATACTTTTGAGAACAACTGTATATTGCACAAAAAATAAATTAAATCAATTGCAATTGAGCATCAACATATGGTACGGTTCTTATAAAGACAATTCAATCAGACATTTAACATTTACATAATTCAGTTTTTGTCACCAATGACAGACAAATTAAATGATTCTAGCAGATACCATTAACAAGATCACAATCATAATTGATTCATTGTCTTTTAAAACAACTCCAAGAGATGTGTTGTTTAAATATTAATGTCATAAATCCAGGCCACCAGAAAATTGCTGCTCAATGTTGAAACCATAAATGAAGTTGAATAATGTGATTTTTTCCAGTTATTGCATTAAATTTGTAATAATATTAAATAATCAAAAACAGTAACTTCATAATTTGGTGAAGTGAAATTATTAATCATCTTCTTATATATTGCCAGTTATCTTAATAACCCATATCAAATGCACTAATGCCCTGTATTCATAGCTATGGTTTGAATGGATCAGCTTATAGGCAAGGTGATCAATAATTTGTCTTTGTTCAGGGTGATCATATTTCAGCATCAGCTAGGTTCTCTCATCAGCAGATGCTGCTGCTGATGCTGCTGCTGATGCTGCTGCTACTGATGCGGCTACTGCAGCTGATCTTGGCTATGCTTCATGATCTTGGCTTGGAGCCATTCCTTTAACCTTATACAGGGACAACCAGTTTCATGAAAGACTTCTATTATTTCAGCTTTCTATTCATTCCCCCTAAAAGTTGTACCTGTTATTTGCTAATTAGCCATCATATATGACCTACAGGGATATATCATCATTGATAATATTCTTTATTATTATACTCTTTTGTGTGGTCAACTTTATGATTTGTCTTTTCAAAATATTCCAAAAGATAAAAACATTTTGGAATATTTTGAAGTGAAGTTTCGAGTTCATCAATCATAATCATTTTATGATATACATCTCTTGACATCAATATTCTAATGATAACAAAAAATATAATTTTGAAGTCTAATTATCAAAGTTAATTTGTCACCAGCATATTGTAATATAATATTCCTAAAATTATTTTTCTCAATGTTATGATGCTCTCAAATAAAACTCTAATTAGAGATGTTGGATGCAAATGATACAGACTTTAAGTTGATCATTAGAATTGCAGATTCATCATGCAATCAGTGGTTAATCAGTGCCCGGACTGTACACCATTCAAATGACCTGGATCCCTGGATCCAATTGGATCTTTTGGATCATGATCAAGTCTTTGGTTGGATTCCAGAGGTTCACTAAACAAAGTTCTCTTCAAATCACTGTTTGTGATAGCTAATGGTTGGTTTTTGGTTGAGGGAATTTTTTGGCTTACAAAAAATGAATTTGAGAGGAAATTAACATAATTAAGTACACTTGCAGATAACAAATTTCCTTTCTTTTCTTTTATAATTAATAAAAAAAATTTTATTGCTTAAACTCCACTGCAAGATACACATTTTTAGAACTAAACTCCGCTGCTCTTTTTTTCTTTTTCTTTTTTTTTAAAGATTTTAAAGTTATTATTGACAATTTAGTTTATGTCATGAACGTTAATTTTTAAGTACTTTTTAAGTCATTTGAAAAATAGCACTGACTAGCTCTTAAAATAGCCGCATCAAATGTTTGAATACTGAGGGTGAAAATTTTCTTATCGTGTAAACACAAAATTGAGACAAGGAAATACAAATAAATACACATTTGTGCACAGAATTGGGAAAATATCATGACTACAAATATTTGAAATGATCAAATTTTATCAAAGTATAGAACAGATTATAATAGCTTTTTTTCATATCAATGGAATGTACCTCTGATACTATACAATTGCTTCTCATAATATTATGAAAAGAGCCTGGTCCTTGACTTCTATAGCAATCAATATTTGCTATTGACAAATTTTTTTTGGCTCTAAATCAAAATAACTCCAGCCATGTGTTTACAAATTGTGCTGAATGATCTCTGAACACCTCTCATCTGTATTTAACCCCCAAAAGGACAGCTTGACCCCACAATACTCGGGGTAACTTGATAGCAGCTTATAAACTCTTTGACCAAATGACAAAGTGACCTCTAAATGACCCAAACTGACCACAGTGAGTGACCTTAAACCATTTTTGTGCAACAACCAACTTTCAAAAGTCACTAGAACAACCACGAAATAAACTTAACTAGCAGGCTACAATAAACACAATTCCATCAAATAACCAATTACCAAAAAAATAACTTAAACCGTTTCAAATGGTGCAGTTAATTTGCATAATGATTGTGTCATAATGTTCATAACTCCCAAACATTAAACATGTAAACATTGCGAATTGAAAGTTAGACACACAAGGGAAATTTGCCCCGCCAACAAAAAATAAATAGCTCTGAAGATTTTTCCTTTCTCTCTCATCAGCAACACTAGAACTGGTGATGTGAAAATGAGTTCATGATCCAGCACTGAATATTAAATACGATCATAACATGATATATTAATCATAATCATAATCTTTGAACCACTCATGTATGAGGTGATGTTCATGAACTGATAAACAGCCAGAAACGGCATGGAATGACATTACATGTATGATAAACAATGGGGTGATGTACAATTGAGAACAATTGATGCTGAGACTGCTGCTGCTGCAGGATGGCAAGGGGAGGTCAATGACGTCACCATCACCCCCAAATAAAGGCCAGAGTCATGACGTCATCTGATACGTCATCAAACAGCCGCCTCAGAGAGAACACTGATCAGGTTGTTGAAAACAATATCCATCTGTCCCAGAATGAGGCGGTCTCGTTCTGATATGCTATTGTCTTCGTCAGTTTGCGATTGTGACGTCATAGATGACGTGCTAGTCCGTGTGCTGCTGCTTGAGTCTGATGTCGTCATGGACATGGAGTAGGATGGGGTGAAAGTGTTGGTGGCTGAGCTGCTGCTGCTGCTGCACGGTGACGTCAACGAGTCTATGAGCGATTGGGACTCGTTGGTGGGACTGGGAAGCGAATCGTCCGAATCGGAATCGTCGAGAGCTCGGCTCAAGGCGTCGACCGCCATGTCTTCTTCCGTCCGGTCACTGAGGGAGGCGCACGAGGTGTTTCGGAAGTCGTCGAGGAGGGCGGTGGGTGGCGAGCTGAGGGGACTGTTGCCCACAAAGTCAAAATCACAGACGGTGTGTCGCTTCCGGCTGGCTTCGTCGGTTTCGAGGTCGGTGGACAGGAAGCGTGTGCAATATGATGGAGAGGATGGTCCCTTATCGTCCAACCATTGTCTCTCCAATCTTCTCACCGTATTGTTGATGAGGACAACTCGCCGTAAACAGGCTTCGTGGTCTTCGATCTGTCGAAATTTGTTGGCCGACAGCCGAAGGACCTTCCTCAGATCATCGCGACGTTGTTTCGGGGTGTTCAGAAAAGGTGAGATGCGTTTGGGACGGGGTTCACTTGGTGAAGTCTCAAAGTCTTGTTTCCGTTTTAAGGGCGACAACGATGTCGGTCGTGACGGTGGTGACGCCATAGGACGCGACGTCGGCCGAGCACGTGACGCCGTCATGACGGGGCTGTCGCAGCGTCTTGGGGAGCCTGCAATAAACCAAATCAGAGATTCATTAAAATAACAATTTAAATATCAACAAAATCTTCAGTGACATTATCATAAAAACACAAAACAATAATTGCAAGGCCCAAATTTTAAATTTTCGAGATAGTGATTAGTAGAGTTTTATGATATGAGGTGAATTTATTGAACCGTGACGAAATAAACGTTCACAAAACCACGAAACCTTGACATTTATAGCGACACGCTTTTTAACTTTTCAAGAGCAGTTTTCGTCTGCTTGATCATATTCAACACAAAATATCTTACCCAGATTTATAAAAGACAATATCACCTAAATTGCTTTACAGCAACTAAATTCTTGTTTTAACTATTTTTAATTAGGCCTATTTATATAAACCCAAAATCTTATTTTTAAAAAAATCCTAAACTAAATTGCACGTCAAAAAAAAAAATTAGTTTTTTTATTTACATTACATTAATTACTCGTAATACATCGTCTAACACTAAATATTTTTATTCCTAATTTAAAACTCAGTTTCAGGTCTCATGTCCAGTTTTTGAAAGAAGTGCACTGAGTTTCCTGCTTGAGTCGAAAATAGGACAAGTCGCTCCCGAAATGAATGAATAGAGGAATAATGAATGAAGTTCTTTCATAATAAAGTTAGACAGGTTGTTGGTGTGGGCGGAATAGCATTTCCTGAGTTATTTAAAGTTACAACATCCTTCGAACATAGAATTGCATAACATAAATATCATATGATTACAAATAATAAGCCTCATGACTGATGACCTATTCTTAAATTGATGAATAATGACAGATATATCCTGAATCCACAAAAATTAAATAATTTAATTACATAAGTAGAAGTACTCAATTTCTACATTAAACACCAAGTAATATTTTCTTGAATACATGCTATGAAAATGTGGTATAATACATAACTAATAATTAATGTTAACCTATTTATAATATCGTACAATTTAATAATTTATAGTCATATTCCTACTCCATAATATATCACACTAGTATTACTGTATTGCCCTGATAAATAACCCCAATTACAGTATAGTTCAGCTGTTCCAGTCTAGTGGCCATGTTGTATAAACTTAAGTGTTGTGAGTTTTATGCAAGGTTAACACTGCCTTGACCCATAATATCGCCCAGGTAACGAGGTCACATACTTCCTTACTTATAAATTTGTTTGTAAACACTGCAGTTGTACACAATATATAACGTACAGTAGAACCTTGGTCTTAATAGCTAGGTGGTCTTATAGTGGGGCAGGCTGCCTAATTCGCGAAATTATATTATTTATATATGTTGTTCGAAATATTCCAATTATTGAACAATAAATACCTTGTCTACACATACATGTCACCTAATTTTACCTATCCTAACTTATCCTAACTTCGTTATTGCATGGTTAATGGCCGTCATATCGGGGTTACAGCTGGTCCGTTAATAATTGATGGCTCATTCACCCTAAACTTCGATAAAATCATAATACACCACATTAGGGCATGGCCTCCTGTTTATTGATCGAATTTTTGCTCAGACCTGATTTCGCTTAATCTTGATCCAGCAGAGCTCTATGTATGTGCAACTCACACAATCTCCATAAAGCCTAATTAGTGTCAATTTAGCGTTAATGGCATTTATTTACTGTATATTCGATTCGAAGCCGGGGGTATGTTATTTTGGACCTGGCTTAATATATAAAGAAAAATATATGGTATGTCAGGTATGTTTTACGAAAACCTCACTATTAAGACCACTCTATTATAAGATAACTTTAAAAAAAAATCTCTCCATTAAGAACACCTCACCAGTCACCATTAACACCAGTTGAATTTAAATCTGCGATATTTTAATGGCGATGTTTCGTTATTTATAAATGAAAATATATTTTGATAAAAATATTCTAAGCAACTTAAAGCAATCATCAAATAATTAAATATTCAGACATTATAAAGTAATTTACTTTTATTCATAATTTTTAAAGATATAATTAGTTAATTTCATTCAATATTTATGCCTTTAATTTCATTTAATATTTATGCCTTTAATATGTAAATAAGTATAAATTGCTCAAATATTACTGCTGACACAAGTAATGCCATAAATATGTTTCATTCATGTAAAATTGAGATAACTGAAGTTCATCCGATATTTATCACCCCACCCGGATCCATACGACCCAGATTTTTGGATCATATGACCTATTTTCGAGTGCAGAAACATGTGGAGCTAAACTTTGCTACAAGGATGACAAGTGATATCCTCAGTACAACATTATACAAACCTGACCTAGAAACTGACTTAGCAAAACATTTCACATAAATAAACAAATACTCTTGTGACGCCATGCCCTTACAGATGTCAACAAACCACTTGTTTACCTTTTGGTATGCCCCGAATTTTGTTTATCTTTAAGAATTCTTGACAGGAGCTGTCAAATTTTGTGCAGTAAGCATGTTGTTTAAAGTATCATGATCTCATATAATCTCTGCATTCTTTACATATTTTGGAGAATAATGCTACTTAACATTGGATATTATTTTTATTTGCCCATGAACATTTTCGTAACTTTTTTTACTACCGTATTTATCCAGTCAGAATTCAAGGCATTCTGACACGACATTACTAAATATTATTAGGTAAAATTAGGTAATATACAAGTCATGCACTCCGGCGTCTAAACGAGTTCATTTGTTCATGAAGTCCTGAATTTTATCATGGGAGACAAGCAAGTACTCTTGCTATAGCCTACAACTCCCATTCCACTACATTATTCAATAATCAACTTGACCTATTCTGGCCCCAACGTCCATTTTAGAGTTACCTTTTTGTAGCTCTGATCATTCGGTGCCTGGGGAGAGAGATCAGAATCGGTTTCTTTCTTACTTTGCTCTTAAAAACCTTTTAGTTTTTTTTTCTACCACTTCAAGATTTAGTCCCCAAACCTACATTTCATCAAATTACAACATAAACAACTGGCTGCTGTATTCTTTTTTGACCAACCAATTTAGTTCACTTTCCAAGTGAAACGAATACTAGTGTTTACACTAAATGTTTACAGTTAAAAAGCCCCTTAGAGTAACATTTGGGAACAACTTTACAGCTGGGTGTAGCGTTTCTAAAAAAAAGAGAAATAAAACATCTGACTTGCAAGTGATAGATAGATAGATAGATAGATAGGGAGTTAGATAGTTAGATAGACAGATAGACAGATAGATAGATAGATAGATAGATAGATAGAGCTTACAATCAACAAACTACTATACCGTATTACATGAACTATAGCAATTTACTGGACATCTGCTTTGGTCAACTGCAGTGACCAGAGGTCACTTTATGGTCACATGGTCTAAATGGGGTTACAACTAAAGGAGGGGTGGGGGGGCTAAATAAACCACCCCCCTCCCTTGGGGCCACACGTTTGTACTTCACTTTGGCCTGTTACCAAGTGCTAACTGTCTAGTCTGTGACCTAGAGTTCTAATCAACCTGTCTATGTTTAACCTGTGTCTGCTAGTCTGTCTGTGATCATGGTATTAATGATTGTTTGTCTGCGTTTAAACAAAGGATCTAAATAAGCATTAGATCTTAAAGAATAATATCAAAAGTTTAGTTCGTTTAATCTTTCGTTTTCATATCTTAATTCCAGCTTTCAAATCTGGTGTTAAAAAATTGTCGTTAGAATTGCGCCTAATTACAGTTTTGAAAAATATACACAGTTTTGAACTTTATACACAAGTTGTCAGACATTCAAATGACACTTTTCGGTTCCTTATTAAAACATCATAATTTTGATGAAATATGACCTAATTTTACAAAAACCTGAAACAGTGGCGTGTGTACCTAGTAACCCGTTATAAACCGGATAGTTGTAGTTTTTCACAGTTGAATTAAAAAGACAGTTTTCTGTTTTGTTCAGAAATTCGTTGATGAGATGATTTTCACAGTTTTGAAAATCAATACAGACATAATAATTTAACGATATATTTGGTTAGATCACTTCTGGTCTACATTATAAGCAAAATCTATACGTTTATTATTTTGATAAATAATTATTAAAGTAAATTTATGTTTAAAATGATAAATTTTGTTCCCAAACCCTGATATTTTTCATACTATTTCAAATTATTTCATGTCAATTTAGTTTACAAGACAACAATCGCACAATAAATAAATTAATACTCACTATTGTACTATATTTATTCTATTTTATGTGCAAAATGCCAGTTAACTTAGATTATTTGAGGTTTTACAGGATACAATATTTGCACAACAACAAAATTAAGATAATAGATTTGTAAAATTATCAACAAATTATGACAAATCAACTCACCAGAAAACGGCTGGGGGTCGGAGGGCCATTCCGGGGGGCTGTCATCGTGACGGGGGGTTGACCCCGCTAGACTGTGGTACGAGGTCAAGGGTAGAACTAGGGTCATGTTGGAGGGCTCCTGCCCCAACCCTTTACACAACAAACACAGTGTGGACTCCCGAGTAGTACTTCAATGGTAAATCCAAAGTGTTTATAAATTGCCCTTTTGTTTAAACTAGGGCATAATCTGAAAACAAGACACAAAATATTAGATAATAATATTTGATAGATATTAGATAGTAATATTGCTTATATTATCATAAATTGGTAGCAATTTTGATGTAACAAAGAAATGTATAACATCATTTATGGACATTATGAGCTCAGATACACTAGACTATACCAAAAAGCTATTAAGTATGCTAGAGCTACAACAGGTTATATCACATAAAATCCAGACAATACTAGTTTAACTCATACGTAACAAGCACGAGAATATCTATGTACAATAAAATGTCCATTAGATATTAATTTCCATATTTTATAAATCCCACATTTTATGTCAAAATACTCTTTTCATAATTTCGGTTGCCATCAGTTGCCTATGAACTAGCGTTCAATCGTGACCTTGCAAAAATGTAAAAAGGGAGACTTTTGAGTTACCCTGGTGTAGCATCAAGTCTCGCTAAAACTTCAAATACGTATAATATATAATTTACACGCGAGCTCACCGTTCAAAGAGCTAGCTTATAAGCTAATCAATGGAATTGTAGTGGGTTCAAAGTAGACACAGCTGTTTTGTTATGCAATTATATAAATAGGTACTTCACATTGATAAGACCTAGATAACCATGCATATACTCTATATTTTCATATTGTTTAGCAATATTTACCAAGTATTTATCCATGCTGTCAATCCTAATTTAAATACTTTAATCTATGGGACACTGTATGAACAGTGATTACTGAAGCATGAGACGGAGCACCTGTTTCTTCCAACAGCCTTTAACAAAGGATAAACTGTCGCTATACTCAGATAGGGGTTATTTGGCATTGAATTTAACACCTATGAAGTACTCAAGATTTTATGATTTACTTTTCAAATGCATTGTTTTTGTCGCCCTTATAATGCAATGTAATCATGACATCAGCTGCTTTTATGATATCAATGCATAACTTGACTGTGTATCATGTGAAGTTTATGCTTACATGTGCATGAATATGTCATGGTATGCGCGTGGAAATATTTATAGTAGCCTGTAAATAAAAGTCATGTTTTCCATCTTATAACCTAAATAACAACAATGTTATTCATGCTGTATCGACCAATCAACGTATCATGCTAATTATGTGGTGTGGTATCGTTTAAATCACCTTAATTAAACACCTAATTAAATAACTAATTGATAATAGCTAAAAGAACAAAATTACCTTTAATATGAAGAATATATCGCACATCCAATTCACACCAAATAGTAAACTCCTATGTTTATGTGAAGAACACTGCAAACCAATGGTAAAATTCCACGATTAGGTACACACAAATAGACAGGTCTTCACTCCACAACAGCCTGTGGCTAACTGTTAGTTCCCAAGTCTCGCGTGCTTCATGTATTTGATTAACAATGGTCTGGCTGGCTGTTGTAAAATCCTCCCTCCGGAACTAGAGAGCTGCAGCACAACCCTGGTGGCACGTGCCACTGCTCACTAGGTGTCGCCACCTTGCAATGCAATCTCAGAAAGATCTGCAACCAGGGGAATCCCCTACAAAGTGGTTTCAACTAGATTGGATCAGTGTTGTGACATAACCACTTAACCATTCATGCAATTACTATACAATATTATTTCCACATCAATTTTATGCTATATATCGATTTATCCTATGTTGATTTATCAAACAAATCAACAGGTAGGCTATTTCATTAATTGTTAGAATATTAAATTTAATGGAATGTTAACATGTTGAGTTTAGCATCATATTTTAATATTTATTTTCAGTCATTTGATTTAGCACTATATATTATACCTTATACTTTAAAATTTTGTTTTACATTATGTACTGATATTTGATATATATTGTTTTTAATGGTCAATCTGCAAAACAGCTGTGTTGATGATGCAACCAATATGAAATATATCTGAATAGATAGTTAAAATAAATAAAACTATCCATAAATAGTTATTACATAACATGGTTAATAACTAACCCATCTAACTGGATATGACTCAATGACAAATACATTATAACATGGAGTAACTAGAGACTCCATGATTATAAAGACTAAATATAATATATAAAAATAAATATCAAAGGCAAAATGTATTTAGTGATTTAGACTACCATGCAACTTACTAAATTGATAAAAAACCCAACATACAAAATAAGTTGATAGATTCCCATTTTCGGTACAATAATCAATATCATCATGTTTTAAAGCAGTGTCATAATGACACATTTTAAATAAACTGTTATTATTAATTAATTATGATATTGATAATTACAATGGTTTCAATGGCAATCAATTGAGCTCATAAATACATATATGTGAGCAGTGCATTTGTCAATTGTACAATGTATTGACATGAACTTGCAAATTGGTGTTAATAAGCAATTTGGTAGCTGTTAAAGCTCATTATATTAGCTCATTATATACAATTGAAATAACTGCTCTATTGTCATAACACGAAGTTATGATTTAAAGATATTTAAATAAATGTACTTGCCTTTTCATGTACATGTGCATTGATCAGTTGGTTCGTTGTAAATGAAGTAGAGTGTCGTTGGTTGGGTATTAACGTCTTAGTCATAGTTGGTGTAATGTTAGCATAAAGTTATGAGTAATACCATCGCTGGTTTTTACCAGGTTAGTTCCGTGTTAGGTAACTGTCAAAAATTCAAATCTAAGTGAAATTTTTCACAGAGAAATTATATAATTTAATTGCAAAATATGATTATATAGAACACCTGTGATTTATGGCTCATGCCTCATTTCAAATGAGCGTTTTGGTAAAAAGTTATAACATTTCCTCTAGGTGGCAGTCAAGTGCAATATCTCATGACAACTGCTGCCATCTGCATAAAAAGATTAATTTATCAGTAGGGGGCACTACTAGGTTTCTGACCGAGAGCGCCACCAAGTACATACTACAGAAGTTCAGAAACTACGTTTTTGGATCCTCCTTATCAAGACAACTATCACCCTATGTAATAATGTTGCCACCGCATGAACAACTATAATCGGCGATCAATGGCAAAATCCTCCCTTTCAGATATTTCAACCATTTATTGTTTTTATTTTGCTTCGCTAAGCCGTTTGACCAAACAAAAAGAACATACATGGTCACACTTATGGTAATAAAGATGGAATATGTTGAGTTTTAAGGGAGCCTAAAACTCTATGAATTAATTTGTTTGCCTTTAAATGGCTAGAAAAGCTTTGAAATGTTTTGGAGTATACCCCACACAAATAAAATATATTGTACATCAAAACATTTACTGAGAGCATTTTTCTTTTATGATAAGTGGAACTTCGACGATTTTTGTCAAAAATTTACAAAAAATATTGCAAAGACACTACCAGAGAAGTACATCATTCAAGATATATCACTGGTAGATATAACATTTGATACAAGTACAGTGCAAAAACAATATTGATAGCAAGTACATCCTCCACATACTCTTATCACAGACTGTATTCTTCTAGGCATGGATTCAATCAGTTTATTTCTACTTTTTTGGGACAAATTATGCCATTCTTCACTTAGAGCAAGTTTCAATTCATCTAGAGTAGCGAGCAGAACATCTCTCATGAACAGCATGATCCAAAATTCCCGAACAGTGCTTGATTGGGTTCAAATTCAGGGGATTGGCTGCTCAAAGAAAAACTTCAATGTCTTCATTTTGGAATTATTTAATTTGTTGTGCTCTGTTAGCTGGTACACTGTCAAACATTAACAAAAAGTTCCCGCCCAAGTGCCATTTCTTCTTCAAGGAGAAGCTTAAAGGCGACAGCATTTAATTTACGTTCCCCTCCAGGAATGCACCAATCATCCACCATGAGTTTGTGTGGGCATTATACAGTCCTGGTTGAACCTCTGGCCAACTTCCCTTGGCACACTATACATCCATGGGCACACACAGCCTTACATCAACTGTATGGAGCAAGAATCTGGACTCATCAGAACAGAACGTGTCTCCAATGGCAAAATTGGTAATTTTATCATGGACCTATTTCAGACATTTCTGTTGGTTCTCAAGGCTGAAAAATGGCTTCTTTGCCGGACGCCTAGCTCTCAGGCCATGTTCCTGAGGTATTTTGTTGACGGTTGACCTTGAAACTCTTGTCTGTATCTGGTTTTGCCAACAACTCCTTGAAGAAGACAACCTTCTTGCGTAGAAGTTGCACTTGAACAACCAGTGCTAACACATGATTGCACATTGCATGCCCTTATTTCTGAACCTCATTACCACCTTGGACACTGTACCCTGAGGTACACCCAGTCTTCTGCTTATGTTATGCAGGGACACAACATGGCATGTTGATCTTCTATGTTCTTTTTACAGACTGATTAAAGAATCACTTTCAACATGGATTTAAGGATTATTGTTTGGTAGGCTACCTGAGTTTACCACAAACAATGATTACATAATTTCATGCAATATAACCAACAAAAATGTTAGTTACCTCCCTATTCGGGATATAACTAATACATAATTAGTCTGTGGTTGTTGGTGTCATATGGAGTTGATCCTGATAGTCAAAATGGTAGAAGGTCTCACTCAGCACATTCTAGACTCAGTCAAACTGTTCAAAATTTAGCCAAAAATGTCTAAAATTTGACAAACATAATAATGCACATATATATAAAGTTAAATACTTGAGTGTTTGAATTTATGGATGTGTCAGCTGTACTATGAGTCTATGTATTCTAATAAAAGAGTAAGAAACTGATTTGAGTCAAGACATGCACCTTACAAGGGATTTCCCTTTTAAAATATCAAATAATGGTGCAGAAAAAAAGATATTGACAAATTCAGAGACATGAAGGTCCTCGGAATGCCTTAAAAAATTTTTTCAGCGGGGTTAAAATTGAAATTTGGACTTAAGGGATCAGTTACCGCGACAAAAAAAGCTATTTTTAGCATGACGTCATCTACTAAGCTGTTCTCTAATTGGTTGGAAGCCCACAATTTAAATTGCCGACGATCGTTGTGAGCATTGCTCTGACTACAAATGCCTGTTATTTCGACAGCATGGGCTCAAACTTAAAGATAATTATATATAGCATTTTTAGCACATTGAACGTTTCACATTGAACCCTACACAGTAAATAAGCGATCTCACTTGTGTCTTCTGTTTGTGAATAATGACGTCATTCTAACGTGGTAGGTGATCCCCCTCAGCAAAACCAAGTGTGCTTAAGTTGGTAAAAATCAATTTTCTTAAAATATTAGTGATGTCACACACTAAACCTTTTAGTATATAAGAATACATTCTAAGTAATTGATAAAAAATATATCAGGTCCCGGGGTGTAGGTACTACAGTCATGGACATATAATACGTCCATGCTACAGTGTTCTATGGCCTCAAAGTCGAGGAATCCCACTCCAAACAGCCACAGCAGTTTCTTAATCTTTATTTATAAATGATAAATGGCAGTAAGAAATAAATTCAAGGCTTAGCGCTCGTGGCTTATTTGTTGCTGGTAAATCTTTGCTGTTACTTGAAAATTATCTGAATGATCGCAAACAGTTTGTCGAATTTAATAATTCAAAATCTGACTGTCTCTTAACATCAACTGGTGTCCCACAGGGATCTATTCTTGGGCCTTTATTGTTTATTATATATATTAATGATCTAAATGCGGCAACAGATATCTTTACACCAATAATATACGCAGATGACACAGCACTATCAACAACATTAAATGCTTTTGAAAACCCTGATCTGAATCTCGAGGAACAAATAAATACAGAGCTTAATAACATAAATGATTGGTTTAAAGTAAATAAATTATCACTTAACCTCAATAAAACAAAGGCAATGGTATTTCACACTCCCCAAAGAAAAGTCAATCCAATAAATATTAAGATAAAATGATAGTAATATTGAATTTGTTAATCATTTTAATTACCTCGGCATAATACTTGACAGTAATCTCTCATGGAAATACCATGACATGATTTCCCATAAACTAGCTAAAACAATTGGAATTATGGTAAAATTAAAAAACGTTCTCCCTACTAGTGTTCTGCAAACATTATATAATTAGTTGATACTGCCTTACTTAAGCTATGGGCTAATAGTCTGGGGTACACAATGTGGAAAATGATTTAAATTACAAAACAGATCAGTGAGAATCTAATTAGTGATGCGGACAGGACCGGACCAGTTGGGGGTGGTCCAGGACCGCGAAAAGGGGGTGGTACAAGTCCGGTCCAGGTGAAAGGGGTACGGTACTCAGGGTGGACCGGTCCAGTAGGTGGTTCATCAGTGTTTTATTTTTGTTTTTGCGTGTGTTGTAAATAATAATTTCAAACCTTATCTTCATTCAAAAGAGTTTATTGTACTTCAAATTTTTTTTTGCTATGCCAGGATTAGCCCATCTCCTGGACACGGACATTTATTCAAAAAATATCCAAACATCATTAACATACATGAGAACAAACCTTATATATTATTGGGTTACCATCTTTTTGCTTACGCTCAGGCCTGTATCATATTATTTACTTTCTAGACTTTCTTAAACTTAGGTACTCTAATAAACCTGCATATAGATCAGATTTGTCTTTAAAATATTTGCTCACGTTTGAACTAAAGTTTACATCCTAATCTAAGTAGTACGTATATTATGCATTCTAAAAAGTGAATCCTTACGCTTGTCTAACTTACAAGTATATACAGAAGGTTGATTTTGGATAAATCTACATATATAGCAATTGCATATGAAAGTACATTATGATTATAGTATACTGCATGATTAAATCTGAGTAAATGAGTAGCATTGAGTACAAGTGTACAAGTGAATGAGTATAATAACCTCACTACTAAACATAAAAATTGCAAATTGGTAAAAAAAGAAAGACCCCCAGAGGTTTCGGACCGGTCCAGAGGTTTGTGGACTGGTACTAGGTGGTATTTGTCAGGGGGTTCAGTATAAGTCTGGTCCGGGTGAAAATACCGGACCGGACCAGTCCAAAGCGGTCTGGTCCGCATCACTAAGTGAGATTAATCATTAATGCTAAATATAATTCTCATACTAATCCAATTTTCCAGAGACTTAACAGTTATTGAAAATACAGGACTTATATGCTCTCCAAGAGTTGAAGTTTATCTTTAAGCTAGAAAAAAGACTACCAACATATTTCATAAAAAACGGTATTTGAGACATTCTGACCGTCATACATATGGTACACGATTTGCATACAATTTTGAGACAATTTTAAGAATAGTATTTGCTATTGTATTCCTGACATTATAAACAACTGTCCTGTTTCTATGAAAGAAAAAATACATACTCATAGCATAAGTGGCTATGCAAAATATATCAAGATAATCTATTTAGAAAAATATCTGATATAATGTTTTATTAATGATTGTAAAAAATGCAACATTAATAATAGACTTTAATTATGTGAAATTTTAATTGTAATAGAGTATGCCCAGCTTTCTTCTCTTTGGTCCTCCTTCCCCTATTCGCCTTTTGTGTCTGTGGTTCCTGCGGGATTCTTCTTTCACCCCTTCTTAATCTTGTTCCTTTTGTATCTATCGATTCCTTCGGGATTCCTTTACTTTTGTCTTAATATCATGCCATTTTATTATCAAATATTACAAATAGCATTTCAAATATTTAATTTTTTGACAATGATCTCAACTGAATGGATTGGAAGGGGATCTTCTGAAATCATGGGTGGCACCTCAGTAGCGATATATATTTATCTTGGAGGTGTCACCCTTATTACATGTATATGTCATGTTCATGCACCATGTGTGTCGTAATGATATCTGTACAACAAAATGCATATATATGTAATATGAATAAAATGATTCTGAGTTCTGAGTTCTACATACATATGCTTTCTGGGCAAGTCACGTTATCATATGTCCTTGAATCTGCATGCAAAATATACTGTGTTGTATCGAACAAGAAATATGCTGAGTGATCATATTAAACATGCTCAGTACGCGTGATTCCAGTTTTACAAGAAAACGTTGTATAACATTATTTACTTTCTTTTATGAGAAGGTGCTTTATGAAAATCACATAATATGCATGCATCCTGGAGTCACGACATGACAAAATAATGAGGAAAGCAGAAAATTGAGGAAATTAGAGACTAAAAAAAAACTTTAAAAGAAAGTAAATTATAAAAGAAATATTGATTTAATATTCATGGCATTTATATTGTCTTTTTTTTTTAGAATATATATATGCAACTTTGTGTAAATGGTTTTTGTTTGAAGCCAAATACAGGCAATCACTGGTGTAGTTAGCTTTCTTCCATGCCAGGTATATTGTGGTGTCATAAGACAGTGTTGAATTCGATCGTTGTGGACCACAGTAAAACAACTTTCTATGGAAAAAGTTTTGTTTGAATAAACATAATAGTAATACATTTTCTTTCATAACTTCAACATTTTTCATCTGATTCTCAAAATTTAAAGTCTCACAGATAGCTATTACTTCCATTACTGCTATTTAAACTCATGACTATCACTGATTGAAATGATGATTTGTAACTCTGATGTTCTTACATCTGTGGTGGCATATCGTAAACCGTGGCAATCCATTAAGACTAGGGATCTCGAATTTTATCAGAAATGTTATTTACTAACCATTTATTGGATGTTGTGGGTTAAGGTGTTTGCCTGCTATCCGCAAGGTTGTGGGTTTGAACCCCCAACAAGTCATTGAGGAGTTGGTCTGATCATGGAGCCTGGTGGCTCCATGGTCTGATCCTCTTCAACCGTTGCCTCACCCCACCCAGGTGCATGGGTACTCGGTATTACAGCAGTTTTAGAGCGAGCATGGACAGTTGCATCTTCAGAACGACTTTTCAGACTGATTGAAACATTTGATAAGAATGATATAAGCACCCCAACATCTGGGCAATAAACTTGTTTTCACCTCTTTTGACCAAAGTTTTACCCCTTTTCTGTACAGTTGTAATGCTATTTCTGTATCTTCTCCACTATTATTTAATGGCAAGGACATTAGGAATGGGCTAGAAAAGTTGGTCAATTACTTTACAATCTTTCTGATCTGTCTCTTTCACCCCTGAACTGTCCATGCTCGCTCTAAAACTGCTGTAGTTGCACACAGTGAGGCAAACAAATAACATCATATGATAGAGTATGTAATAGACATCCTTGTTATATTTGTCATAACTTTTAATACTCACATATCTCATTGACTCTGTGAAAATGTTATATCACTAAAAGTAGTTGGGATCTTTTTTTATTCATATATTACATAATTCATTTATTATATATCCTTATCAAGGTGGCATTCCTATAGTGACAATTATGTCCTTGGGATGTCTCCACCCAATTACTATATTTACTGTTTCTGTTATTTTGGGAAATAAATTATATTCTGACTCTCACTCAGTGATGACACTTGTGTGGGCTCTTAAGCCCCTGGGGTTAACCCTGTGGTCAAGGCTGAATACAGGACCCTCCCCAAGGAGATGAGACATATTCAAGACTGGCCTGTCAAAGATGCAATTGTAAGGTCAGCTGAGCCTCTGTTGAGGGATAACTGACTGTTAACCCTGATTTACATTTGCATTTCCAAGTACCTTAATTCCACAACTTATTAATAGATTTGCTAATGGATGATTTTCTGACAATAGCTCTTGAATTGCGGTTCGCTGTATCGTGCATGCATAGTTTATGAGACAGCTGCAGTGATATATGAGTGAACTGAGGTGTGAAAAGATAGGAAAACTAGGAACACTAAAGGTGAAGATCCCAGGATCCATTAGAGGTATACAAGCTCTCCCAGAACGAAAGCAAGAAAGCAAATGAGTAAAAAGCTCAAGAACCAGGAAAGGGAGGGGAGAGAATCTTTGACTTAAAGAGGAGGGGAGGATCTTTTCAGTGATTAATGAGCGAGCTGGGGCCCCCTTAAATCAGAAGACCATCTCCCAGCCAAAAGACAGAGAGAAGAGAATTTAGCCAGTCCATCATTGTGGCAAGGGATTAGAGCAGAAAATCCCAGGGATTAGGAGAATGAATTATTGCTACAAGATCAGAGAGAGGGACCAGAAAGGAAATGGTGAATATGCAAGGATTAACTCCTAGACCTTAGTCTCCTACTTCATCTCCTACTTCACATCTTCCACTTCATTCTTTCTATCCAAAAAGATTGTTATCCGCATCAAGAATTGACTAAGTAGCTACCAACCACATAAAAATGCACAAGAAAGTAAATAAGAACAAAAGTCATGATGAATAATGGAAATATGCTGCAAATGACTCATTCTAAATCACTTGTAATGTAACATATTCAATGGGACTCTACTTCCAGAATACTTTAAAATATTTGGAGAAAATATTTAGTTCATAATTATATTGGGAAAAAATAGTTATCATGACTTGTCTTGAGGAATAAGAAATATATTTTATTGTAGCTATCTTTTTTGAGAAATGATATTTTGTTTGATCGAACTTATTTTGAAGAAAAAAAAATTGATTCGTTAATTGCAATAATTGTTTCTTGAGAAAAATAACATTATTTTATGATAAAACAACATGTCAAAAACATGTCACTTTACTTGACGTGAGATGTTAGTCATTTTTACCGAAATAGATTTCCAGTTGCCTTACAATTTACATAGGAAAGATAACCTAGTGATTTCAAACAAGCGAACAACTATTTTTGTTAATTTGATAATATTGTCGGTGACACTAGCTCACAGCAGCTAAGGTTTCCTTTTGTAAAAATCGACATGAAACAAAATTTGTTTTTGTCTATGTCTATGCAGGATTTCAAACCCTCTTTAACACTAAGATCGACTGCCAGATTTTGGATGATCTTCTGTTGAGGTTGTTACAATTTACACTGAACACACCTTTTACTGTTGCTAATAATAATGCATTTGACGTCAAATTTAAAACAATTTATAATTTATTACTTTCATATGCACAAAAAATCTCTATTTTTTATGAAAGTTGAGCATGCATACAAATAAATCACCTATTGTAGTCTATAGTCATAACCTACACGTCGTCTCCTTCTTTTACTATAGAGTTTTGGTACACCGTTAAGCAGATATCTCTTTGGCGATGGTTCTCTCGGTGGTTGTCATGGTCAATTTGGTGATGGTAATGGTTCTGATTAGGAGTATCGGCATGGTGACTGTCATCAGAAACAGCAGCCTCAATCTCCTCATCATCATCCGATGCACAGCAGCAGCAAAAAGAACCACAACACGAGCTGCTCCTCAGGTAATGACAAGAACAGCAGGAAGACTGCCCTTTCGGTCCCGCGAAGCGACAGAGCGACAAGAAGAACATGGTGGAGAATGCCCAGCTGCAGACCATGACCAGCATCAAGAAGATCCCTAATTGTTGGTAGCCCCTCACCTCACAGGGCATGATGGCTGCGCCTGCGCAGAATGTGGTGAACGCCGCCATGGCAACGGGAGGACCGACCGAAGCCAATGTATGGCGCATGCGTGATACGCGGTCAGGCGCCTTACTCAAGCGGAAGGCCACACCGTAATGGATGGTGAAGTCGATTGAAATACCAACCGCTAATGAGATAATGATGGACTCCAGGGCATTCAACTTCCAGCCCAAGAGGACAAGACTGGCCACGGTCACAAAGATGGACAGTCCGATGGTGACCATGGCAAAAAGGGTTAGGATAAAGCTGCGGGTGGTCAGGAGTGTTACCAGGAAAGACACCCCGAGCGACACTCCGATCGCCACCGGGGTGTCATATACGAGAGCCCGTTGAACATCATAGAAGCCAAATAGGCTGGTGAACCATCCGAAGTGGGCTCCATGAGGGGCTTCCTTCAAGAGGTCTTCAAAGAAAGTTGACAACGTCTGGTATAATTTCTGCATGGGTTGGTATCCAGTTGTGAAGGGTTGGTTGGAGACTACTCCCATGGTAAACACTTCCACCTCAAAGTTTGGATTGAAGTAAGGTACTCCATGAGGATGGGGACCAGCCCTGTTCATAATTTGTTTCTTGTAAAATGAGGGGAAGCATTTCTGGACGCTGTAAGAACTATATGGTGCAGAATGTTGGTTGCAGCATTTACTTTTATTGGTCACATTACATGGCTGTGTCATTGAAGCTTCAAAGAGGTCCAAAGTACATGGGATAGCTGCCATATCAGGATTCACAAAAGGTGCTGTCCTTAGCTCTTTGCAGAATTTCATTAGAAATATTTGGGATGCAGGAGCATCCAACATGAACGTGTGGTCAAATATTAAAGTGCCATTGTCCTCAGGGTCGAAGGGGTTTCCATTGTCTTTTTGGCTCAATCCCCAGACAAAGATTATTGGTAATCCTTCTAAGAGAACTGTTTGGTCGTCTTTTTGGTATGGGAAAATATCCTTAAATTCACGGTCATACCTTTCAACAGGATGATTGGCAGAAAATGCCTGAATGACAGTGTCTGTTGGTAAGTCAAGTTTTGGAGTCACTAGCACCACAATAATCCCTCCAACTCCTAATCCTAAGAATATAAATATCCATAAAAACCAGGCTTTTTCTATAAGAGCGCCTAAAAAATCCAGAAAAAAGACACTGGAGGCCTGCTTGCACGAACTATAGCAACTTTGAATGGTTTTGCAGAGAGAATTGCATCTTCCATAAGTAGATGCCTTATTTGTCATTACTAAAGTGAACACTGCAGGAACCAAGGTAACCATGAGGAGAAAATTGCATAAAATGGAAATGGAAGCAAATATAGCAAAGCATTTGATGGCGCTGATTTCACTAACAAAGTTTGCAGCGAAGGCAGCCGACGTTGTAAAACTGGTAGTGAATATAGATACACCAGCATGATTCATGGCATAGGATATCCATGCTGCCTTGCTGGCTTCCGGTCGGAGGGCTCTGGCAGTAACAAGATTCTGGTGGAAGAGAAAGACATCATCTGCTGCCAGAGCGATGATCACCACTCCAGAGAGCAAATTGATGAAGGGGAAGAAGTTCATTCCGATGATCACGAAGTAAATGAAGAGCGCGGTGATGAGAGTGAAAATCACATCGAAGACGAGGGCAATAGTCACAATGAACGAACGGAGATATAATCCAGATATGATGACGATTATCTCCATGGCTAATGCAAAGTAGACAAGATCGAGCAAAAGCAGTCGATTAAACAAGTCGTTTTTTAGGGAAGAATCGAGGCCAGCGACTTCGATGGCGTCGGTGTTAAGCGTCCGATTTTGAAGGACGTTGAGGTAAAAGGAGAGGACACCGTGCTCTGGCATTAAAGGGATGGGTAGATTGCTATAGGCCAGATGGCTGGAGGTGGACATGAAGTTGTGATCTGTCAAGTAATGAAGGATGAAATAGACTGCTCCATGTTTGGTGCATGCTTGTGGTAACCCAGGGCATGATGAGGGAGAGCAGTCTTCTTTGAGGACACCATTGTTGTAGTAATATGAGCAATTGAGGAGCAAAGACAAAGTCTTTCTGATGTCCATATCATCAAGGCTATCACAAGACTTGTCTCTTAGCATGGCAATTTTCCTTCCTACAGATACCCTGTCACAGGCACCATTGACATAAGATGAAGCTTCGAATATATAAGTCTCAAGTTCACAGAGGTCACGAACTGCTTTGGCATTCCATAAAGATTTGTCATTGGCTGATTGGATGACCAGATTGAAAATACTGCTACCTGAAATAGAAAAAAAATAATTTAAAATTTGGAAAAGAAATAGGAAACCATTAATTATTTCGAATGAAGACAGAGCTACACTAAACATGATTAATTAATCTGGCAGAATTTGAAACCAGAAAGGTAATCAATATTACTTTAACATTACGATGTTTGCGATTAATCCAAGAAAAGGATGCAATAAATGATTAAATGTAATGACATATAGTACTACTATAGTAATAATGTAAAAATTAATTCTGGCAGAATCATGACTTCCATGCAAATCACGTTTAAAAATCAAATACAGTGAAACCCCTCTTTACGACCACCTCGCTATTAAGACCACCTCATAAAAAAAATAAAAAAAGTATGCGTATTTTATCTCTCTATTAGTGACAAAGTTCTGTTGTAAAATGGCTGCTGCATTATGACCATAGAATATTGTGTCTAGTTTGGTTAGCTGTAAATCACGTGGCTGCAAATTGCTATCACTGGCAGACACATGATTATGTTGGTATGACGCGTAGCAGACTTAATCTAGCTCCAGGTTAATTGACGTATTTTGTGGTAAAGCAATTTGGAAATAATGCTTGTGAGTTGATTTGATTGATGCTGTGATTGATGCTGTTCAGTCTGGTCCTGAGGCAGCTGCTGATGGATGCAGGATGACCTGGGTGGAATGCTGTGCCCCACACATTCTGCTAGAGGAGATCACACATAGGTCACACAAGGGGTCACTCAAGGTACAAGGTCAATGCTTCAGAGGATGGATGACTTACTATTGATGGCACAAGCCAAGGGATCAGGGCTGCTGATTTGACCTGCTGCTGCTGCAGAGGAGTTACCAGAGATGCTGGCCCTGTGCTGATACTTCCACCAAGATGATGCTCTGCCCTTGATAGCTGACCCTCTGGCCTCGAAGCCCTGCAACAACACAAAGTCATTCACTTATAATGGCATCCATAATGCACCCCCTCCCCCACCTTTCAAGGTAGACAACTTAAGGCTATGATACACTGGTATGATACAAACAATATTGCCAATGTCTTTGTCAAGAATTTGCTACAAAGCAGTATTTATTATAACATTCTCACAATATTAAATGTACTTATTGTGGAACCTACAACGCCCTAAAAAAATACCCACTTGAATCTGCACATGTACACAATGGTAAATACTTGGTCTGATATTTTTAGAGGGTTGTGAATATTACTTTCTCTATACATCTGAACCACGCAGTGATTGTCTATCCTTTATAAACTACTACAAAAAGTACAAAATCATGTAATTCTAAAATACAAGGAAAATTAAAAAAATTACGTAATAAAAAAAGATAGATACTGAAAACCATACATTTTTATTAAGGTTCGTTGGAAAAAGAGACACAACATATTGTATATCATCATGGAGACAAGTCTACTCTTGTCTCATTGATATCATTAAGTAGTGCCATTGTATTAGAGAGATTCATATATGTATAACAGTTTCAATGCACTTAAGTCAGCAATGTTAATACTATCTGTGATGGATATATTCATTCATAAAACTTAAACGAAATACACCGTCCTCCAAAGCTGAAGTGGTCTAATATTTTCGGATAGCGGTGACGTTAAGCACATCCCATTGGTCAGTGATCTCTTGGTCACTTCTGGAGGAAATGACCACTAACTGTGGGCACTTTTAGTGACCATCTGCTGCTTAGAGAGCTGCTTGCATATACATTGCATCTACAGTGTTTACAAAATGTAAGTGTGTACCTTAAACGTTTAAGTGGTCCACGATTTTGGTTTGTGCTATTTCGGCACAATTGACCCAGTGCTGCTATAAAAATCATATACCAAGAATCCTTCATTCAAAATACTTTTGTGTGTAGGTATGTATGTATGTTAAGGGGTATCCTGGCCTAGTGGTTAAGGTGCTCTCCTTCAAACCAAAAGGTTGTAGGTTTGAGCCCCCACCATGGCATGGAAAAACTGAGCAGATCCTCCGTAACTCTTAGCTCCACTCCACCCAGGTGTAAATGGGTACTTGGTTATAGGCAGTGATGGCAATTGTAAGTGCTTAGCCCCTGCAGGTCATTCTGTGTAACGGGCTGTAAACTCCCCAGAGAGTTGATAAAGGGCGTAATTGTAAAGTCAGTTGAGACTGCTTGGATGATAACATGGACCAATGTATGTTTACTGTGCTTTGCTAGTTTTTACAACAAAACAGGAAAAACATCTCACAGCATTAAAAGCACACCATTCGAATATGAATTCTGAGAGACTCGATAAAAATAAAACTCTGTTAAGAGTTCATATCACTACACTGGTACATTGCAGAATAAAAATATATCAATAATAGCACCAGACAAAAATATATTAAATAAAAGCAAAGAAACTAAAATCATTAACAGAATATGTTGTAAAATAGTGGACGTGAATCTATACCACCTTGCAGCACTCCTCTTCAAACACTTCCTATAGCCTCGAACAGATCTAATGTATAGCTCAGGTGTCTCTAACTGATAGATTTGAATTGGGCATAGCTTAGTATGAGTACATCCTACCAAATCAAATAAGATGGAGTTTACTGGTTTTGTTCTGTTGAATTGATAAACAAGGCAAATCATGCAATCAACCAACTGTGACAAACGGTTGAGTCTTAGCAATTGGGATCATTTCCATGTTGAACACTATAACATGTTAAAAAATTCATGCTACAAGAGTCTCAGTCATATCTCAAAGTGTCATATGAATTTTACATCAGGAAACAAGTATGACATCCAGAAAACAGCGAGAAAAATCACTGCAGCCTTAAGACTGTTTTGCATTATGTAGGACTACCAGAATGAGTGGCTTTCACTCTTAAGGTAGTAAGAGGTTAGCCATATATTCTCTTTTGAATGAATGGAATTTATTACAAGTTTAGTTGTGTTGAATTACACATACATCGTACGTCTCAAGAATGAGGGACACTGTATTACCTTCCACTAGCCAAGCATTCATGGCTATATATTTTTTCGTGGGATTATATGTGCACGCGGTTTTACAGCCGTTCTACCTACCTGAACCTATTTGAAAAATAATGAGTGCACACACTATTACTAATTTTGACATGCTGAACATTATTCTTCCACAATCATCATGTTCGTGCAGTGAATCGGCAATTTCAACTTCTTCTTAAAATTTATTTTTAATGTTATTACTGAATTACTTAGTCATCGCCGATAAAAACCTAATTACTCATTTTCAATGATCAGCTGATGATGTGAAATGGTGATAGTTGGCACTGATCCGCGTATACTGTCCAGACAATATTTATTTAACTTGTTGCAAAATACCACGAAAAATGACAGGACTGCTGCCAGGCTAATTTTCTACAACTATATACATGGAAAGTATACAAATCATGATACTTAACGATTGAAATAATTCCAGCTATGATGTTTGCCATCTAAAATCAACATACACTAACTGGCCCATGCTATTCTGGATTGACTACTGATTCACTACTTGGTGGAGAAAAAAATTGTTCAAGGTTTTACAGCAGATCTCATAGACTGGAAAATAACCTGCAGAGGAATTCTCATTTACTCAGCACCAAGCTATTACTTTACAGCACTCTTCAGTTATATGGCAACAGCGTAATTATTGTCTGAATGACGTCATTTGAATCAAGGACTCTCATTGGTTGTTGTAATTCAAATGGAATCTGCTGTAAGAAGTAACAGTCAACAGAATATGATTCATTGATTTAAAGAGAACAAAGTAGAGGGTTTTGCATTATGTAGCAATTTGAAACCTAAATTCAGATTCAGATATATTTATGTAACTTAAAGCTGGTATCAAAAATATAATGTTACTATCAGGTTTGTTAGAATTTGCTTTAAGTAGGGTGACTGACCCCTTTAAGACATCTTTGAACCTACACTTATCGATCACTGCAATTTTCTCTTTAGATACAGGAAAGACTTGATATAATTACATCAAAATGCCTTTATGACTCTGCAGTTTTGTGTTAAACACTATAATCTGCATATAAATTTGAAGACACTGGAAATATCATCATATCATTTTGCAGGAAACAGATTTCCTCACTACATAGTAAGGCCACTGTTTGGTTAATTTCCTCACTATTAAGACCACTTAATTATTAACACCAGTTCAATTTGAGCCATGGGTGCTTTTACCAGTGAGTTTCTACTATGGCCAGGATTTACGGACAATTTTTTTTTTGGCATAGCATTTTGACACCAGTTGGACCAATATATTTCTGTCGTTTATTTATTTTTTTTCCATTTCTGTATTACTGATTTCTTGTTTGTCTTAAACACTTAACTACACTTTTAACATTATTGGGTGATGAATTCATATAGCTTCTTGGCAGAATATTTCAGAATATTATTCTACAAGTCTGAAATAGCGAATGAGACCTTCAGGGAAATCTGGAAAGAGGAGGAAATGTTGAAATATGCTTTATGCCCTTAAAATTATAAGCATTTTTAGTATTTAATGCCAGAATGCTGATCCTTCAGAAAGTCTTGTAAATCCTGATATCATATGAACACGAGTGCCTATTTGTCACTTCAATTAAAGCTGAATCTGTCTTAAAATTACCCCAGTAACGAGACAGTCCAAAATTAAGACTGCACCTAACTATAAGACAACTAAATATCAGAATATGAAGCTTTTCTACAATGGGCAATACAGTTCAAACTGTTACACTTATATTTGTTTCTATCTTCAATTTAGTTTGTTTTATATCTATATGAATAATTGGTAGGGTAAATGCATTTAAATATAGTCTTCAAAATGTGTGTATTTCGCAATGCAGTTGATATATCTTGTTTTCATACAATTGTTGTTTATTATATAAGGATATATGTATGATTACACATGGCATCTGGATGAAAATAAAAAATCTGACATCTGAACTTTGTAAACTAAATTCCCTTTTCTGAATCAAAGCACAATGATGTCAATCCGATCCGACCGATTGCATTCCAAAGCGTTTCAACGTCGGCGTTATGTCGGTGATGTTAATACGATGTTGTAACGACAGTGGCCTATGTGGAAGCGATGCTAGGCCGATTTGGAATGCTATCTGGGCTGGACATTAGTAATACAGTTGCATCCAATACTAAAGGTTCTTAACAGGAAAGAGTTATTAGGTTCTATGGTACAGGAAAACCCACAGCTATGACAACTTAACAATCCTGGTAACATTTCAAAATGGGACAACTTTGCTTCAACGTTGGCTGCCCTGTTGGTTACTGTTGGCCGATGTCACGGCGACGTCAAGCTGACCTAGCATGTTATCTTGCAAATCAAACAATCTTATCCCAGATAACATTCCAAATCAGAATTTTTTTTCTATATTGGCCGCTGTCGCAACAACATCGCACCAACATTGCTGATATTGCGCTGACATTGATCCGATCTGGGGATCCGGATAAGATGCTATGTCGCCTTGACATCAGGCAGCCCTGGTCGACGTTGGTCAATGCTAGTCCCCAGATAGCAATCCAAATCGTTTCAGCATCGGCGCGATGTCAGTGATGTTAATACGATGTTGTAAGGACAGTGGCTTATATGGAAACGATGCTGGGCCAATTTGGAATGCTCTCTGGGTCTCTCGTACATCAATCCAATTTGATATTAAACCTGGGTAAACCGTATTTTCATGTAAACATCTCCCTATAAGGACCATTTCACCAATAATACCAGCAAATGTTGGCACCATTGGTGGTCTTAACAGACATTTTTCACACTATACTGAAGTGTGCTGTGCCCTACTGCATCTTGGCAACTTGTCAGGTTCACTTGAGCTCCAAAATACACCTCCTGAGGCTCAAGGTGCCTCATATGTCATGACACCGGTCATTATTGCCAGAAGATGCTGGAATGCTGAGGTTGCTACGGGGATGGATGCTGAAGGGATGTTGATGCTCTGCTATGACCTCATCAAGTGTCACGATAGCCTTGTCTGTTCTTGAATATTGCACATGTGTCTTGCACTTAGCAGTCACGCGTTTTGTGTTTTTGTCACTCAGGGGTAAATAGAAAGGAGGCAGTTCAAAATAAGAATGTAGAGTCGCACAAAAATTGTGGTCAAGTCAATATTTATTTGCTAGTGGGAGCTGTTCGGTTCAAAGGCATATAATCTGAAAAAATGGCAAAGTATTTCTATTTTCACACAACTCTTTACATACTGAGATCCAATTCACAAACAGCATTTATATTAACTTTAGTCAATGTGAAGGGGACACTCCCTGAAGACAAATACTTTTCGCTATCAAGGAGCCACCCAAAGCCTACAGATGCACTTTCACATATAAATCAAGCTATATATGCTGCAGAGTAATCCTAAAAGCAGTTGTCATGTCATTAGGTGCTTTCAGCTGTCATAAACATGTCTAGAGGGTCCATACATCTCATAAATAATTCACGAAATAATAATGGAGCAGCTGCTCTCAATCTACCAGTTATTGTTCATCATTGTCTTGTCATTGTCCTCCACATGTGCAATGATATGATTCTTCTGCAATCATCCAGCCAATGTATTGAGTTACTACAGCCCTACACAGACCAGCTCCATATCCGAAAGTATTATCCCCGTGTAATGAGGTAGATATTGTGTAGAGTGTACATGGTGATTTTTGAAGTAGGACTTAACCTTTGTGCAGCAGCAAAACCGAACCTTAAGACCACACTTGATAGGAGTTATAGTTGGTCTTTATAATGAATATTATATTTTGAGCTTGTATTTTTGTTTATTTTCATGTTTTTTGTATATTTTTTAAAGATGTATTGATAATGCTTTAGATATATAAATAATGATTATCCTGCATGATGATGCAAAGAGTGAATGACTGACTGACTGACTATATACCTCACTGACTAAACTGATTGACTTACTGAATGACGAACTGACGAACTGACTGACTGACTATAACTGACTGACTATCACTGATTTGATTGACTGACTGACTGACTATAACTGACTATCACTGATTTGACTGACTGACTGACTGTCTATAACTGACTGACTGACGAACTGGACTGACTATAACTGATTGGCTGACTATAACTGACTGACTGACTATAACTGACTGACTGACTATAACTGACTGACTGACCAACTGACTGACTATCTGAAAAACCTATTCACCCAGCTGATGCAGAAATCAGAGGCAGCTATATTAGCCTAGATTGAAAACTCCCATGATCAGCTACATGAAGTCAGCCAAAAATTAAAATTAATCATCACCTTCACTTTGCCCACCCAGATTTAGAGCATTTCCTTGTTCCTCTAATCGATCCGAATTCTGGGTAGTGGTAAATGCCCCTTAAACGATTCCTCACTGAACTAATCGTGCATGGGTGTGAGATAGTGGCACTTAAGTCCGAAATTTCTGCAAGGATGTAGACCTTCACTTCGCGTTGTATAGAGACATAGGAAACCTGTAAAACATTTTTTTTCCCCATTTGTCGATACGATTATGTGACTTGTCTTTAACGAGCATGCTAATGCTATAACGTAAGTTCTGTTATAGCGAGATCATTGTCACTTTTTACTAACCCTGTTATAATAACGAAACTTTTAGCTTCACTTACGACCACCTCTTAAAATATGACCGCCTGAATATAAAAGGTCTAAACTTTGGATTATAATGAGCAGTCGTCGCATATATATATATATGATCACAATGCTATAATAGCCCATAAATGCAGGCAGAACGCCCAAGGCAAGGGTGTAGCAATAAAACAACCCCCACCCTCCCCCCTTTCCAAAAAACATTGCTAAGCTTATTGCATATGTCCGTCTGATTATAATATTGGTGACATCGTCGAGTCAAATTAAAACATAGGCTGCACTGCAGCTAAACCCTCAACGAATCCCACATAGCACACAGGCATCATTTAAATTGTTCAGTGCCTATCTGACAGGCAGGAGGGCGGGCATTACACTTTCGTTTCCAGAGCAGAACTCTAACACACACTTTCGTTTCCAGAGCAGAACTCTAACACACACCCTTCCTTTCCAGAGCTAAACTCTAACACTAATGCACTTACCCTAATTTCACTTCACAGGTGTATATGAAGAAAACAATAATAAGAGATGGAGTCAAGTGAAAGTAATATAGATCATTATGCAACTAATTATTATGAAACTGCAAATTAGAAACAAATACTGTTGAGTGGGTTGAGCATGGCAATACTATGATCAAATATTTAATAATTGTATGCACATGAATTGTACAACATTTATGGCTGTTATTGCTAAGTATGGGATGCTAAGGAATAGCATCACCATTTTAAGCTTTTTCCAGATTTTCCATTATTAAAAAAAAAGAAAAGAAAGAAGGAAGAAACAAATGTCAAAATGAAGCTTAAAAGTGAGAGTACTATAATCTAGATATATCATTGGCATAATGTTACTTATGTAATGATCATAGAGTCATTGATATGAAGGTTTGAAAGAGTACCAAATTTTTTATATTTTCCTCATTTATTTTTATATACAATTATCTGTCATAAATAGTCATGAAACCCCAAAAATGTATCTCTACACTATTTTAGAACTTTTCTAACTAAGTTTTGTATTCAAGTAGGCGTAGATTTCTGCTCTGGAAACACAATTTAACACAATTTTTGGCATTTTGTCTGATTTTCCATTATTATGTTATCAGCATGAAATTAATATCAAAATGAGGTTTATAATTTAGATATTTTATTGATACAATTTCATTAATGTACGGTAAATAGTGTCTTTTGTATGGAGGTTTGAAAAGGTAGGAATTTTCCTTATTTTGCCTTAATTTTGAACTTTCTATAGTATTTACGGACATGAGGCCCACCAAAAGGCACCACTACACTATTTTAGACATATTATGACAAAGTTTTAAGCATATAGGTGCATCAGTGTCAAAGTTCTGCTCCGGAAACGAAAAAAGAACAGAGACTGAATGAACAACAAAGCGATCATTGATGTCTTCCGTATATTGTTACGGAAGAATGGGAGACGATATACAACCCAGTCATCTTATATGGGATGTCTGCACGAGAAGTTTATATATATAAAAAATAAAGTTATCAACTGCCAATCAAGGCTTAAACCTCCTTTTTTTCGTAAAATAAAAAATTAAAACAAAACTCTGCCAGTATGCATTTGTTCCCTCCTTACTGCAAATAAAAGCTTAAAAAAACTCAAACCTCGGCCAAAGCCCACTGGAACTAGCCCTATCTTGGCCCAATATTGACAAAATTTCGGTCCAAAGTAAAGTCAGTCCTTTGAGGGTGGCCACTGTTGGCCTGTCAACTAGTTGGCTCAGTGTCAGCCCAATGTTGAATAAGCTCTGCTACCTCAGTTCATGCAGTCGCATGAGAATTGCTACTTTTTAATACAGCACTGTAAGTGCCTAAAAGAGATATATAATTTTGGTGCACTAAATAAACAGACTGTTAAACTGTCAATGATGAGTTGCACACAGTTCTTAGTATCCTATCCTATCCTATCCTATCCTATCCTATCCTATCCTATCCTATCCTATCCTATCCTATCCTATCCTTCCTGTCCTATCCTCTCCTATCCTCTCCTATCCTATCCTCTCCTAACCTTCCTATCCTATCCTCTCCTATTCTTCCTGTCCTATCCTCTCCTATCCTTCCTCTCTTATCCTTCCTATCCTATCTTTCCTATCTTTCCTATCCTCTCCTATCCTGCCTGTCCTATCCTCTCCTTCCTGTCCTATCCTCTCCTATCCTATCCTTCCTATCCTCTCTTATCCTATCCTTCCTGTCCTATCCTGTCCTATCCTATCCTTCCTGTCCTATCCTGTCCTATCCTGTCCTGTCCTCTTCTCTCCTCTTCTCTCCTATCCTATCCTATCCTATCCTATCCTATCCTATCCTATCCTATCCTATCCTATCCTATCCTATCCTAATTTGCCTAAATATCATCACTTATTCAACTGACGTTTATAGAAAATGAGCATTATTGAACAATCCCAGAGAGTACAAGGAGCCTGCTGATGATGGGCTGATAAGACTTCATGTCACAAATGTAAAGTCTCCTCAGGAACACAGGGGACTGTAATCATTCTCAATTTCATGTATCTACTCAAACAAAGTGTCTCTAATTTGTGATTGATGGAAATTAAATGTCTGGCTTTGCATTATAACAAGCAAAGACTCAACATTTGATTATTATTTTCTGAGATTTTTTTTTAAACTTCCAGACATTGCAGCTTTAAAAAAAGAAAAATTCCACTAGCTTCCAAGTCTTTGAGATTAGTTTCAAGTCAATGAATTTCGCTGTAAATTGACTTTCAAAACCACTTAAGACATTACTCATATATTTACTGAACAATCATGCCACTTAAAAATGCATTAAAAAAAAGAGTTTTTAAATAGGTAGTGAGGAAACATTTTAGACGATTTGGTGGTAATAAGAATGACGATAACATTGCTAAACAGTAGCGGATTTGGGGGGGGGGGGGGTGTTAGGGGGCTTAACCCCCCCCCCCCTTGGCCTAGGACATTAAAAAAAAAAAAAATTCAGCTGTCCCCGCATAAATTTTAATTTTTCAACCCCACCGTGAAAGGTGCGAACTTTCAAATTACAGTGGAGTTTTTCTTCTGATTGTTAGTGTAATATATATATAAATTTTTCTCTAAGGACACACATCTGTTTGTCGTGTTGTTGTTTTCATTAAAACTCTATCCAAGTCCTATTAAGTATATATTTCCCCCTTACTACTTGGTTTCTGACTTCCGGGCAATTTTTGAGGACGGATTGCTTGCAATATTGGCGTACAGCAGAGATGGTGTGAGAGGATCTAGGAGAGCCTGGTTGAAGCACAATTGGAAGAGGAAGGGGGGGGGGGGGGGTTGTTATAAAGTACCCCCGGGGTTCTTGACAGGCCAGAGTTGCAAAGCAAGAATGCCTGCAGCAGCTGCAGGGGAGATATTGGCCAATCTGCCTGCAGAAACCCCGTCAAATTGCATTAGGGCCAGCTCGAAGGAGCGAAATTAAATCTGCCCAGTCATCAGTGTTGTCTCTCCGAGGGGCCCTAACGAGCTGCCATCACACTGCTGTCAAGTCTCTTGCATTTCGTGAGGAGGAGTCTTTCCGCATTTTGTTGGTAGCCTACCGCATTTTATTGTCACCCGCAGCTTCCTGCGTTTCCTGAAAAGTCTCCTTACAGCTGTGTCAACCACGCTGCTAGAAATAACCAACTGCCAATTTCATTGATGTTGCCAGGCACGTCTACTCATACCATTGTCTTTATATATAAGTGACTCAAGTCTTAATCAACTGTATAATAACGAAGTAACTTTGTTGTGTCATCATTTGTAATTGCGTAATGTTTATGTTCACACAAGTGAGCGGCTAAAAACGGGACCCAAAAGTATATCCTTCAAGACGCAGTATGTCTGTCACAAGCTGATTTTCCCAATTTTAAATGCACAGACATGGGAACTTCCAGTCTTGATGCCACCAGTTTGAGCAAATTACAGGCTGTGTATCTTTTGAACTATTAGGACTATGCAGAAGTCTGCGTGTAGTCCTAGACTAGCTCTTACAGACGTCAGTAGCACACTGAAAGGTGTTTTTCTTAATCCGATATATATATACAGAAATCTATAAAAGGTCAACAAGACCATTAAATATAGCAAAGCCAGACGTCTGCATGCTGGAATTTTGAAGAAATGCAGACAGGCCGTAAATCTAGAAATTTACAGACTACCGTCATAATTCAATGAATGGTCTGTAAGAATTGGGAAATTACTAACTCCAGACGTCTAGAAGCCTAGACTTTTGCCAGTCTGTAAGATCAGAGATACTTCAAGTAACAGAAGCCTGCTCTTGCCCAATGAAGGAGCCACTAGACGTCCACAGCGTCTGTTAAGGGGCAAAAATCGGCCTGGTTTTTAGATGCAAGTGAGCTTGCAAAGTCACAACTGCTTTGAACTCCTGTATGGTCACCCTAGTCTACACGTAGATGTTCTTTTGTTTGAAGACAATTAATGGTAATTTATTTGCCTTTTGAGGCTGTTTGTCAACATCCTTGTCCTTACAACCAGGGCAGCCCCTCAACCAATGAGAGTCCTGGATTCACATGACATCATCTGGAGTTGAGCTTCCGAGTCTCTGAGATTAGTCTCTAAGTCAATGAATTTGGCTGCAAATATACTTTCAAAATTACTCAAGCAAAGTAAACTATGATGTCACAAGACAATGTTTGAACTGATTTGGCTGCACTTCCTTGCATTTGGCAGTAATACTGATATCTTTTCCCGTAATGTAATCTTCGTGATTGATGCTTAAGTGGAGAACCCTTACTACTTGTATGTTTTAAGTATTATATATGGTCTGCCAATATTTCAAACAATGTAATAGTTATTGTGTACTGATGTTAAAAACATTCTCTGCATCTATACATTCTCTGCATCTATACATTTTCTGCATATATCTTAAAACTTTTATTATACGCTATTTCGAGATGTCCATAAAAAACTTATCTCTTAAAGTTGTAGAAATATGAGGATGTTAGAATAGATATGATTTTCATGCCAGAAAAGATCTCATAAGAAATGTCTTGTCCAATGGACTAGCTGTGGGAAAGACGTGTCTGCTGCAGTGCACCAGCAGTTCATATAAGATGGTATTCAAAATCCTGAATGCTCTGAAGCAAATGGAAGACATGGACATGCATTGGACAGAATCTGAAGTCTATTGCAGCAAAAAACTTCTTTAGAAGTGAAAAACTTCTACTGCAGGAGTGAAGTCACATTTCCATAAGATCAACTTTCCTGGGAAATAAACTTCATTCTAAAGTAGACAATAAAATTCCTATTTTTTCAGGCAAGTTAAAAATGGCCTGTCAAATTGAACCTAAACAAAGCTGGACAACTTCTGCTATATATGATGCTACCTGACACTAAATTGAACGGTCTGGCTATAGCTGACTACTCAAAGCCCGATCTAAAAGTAAATATTTATGACATATTAGATAAATTGCTTACATTTGCCTAGTTTTATATTTTTTCAGTTAGCCGACTATAAGCTAGGAGTAGACAGAAGTGGCTGGCATTATCTACAGCCAGGAATAGGTTGCTACAGCTGTGTAGAGTCGACCGTCGACCGTCATGAAACTAACTGTATCACAGTTTACCTTGCTTAAATGTTTTTAGGAACAATAAATAAAAGTAGACAATTTTTAGTATTGTTTACTAGGTGTCCAAGTGGTCAGCATGTCAGGCTTCTATAGCAGTGATTCTGGGTAAATGGGTTCAAATCCTGCTCTCTGTGCTGTTTCTCACCAAAATTTATGTCTGGACATGCATCTGGATTGAAATATCATCATCATTAATAAAAGGTATTGCATCTGGTCTGAATGACGAACTTCTTAGTCAGAAACGTGTCACTTCATATGACATTAACTTAGGCTGACTAACGAGATAGATAGATAGATAGATAGATAGATAGATAGATAGATAGATAGATAGATAGATAGATATAGATAGATATAGATAGGTAGGTAGGTAGGTAGATAGATAGATAGATAGATAGATAGATAGATAGATAGATAAATAGATAGATAAATAGATAGATAAATAGATAGATAGATAGAGATAGATAGATAGATAGATAGATAGATAGATAGATAGATAGATAGATAGATAGATAGATATATAGACAATGGTTTTACCAACATGTTAGTGCCTTAAGTTAGTAAAAAATAGTGTAAAACAGACATTTTACTAACATTCTACTCAAAGAGACTGTCAGTGTCAATGCACTCTGTCATATTCTAACAGCATCCCTTCAATTCATAGCAGCGAATAATATAGCATCCTTCGTCCTCGCCTCCGTCCACAATGTATCTCTTTTTAGAAGTTTCTTTGTGGAAGACAAAGGACAAATGTGATGTCAAACCAAATGCATTCGTCTGCATATCAGCAAAGTGATCAATAATTTACTTTGTGTCTGATACCCGTGTCTCAGGGCACTGCACTATCGCCTTTCATATTCAAAGTATCTGCATTTTAACAGAGAATGACAAACGACTCATCTGCGTACAACAGAGGAAGTGATGGAGTTATTCTTTAGGATTCTTGCAATTTCTTTGCGTTTCCTGTAGTTGTTCTTCAAGGCTTTGGAATCATCAATACAAGACTTTTATGATTGCTAGGACTTATCCTGAAATGTTTGAAAACAGATGCTAACATTTTAAAAATAGGGTATGATGTTAATCGACAACCCAGATAGCATTCCAAATCGGCACAACATCGTTTCAACATTGGCTGCGAGTGGGCCAATGTCTTGCCGATGTAGAGCCGATTCAGCATTTTATCTAAGAAGATAAATCCCAGGGTACAGTATACACATTTTCACAAGGTTGATACGCAAAACTCAACAGGTTGAGTTCACCAAATGTGCTCAAGTCAATACATCAAATTGGGCTGACATCAACCCGGTGTTGCCAACCGGTGGCATGATGTTGGCGTGACGTTAGCGTGACATTGGCTTGACGTTGGCCCAATGATGACACTATAGCCCAACATTGGCTTGATTTGGTATCATATCAAACATTTATATACCTCCTACTGGATGCTTAGTTAGCATTACTTAGAATAATGCTTATCACGGGTAAATCATACAGCCAAAGGCCGAAGATCACACTTTATACTCGGCAATATCTTTCACGATATGCGACCCTCTCAACCTGCACCGGTCTAAATCTGATCATGCATCTTCCCTAATGGACTGGGACTTCAGCATAGAGCATCTGGTGTACAGTGAACACTGACCAAATGCCATAACGTCAGACACAATAACTCAAGTAATATGTGGCAGTGACCACACAATATCAATGCAGGGTACACTAAATGTTAGTCAAATGTTAGTGTAATGCACTTAAAGTGGTTTTGACTGAGATTTTAGGGAAGTTTGATGGTCTAAAATTACTGGTGGTGGTGGGTGGAAGAGGGCCTTACGTCCTGTATTTCTGCACCTAATGGGCTAATTAGGATAGGCAGGGACCATGGCAATGAGGTGAAGGATGAAACAGCCATCCAACTTAGGCTAAACCTAAACCTGAAATCGTACCCGAGACCCAGTGGTTGGAAGCTCAGCACGCTACCGCTGAGCTAGGCCCCCATCCCGCTCTTGTATGGTGGTAGAACAATGACATTCTTGCATAACCTCTTTCACATGCTTCGCATGTCATTAGATTACGCCTCACATGCAATAAAGGACAGCACGGGGAATTATTATCATGTGAATGCATGCTAAACGGAGCATTGTGCCATTTCATGTCATTTGATTTGCAGAAAACCTCGTCATATTTTGCAGAAAATGTCATCACATTGTGCACCAGCAGCGAAAAGCATAATCATGCTATTCGTTATGGGCTATAAGGAGCTATAAAATGAATGCTATCACATCGAATGTGCTATAATTTCTATCTTCTTAGGTACTTAACTGAGAATAAGATCACTTATATGGGGCTGCAATAAGAAGATCATATTGACACTTAATGAGCATCACTGATGCTGTTGCAGTTGCTTCATAACGTAGCCATATCATACGTGCAACTAATAAATGAAAATAGTTTTCGAACAAAAGATGCATAGTGCATATCCTCCTAAGTATATCAAATTTGTTCACATGACAAAATTTAATGAATATGCTGAGACCATCAGCACCATGTTCTGAATGGTAAAGTTTCCATTTACCTTATCAGAAACACTGGCAAAATAGTCCATAGTGTTCAACAAAGGTACGCAAGTCTGTTGTAATTGTGTAAAGACATACATGAAAACTGTCTAATTGCAAATATGAAATTTCATGCTTGCCCTTGGACAGGTAACTGAGCTCAGGAATTACAGCAAAGAGATATCAAATCACCCATTTGTTTTCAAAGATTTTCTAATTGTGTGTATCGAAGTTTTTCTAATTGTGTCGATAAAAATGACGTTTTCCTTTCACAAGGTTAAAATGTTTTTTTTTAAATGGCAAAAAATGAAAAATTAATTGTGAAAACCTAATTGCATAAAAAATGGAAGTTTGGAAACTCGAGTGCAAACAACTGTGTGTATACAGGTATTGCTTATGAAGGTGGTCTTAATACTGATGTGGTCTTATTAAACAGGTTCCCACTGTACAATATCACCATTACCATCACCATCACAATCATTACTATGATATTTCCTAACTTAATATTTTAAATGTGTATTTTATGATTTGTATTACCAAACATATATACTAATTCTATTTCTAATGCATAAATGTATAGAAGTATACATTTATACATTATTTTGTATAATATTTCAAAATTTAATATATTTCTAATATCATCTCAACATCAAAAGAATATTATCTTGCTCTGGCACATGAACTCTGCGAGAACTCTGTGAGAATTCCGTGAGAACTGCGTGAGTAAGAAAATGCTGTCTCCTCAAACTCTATATCTTCTTACATGTTTTGCTGAGAAAAAGGATCATTTTAAGTGGCATTTCCCAAGCAGATCATGGTGTAACAGAAAATACAGCATGGTGTGATGGGAATTTCTGTGTAATAATACATGCCTTACGAGAGCATAAATAGTAAATGTTGCCCAACCGGGTGGTCTTAAGGGTGAGTTATAACTTATAGCTTTGTGCATCAAGTCTTAGACAACAATATTAGTTATAAAAAGAATACCAAATATAAAATCACTGATCAAAGTAAAACAAAATAAGGAAATTAAAGGTCTAAGTTGTGGCACTACATTGTAATCGAATTAATTTTTAGTGCATTTTAATGTATATTTGACATCTTATCTTTCAGTTGATTTTTGTTATTTATCTGAGAAATATATATTTTGTTGAATAGGTTATTTATTACCTTTTATGTCTGAAAAGCCAAAAGGAGTAACAAGCGGAGAAGAAAGACTTATGTCTTCTGAATTCATCGCTGCTCTGTCAAAAACCTCAAATGGGAAAATCACAATGCCTGCAAATGCTACCAACCCAATGTACGGACAACTTTCATCCAAGTGATAGCAATGCACTCTTTGAAGAGTAATTTTTTTCTCAATATAAAGAATTGACTACACATGTAGTGTAGGAATTTGAAATCAATTGCTTGAGTGTGGTTGAATGAAGAGCTTAAGGGAAGAAGAAGAAGATAAAAAGAAGAGCAAAAGCAGAGATTGAGGTAATAAGAAGAAGCCTTGAGGCGAGATTACTTTTCCATGAAGGAAACTTCATTATAGTCTATTTCATATATTTCTATTTAATTTTGGAATTGGGTAGATTAGGGCCACTGTAGTAGTGTTAAAGATTTCTATAGAGCAGCCACTGCAGAAATTCTCCAAAACTATCATTCTAATATATTCAATAGCATTCTTTCAATTCAAAGGGTAGCATCTGAGATGTAGAATATCATTCATCCGCTATGTCATTTACAAATGTATCTTCTTCGCCCAACTTCCTTTGTCGGCGACAAAGGACGAATGCAATGTAGAATAAAATGCACCGATCTGCATATCAGCAAAGCGATCCATAATTTACTCTGTGTCTGATATCCCTGCCTCAGGGCATTGCAATTCCACCATTCATATTTCGAGTCCCTGCATTTTAATAGAAAACGCCAAACAGATGATCTGCACAGTGCAGAGTCACAGACGGAGTTATCTGTTTTCTAGATTCTTTTGCATTTTGCTTTGTTCTTTCGAGACGTTTTTGCCAAATCTGTCATCAGCCGCAGACATCTCAATAGGATTTTGAAAGTTTTGATCCCAATGCAATACCACAGCCAGACCGCTAGCTCATCGGAATGCAAGTATTTCAAAAAACAAGTTGTCAAAACTTTGTTTAAACTTTGTGATTAAAGATGATGCATGTGCTAAGAGGATCTTTGAGATGTGTGATTTAACTTTTTATCAAACTTTGAGATCATATGGCAGTAAAATCATTAATATTGCAGAGCAGGATTTAATTGGCCGAAGTGTAAGCCAAGTTAGAGAATCAAAAACGGCCAGAGCTGCTGGAGCCTTTTCTGTTAAATTGTCTCAGATATGCTGAACTGAGGCTTATGGGTATAAGATATAAGCTTTTTAGACATAGAAGATCTTAACTAATCTATTGAATAAATACAGCTTTCTCAGGGAAATAACAGGTATAAATTGAATGATAAGATAATATACATTAAAATGCACTAAAACTACTGCTGCTAGGATGCACTTTGCCTCAGTCAATCACAGTGAAAGGCAGGAACTCTTCCGGCCAATAGAATTGCATAGCCACCTGGTGGAAATATCAAGAAACTTCCGTGAAAATCCCCTCTTTGAAATGAGATTCTAGATCCACAGAAGAACTGGCAGGTGCCTCACCATTTAGACTACCAAATTGAACTTTACCTCATGGTTGTAAATGGTCACTTCACCATTTTCTAAGCCTGTCTTGGATGTTTAGCCATCCTTTATTACCCAGCATCATTCTCATTGTCAAATCACAAGTGCATGAACTAAAGTTTTTTGTTTATTGCCATTCCCATGCATTCAAGTAAGGCTAATGTCAAGCTAGTATTGCAATAGTCTAGCCAACGTGGGCCAGCAGCCATCGACTACTGTATCACTTGGTTGATATCTGTCCAACTTGCAAAGCAGTCTCAGACTGGTTCTTATCCAACATTAAACAAAATTGTACCAACTTAGTTACTAGCCCACAGTCACATCCTCCGAGTCAAGAACGCCACTAAAATCTTTCTCAGAAATAACATTAGCCATCGACATTATCCCAAATGCCAAAGATTACACTTTATACTCGGCAATATCTTTCACGATATGCGACCCTCTCAACCTGCACCGGTCTAAATCTGCTCATGCGTCTTCCCTAATGGACTGGGACTTGGGCATATAACGTCTGGTGTACAGTGAACACTGACCAAATGCTATGACAACAGACCAAATGGAATAAAGATTAGATGGTAGGCTCTCATGCAAAGTCACTATTGTGCTAGTCAAATCGGGAACCACATATGGTGGAAAATCTGTTGGACTTAACATGCACTGAAACGGAATAATTTTCTCTTTACTTCTTCATCCTGTTTTCTATTATTGTTTGTCCAAACCAAACATTGCAGGTGAACTCATTTTTTTTAATGAATTTGCATTAAATTGCAGGGAAGGCCAGTGCCTTTTTTAAGTTTCCGTTGTAAATAATCTGGAATGATGTTATTCTGAATATCTGAATTTGTTGGATCATCAGAGAATACAGAAAGTTTCATTTTAGTCCCAATGCTATAGTCCATGATCCAACAAGAATTTTCGATAACCACAATAAAATTCTCAATTCTCAATCTTGGGCTGTCACTTTGGGAAACATTGAAGCAACTCAAACAAAAGAGCAAAATGAGGTGTTATTTGTTTCAGAAAAAATCTGATCATAAAAGCCCCAGTAGAAAAGAATGCAGTGCCGTAATTGATGCTGTAATTTTGTTTTAAAGTAAAATCATATGACTCATTAATGTCCATTATATATTATTATCAAAATACAAATTATATTATATAGGTTGTCATAAAATCTAGTTTTTGTCGAATTTCTAATTTCTGTATGTTTTATAACCCACATGAATTCTATTTCCACCGACGTTTGCCAATTATTTTAGCTTAAACTAGCCGTTCTAATGCAGTTAAGCCTAGAAAATTGTGAGCTAGACCCTGAGTTCCAGTGTAATGACAAAAAAAAAACACACAAAAAAAAAACACTTCTATCTTAGCCCATTAGCGGCGTCAGAATTTAGTCGCAGTTGCGGTCCTTCTAATAGGTTATAAGCCGAACTGCCCGTTTGATTGCAAATAATCTGCACTAATGTCATCTCATCGTTACGTCTGCCTCTGACCGCTGGTCATAAAAAGCTGGCTAAGCTTTAGACTAGTGGCATTGAGACACAATCAACTGCTGAATTTATACTGTTCAGTTTCAGCACCTGAATGCCGAACATTATTTTCCTCGGCCTCAGAAATAAATAGCAGGGCGTTGTCTTGTAGGAAAACATCAGTAGGTCTATCTATATCAATCTGCTGGTGCTAAGACCTATCCAAGGTCATAGACAAATTCCATGATTGCGATGTTCCTCTTATTTATCATGAGCTAGATAGGAGGGATCAAGGGATTTTCTGTCATAAATACGAAATAGGAGGTCAGATTTATTGTGAGTGGGAATGGGTGACCTTGTATGACGACAAATACGACAAATATTCATTTGTCAAATGTCAGCATGCTTAGGAAAAGAAAACAGGCACTTAATATTATTATGGCCTGCTGATTCATACACAAATATAGGAAAATAGTATAATCCAGTTATTGACTGTTTAGTCAGCTTATAAGGTGTCAGTGCTGAGGCAAGTAACATACCCAACCCATGGGGTAAATGTGTGACACGGGTATCGAGCAATCCAAGCCTTATTATCTCATCATTACGTCTGCCTCTGGTAGTAGCACTTAGAAAATACGATTCCAAAAGTCAAAATAATTTCTATACATGTTTGGTAGACATAAGCGAGGGACTACATTATATGAGCTGCAAGTATTAATATGCTTTTATTCCAAATAATCACCAGCTGGAGTTTGAAAGAAAGAAAGAAAGAAATGAGATCAATCAAGAAAGAAAAAGAAAGATCGCAAGAAATTAAGAAGGAAATTTAACACACCAGCAATCAATCAATCAATCAATCAATCAATCAATCAATCAACCAATCAATCAATCAATCAATCAATCAACCAATCAATCAATCAATCAATCAACCAATCAACCAATCAATCAATCAATCAATCAATCAATCAAATATCACTTGCACAAACATCAAACATCTAAATATTATCATCATGCCACTGGTATTGGCTACTAATTGGGTGGGTAGCATTTCTGTGGTAGGGTAAGCGCCACTTTACCCTATTGCACCCTGACTAATAAAGCAAGATAATCTGAAGAATTCGCCCTCCTAGGGTAATTGATTTATGGGAAACTGGCAAGAACTGAGGCATGATCACAAAAAGTAAACATTAGAGTCACTGTTTACACAATCCAGTTTCATGAGGAGGGGTCGTTTAGGCATTGGCACCATTGCTCTTGATTCTTGCTGAGCAAAAAGTAAGCGGAATGGATTGCAGAGCTGCCCGCAACACGCCATGGCAAAATAGTCCCTTGCTGCAGCAGTTAATGCTGTTGGTGCTACTTGGACCAGTTGAACATAGGGGATTGGGGATGGGAGTGTCATATTTTCTTGATTACAAGCCGGGTCTAATATAAAAGCCGGTGTCAGGGTCCCCTCTAGATTATGTAAATATGAATCAAGAAGATACCGTACTGGCAAATTGCTGGTCACTAATACAATTACCTTGATATTAAGCTCATAATTATAATTGCAATATACATTTCATTCATCATTACATTTATTATAGCCTTTCAGTTGTATTGTAGTATCTTCCTTGATACGATGCATCAGTTTAAAGTATTATTCGATAGACTGATAGATAGATAGACAAATAGACAGATAGACTGATAGACCGATAGATAGATAGATATATGGATAGACTGATAGATAGACTGATAGATAGATAGATAGATAGATAGATAGATAGAAAGATAGATCTCTACGTCTGTCTGTCTATTTCATGCATATCTCGCCCCGTTCAGTACATTGGATAGTAAACAACAATCGGATAACACGGTAAAAACAGACCTCTCTAAAAGAGATATATGGGAGACTGGATTAGCCAATAAACACATACAAAAACACAGGAACACATGATAAGAAACTACAGCGTAACCTCGCGATTAAGACAACCATATTGTGCGAAATTTCTTGTCTTTAATATTGAGGTAGTTTTACCACGAATAGTCAACAATGAATTGAATACAGTGGGAATCTAACATAGATTCTTTTTGGTGTGGCATTTATAATAGTAAGGCAATCTCAATGAACAGTTACACTGTATCAATAGACAAATTGCAGAAAGTTTTAATCACCCTTAATTATTGATTGATTGACAGGTTGTCAATTTTGTCTTATTGGATTACAGTCCTTTACGTAATAAGTGATTACAGTGCTGACTGGCATTCACAGAAATAATGAGGCTTCATTAGTGAAGGGAGAAGGCAGACCTGCATGATGGCTTTCTATGTATTAGAGACAATGTACTTATCCCATGTAAAGTGCTTTTACCTTCGATCATATTATAATGAATTACAAGACTCAGTGTGACAAACTGTTCGCTATGGCTACATATGAATGATGATTTGTTGATATAATAACCTTGCACAGTAACTGCATTTACCACAAGAAACCTTAGAGTCACAAATATTTCTTTCATGTTAGTCAAACAAGCTAGCGTTTTAGACATTATGCCCAAAGGATTTTGACTTGTCTCACTAACTTAAAAGGAATTTTTGACTGTTTCTAGAATAGAATCAATAGATGATGCACTCTGAGGAAATATTGTCTGTGTCAGACAAATGATTGTTTAGCTGGTGTCCATCCAAAATTTGCCAAAATATATATATTTTTTTCCGGTCTTCAGACAACGGTGTGTATAGCACAAAGAAAGATGTTGGCCAAACAATATTTTTGCTGATTTTGAAAAAATATTTGGATGGACACCAGGGAAACAAACATTTGTCTGAAACGGATAATCTTTTGTAAGAGTGTGTCATAGTCAGCTATATCCAATGAAATAGTCATTCTTAAGCACCATTATGTATGTGGTTAGTCATATTGACCAACTTAATAGTCAAAAGCACTGTGTCTAAGGCTAACTAATATGTTACTATTAAAGCTGACTAACATGTCATTTAAAAACAGTCAAACTGTCTGATATCTTTGCCAGAATTACTGCCAATGTACATATGCAATGGTAAAGATACTTAGATGGCTCATAACCAGTGCAGGGAGTAGATTTCGAACCATGTACCCATAATCACCATATTCCATAGCTGACCATGCTTATATAACCACTATGTCTGGACCACCAAGCCTCCTCAGCAGACATTTAGGTGACATTTAGGTGACATATAGGTTGACCATATTATGGAGAGAACTATACCCTCCCGATATTAATGGCCATGTTATTGCAGTAGTTTATCAACAGAGCCTTCCCCACAGCCAAGGTCCGATACATATGCACTGCTGTGCAAGGTAGGACGGCATTTCAGACGGCTATTTCCTGGCAGCTGCCGACACTGACGTTTTCATTGAATAATGAATAAAGGCTTGGATACTAATTGTACTACTAACCTATTAAGCTGTTATAGTAGGGTTAAAACTAACGTTTACCTGTTTTTGGTCATGCTTTTCCTTATAAACATTGCTCTGTTATATTTTATATTTAACTTAAGAGTTTGCTATATATTCTCCATTGTAATTTCTGCTGCTTCTCTGTCACTATGCCAAACAGCCAAAAAACAGGACTTCAAGTAAGTAAATAAGTAAATAAGTAAGTAAGTAAGTAACGTAAGTAAGTACGTAAATAAGTAAGTGAGAAAGTACGTAAATAAGTAAGCATGTAAGTATGTAGGTAAGTAACTTAAGTAAATAATGTAAGTACGTAAATAATTAAATAGGTAAGTAAGTACGTAAGTAAGTAACGTAAGTAAGTACGTAAGTAAGTAACGTAAGTACAATTTCATTTCATGTCCATCGGGAGTGATGATAACAATTAATATTTACTCAATTGAAAGATATAAAATGTGATAAACCATAATCACAATGAACACATCCGGCAAACCCCACATAAAGAACCAAAACAGCATTTCATCTGCTCAACACCTCTGGTAAACATTGTTATTCCACAATTTATTCACGTATAAAACGTAGCTTGAGACACCTCTCAGAATATCATCTGTCCATGATGCGCAAACAGAGATGCATTCAGCTGCTGATGCGGGAGTAATGCTGATGATGAGGGTATCTATTGTTGATATTAGCATCTCTCATAGCAACAGTGCTGATGGGTCACCAAATTGCTATGCCAAAAAAGATGGAACACGAGCCCTTAATAGACCAATTTCTAGGCAATGCAATGTATGAGCAGGTATATGTTGAAGAGTCAGATTGGATATGAAATGAATGTGAAATGAATCTGAATCAGAAATTATAGATGCATTGTGGTGGGAATTATTTCAGTTACAAATTTAAGGCTTCCACTTTAGTGCAAATGATGTGCTAAGCAGACGTAATGCTGAGATGTTAAGGCTTGGTCCTGACCTTAAAAAACTCGGGATTCTGGGTAAAGTTTACCGAGTATGTTTCAGAGTTTGGTTATTATGGTGCATGATTTTGTATTTATATGGAAGTTCTTAAAATTTTGTTATTTTTGGGTAATATTATGACAAATGTCTTAAACAATGTTTCTCGGAGAAACGCATTACGACAAAGAATAGTTTGTGGTCCTGAGTTCCATTTTGGTCCGAGCGTTGAATCGGTGGCGTCTTCTTCTCTGCGTCTAAACTGAGGCATGTAAAAGACACCACGCATAGGGTAAATGTGTAACATGGTGTGGCCACAAAGCCGTATCATTTCATATTGCATTAGGACATGAAACATTGATTCAAGCATAGTATATCAAAAATATATGCCTACTGCGAATCACCCAATTTCTCTCAACACCGCCTCCAACAAAAAAAGAAAGAAAAAGGATATCATATACCATGTAGTGCTTGTCTGAATAAATGCCTTCAGTCCTACACTCAACCCTCTGCCAACCATATCTAAGCTTCTAATCCAAATTTGGTAGAGTGACCGCAGCGACACCTAACAGGGGGTAGAGCTTAGTAATGGATGATGTGAGTACAGGGTGCCAAGACTTCACCTCGATCCGATAAATCTTCTTAATGATGGCAAATGTTAGCATGCTTGGCCAGCACAGGATGGCCAACTCTACAGAAAGTGCAACTGGCCACCCCCCTCAGCCCCCTCGGGATTAAATGCTATTACATAACCACAGACACATTTTATAAATCCTGCAGAATTTCGCCCTTCACAATATAGCCAATTGTGGGTTGCAAAATATTTTTTTCTTTGTCAGTTTTTTTCTGGTTTCATGTGGTATGTATTTAATAGCCAAAACTTTCACTTATCAACGGGTCCCACTGTAGCGATATTTTGCTCTATTTACGTATAATGTGTAACAATTGTTGATAACAATTTCGTTTGAAAACAAGCTGTAACCCAATGCCAAAATTTGCTATAGGTCTGAGTTGTATAGGTTTCTGCAATAATGATTGAATTTTCAGTCCATACGCAGTCAGCACTATCTGTTTATATACAGTTAAAATCTACTACAAAGCTCACTATTAAGGCCACCTCACAATTGAGACCATTTTCAGTAACAGTGAAGGTCATTACAACACAATTTAGGCAACATTTACCACCTTAATAGTGAGGCGGTCTTAATAACGAGGTGAAATATACAGAATCTGGGTGTCCTAATGGTTAAGGCATTCACCAATTCCATATTGGCCAGCTCTGCTGAAGGTCCCGGGACCCGGATTCGATCCCAGGCCCGGGCACTCTTCATGAGCTACATCCCAGCTGGATGTCGATCGCATGAGACGTTAAATTGGAGGTGCCTTGTACTCAGTGTCTATGCTGAGGCAAGTAAAAAGACCCAACCCATGGGCTAAATGTGTACCATGGTGGGGACTCCAAGCCTTGTCATCTCATCATTACGTCTGCCTCTGGTAGCTGGTCATATAAGCTCACTAAGCTGCAGACCCAGTTGCATTAAGACATTGACATTAGACAATTTAAGCTAATAGCAAGATCTTAATTGAACAGCTGATCGCAATAGTGAGGTGGTTTTGCTGAAGGATAAATTCTCTGTAAGTTTCTACTAAAGGCTGCATGGTCTTAATAGTGATGTAAAACTGCCCCTTAAATATATATACACTGCATGATAACTTCACACATTGATTCTTAATATCAATTTTATGAGCCCAGCATGAGAGGCAGGGGTCCAGGAAGGGCAACTGAGTTCCTAGAAGCTCAAAATATGATCCTAGAATCTGTGATGTGCCTCACTAATATACACTACACTCAGAATCCATGATATTAGGCGTTTCTTGCAAATTCTTGGAGAGAAGCATTATTACTAAATACCGCTTTGTGACATGTTTTAGACATTTCTATCATGGTTTTATTATAATTAAATTCGTTTTTATTGTTATTTTTTATCTGCACTTTTTTTGCACATATAAAGTCGACCAAAAGCTCTTTGAGCTAGTTTTGTTGTTGTATTATGGCGACTTTAAATAAAGAGTATTCTATTCTATTCTATTCTATTCTATTATATTATATTCTCTATTATATTCTATTCTAGATAACACATAATAAACAATTATAACAGAAAAATACAAATGAATTAAAATAGAAAACAAAACACATTGTACATTTAGAGATCATGGACGTCCATGCAGAGATGTCATAAGAACAAAATAACCAAAGACCAAAAAACAATAGATACTAAATGTAGATTGGCTGTTGCTCGGTTGCGCCCTCACGCGTCGGTCTAATAGTTAGTGGTTTGAGCAAACTAGACAAGGGCCTTGACAGGACCTGCGGTTGTTTTCTTGATGAAACACAGGTCAGAGGTCAAAGGTTATTGCCTTGTTGGAATCCCTGGGGTGGGCAAGTCATGAGGCAAATAGAATACATAATTCTGTGACTGTATATTCTTTGCTCAAGTATACTATAAAGGATTTTATACGACCATGGTATTGTTAAATATTGTTCGCACAAATGCAGCCACAGTAGACGGGTTCACTAGAGATGACCTAAAAGTCATATTGCACTTTATATGTACAGCATAAAGCGCAGCATTTTTATTTATTCACTTATGTTTTTATTCACTTTTGTTTTTATCTGTTATGTTTTTTAAAGTTTTATAATGTTTACAATATATTTTAATTACCAATATTTTTGTACTATACACAATGAATTGTATCTTACTATGCATGTGTGTGAATAAACATATTAAAAAATAAATAAAAAATTATGCATATATAGTGGATTTAACAATGTGGTCTTAGTGAACCCCAATTTAAGACCACCTCACTATTAAGAACACCCTTACATTAGGACCACCAAGTTTATTCTTGAGACGAGTGCACTTTGTAATGAGCTATGTTTGCCACTCCAGATTGCACAGCGAAGAGATTATGATATCCTAATTCCTAAGTTAGGGTGCAGTGAACCCCAATTTAAGACCACCTCACTATTAAGAACACCCTTACATTAGGACCACCAAGTTTATTCTTGAGACGAGTGCACTTTGTAATGAGCTATGTTTGCCACTCCAGATTGCACAGCGAAGAGATTATGATATCCTAATTCCAGTGGTTTTGTATTCATTGTACAATATTGAGCAAGTTTGAATCGAGGACCACAGGTCAAAAGTGGCTAAAGGTAGTTGTGTGAGACATTTGGTGAGTTGCTTTAAATGAGAATCTGTAGACTCTCTCTGCTCACCCAGTAATTATAGTGAATATAGATGGCGACTTGAAGGCAGAATGACCATGGAAGTGACTTTTTTAAAGGACAAAATTATAAATTTGCTATATCAGCGACACAGGCCTGTATTTTCGATCCAGCTTCTAACTGGTCTAAAGAAAACCTTTTAAAATATTTTCAAGGTCAGCCTATCCTGTCTCTGAAAGACACCGGCCTCCATTAATACCGGCTTCTGTATATATATAATAATAAGGAACATACAATATAGGTATATTTCACCCCTCCCCCCTGTCTATACATATATGCCCATACATGATTAGGACACCTGGGGTACCTCTATTCTCTTAATATTCCCTCAGTTGGCTCGTTTCCCACTGGCAAATCAAATGTCTTCATTAATTCAAAGCAAGGGCCCAAAGGAGACCCCTAGCACTGTGTTTGTCACACCCATCTACCCAGGGGGGCTTGTTACACATATGGAACAAGGCGTTGATCAGTCTCTCTGGTATTTTCTGATATATGCTGTTGAGTTGAAAAGCAATGCGCACCAACAGAATAATGTGAAGAGAAAGAAAAATTAGTGGCTTTTGCTGCAACAAATCGAATGCGGCAAAACAGCTGTGTGGCCTAAGGGTTAGTTCATATATAGTGGATTTTCACGGAAGGTTCTCTGTGTTTCCACCAGGTGGCTAAAACAAAATACTGCAATTTTATTGGCTGAAAAAGTTCCCGCCCTTGAGTGTGATTGGCTGAAGCAAACTGCATCCAAGCAGCAGTATTTTTAGTGCACTTTAATGTATATTTGACACTTTATCATTAAGTTGAATTTAGTTTTTATCTGAGAGCGTTATATTTATTGAATAAGTTAGTTATTAGCTATTGTGTCTGAAAAGCAAAATGAGTAATTTGAGGAGAGGAAAGACTTATGTCTTGCTGAATTCAGGGCTGTTCAGTGAAAAGACTCTATTGATCATGCTGAAGGTCCAAGATTCGATGCCAGGCCCAGGCGCTTCTCACGGTGCCTGTTACTCGGTGTCCATGCTCAGGCAAGCAAAAGACCCATCCATGGAGTTAATGTATAATATGGTGTAGACCCAGACTCATAATGTATGTATTTTGTGATATATTTTATTGTTTTATTTGCACTTCTTATTTTTACACATTTACAGTCGATCAACAGCTCTTTGTGCTAATTTTATTGTTGTCTTATGTCGACTTCAAATAAAGATTATTCTATTCTATTCTATTCTATTCTATCCTAAATTGAGTCAAATCCAGTTTTATTCAATTCAATATTCAAGTCAAACACGCTTATTGACCATGTTGATTTAAACAAAATCAAGAAGTTAGGTACCACTGCATGGCATCATCACGTTTGCCTCAGCTGTCATAAAAGCTGACTAACCTTCCCACCAGTACCATTGGAGTAACGCAATATATAAGAGCAATGTGCTTAATTTAATTCAGTTAAAGCTCATTAATTTAATTCAAATCAATCAAGTCCAATCAATGCAAAACACTCTTTTCTCCCTCTTTCAAATGACATCCAATGAGAGGCCCTAAAATTGCTCAAGGGTTTCATTATCTTTCAATAATTGCTAAATATGGGATTTTATGCAACTGAATGAGTGCTTGTTTCTCTATCAAAATCGGATTATTAGTTTTAATGGGTAACATTAGAACAAATTGCCTTTTTGAAAATTTCATTGTTGCCATGGTAATGAAGCTATATGGATTCCGTGGAAATACAAGGTTTTGCTATTTCCTGAAATGGAGAGTCGAAAATTCAGGCATTATATGACTAACTTTCAAATTTTTGACGAAAATGTTCGTAAATTTTAACTGCGTTAGTCTACATAACTGTTGTCATTATTTTTGATTGACAAGTTTATCAATTTACTGATTTAGCCAACATTAAAAATTAGCAAGTCACAATGATTATCTTCTTAGTAAAAAAAAGTCACTCTTACTGAAACTGACCAACCTATTAGTCTAAAATATTTTAAGTACAGTATTGGCTTAGCTTCCACAAACAGAATTATTTGAAATATTGTTGCTAGTGGGTGATTTTTTTTGGTATTAATTTTATTCCCACTTCTGGAAGTTATATTTCAATACTGTCAATATCACACACAAATTCACTATCTTTTATTCATGATATTTTGCCTTTTGATATGAGATATTGGTTACAGAATTCAACAACTGAGATTTTCATAACAACACTCTTTTATTGTAGCTTTATTATTCGTGTTTATAGCGAATATAATATGAAGCACTCAGGTTTTGGAAGCAGCTTTTGAAAGCAATGTAAACATGAAAGGTCTCACAAAAGAATATTTTGCTTTGTGGATGAGCATGTCACCATCATGTTGATGAGTAGCATGTCATGTAACATGTAGAAAGCATGTCAGTGCATGTTCGTTTTGAATACATGTAGATTTCCAGTATTATTTTATGATTGTTTTGAGATTAATATTTTTGTATAAATACAGAAGTATGAAGTTTGAAACTTCCGTGTTTCACGTAATTTATCAAAAATCATATTTGGAAACTTCAAATGGGACTCAGTGTCTGTGCAGAGACAAGTAAAAAGATACCACCAATGGGGAAAACATGTAACATTGCGTCACCTCCAAGCCATATGCCCAAATCATCTCATCATTATTCATTAATGCTATTTGCACTTGGGAAAGTCTCATGTTTGAACAGGTCCACTGGCGTGATCAGTATCTATTTATCTATCCATCTATCCATCTATCTACCTATCTATCTACCTATCCATCTATCTATCTATCTATCTATCTGTCTATCTATTTATCTATCTATCCATCTACTATCTATCTATGGTTCCATCTACTATCTATCTATCTATCGATGGTCGTTGCAACATTATGAATCAGTAACTATGGTAACCATCGTAGAATTTAGAACTATGACTAACTGAAAATAAACAAAAGTGTAAACATTTAACTCTCAGAACAAATTCAAACATTTTACATTGTTTTTCACTTAAATTCTTAAGTTACCGACTGTATACAGTGTTGATTGAAAGCTGTACAATTCATGCCCCCTGGGGGTGTTTCTACAGTAACATCCCTGAAATCTTTTAAGAGGCTGGAGTTTTATACAGGGACTGGTACTCAAAGACTATCTTTGGTTTCCACGAAACTCTCAAATCTCAGCTAGTCTTTGGATGGGTAAACAAGGTCTGTGCTTTGCTGTGCGTTGCTCTAAGGGGGTTAACACTAGACTGCTTGACTAATGGAGGTTGGAAGCCTTAGCAAAGAGTTCTATCTGCTGCCCCCTGCACAAAGTAGTCTTCCAAATCCAACATGCCTCTTAAATTCTCCACTCAGCAATCAGAATACTTCAGGGCCCTCCAGCATGAGTGTGTGTTGGATGGCTTGAGTGTATGTTGGATGGCTGGGGTGTATGTTGTACGGAGTGTATGTTGAATGGCTTGGGTATATGTTGGACGACTGGAGAGTATGTTGGATGGCTCCAGTGTATGTTGCACATTGAGTGGAGAATACAAGCAATGGTGGATGTGTGTCATCCAACATTAAGTTTTGTGGGATTATGAAAAGTTTGCCTTGGCCAATATAATTTTCCTCATCCTGCAAAACTCTATATCGGACTCCTCATAATCAATTTTATATATGTTATAATGTCACGGGCTGTCTTAAAAGTTTTCTTTAGAACTAAGCCACACTGATTACTTGCAAAGAGTGCAAGTTAAAACTCAATAAACAAATTTCCATGTTTATGAAAATAATCGTTAAAATTATAATCTTTTTGTTGCGCTGGAATTTTGTCAATTCACTTGTCAAACAAAATGAAAAAAAAACGAAAAAACTACAAAGTGTGTTTCTTTGCGATTGCATGAATGTTGGTGCAATATAAATATTTTATGACAGAATTTACATCCACAACAACAAACAAAAGAAATCAACAAAGAAAAACCGAACTATTTTTTAAAGGAAAATGTGACATTTGGTGCTGCTACTGATTCTAGACAATGGATTAAAGGAAAACAAAAACAGTAAAAAAAAAGACAGAAAACAAAAAAGCCAGGAAAGATGAACTCCACAATTTCATGCAGATTTGATAGGAATGGCATGGCATAGCTGGTTTGAAACGTGGCGTTGCAATTTGCTCTGACAGTTCCTTGCACAGAAAATATAAGGCGGTTTAATGGAAGTGCTGTTTTGGAGATTGTTGTCACTTGGTAGAAAAACACAAGACTTCACTTTCTTCAATGGGGCCTAGTGAGTCCCCCTGAGACACACCAAGAGAAGCTGCTATGTGAATATGTGTGGTTAGCATTAGTGAGATGGCAGGGTATAAAAGACTAATAGTAATTGCTTGATCCAAAGGCAGGGGCTGTTGAATGGTCCAAACCTCCTGGGGTCCACTGCGGCCCCAAAAGAGGTCCAATACACACCCAAAAGGGATTTTGATGGGCCTGCCTTGATGTGGGGTCATTAACTAACGAAGGGGTGCACAGACATGCCCCCTCATCAGCTTTTTAATAGCCTTTCCTCCCTCTAACATCGTCTAACATCCACAAGCAGTTCTCAGACTTAAGCTGCTGATCTTAGACTGATAGGACCACAGACTTCAGTGCTTTTCCAAACACTTCAGTGACTTCACCATATATGGGCTCAAAGACACACACCACTCCGTGTATCACACTGAGCCATGTTACAATGCATTTACCATATTTTTCTTTATATATATTAAAAGCCTTTAAAAAAGGCCCTCCCCTCCCACCCGGATCAAAGAAGATACAAGATGAAGTTAAATTTATATTTTTAGGATGACTCAAACCCTGACATATAAATAACACTGGGCCTCTATTTAACAACCAAACCCCTTTCTCATTACAAAACAACACTCATATATGAGCTCTATCCCATCTGGATGTCGCTTGAATGAGACGTTAAATTGGAGGTGCCTTGTACTCGGTGTCTATGCTGAGGCAACTAAAAGACCCACCCATGGGGTAATTGTGTAACATGACTTATCAATTAAAAGGGCTGCAGTATCCATAGCTATCTATCTACCTATGTACCTATATATCTATCTATCTATCTGTCTGTCTGTCTGTCTGTCTGTCTGTCTGTCTAGCTGTCTATCTGTCTGTCTATCTGTCTATCTGACTGTCTGTCTATCTATCTATCTACTATCTATCATTCTAAAAAGATAAACAAAAGGAAATAACTATGAAATTTGATGGTATATAAATTCCTATTCACATGAGGATAGTTGTAATATGTCCATGAAAATACTTTATCATATTTAATTAATTTAGTTTTCTGAGGTCTTTTTGAGTTATGAAAAGACTATTCAAAGAAATTCAATAACACTGCCAAGAAAATGTGAACAAAAAGGCTGAAATTGTGCAAAAGATGAGAATAAAGGATCAGTCTTGAAAAAAGTGATATTTAATCAAATTTTCCTGCTGACAATGATGTATAAACCAGAAATTTATTTTTGGAGAATGAGCAGAACGAAATTGAAAATTGATGCAGAATACAGTATGTGTATTGGATAGGTGTACAATTACCCCCAAAGTAATTATACTGTCACATGTGATAGATCTATGTGTAAATTTTAATCACAGACTTTCAGAAAGAATTTTCTGAAGTAAACACCTTTTTTTGCATAGGGATTTAGGTAGCCAATGGTGAGCATGCGCACTGAGGATGTATTTTTCGGTCAGGTCGAGTATGGGGCAGAGCAAAATTTGACAGAAATGACTGAATTTTAATAATGATATCTGCAGTAATTTTTATTTATTAGGTTTGTACTTTCCATTGTAATATATGCGGTTTTCTACAGTGAATACAACAAAAGCCATATTACTGACAAGATGTTAATATTATATCATTGGAAAGTAATAAATCAAAAGGTCAACTGTCATTCTGTTTTCTTAAATCCAAGTAGGCTATAGTGACTCTGGGTACTGCACATGTACTCATAAAAGTATCTAACTATAAAGTTAATATGTATTAAATTAGATTGACCTAGTTATTGAAAGAGATATTTATTTGAAACATACATTAGGCTACAAATGGCATCAATAAATGATTAATGAACCCCCTTGTAAAAAAAGAAAAGTTGTTTCTTTAAATGTTTGCCTAGCAGTGTGGACTCCCACTGTGTACACCCCATTGATTGTGCAGCAGCGAAGAACAATAGAACAGAGGAACCTGATCTCTCCAAAAACATCAAATAAAGCACAGATGTTCTTACCTTCGTTGGTTCATCAAAAGATGGCAAAGGTGCTAAAAACACCAGGCATAAAACAGCTGTCAGTTCCAGGGCTGTGATGATTACAACTATTGGAAAAGCACATCTCACCACTGTTTTGCCATACCTGAAACAATATTATAAAAATATTGTAGCAACATTTAAAATTCAAAACTCAACATAGATTCATCAAGTCCATATCAAGTATTAAAAGTTATAGAAATTATTTCTTGATTCAGAATGCAATATTTCATAATATGGTATGAATTGAATAAACTATATTAATTTTACTTTGCTTTGCTCAGCTTGTCTGGTCTTATCCATGACTTCTTTGTATGGAGTTTAAATTCTAGAATTCTTAGTATTTACATTTATAACATTTTTGGGACCTGGACTTCAAATTAATACACGGCAGATTACTTATAACAATGTATATATTCGTCCTACATTCTTTCTTTTCAAAGAAAAGGTCAACATATAAAACCATCAGTTTGATTAAAAAATGCATGACATTCTCAAAATCTCCAAAAGGTCATAGTCGAGACAAGATGAACAGACATTTTTGGGACGAAGTGGTTTTTAATGAATGGATGAAATACAATAACTAGAATATTGAACAATCCAAATATGTGGACATTATAAAAGATCGTAAGGGAAAAAGAAAATCATAGAGAGAGAAGAAAAAGAGGGGATTTTCTGCACAAAAAAAACAACAAAAAAATGCTTGAAAGGATGATGAAGAGGAAAATGAAATCAAAAGAGCAGTATGCAAAAAGGCACTTAGTAGCTTTGTGTTCTTTGAAGGTTTTGTCACAATATTTCAAGCAGATTGTGTTGCATGAAATGTGATAAATTTATCAAGGTGTGATAAATCTGTCAAGGTGGGACAAACACATTGAATTGTCATGAATACAAACGATTCATGAATACAAGTAATCACAAATAAAAGAAAAGTTCAGCTGTTCAGTTGAACCTCGTTATAAGACCCTCTCACTATTACAACTTCGCAATAAGCAGTAACAAATGTTGGCTAAATAACACTGTCTTATGAAATTGTGTACTTAGACCCATTTGTATTTGTTTACATATGGGTCCTTTGTCACACCTTTACATGTCGTTAAATTTCATTCATTCATTCATTGTAATGAACTACCTTGTAATTTAAGTCCCTTATATCAAGACCTTTGTCTAGTTACCTATCTTTTAATTTATTATGCATATAATAAAGCCAAGTTATAACAATAAATATTTCAAAACGATTAAATTTTTTTAGTCATAAAATACTACTTCGTTAAAAGCGGACCCAACTGTATTTGACTATTAAACACCACCAATAAAATTTATATCTATCAGGAAAAATGTAGGTTTATCATGATAAAAATATATGACTCTATTATGTGATTATTATCCGATTCACATACTCAAATTGCCAAGAAATCTGCAAGTTGCTTTCCAAGTTTCATCCTGCACGTGCTCAAATGTCAAATTTTATATTTTTATTAACGGTGTAAATCGTGTAGAATCGGATGACAATGTTGCTTTAAAAGCTTATAAAAGGCAATCACATCAAATGAAGCCACATATGAGAAATTTGTTCGAAGATCTTTAATTATAAGCCATTTATGACAAATTTCAAAGGGGATGCCATTAATATGACCATCTAATGATTTGGGCGACATAACAATAGATAAAACGGATGATAAAAATAATGACTTAACACGAAAAGAGTTGAAAATATAAATATTTTACATGGCGAGGTTCTTATTAGAAATTGTAAGATTGGAATATTGGTATATTTTGAAAATATGTTTGTGAATTGTAACACGTTCATTTATAAGACGAATTGGTTCAACCAAATAACATAAATTATTTTTACCTCACAATTAAGACCACCTCACAAAATTCAGTTAGGGTCAAGAGTAAACTCAATGTCAATGTCAAGGTATATGTAGACAATTCAGATTCTACTTCTCTCACAGAAAACAGACACATTGTCACACGATTTACAGATGATTGTCACACGTATTACGCGTCACGTGATGTGAAAAAAATGCACTGAATGATGTAACATTGTTTTGAGCAAGAGCAATGACCTTATTGATCTTTGTTGCATTGTTTTGCCTGTCTCTGTTTTTTTAACACATCTCCCATACGACTGCAGCGTGCTGTTCGTGTTGTTTCATTCTTTTCAATTTTTTTTTCTCATTTTCTTGTTAAATCTGCAAGTTTTTTCCTTTTATCTCATGGGATTAAGACCGTCTTTCATCTCCATGAATTTCATTTCTGAAGCATCAACAGTGTCTGAGAAGAAAAAAGCCTTTTGTGAGCCCTCATCTAAATCAGTGCACATGGGGATATACACTCAGAATGTGCCATTGCTACAAAAATAATGGGGGGTCTCCTATATAGCTCGAATTCGCCGCTCATAATAAGTCATTACTTTTGCAGCATATCATATATATAAAAAAGAAAGGAAAAAAAAAAAAAAAAAAAAAGGGACATTGTGAATTCATGATACGGTTGGTTTTAGTTAAATCACTTTTCTTAAGAACGATGTTCTGCCTATACTTTTCTTAGTCCCTTAGTCCATATACTTACACGTATATGTATTTTGAACAAAGATATTATTGGGAAATATGAATTCTGAGATGGTTGGTGTCTCGTAGTTGGAGTTTATGTTGGGGCAAGTGAAAGACCCCACCTTCAGACCTTTTTAGCATTGAGACAATACAAAACAAATTTGTTCAGCTTTTATATGACTTCACATTGACCATCTACCAGTGGCAGACGTCACGATGAGATGGTAAGGTGTACTATCAAAATTCCTGTGACCATGTACTTCATGGTGGGTTCTTACAGGAAAACCACACTGGCTACTCAAAGCCGGATGTAATAATTTTCCAGTGGTGTATAGATGTAACCTGACTGTTAGTTAGGAGTAGACAGAAGCAGCTGGCTTTAGCCAGTTATAGCTGTCTAGAGTCGACCATATTTTATGAAAGTAACTGTACGTCGCCGATTTGTGATAAATTTTTGGCCATAACTCCGTCAATTCTTGTCCGATTTTCAAAATGTAAACTTCATTATGTAGCTCAATTCATAGCTAATAGAATATGGGTTTCGGCGGTACTGGTATAGTCCTTATTTGGAAATAGCAACGTCATAAATACATGTCATTCAGTGTGGTATGAAATGCAGATCACCTGGCTCGTATCACCCGCTATTTCACGTGATATGGCTGCAATTGGGGAATAATTTGCCCGCCCCAGCATAGCAATTGAATACAAGACACTATCGAATGAAACAGCACAGTACCAACCTTGCATGCCAGCAGTTTCTAGTCCTGCCAGTGCACTGTACTGTAATGAACTGCCCCCAAATGAAGATTAAGTACAGAGGTCATGCAGTGGATACCAATTAAGCAGACCACCGGCATGCAATACATTGCCTTTCCGTGTCTTAATTTAAGGTCTCAAATTGAGCAAGATCCCCCGTTGGATCTCAGTTTGATAAATGCACCAGGGGTGAAGGTCGAGTTAGCAGAATTTCCAAGACTGAACGACGAATTTCTAAGACTACAGACTCACAGAGCACTGAGTGTTTTTTCATGAATATTACTGCCATGATTAAGGTTTTCATTGTTAATTGAAACCAAATGTTTTGCAATTATGTATCTATACACCAATTTATATTAAAATGTGTACTAATTAGTACGAATAAAGATGGTAATAATAATTGCACTCAAGTCTAGATTGATATAGTTTAGCAAAATCACTTGTGTAATTGGTGGAGAGGACTTTTGTTCGACAGGTAGGGCACCTGAATCAACTCATCTGGGTTAAGCTGCTCAATGAAGTGTGACCGGACACCTGCAGCAGAGATGAAGAGCATGGCGTCCTACCTCTTGATAGCCAATAAAGTTAAATATAAGACTTAACCTACCAAACCAATTTACCTGTAATTAACCTGTGTCAACTAAGTTCATGAAATGGCCGCAACTTCAGGATTACCACAGGGTGAATGTGTAACACGGTGTTCTGAGCAGCATTATAATCTCTTCATTACGCCTGCCCCAGGCAGCTGGTCATACAATGCAATGCACGCAGAAGGGGTTTTTCAGTTAAGACTAGACAATGCCAAACGATGCCAATTGAACAATCCTGCACAATTTTACACAATTCCTCAATTTTACATCTAATTCTTAAGGCATGAACGGGGGAGGAGGGTAATCCTGGTCAGTCACACTTGACTGGACAATTGCTGTTCTCATTGACTAACTTGACCAACCACCTTTAATTGGCCGTAACTGCCTACTATTGATTTTTTAACATCGACTATCAGAATTCAGAATCCTGCGGATTAGTAAGTCAGTATTACAAGCTTTCTTAGACATTTTTGACTGACCAAGCTTCAGCCAGTTACCCCGCAATACATGAGATATTCAGTAAAGCAGACTCTTGAACATATAAATATATCACAGATATTATTCCATAAAGTACAGGGCACCATTAAGAATCCAAACATGACCATAGTTATTATACATTATAATACATGTATAGGACCTCATGGTAATCTTCCTTGATTATTTGAAGCAAAAATATCCAAAAGGCACAAATATTATAGAAGTGGAATTCAACCAGAATTTCTGGAATCCTTAACATTTTAATTACTCTTTAGAACAGACATCAATAAAGTTTACAGTCATAATAGTAGACCCTGCCTGTTGTCTTAGAAATGAACTGCAATGAGTTTCCTTATTAGTTGTCTTGCAATTTAACCTTACAAAGTTTTTACAGTAAAATACTAATATTATGCTGCCTGCTACCGTAATCTTTTACAGCAAAATGCCGCGAATCTGTCTTATGGCATTGTACTATAATATTTACAGCTAACGCAAACAAAAAGGCATTATACCGTAGTTTATACAGTGAATTGCTGTGAAATACACCAAATCCACCATACAGCATGTCACTGTAAAAAACACAGGAAATTTTTTGCAGTGGGTCTTTTCGATTTCAAATAAATTATAATTTGTCTTACATATTTCCCTCATTCATATCAATATAATATCAGCCAAGTAAAAGAAAAAAGTTCACGATATACTACAGAATTATATACTCAAAAGGTGTTTTGATGATAACCAATTCAATATAACTAGTAAAATCTAGTTATTTAGAACACTAAACACCTAAGTTATTCACTTCTACTTAACAGTCAAACTTTTGAGAAATTCAATGATGAGGATGATTTTAGAATAAATTGCTGCTTGAAACGATGCAGGCATCAGTCTGTTTTCAGACATTTTCTCAAGTTCTTCCTAAAAATGTAATTAACAGTTAAGAAACTATTGAGACAGTGAATCTAAAGGGAAATAACAATTATTGGAATTTCTAGAAAGATGCATAATTAGTGCAGAATTAGTAACCAACATGCGACTGCAGTGTTTTTGTCTGCCTCTTGAATGTGAAAACCAACAGAAAAATATCTTCACTTTCAGCAAAACTTAGAATTAAAGAGTAACTACAGAGCTTTAATGGGTAGAATGGGGAAGAATACTTGAGCATGGCTTATTCAAGAAGAAAAGAAGAAGATGATGATGAAGAAGAAGCAGAGGAAGAAAAAAAGAAACAGAAGAAAAGAAGAACAAAGAAGCAGAAGAGAAGAAAAAGGAAAGAAGGGGAAAGAAAATAACAAGAGAAGAAGAAGAAGTAGAACAAAGAAGAAAACGAAGAACTTTATGACAAAGAAGAAGATAAAGAAGAAGACAAAGAAGAAGCAGAAGGGGAAAATAGGAAGAGGAGGAGGAGGCACAAAAATATCTACACTCTCTGCTGTAAGCTCCCAGGGAGTTGAGAAAGGCTCAAGCTTGAACAGGCCGGCCAATGTTTGGACGGCATTAAATATAATACAGAAATGAATACACGATTTTAGTTGATGTGTTATTGTATTTTATGCCCTTTGAAATGATAGCATTTAATATGTAATGGTTTAGTTATCGTCATGTCATCGCAAATACCTCTCTCATCATTTTTATATACTATGTAATTTTCATTGTCGGTCACAAGCATTCTGCATATAAATGTTGATGTTCTACTTGAACCGACTATAAATAGACTTCTACTTACTTAATAAATAGACGCCAGCCATGGGCCGTTATTCACTCAGAAACTGGGATGAACTAGTTATCCTAGGTTACATCATTGCTTTATAAAATCTCATACCAACGAAACAGCTGGGGCTAACATGAAACCTTATCAGCATAATACAACACAACGTTTGTCAACTCATTATTTACATCAACATTACAGATGCTCATATGCACCGATTGAACTGCAACTAATATTGCCAACTATATGCAGGGTAGCCAAGAGATGCTGCTGTTATATGCAACACTGCAACACTACATCAGTATTGCGTTTAATTCCATCCCTGTAAGTGCTTTTGTAGAATTTGAGATCACTGTAAACTATGATAATAACAAGATGATAATCGTGCAAGTATAATCTTTATCATAGACACTCGCAGTAAATTGAAATACTTGTGCAAAAGCTGCGTTTCAAGTGACCCAATCAGCTTTTTTGTTGTAGGAATAGTAGACACACCTTGGACGGAAAATCCATCAGGATGGAGAATGCCAACATATAGACCACAGCAAAGGCCAATTCATGGAGGCTTTGCATTTCTTAAACACAGAAAGCAGAAAAATCTTTATGGGATCAATGTAGAACCGTACACCGCATAATGATGACATGAATGGTTGAATAGCCAGGCAAAGATTGAGCAAAAAGAAATGACCCTTGGCGAGGAATTCTTAAGGTGGCTTTTTTTTTTTCTTTTTTTTTTTATACGATTCTTTGGTGTGCACTTGTCTTTACAAGGGTTCTATGAATGGGGAGTAGAAGAGAGTGGTGCCAGAATAGCTGTGGATAGACAATGCTAGAAAAGGAGGAGGAGGAAGAGGAGAAGGAAGAGGAGAAGGAAGAGGAGGAAGAAGTATAAGAAGAAGAGGAAGGAAAGAGGAGAAGGAAGAGGAGGAGGAGGAGGAGGAGGCATGTGGGATGATTATAGGCAAAGAGAACTTTATATAATATAAACTGCAACTGAGCTGGTTGTAGTTCTCATTGGATTGGGCAATACCTTGTTCTCTATGTCAAAGCTGAGGCTAAAAGACATCACCCATGTAAATGAGTATCTCAGACATATATAGCAGGCAAACATGCAGAAGAAGAAGAAGAAGAAGAAGAAGAAGAGGAAGAGGAAGAAGAAGAAGAGGAATAATAATAATAAGAAGTAGTTGTTGAAGAAGTTCAAGAAGAAGGTCAAGAAGTAAAAGAGGAAGAAGCAGAAGAAGAAAAGTTCAAGAAGAATAAGAAAAAAAAATAATAAGAAAAATAACCAGTAGAAGAGGAGGAAGAAGAAGAAGGAGTAGTTGTTGTTGACGAAGAAGAAGAAGTTCAAGAAGAAGAATAATAAGAAGAATATGATGATGATGATGAAGAAGAAGAAGAAGTGTGTTCTTCCACCTGGACCTTCTGATTTTACCAAGCTAGTCTATATTCTACAGGTCATTCTGTATAAGCTGGTTACTTATAAGGATCTAGTAGAGTCAGGTATGTCATAGACAGTTCTAACAGACACTACTCGCAATTTTCCAATCATATAGAACTGTCATCTCTCTCTTTATTCTAAGCTTGTACTCTGTACATATAGATGTGTCTGTCATTCATACTTATCTGTCCTATGGAAAACAACTTCCTTATAGAGTAGTTGCCAAAGTTGGCAGTGAGAGTTGATCATAACATTAGAGGCGCGCAATCAATGATGGACATCAAAAGCTTAATTGTGCATGGAATAGGCTCACTACAGCAGCAGCAGCAGCAGCAGCAGCAGCAGCAACAGCAGCAGCAAGATGGGCCTACATAGGATGCCTGGTAGGGGAGCTGTCCCTTAATATCTCCTGTCGCTGAAGAACATTGATTCTAAATGACGTCCTCATATACAGCGTGAAACGAGGCATCAAAGTGGCTTGTTGCTATGACAAACCTGCCACTTGCAGAGCTTGTTTAATGCTCACTATATTAACAGAGATGATCCTGAGAGATTCGTGAGTTTTTCAACCTTGTTCCCACCAGGCTTTTGCACTTTAAAAGAGTATCAAATTTGACAGAAAAATTGCAGAGAAGCACATTTGGAAACCCATAATTACTCACAAATATGGCTACCTGCTAAATAAGCCAGACCTAGTTGAGTTACCGCTTATAACCAATAATCTCACTATTAAGACCACACTGGTGATATATTTGCTGGACTAAAGGGTGAAGTGATCCCAGCAGACAGTTAAGACGGAATGATTATGAATTGAACAGTTGGGTCGAAATATTGGTGCCCTGGCCTTGTGGTTAAGGTGCTCGCCTTCAAACCGAAAGGTTGTAGGTTCGAGCCCTCATGATGGCATGGAGGAACTGAGCAGATCCTCCGTAACTCTTAGCTCCACTCCACCCAGTGATGCCAATTGTAAGTGCCTAACCCCTGTGTAATGGGCTGTATACTCCCCTGGGAGTTGAGAAAGGCTCAAGCTTGAACCGGCCTGCCAAGGATGTTATAGCAAAGTCGGTGAGACTGCTTGGATGGTGACAACACGGACTATAAACTGCATTTACATTTTTTTTACATCTAACCTTCAAGGTGGTCTTAATAATGACTTATGACTAATGAGGTGGTCTTAAGTTGATGAAATTTACCTCACGATTAAGACCACCCATATAGCAAGACAGATTGGGAATTGTTGGAACAACATGAAACAAGTTCATCAAGCATATACACACGTGTGCCCATAGATAATAATTGATGGTTTATCCCAATACCAAATTACACCATTCAAAAGTCTGCAAGAATGCATAATGACCAGATTATTGGATGGTTTTGCAATAAAAAGACCCTGTCACTTTAATAAACAAATCATGAAGACTGCATCAATATTCCACAAAATTGGGGACCATTAAGGTCATTTTGGCCATGACCAAAGATACCCCACACTAAGCTTCAGAAGGCTGAAATATTAAATTATCTTTGGCTCTACCGAGAAATACTTAAAGAGTTCAAATTAGCTAAGAACCAATTTGATCTATGAGACATTCTCTACAAAATACATACATTCCAAGTTACTGGCATTTATACAGCAACTGCTAAGTCATTGAAAACCACATGCCTTAAAGCTAGCCTGACACATGGAGTCTCTAGTGACTCCATGCCTGACAGTAGTCCCGTCATTTTTCGTGGTATTTTGCAACAGGTTCAATAAATATTGTCTGGACAGCATACACACATCAGTGCCATTTCACAAATTTTTAAGAAGCAGAAGTTGAAATTGCCAATTCACTGCATGAAAAAGATGATAGTGGAAGAAACCCAGCATGTCAAGATTAGTAATAGTGTGTGCACTCATTATTTTTCAGTACCAAGCACATGCAGGTGCGTAAGAATGCCGTAAAACCGCGTGCACATATAATCCCACAAAAAATATAAAGACTGCTGCATGGCCCTCATTCTGCGAACTCCAACGCAAATGAGGGCCATGCTTGCTTGGCTACTCTAAATCAGCATAGACTGCATCGATGGTCATGGTTGTTATTTTTGGGAAGCCAATAGGTCACGTATCTCATTTAAGCCAAAATAAGTTACCTATATTAAGCAAAGTCTGAATGAGAATCCACAAAATCCCTTCTTTCATAGGCGGCCAAAGTTACCCCGAGGTAAAAAAGATACCCCCGTTTATGGTATGTATTGAGTTTTGAGTCTGTATCAAATGCACAAACTTAACCCATAACTGTCACGAGCATATTGTCTTTGTGTTTTAATTTTCTAATGACAATGACACTATTAAAAACTAAAAATCGACTTTGAGTGAGGCCGTTCAAGCATGAGCCTTTCACAATTTCCTAAGGCGAATACAGCTGAGCTTTTACAGTGTTAGCGCACCAGGCTAATTAAGCACTCTTGTGGAGCAGTGGTTCTAGGATGATCCTCACTTCAGTTGCAACCTGTACCTGGCTGTGGTCTAAACAGACTAAACACCGTTGGCTGTCACCACACAGCCCAGCGACCTAATCATGTACATGTTTGGCTCGTTTACTCATCTAAAGTAAATTAATCAATTTCTCTTATAGTCTATAGGCTGGCTTATGGTGGTAAAGGTCTAACAACGAAATTACAGAATAATTAGATGTTCATGTGCTGAGTTTACGCAATTCTTGTTCTGACAAGGAGGCAATTCAGTAAAATTGCCTACAAAAAATATGTATCCATTTCTCTTGTATTTTTTAAGTCAATACACAGCCTATCGGCTACATAGTTTAACCTTGTTTAACTAGGTAAACTAGCAAAACGTTTCCATAATTAGGTCGCTAGGCTTATAGGTGACATGCACACAGTGTGAAGCCAGCTGCTTCTGTCCACTTCTATAGTTAATAATCGGCTTACATATATCACCAGATAAATATAAACCTTGGTAAAAGTAAGAAATTAATCTAATATATCATAAATATGTACTTTGAGATCTGGTTTTGAGTAGCCAGCTATGACAGCTGTGTCTTGTTTCATGTTGGTTATCTGGGCAATTTAACTCATTGGAGAAGTTTTAATGGTGAGGCTGTCCTGTAATCACAATATACCTTGTGAAGTATATCTTAACTATAATACAGGACTTCAAAGAATTAATTGGACCTATTGCACATAGAGATGGGAAGAGCATTCACCTAATTATTATTCCACAAAGAATCCTCATTAACGAAATAATGTTCTTGTTATGTCCTTGTATACATCAAATCCCACCAAAGGGCCACGAGATCTTCGGGTAAAAGATACAGTAATAACGACATCGATATCCTTGCAATTGCAATATCGAAGTTTTGGTATCGAACATCAGAACAATCGCCAAACTAGAGCCAAACCAATAATATTTTGGATATAATTATACATTCCATATGGTTAACAGAAACATAGCACTGCCTAAAACTGTGGGACCTCGTCATAAGATAACTTCGTTATTAAGAAACTCCTCAATTAGGACCACTATATTGGGAGCTAAATCATTATATTCTCACTTGAAACTAATACCACCTCACTATTAAGACCAACAGCACAGTATAGAATCCCATCTTCCAAGACTACCCTATTAAGACCACCTCGCCATTCCGACTACCAATATCATGAATATTGGGCTCTGTTGTAGGTTCTATTTGTCATTGTATCCTGTACCTGTCTATTAAGACCACCTCAACATTAAAGTCAGTACATCTATCTATCTGTCTATCTGTCTATCAATTTGTCTATCTGTCTGTCTGTCTATCTATCTATCTATCTATCTATCTATCTATCTGTCTATCTATCTATCTATTTGTCTGTCTGTCTGCCTGTCTATCTATCTATCTATCTGTCTATCTGTCTGTTGTCTATCTATCTGTATATCTGTCTATCTGTCTGTTGTTTATCTATCTATCTATCTATCTATCGATCTGTCTATCTATCTATCGATCTGTCTATCTATCTATCGATCTATCTGTCTGTCTGTCTGTCTGACTAGCTGTCTGCCTGTCTGTCTATCTGTCTACCTATCTATCCATCTATCTATCTGTCTGTCTGTCTGTCTGTCTGTCTAGCTGTCTATTTGTCTAGCTGTTTGTCCAGTTGTCGGTCTGTCTGTCCAGACTTTTCATTCTAACTGAAACAAAATTATGTAGCAAACTGACTCAACCGGTCTAATACACTATATAACCTTGGCATTTACAAATGTCTGTCAAATGAATGAGAAATATCTAACGGTTATTCCACGAAATTTCTAGGATAATGTGCCATTCTTCTAGGAGCTTAGGTGACCATAAATTCCAATTTGGCATATGATCACCACTTTGCCACTGACAAAGGTTATCTCTGTGAAGTTAACACAGCTCGAAAGACTTCAATGCCACACAGAAACCTATGGCTAGGTAGAAATGAATTACATTGACAATACATTGACTATATTACATATCATAGAGTCAGCTACCTCGGTAATACCTGAGTATGGCAGATATGAATTAATTCCAATACAGACGTATGATACAATGCCTAAGTAATGGAAATATTCCCTAGTGATGCCCATACTATAAATCTTCCTAAAGTGATGAAAAATTGTTTTGCAGACATGAGGATTTTATTGGCAGAAATTGCATAATTGGTTATCCTGTGCACCAAACTGGGCCAATGTTACATGAATACTTTTGACTAATTATAATTAATAACTGACTAACCTGTCATTCAAAACAGCTATGGCATTTATATTCTATCATAATAGACACAGTCAAAATGTCTATAGTCATAATTATAGTCCAAAATGTGAAAATGTTTAAAAATCAGTGTTTCTTTTATTAACAGCCTAGTAAGAGTTTCGTAATTCGAAAAAAAAAAAATAAAATAAAATAACAATTCTGTCATATAATAAACTGTACTAAAATTAATACCAGTTATTAATATTATTCTTATACTGAATATATTAATTTATCTCATGCCTTATTAACTAAAAACATGATATCATCTGTCGTAAAGTAATATGGGCCCAAATCTGCAAATCGTGAATATTCAATAGACATTACCATAAAAAGAAACAATATATTCAATCCTTGCCTAATCCTCTTACAGAAATTTGCTTACAAAGCATTGTCAATGCATAATGCCTCAGTAGGCATGTGGCTGTATGCCATACCCAACAATGCATACACTTACAATTGCATACTGAATGAAGCACGGTTGTCACAATATTAATGTTATAGCTTGTGAATCTGAATGCCTAATACACAGATGGATGTTAGTGAATAATAAGAAATGAGTTTTTGTAGTAAATATTTTGTGTGTTTGTGGACTGTAGATTTTGGCATTATGGCAATACAGTTTAATTCACAAATAAATAGAAAAAAAATTATAGAAAATAAATGAATTGATGAATAACAGATAAATAAATAATCTAAAGCCCCGTTCCCACATAGCCGAGTTTGTCGTAGTCAACTCGTAGTATTACGTAACGGCCAAAATTCGAGGAGTTGGCGACGAATTCTGGCGGAAAAAGTGACTCGGCGGGTTACTCGCCGAGTTACTCGGCGGGTTCGGCGGGTGACTCGGCGGGTGACTCGCCGAGTTGTAGGAGTGACTCGCCGGGTGAAGCAAGGTAGCTACGACAGCGACGAGTCACCCGTCGAATGATAGGCCGACGCCAGCCTACCTGCATTCTCAGATGCATATCTCGCTTAATATTTGGTCTATTTTCGATCCGAAAAAACCTTTGGAGTCACTATGAATTATACTACAAAACAATCTTTATTTGACGAAAATCGGACTAATATTAAGGGAGCAGTAGCTTTTTAAAGAAGCGCTCAGCTTTCTGCATTAATACAGTCTGGGCGCGGACGCTTCAGGGAGCACCAGTATAAGTAAATTAAATATAGCAAATAAAATCACAGATCAAATCACAAATACTAATTACAATATCAATATTAGATTTAAATTTTACAAAATATACACAAATTTATACTGATCATAATATCACAATAAGATTCAAATTAACACAAAAAGATAAGAAAGTTATACAAATATAATCATTGCCTGGTAATTACAATAAAATATATTGCTTTTAATTAATGAAAGCAATTACATATTTTTGTAATTGTGAATGACAATCAAGACAATGTCATATTACTGTGTCATCTTTGAACAAACCATGAAATGACAGGTCAAAGAACCCCAATTTAGGCAATTAGGCAATTGACACATGTATTGAATTTGCTGTATTCTCTACACCCATTCTTTGTATCATTCAAAATGCTAATAGCAATTGACATAACAGTCATGGCAGTTGGCAGAATGAGTAGAAATGAATTGCAATAAAGCTCATCCAAACAATGTATATAAAATGGTCAAAAATATTGACTACACCATTCAAGTCAGGGCCATACACAGAGCACCTTGCCGCCGCCAGACTACCTGCCTTCTCAGACGAATATCTCGCTTAATATTTGGTCTATTTTCAATCTGAAAATCTGTGTGGAATAAGTATGAACTCGACTATAATTCAATATTTATTTGACGAAAATCGGAATAATATAAATGGAGCAGCAGCCGCCGCCAGACAACCGCCTTCTCAGACGAATATCTCGCTTAATATTTGGTATATTTTCGATCCAAAAACACGTATGGAATCAGTGTGAACTATACTAAAATGCAGTCTTATTTGACGAGAATCGGACTAATATTAGGGGAGCAGCAGCCTTTTAAAGTAGCGCTCAGCCTTACCTGCATTGATACAGTCCGGGCGCGGACGTCTGCGAGAGCACCACTGTTTGCCTCCGCCAACCTAGCTACATTCTCAGACGAATATCTCGCTTAATATTTGGTCTATTTTCAATCCGAAAATACCTATGGAGTCACTATGAATTATACTACAAAACAATCTTTATTTGACGAAAATCGGCATCTTAAAGCTGTTTATTGTCAAAAGAAAGAAAATGCATATAAGAGAGATGAATTTAACCAAGATATAAAAAAAACAAAATAATAATAAAAATAAAAAAGAAAGAAAGAAATTTAAGCAAGGAAGGAAGACAAAGTCCCACTCACCATGAAACTGTTGGATCAGTGTTGTCAAAATCAGGGGGTTCACTGGGTGTCGATTGAGAAGCTATTACAGGTCGACCAATTGGCATGTCTTCAGTGGGGCTGGCCTGGTCATCATCACTGGACACTATGTGACCATTCTCAGTGGTAGAGGGGGTGGTGGGGATATTCCGTGGTGGGGGCATGGGTACCCAAGGGTTTGGTTCACTGTGGTCACCTAAAGACTTAGGTCTAGCCACCATTCTTCTGTCCAAACTAGAGGTTGTCAACACTGCTCTAGTGCCCCTACAGTTATCAGCCGGTCCTATGACGTTGAAAGTCGTTAAAGGTGCGCGTTCTGACGTAACATTACGTTGCCTAGGGAGCGTCACACTACCCTCTAACATCCCAAAGAGACCCCTTGTGGATTCCCTTGTTCCGTTAGGGGTATCTGCCCCCTCCCCAAAAGGTTCCATGAGCTCAGGGGGTGGAGGGGGCAAGGCATCCGGGTCATCCACCAGAGAGTCGTCTGAGTGTGACGTCATGACGTCTTTTGTAGTGTGGACGTGCCACGCCCCTTTTTTGATCACGTCATCAAATTTTATACCATCCTGAAAAACGAAATAAGAAAATCAATAAACTACATAATAACTGTATGTATGTCATCGATCATTCATTAGTTTAACATCCTCATTCAAACTATGTAATCGAGGTATCATGTAAATATATACGAATTCATCATGTTTTGCGTGTGTCTGGACATGAATATTGATCTAATCCCATACAAGCTATATCTCACATGTATTGAAAAACTAAAATAAGAGCTGTTTCATATATATGTATTCCGTTTGATAATTCAATGATTTTAATAATGAGATGATCTGACATCAACAATTTGCTTTTAAAAACGAAATCTGCACTGCAGGAGTGTATGTTGAATGTGTATGTTGGATGGCAGGGAGTGTATGATAGATGGCTGCAGTGTATGTTGGATGGCACCAGTGTATGTTGTACAGTGAGTGGAGAATATAAGCAATGGTCGATGGTGTATAATCGAACACAGTTTTGTGGGATTTGGAAAAATTATTGGCCTCAGTTTTGCCTCAGCCAATAATTTTCCTCATCCCACACAACTCAATGTTATACTGTCATATTTGTAGCTGATGAATAGAAACATACATTGTATATTAAGTCAGCATTGATGTAACTGCTCCCCTGAAAACGCATCAGTGCTGTCATTTTCTTAAGCAAAAACAATCACGGAAGATTGCATATATGTCTGCACCTAGAATTCCTGTCTAATTAAAGCAGACTGTCGTTATAATGACATTGTCTCACTGCATTCTAATCAACGTCTATCACGATGTTGTTTTGTTGATGATGTGAGTTCATTGTTCTTGGAAAAATTCCCCAGCAAGGAAACAAAAATAATTGATTACGTGACAATGGAACAATAGAACAAACAATGCAACAGCAATTATATATAACCGACCAAAGAGAAGTATATATATCGTAGATATATATATATATACACATAGAACATAATTTTCTAAATTCTTGGAAGAACAGTAAACTCAAATTCCATAAAAGTAGTATATACAATTTAACAAAAGATGTTTCATAAAGTTTTACATTTCACATGTAAGAGTTTCTGTCTAATCCATCTCTGGGATTCATTTCATAGAAAAGCATGAATTATTCTTGCCATCTATACATTGTATGCATAAATGCTTTATATGCACCTGTTATCATATTTCATATTTCAGCATGTGATTCCACGTGTTTCACACAGCAATAGCATAATATGCAAAACAGCATAATATCTGCAGTCTAACCTCACAATTAAGACCACCCTTAATTAAGGCTTGAACAGCATTGAAGTGGCCTTAATATTGAGTTGTCTAATAATGAAAATTGTTCCTAATACTTTAATAACAGTTAGGTCTCAGTTAAGTTCTCTTAAAGTCGAAGTTCTCTTAAATCTGATGGTCATGTTGTTGGTGTTTCAATAACATATTCATGCAATAATTATTATGTAGATATCCAAAATAATCCTAGATCCTTGTACAAAGTACAAAGTACAAAGTACACAATCTAATTAACGAGGAGTTGACACGATAATTACTGATAGGCAAACATGGCAATATGAGATAATCTGACGATTTGCTGACACACTGGGAGCCTAAATTGACTACCAAGTCATTTGACAAACTTTCTGTATAATAATATTCCTTATAGAGAGCGCCGGCAATTCAGTCCACTATGTAACTTGTAAGAAATACGTTTTGTATTTTCCCCCCTTAGGTACAATCTCGTTCGGAAATCGGTCCACAAAACAGTGTCGCTAAATAAACATGACAGTTATTAGGGACCTATATTTTTCAGCAGCATATTTAGCTGGTAAACACAATTTCATCATTGGATCACTCTTTAAAATAGTACCACAAACTGCACAGGTCAGTTAACTGTATCTTAGATTAGATTAGATTAGATTGAATTAAAATAGTACCACAGACTGCACAGGTCAGTTAACTGTATCTAAGATTAGATTAGATTAGATTAAATTAAAATAGTACCACAGACTGCACAGGTCATTTAACTGCATCTAAGATGAGATTAGATTAGGTTTAAAAAAATATTTGAGATGCATATTCCTTCTTTGATTTTATAATTTTTCAATTCAATTCACTTACAATTCTATTCAATTCTATTCGCTTTACACAATGTTCAATTCATATTTAGTTCCTTGATACTCAAGTAGTTAATTAGCAGCCAAATCATCGTTCATAAGGAAACAGCTCTTATATTTCTGATGTAGTCTTTGCCTCTACACACAAAATCTCTGACAGCAGTGACCGCAGCAATTTGACCGCACTGGGCTCTGCAGGACTGCAGGACCAATCCTTTGGGATGATCTTTTCCCAGCTGGTTGAGTGTAACCAGATTACATAATTCTATAACAGGCTTGCTTGGCCAGCAGGCTGACCACTTGCAAGTGTTTCTTTGACCACAAGTCCTTAGGAAGCGTCTTGCTTCCATAATACATGACTTTGGTTGGCCTTAAAAGATGGATGATGCGCACGAAGGTGCAAGGTTACTCCAGCTGAGATTAAAACACGATAATGCACTTGCTCACTCAGGTTTCCGCCATAAAACGTGATTAGTGCCCCACGAGTCATCACCCTGTGCAAAACCCTCAGTAGTTGGCAGTGACAGCATCTTTAAAAGATGCAGATGATGTGAGAAGTTGCAGAAGCAACAATAAAAACAAAATTTACAACAATGAAACAATTTGAATGCGATTACAGCACCACTATTCTTCACCATTGCAGGATCATATATACCTGCAGTCAGTTTCACGATGCTATCTGCCAATAAATGGTACTGTCTGGTTATAGCTGGCTACTCAAAGCCAGATCTAAAAGTACACGCAGCACCATTTGGATAAGTTAAGAATTAGGCATATTCGTCATATGTTGTTGAAAGGATTCATGCCTATTGCACATACATATTTATGACATATTAGATAATTTGTTTACCCTAAAGTTTTGACAAGTTTTATATTTTTCAGTGGTGGGTAAGCTGACTGTAAGCTGGGAGTAGGCAGAAGCAGCTGGCTTTTGCTACAACAATGAAAACAATAAAAGACAACATAAAGGTCATGAAAAGGAGCATAGGCAACAACAAAAACAATATATACAACAATGAAAACAATGACCATGGAAACAACAACTAAGACAACAATGACTAAAAAACAACAATGACAACGAAAACCCCCTCCCCCAAAAATATCAAAAACTGCCATAAAAAATACGAACTCCGAGTGGATGATTTAACAATTTTCAAAATTATCACATTAACAGGTAATTAACACACCTGCTGCCTGTCTCCAGCAACATCCAGAGTTAATTACTTATCAATTTTCAAGCTCTTCTGAAATTTCCTAGAAAATGATGTGGAAAGATATGTATGCTAATAAGCTAATAAGTTGTTCAAATCCGATTAGACATTTTACAGAAGCCATATTTTACTGCAAGTTAAGTTAATGCTGAAAATCCGGAGATATGTAGAAATTTCATATTCGATGTTCCAATCCAATGAAATATTGGAAAGCCAATAATGCAGAAAGTGACTTGTCCTAACTTTATAATTGTGATAAACGGACAGTTCTTAGCAGCAGTAAAATGCTAGTGATGAATGGATATCTCGAATGATGCTATTAGCTGTCTCCATAAAATTCTGAATATGGCTAATGTAGTTTAAAAAGGGATGAAATGGGATGATATGCAGTCTTGTCACATGCCTTGGGCACATGTATTTCAGGCTTGGTAGGGCATCTATTGCTGAAAATGATGAGTAACAACAACAGCAGCAGCAGCAGCAGCAACAGCAGCAGCAGCAGCAAGACCTCATAAAACTCTCATCTCAATTGCTCAATTTAGTCATCATTCAAACCAACAACTGCAGCATCCTTGAAGAACTGATGCGGAAACTGACAGCTCTACATCTTAATAATCCTCATGGCCAGTCACGACTTGAGGCGCATCTGTAAACAGCCACAAGAAATTGGAAGTGGAAGGAACGGTTATGTAGGGGTAAAATGCCCGATAGAACAATTTGATTTTTTTTTTTCATCTGTGAATATTAATGGACAAATCTTTGTGAAAAAAGTGCAACAACAATATCCCAACATTTTATGTTTTGCAAAGAACGAACAAAGCAATAAACAAAAATTAAAATGCCTCAAGAAAAAAAAGATGCACTAACTCCTCATAAAAGTGATGGTTTGCACATTTTCGTTGTAAAAGCAAGTAATTAAGCTGTGAGAAGGTAAGTTCGTCTTTTCCCCTAAAGATGGCGTCTTTTTAACTTACTTGCCTCAGTAAAATTACAGAACACAGTACCCTGCTTTTGTATGACCCATGGCACTTGTACAGAACTTCATTCTTGCCCATTTAATTTACCCCATCATAATGAACATTTTTCACCAGTTGTGGTCTTAAAGGATTCCACTGTAGTGTGTGGGGATTTTGGCCTAATGGTTAAGATGTTGGTCTCACACACGCACAGTCATGGATTCAAACCCAGCCACGGCATGGACGCACTGGGCAGATTCTCCTTGAACCACTGCTTCACTTCACCCAGGTACAAATGGGTACTTGGCTATAGGCAGTGATGGCTGTTGTAGAATGATTAGCCTTTGTGCGCTGACTATGGCTGCATCTAGGTCTACTTACTCCCCAGGGAGTCGAGAAAGGCTCAGGCTTGAACAGGTAGAGTCAGTAGAGACTGCAGTGCTTGATCAGTAAAACAGACTGTAAACAATACATTTTCATGATAGTTATTGTCTGCAGATGGTCACAATAACAGGCCACCTGGTCATGTTCTTTCTTCATTGTTCCACACAGTTTCCAAAGTGCTTAAGGTTGCAACACAGGAATTCCACAAAAGACCCAGAGCTTTTGTGTGTAATCCCAGCTAAAGACAGCCAAATCACAGGGTAATAGCTACCCCTAGGCATGGGCTTTAAAGGCAATTTAAATGTATGAGAGCAGATTTCAGGCTATAGCCTCAAGATATTGATGCTTAATATCACTTTTGTGTTTGGATATCTCACATATAATTGTAGCCATATTTCCTAACGAAGCATTGTTAAGTAATTTACAATGTTATAAATATAAACTAGGTCATCTTTTACGTTCTGGTGGGTTTTTGAATATTTATAATATTGTCACAATGCTACTGGTCTGAATCTTAGTCTGAGGCAGACGTAATGATAACACTTGGGAGTCCACATCATATCATACATTTACTCCATAGCTGGGGTATTTTACTCACATCACCATGGATACATGCTATCATCAGTACATAGTGTATTCCTTGTGTTCAGCAAATGTTATTGGGTTACTTTACACTGGTCAGTCCAGAGTGCCTGCTCAGGGGATTATAGCTGACCTTTCATTCCTGATGGTTTTTCAATACAGGAGCAGAGCTGTGTTGCACTTGTCATGAGATATGGCATAGCTTTTCTAATAATCTTTAGAGTTTACTGCCTCACACTGGCATTTTGCCTTTAAGGCAGGCTTATTGGATTGCAATTTGGCACAAAATCTGCAAGTATTAGGAGAAAAGAATCCAAAAATAGTTTACTTCTTTTTGTTTTTGTTTATTCAGTGCACTGAAACTAAGGATTCGTGTTACAGTGGATTTATTGGTCAGATATTTTCTAGATGTCTAATATCATGGCTAACCTTTCATTCTTGAAAGTTTGGCACTGTTAGGCATATTGGATGAACACTTGGCACAACAAATGAAAAGGATCAAAACTAAGGAAATCAAAGTAGCCTGTACATTATAATAGAGTAATAATAAGACTATATTTATTGAGCATAAAAAGATAATACGTATTTCTCATATTTCAAACATGGTCCTCCTGGCTGGCTCTAATATACAGGGGACCTTACTCCCAAAGAGCAGCTTACCATTGAGTTACTTTAACTCATGGGGTCACCATGAAATAATATATGGTACCATTTGAAAACTGAAATTCTGCATATTTCAGAAATCTGTGTGAACATTTTAAAATAAGTTGCAAATTATTGATTTGATGTTTTGAAGTCACTTGGTGCTAATTCCCTGTCAGTGATTTGTTTCTTGTATCTTTTTAATGTCTTTAATTTGGCCTTTCAATATCTTACTTTTCTAATACTTCAAATGTGTATCAGGGCCCTTTACGTTAACAATTTAAAATGCACTACATATAATAACACTAATGGATGTAAATCTCCAGTGTACAACAGTATATCGCTATATCTTCATTCATCAATCATTTCTGGAGGCGTTATGTAATGCTTTTAGGAGTGGTTTTTTCCCCATACATATTTCGAAAATAGGGCAAAAAAAAAAAAAAGAAAGAAAAGCCACCAGCCCATTTAGACATGTGCACCATGCAACCGTATGACACCCAAAGTTGTTTTTACCCTTCAAAAGTCATTGAACTTGAACCTGGATTGGCCAAAATACTCTACAAAAAGACATTCTTTCGAAATGCACTAAGGTTTCCCCACATATATGGTGTCATGGTCACAAATGTTACATACCCTTTGCATTGTTCATGAATAGCAGTATATTCACCAAAAATAAGGATGAATAGAAGAAGTGTGTGTTTTTCATTTATGGCATGTTTTTATTATGTCATATTTCTGACATTGCATGATGTGTTGGTGGTACTCAGCTAAAAGCTGAGATGCACTTTAAAACCTCACCTTTAAACTAACCTTGGTGCACCACCTACTGGCCTTTGTAACGAAGTAGTGTTGATATTGTATTGTCTGGATGATACTGGTCTGAAGCGTTGTCAGCTTATATGACCAGCTGCAAGCCACAGGCAGACGTAATGATGAGATGATAAGGCTTGGAGTCCACTCCATGTTACACATTTATCTCATAGGTGGGGTCTTTCACTTGCCTCAGTATAGACACCGGGTACAAGGCGAGCACCACCAATTTAACATCTCATACAACTGGCATCCAGCTGCTGGGATGTAGCTCACGAAGAGTTGTGTCCAGAGCGGGAATCGAACCCGGGGCCTTCGATGTAAATAGCCAGGGCCCTTATACATCTATAGACAGAGTGGTGACCTATAAAAAGCAACTTTCGATAAAGTTGGGTTATAAAAAGGCAAATCTTGGGGCCTTCATACATCTATAGAAGTGGTAACATACAAAAAGCAAATTTTGATAAAGTTGGGTTATAAAAAAGCAAATCTTGATTACGAGGTCTCAAGACTTAGGTGGTCTATACAGCTGTATGGAAGATTCAAACTACAGCCAGTCAACCACCTAGAAGAATTCTGCCCAACGGCACAGAGTTTGAGGCAGTTTGCCCCGGGTTCATGATCTCCATTCAATGGGTATTATTGTGAACTCCGACATTTTCTGTGCTTTAAAGACATGTATTAAAGTGCATCTCAGCAACCGAGGCCTATATGTGAGTTTTGGGAGATGGTAAGTTCCATTTCCATAGCAGCACATCAGAGTTGTTCTCTTTTTTAAGGCTGCTTCCCCAATAAAAGCACTTGCCCATAAAAGCCACAACGTTAAATATAACCTCACCATGCAGACAACGCTTTGGTGCAAATTAACCCAAGTGATCACAGTGGTGAGGTGATCTTATGAACATGTTAGTTGGTTTGCCCCAGTTTTTGCATGCGGTTAAAGCAGAGATTGATCACCATGAATCGAACAATAAATACCAGGAAGAGTTTTGCACATTATAAATAATTGCACTTAACACCGAGTTCAGATCTTGACTGTGAGTGATGAGACAACATTTATACTTAAATTTGAAGTAAAAAATATTTTTTGTGCAGTCTGAATTTTTCAATACAAACATACATACTTAAATAAAATTGCCAATAGTCCAAGAAATTACTGTTATCACAATGAGTATATGATAATCGCACTGTAATCCCATAAGCGCAAAAAACTCACTGAGGTCATTAGAAGTAACCTTTGTATTACTAAACACACACTATGTACTTCATAAACAGATTGTTGGAAACCACCTGCACACTGGCCGACTGCTCAGTCTCGTTTGAGTCTGTTCACTGTACAGTGCAAGCCATAACAAACACTGACAACAATAACAACACAACCTCAAGCTGCAAGATCAACTCAATGATACAGGTCTACTCTTGTCTCCATGGTCTAACTAACTGGAAACGACCCTCAGTAGCCCCCAAAGCAACTCAACACTGGAACACATTCTTCAGAGCTGCCGCGGTGTACTCACCTTCAAACATAAATTTTCAGGTTCGAGCCCCTGTCATGGCATGGGAGGAACTGATCAGAACCTCTGTTTCTCTTTGCACCAGATGTAAATAGGTATTTGGCTACAGGCATGCATGGCAACTGCACAGTGCCTGTCTCCAGAAGCACCTAACATAAAGCCTGATGGATGCACATGGTATGCTCCCCCAGGAAGCTGAGAAAGGCTCAAGTTTGACCAGGCCTGCCAAGGGTGTAATTGTCAAGTCAGCAGAGTACCTCCATTACTCCATTACATAATTGAAGACTTTAAAACCCCAGACACGTTTACTTTAACAACTACTTAATTGCTAATGGGTCTTGTGGTATGAATTATAGATACGCATGACAGTATTAAGTCAGTAACAAAATGGCTTCTGATTTGACATAGTTTAGATGTACAACGTACAGTGGTGTACTTTAGCTGAAGCTCCTAGCAGACAGCTAAAGCTATTCATTTGGTTCAGTGTTGAGGTGATTCATGCACAGGCATAACTGGAATGTGCATTGCGCAGAGCCATGTGTTGGCTTGCAGGGTACAAGATCTTTGTCCGGTGTTATACCACGATGGGGACGAGGACTTTCAAGGGATACTAGTAGCAGAGTGTTCAAGTAGTATTAAATTCAATTATACAGTGCATACAATTTAACTCAAAAGTAAAGATGGTACAGTTAGTTTCCTAAAATATGGTCGATTCTATACAGCTAACAGGAGAGTTGTCTCTAAGATCGCCATACCTCACCATTCGTTCTTTGGCTTCATTTGACACTGTCCTACAAACATCGCTTTAGGCTGGATGCTTCTGGCATTTTCATATTAATGATATGATATAGTGCAGCTGATCTGTCTGGCTCAGTTGAAGAGTGATTCATGAACATAAGATTCAAATTGTGGTTAATTCATCCTTTTGACGTTAGGGGCTCGAGCAATTCAGAAGGTGGCGCAGGTTCATTTGCAGCAGTGTATTTAAAACCCACAATAAATATTTGATTTCAGCACCATTACGAATGTTTCTTTTTTGTCAGTATTGAAGAGCAGGTTCTGCCATGGGGCCCGGGAAAACAAAACCAGGAGCTTAAAGTGATACTTTTCACTGAATTGCTTCCACTTAAGCAAACATTTGATGCATTGCAACATGAGCTGGAGGCAAGCTGCCCATTGATGGTTGGTGTGTTATGTGAGAACTGCCAACTGTCACGAGAGACTACAATATAGCAACATTACTTTGACACCAAAGGGCCCAATGACAGGTATGAAATTTGACAAAGTAATGTTATCAGCTTCAAGACATATTATTTACCGTATTACAAAAAGGCCCTAGATCGGGCGCATACTATGGTGCTTTGCAGCAAGGATGATATTGAAATGAACAAGATAATTCGAAAGAGTTATACAATGTAAAATGACTTACAAGAAATGAGACAATCAGCTGCAGCTTAACTAATACAAATGATGGTAAATATTATGCAAGAGCATTTATGTCACTTTGATAACATGCAAAGTAGGTCAAATTTAGGGTTGATTGCACTGACGCCAAGTCCACTCGGAGCCAAAGGTGAGACTTGGCCAACAACCCAACAAGAAGTCAATGCAGCACATTACCTGGGCAAGAATAGAATCTGTTCACTAAATGCAACCAACCTGTTTTGCATACGCTCACATGTCAATGACTTAGCACATTCAAATTGTGGCTGCCTCAAATTGATACAATTATGATATGACATATAACTGTTTACAGTAAATTGAATCATATAAGATAATCTTCCACACAACATGATATGCATACTCCTACATATTACCTCTCCCACTCAGTTGTGTTAAGGCAGTCTGTCAGCCTCTTGGGAATGCAAGACTAGCCAGCAAAGCGATTGCGTAAATCTGGCAGACAAGCTGAATGCTTAATCATTTGCAGAACTCCCGAAGAATCATGATATAGCCTTACACGGGAAATGACACTGCCAGGGCTATGCATAGCAATGGACAATGGAATATTATTGCAGTGCTGGGTTGACCGATACTTTCACACAAGCACCCGGTTTCTGCATAACTATTGCAATGCTGGATTACTCGATTTTGTCACATATGTGTCATATTACGACGTAACTAGTCCGTCAGTTCATCTGACAAATTCTTCATAAAACCATCAAGGTATACATCTATGTGCTAATTTAAAATGTAACTATTGCATCTGCATTGTCTATTCTACCTGAACTGGGAATTAAACACCTGGAAAGTAAATAAAAGCTAATTGAAGATTTTGTTTTTTGTGTATTCGATACTGTTGGGAAACGTTTGCATGTAAAAGCACGTCTTGCTTTTGTGTTATTTGAGTCAATCCACTCGCTGTGAAAAATTAGGTTCTTAAATCCATAAACTGGTTTCCAAATGAACATGCAAGACAAGTAGGAACAGCAAATCATGAAAAATGAAAAAAAAGCATTTAACCAATGAGTAAACAGCTTATCAGAAAATTTTGATCAATTACCAACAGACACTCTGATATTATTAGGGATTGGCTCAATAACATAAAGGTCCAAGGTACAGCAGATTCAGCAGGATATTTCTACACAGAATGGTGATGGAAGTTGATGTTATAATGGTGAACAGTTAGTGTCATAAAATATAGTCGACTCTATACAGCTGTGGCAACCTATTTGCTATAACTGGCTAAAGCCAGCTGCTTCTGTCTGCTCCTAGCTTATAGTCTGCTTATTGAAAAATATAAATCTTGGCAAATGTGAGCAATTTATCTAATATATCATAAATAGATACTTTTAGATCTGACTTTGAGTAGCCAGCTATAACCTGACAGTTCTGTTTAGTGGCAGGCAGCATCATATAGCAGAAGTTGTCTAGCTTTGTCTAGGGTTCAATTTGACAGGCCGTTTTTAATGAAACTAACTGTATGTTATAGTAGCATTTTAGTCCACAGTAATGTATTTGCTACTGGGCAAACATTGTAAAATCAAGAACCCTGTGTCAGCCACTGGGGTTGGAGATCCTCATAGGCACAAAGCACAAGTCAGAGACTCAAATATAATTTCTGTAGACTAAGTCAAGAAACATTTATGCTTAAAAAACCCAAAAGGTATCAATAATGAGAACCTTCCAAACTGTTCCAGTACCATACTTTTCAAAGACATCTCAAAGCAGTTTTTTCTCTATTGGCATTTGCTTAATCAATTCTAAAAACTTTTTAATTTGTCTGCTACAACTGCTTGAAGGACACTGCGATCTTCCAAGGTGTGTTAACCATTCTTTGAAGTCCTAAGTAAAATTAATCTGCCTTAAGTAAGGTCACTCTTTAGCCTCAAGAAGTTTAGGAATCTTGTCTCTTGACTCAAGGTCTTTACATCATCAAAGTCTTTGCTCCAAAAAAAAAAAAATTTATCTTTGCTTCTGGTGATCCGATTGACCCTTTTTTAAGCTGTGGCCTTGACATTTAAAAAACGAGATCGTTACAAAGAAGTACGGAATGTTTGTTGTCACTGTTGCGGTCTTGTAGATAGGTTATATATACATTACACTAGTGAAACGCCTTGTACAATACCTTAGAACTACCAGATAACTAACATTTTAACCATCAGAATCAGTCTTTAGAGTGTATATATTAGAGACTAAATAACAAAAGATCTATCTTATAACCTACTAAAGCTATTGTTTCAGTTTCACACAGACTGCAAAAAAGCAGAAAAAGATTGAGAAAACTTTCATTCTACCTACATATAGGTACCCTACCTACTTACCTGCCAAACTACACACCTGCTATCCCTATTTTCCGTCAGTCAAATCAATACTTTCTTAGCCTCATGTTTTATTGCAGTGTTGGGTTGACCTGCACTGTCAATAAACATTAACACTGCACATTCACAAGTTATCCGTTGGTTTATAAAACTACATGTTTTTTTATGCAAACACTATGGATCCGCAGTAGTTTCTCGAATTTCATAAATCACCAACATCTCATGCTATGTTCTCTAGCTAACTTGGTTTGGTATGGAAATATCAGAAAATTCGATAAAAGTTATGAATATCTTCAGTGTTGTTATTTAAATAGATTTGCAATATCAGCACAATTTTAACTAAATTTAAATGTTACTCCACATATTCCTCGTGTATTCAAAACAGGTAAATTCTGTGGATTAAGTCAAAACAAAACACTGGAATTGTGGAATAAGCCACAAAAGACAGATAATGTCAGATATTATGGACACTTTATTGTTTGTTTTTGAAATTATTTAAAGCTCAGTAAAGCTCAGTAACTTTAATATCTAATTGTAACCACTAATCACGCCTATTATAAACATCTGCAATCCTTAAAACCAAGCTTAAATCAAGTTTCCAGTAGTTTAACCCGATTACATGACAAGCAACGCCCATGTTTTCCACTAATTTCATGATTTGTGACCTCAACATCATCTAGCCATGATGCTGGCATAATTATTTTGTGTAACAAGCATAAGAGCAGAAATTCGATAAATGACATGATCATCATGCATCATGCAACTCATATGAAGCAAGAACCATGAAAATCAAGCATTAACCAAATAAAATCCAATTAGGTCATTGTTAATGGATTAACCAATTACTTTCTTTTCAAAGTAGAACTTGTGGTACATCTATTGTGACTTACATAATAACTTATATAATTGTTACTACATTGACATATTATGTCAAGTACACATGGACAATGTAAACATCAAATATAATGCTCTGTAAATTCAGATCTTAGCAATTCATAGATCTGCATTAAATGCAATATGTACTAATGATAGACTTAAATTGTATATTGTATTATATAATTATCCGAATTAGGAATATGAATCTACTATGAAATATAATAATGTTTACTATTAATTAAACAACCAGAAGCACCCGTTTACAATGACTTTATATTCCATGACATTATACTTTAACTTGAATCGTATTGCGTTAAAAATATATCTACAATGTATCTGTCTTCATTAATTTGTCAATTAGCATTTCTGAACACGATGACAAAGATTCAGCAATATTTTCATTCATAGTAATTTTTACCCATAATAACAATAAAATAGCATGTACTTACGATTAGCAAACTCATGATATATTCTTGTTTTATGAATGGAGATCTATGATTGTGCAATATTGGATAAGAGATATATATATAGTATTCGTGCTTTTTTCTTGGCCAATCGGAAAAACCTCTCAGCTTAGAAAAAGACAATACTTGAACTCAAAGTGCACTTGAATGCACTGTCCTAGTAAAAGCGTATGGATCACAAGAAAGACTTGAAATCAATACCATAGTTTTGGCAATACTTTAGTTTGGCTCCTGTGCATAACTTCTGTTATCATATGTTTATCTGACTGTCCCGGACATAATTTGAATATATTTTCTTTATCATCAATATGTCAATCGAAGACAATATGTCACGGATAAAAAATTCCAGGATTCTAAGTAAGTAAATGACGAACATACCATGGTGCATGTATTATAATTATGCAAAACTGTCGATAATAACTATAGATGACATTCTAGAAGATGGCATGCTATTTTTCAATATGAGAAAATTTGATATGACAAAGATCCCAGCTTTCTTGTTCAGCAAAAAGTGAATACAAGTAAATGCAAATATATTTCATTGCATTGGATTTTGAGTCAATTATTCTCATGGACGAGCTCAACTGACTTTGGAAAAGTACATCCTTTGCAGGCCTGTGTAAGCACGAGTCTTTCTCAACTTTGCAATCACCACCACTTCCTATGGCCAAGAATACAAGATACACAATTAGATCTTAAGCATACTGATTTCAGTCAATGTTTTGCATCCTTCTTGTTGAACGAAACTCCGTACAATACCGAATTCCTAAAGTTTACAACAGCTGTCCAGACATAGTAATAGAAATGTGTTGTATCAATATAATATTTCGTGATCATCTCTTTTTGAGGAGGAAACAATTATCATGTATTGACTGGCATTACCTACTGTAATATGATATACAAAATTTCAAGGCGATGTTCTGTCTAGGGTGACATGGAGGAGTGAAGGGTCTCCAAATCATTAGTGTTAATCAGGGCTCCTCAAAAGCAACAATTATTTTTGTCAAGTTGGGGCCCATCATAACCTTTTTGTTTTTATCTAGACGATGATGTTAATGATGATGAAGATGATATGTTAATGATGGTGATGAATACAGTTCTGAAGTTCTGAAAGTTCTAAAGGTCTGTTAAACTTTGTTTAAATCCAAACAAATATGCCAACATGGTTATCTTGTGTAAACTTCTTAAATGGTTACAAATTTTAATGAAGACATTGGGAATCCCTGGAATTAATGATTACTTCCTTGCTCGAATTATTGCACCTGTTTTCCGATGTAACAAAGGGATGCAAAGGGACCAGGTATTAGTTGGGCATGCATGGCTGAGAAATTACCCAACAACTAATGGGCTTCCCTCTGTCTAAATTCATAATAATCCCATTACTGAGACGGATGAATTTCCTACAAATTGCCAATCCCCTGTGTTTAGGAAGCAGATTTCGATTGAGCCCCAAAAACGTAACCCTGTCATTTCAAGCCAGGCTGTTTTAATCTTCAAACTCCCATCTGATCTTGTAATATCTGCTGATATGGCCCACATGGATTGCAAGGACAACAGGACAATCTCGGATTCTACTGTTTACGGTCACCGCTGAGCACTTAATCATACACAAATTGAAACAGAACAGATATGGTGGCATTTCAGTCTTCCTTGTACACCGATTGGTTAGGCTATTTCATGGTTTGCAACAAACACAGTCACTATGTAGAATATTTAGAGAAGAAGTGCAGGCATTGATTTTTCCAATTTCCTCCATTTACTAACAGGTAACATAAAGATGTCTGAAACTGAGCGGTCTTTTGATGATTAAAATAAAAGAAGAAAAAAAAAGAAGAAGAAAAGAAACTGGCTGTAAGTTAGAAACTAATATATCATCATAATGTAGAAACCAGTATTGAATGCATGCGTTGTAATCTGATGTGATATACAATATTGATGGCATGGTGTTCATGCAATTTGTAAATTCAGTGGATGTCTTTTACTTAGAAATAGTGTGATAAACTTGTGTGATATCTTCTAATTCGTCCAATAATATGTGTTAGTATAATCACTGTATCACAAGGTTTGTGCACTATAACCAGACATTGGGAGCTGCAATCAATATTTATTCAGGGTGCAAGGAAGCACAAGGTATTTGCATAAATAAGCACCTTGCCTGCTGCCTTTGACTCTTTATTTCCAATAATCTACAGGAGGTCAACTGCATACCTCACATAATTGCCCAATAATATCTCAAAATCATGAAACAAGGGCTTTATCTAAAAAAGCATGAATGTTTCACTATGACTTATTGCTGCATGTTACTCCACGCAATTGATAGATTTGTCAACTGGATATCAATTAATTGACCAAACAACAGCATTTCTAAATATAAATAACAGTTCCCGGATAGCATTCCAAATCAGGCCAGCATGATTTCTACATCGTTTTGACGTCACCGACATCGTGCCGACGTCAATACGATTTGGAATGCTATCAGAGTTCATTTTGACCAGTATTGTGAATATGCTATGAACAGATTTAGTAAAACTCTCATTATTCTTAAGAATCATTCATAATGGTGAATTAATATAGGACATTAATGTCTCGAGGCAGTCGGCTGAAATTCTCCCTAATACATTGAAATTGCCTTTAAAGCCCTTGCCTGGGGCTTGCTATTAATGTCTGCCATGGCATTGTTTTCATTGGATCACACAAAAGCTGTAGATCTTACTGGTGGATTATTTGAGCCACAAAATGTGCTTTATGCATCCCTGAAGAACATGACATAGTGCTCTGTTAACAATGCTTGGTTTGGCAGTTGATATCTGACCTCATACTGCTTTGACCACACGAATCCGCTATGGTCATACTAGAATCACATTGCGCTGAGATGAGATGAAGAGAACTGCATGGGACATGAACGGATATATGTGAATCAGAAATAGTCATGGTGGTGGGTGGATTAGGGCTTTACGTCCTGTATTTCTGCACCTATTGGGCTAATTAGGACAGGCAGGGACAACGACAATGAGATGAAGGATGAAACAGCCATCCAACTTAGGCTCGACTGGAAATCGAACCCGGGACCCAGAGGTTGGAAGTCCAGCGCGCTTCCACTGAGCTAGGCCCCCACTCTCATAAATAGTCATGGCAGTGTGGACTCTTCTGACATACAAATATATACAAATATGACTATTAAACACAACTTGAAAACCAGAATACTAGGAATCTCAACACTGACAAATATTAAGTGATTTATTTTAAAATGCATAGCAGTTCGTAAGATTTATAAGGAAACAGTCATTGCCACCAAACAACAAACATAATTTGATAACACACTTGATTGGTTTCCAAATCATTCAGTAAGTGTGAAACAGAAATATGTTCTGTGTACATAAAGACTTCCCCTAGGGACTATCAAGACGAACAAGTTATCAATAGACTTATGATATTGCCTGCAGAAACATTTTTCATCCATTGATTAATGACCAATCAATTACGCAGGATCTTTGTGCTACATCGTAAAAGTTCTTTCATATGATAGATATGATGCTCAAGAAATAAGAAAAACTTACATTTGAAGCATGACGACCAATCAATGAGGAATAATCTTGGTGCTTTAAATATGATTCAGGTTGGCAAGACTAGTAATAGAATACTACTATGAATATCTTTAGTGTTGTTATTTAAATAGATTTGCAATATCAGCATAATTTTAACATATTCCTCGTTTATTCAAAATAGGTAAATTCTGTGGATTAAGTCAAAACAAAACACTGGAATTGTGGAATAAGCCACAAAAGACAGATAATGTCAGATATTATGGGCACTTTATTGTTTGATATTGAAATTATTTAAAGTATATGATTCACTCTAGAATTGGTTTGGCGGTTTTTTTATGTACATCAAATCTTAAGATAAAACCAGAGTCCTAAGAATAAACCTACAGTCCTTAGATGTGACACATTTTACTATAATTTCAGGTATCAGTGCCCCAACATTTGCATCATTCACAGCTTTATATTTTCATCCATGGCAAAGCCACTATATCATTTTGTGTCAAGCCATGGAAGAAATAAATTCTAGTTTCAATCCGGCATACCAAACATAGGACAGATTGCACAAGAAACTGAAACATTTCAGTAAATTCTGTTGATCTTTCCTGTGAAATACACTAAGTTGTGATGCGTTAAACAGGACTTAAGTGCAAAGCGGAAATCAATGGACAGGTTGCTGTTAGAGTAGGCAAACCCATGCAAAAGACAGCTGAGGATGTAGAAAGGGCTATGATTGCACCACTGTGCTAGCAATATTTTTCGATTCATGATCACTCTGTTTAAAACTAAGATGAGAATTGAAAACATATCTATCACGGATTTGTCTTTCTATTAGTACTACATGTATAAACAATAAAAAAAAACACACACACATATATATATGTACATATCTAGTTGCAAACCCAAAAATGCAGACTGTAGTGGTGCACACAAGAATGAAGTTTTTACAATCGAACAGAAATGCAGCCATAGATACCAAAATTTTGGAAATAAAAATAGAGATAATGCAGCTAGTGGAATAGGACAAAGGTATCTTTACCTGTGGGGTTCCCCATGACATCATGCCTTATAATATATTGCTAAGAAATCTGACAGCCAAAAGTGACATAACACTGATATGAAATTCCAGAGTGAATCATATACGAGAAATATTTTTTAATACGATAAGTGCAAACCCCTGCCTCCTACCAGCCGCCCCCCTAAACAGTTTTCTTATAGCAGTCTGTCAGCCTCTGGGGAAGGCAAGACTAGCCAGAAAAGCAATTGCCAAAATCTGGCAGACAAGCTAAATGCTTAATCATTTGCAGAACTCCCGAAGAATCATGATGTAGCCTTACACGGGAAATGACACTGTCACGGCTATGCATAGCAATGGACAATGGAATATGTATGGCAGTGCTGGGTTGACCGATACTGTCACACAAGTACCCGGTTTCTGCATAACTAGATATCCAACTTGTCTGATGGACTTATCATTGTTGTTTCATAATGCAACCATCAGTATCTCACAGCTATGTCTGGGATCAAATAAATCAATTGTGTCCCAATGGTCTGTACTACAATAGCATCTGAAATGTCTAAATGCTGTAGAAGAATGACAGTATTAACAAAAATCAAAGACTTCTGCATCACAGGAGCAACTTATCAATGAGATTCTGCAACCCAGATAGCATTTCAAATTGTATCGACATCATCGTGATGTCGGCGACGTCGGAACAATATAGAAACGAAGCAGGCCCGATTCGGAATGCTATCTGGGAATGCACGAATACACGACCAGTATACTGATGTAAGTTTTACTAATTTTGATTTCCTTTCTGTTCAGTTTTTTGCTTTGAATTATGGAATTATTTTGTGAAACATGATAATGTTACCAACATTATCATTAAATATGCAAGATAAAAATGCAGTCCATAAAAAGCCGAAATTTGTTGACTTGGAAACTATGCTCCACAGGACGTCATATAAATCCCAGATTCCGATTGGTTGAGGGCCTGTCTTTGCCAATGAGAGTCCTGGACTCTCATGACATCCAATGTAGTCTGAGAAATCTTCTGTAATAGGTTCTTACAGCCACATTTATAGAGTTGGAAACCAATCTCATAGACTCCAGAGGATGTCATCTGAATCCAGGACTCTCATTGGCTGAGGGACTGCCTTAACCAATGAGAGTCCTGGATTCAGATGACATCATCTGGAGTTTAACTTCGCTTCCAAGTCCAAGAGATTAGTTTCCAACTCAATGAATTTGGCTGTAAGGCATACAGCAAACCTTCTTGGAGAGATAGTAGCTATAATACAAAACACTGTTGAACGGCATCTATATATATTTAGTATAGATATCTGAGTTTGTGAACTAATCCTTGCCTGAGAAGTAAACTTAGCTTCAAATCCCTAGCTTAGGGTTCCTATTACTACTAAACACTACTTCAGGAAGATTACAAACAAAAAGGTTGTAAGTTTTCTACTTTTAAAACAATCGTTCACACCATTCTTGGCATCCAAAAAATATGAACCCCTATCCTACACTATGTAATAAGAGATGTTCTCATGATATCTTATTGTCACACATAGACCCATTGAAAAGCACTCGCTAAACCTATGTATAAGACAAGTCATCATAAATACCATACAAAAATATTGAAAGCGGAGGGAAAAAATACTTTTCTTGATTTTAATTTTCTATTTAAGTTATATTATATTTCACATATGCTGAACACAATCAGGGCATCTATTGTATTTTACCAATGGACTGTGACACACAAGCAACCACATGAGTGACTCAACAAACAGAATAATAAGAACTTAAAGCATATTCTGTTCTGGTTAAGTCATAAATTTTCCTTTTTGGCTGATTCTTTATCTTATTCCTATTTCTATCCATCTTAGTTCAAGTTAGTTGTCTCTAACCAAACAACATAGATCTTAGGAGCTGTGCTCGATATTTATTCAGGACTCAATGAATCAGATGGGTTTGCATTAAATAAGGTCATCTCCTCACTACTGGAGGTCAACACACTACTGGAGGTCAACATATCTTGCCTCCTGCCTTTGACTTGATATTCCCAATAATCTAGAAGAGGTCAACTGCAAGTCTCAGGTAATTTCCATTTGATATGTCAAATTGTGAGGAGAGTGATTTATGAAAAAACTGATGAAAGCTCCATCATCACCTATATTATGCTACTTGCACAAAAAAGTTGAAAAATGTATTAGCTTGATATCGAATTTAATGTCACTTAATTACCCACTGATATCTGTTGTTCCAATATAATGATGCTGCATTAGAGCCCTTAAGAGTGACAATGTGGGGAGAAAACAAGTAAAGCATTTTAAATTTGGGAATGTTAGTAAGGTTTGACTGCCAAATGAATGTTCTTTCTTAAAATGAATCACAATGGCGAATTAATATTGAGCATTAATGTCTTAAGGCAGCTGGTTGAAACCATCCCTAATACATTGAAATTGCATTTAAAGCACTTGCCTGAGGCTTGCTATTAATGTCTGCTTTACCACTAGTTTGTGAGGGATTACACAAAAGCTGTAGATCTTTCCTGGTCTTCCTGTGCTATCAGTTAAATCACTTGATAGATAGATAGATAGATACATAGATTGATAGATACATAGATAGATAGATTCATAGATAGATAGATATTTATGTAAGATAGATAGATAGATAGGTAGGTAGATAGATAGATAGATAGATATTGAAAATGCAGCCCTCTAAGGCAAGTTCTTGCCACTATCAAGGGTTGATTGATGAGGGGCGAGAGAGAGGAGGAGTCCACCCATTTGACTAATGCCTCCCAGACCACCCAGCTGCTTGAGATACTGCATTAGCCATTAAGAACATAACTAACTGGTCTGTTTTGAATGTGTGGGTGGACTCTTTTACCATTTGTAATGTCAGTTGTAATAGTAAGAATCAATCTGAACCAAAGTGATGAATGAGATGATTAATCAGTGCTTTGATTAGACAGGAAGTCAGATGAGATGAGACAGAGACGTAATTAACGCATGTTCAGCATAATAATAAAGAAGCATTTCGTAAACATCCACAATCACGGTAATCTTGAAAATTGGAAAACATAGAGTGTAAAATTGTGATACATATAATTTTGAGCTACCTTATGATTTATGTGGCAGGCTTTGATAAAAGCAAAAACAACTTTTAAAACTTGTTTTCTCTTTTCATTGACAGGCTTCACAGATAAAACATACACCTTGATAAGCAATTTCTTATGTTTTTCAGGATTGCACAACTAGATAATAATGTGAAATCTATTGTTTTTACAGAGACAGAACAAAGTCCAGTTAATAAACATTTTGCCTCTGAAAGCCAAAAGAGACACCACTGCAACAATTAAATGGTAGTTGGACTTCACTGTGATAGCTAATTTTATTTAAGGACAAACCTGCCATTTTGACATACTCAAAATGGCAGGTATGTCCTTAGATAAAACAAACAATGTTTCTCACCCAGAGCCCGTAGTGTATAGATGTGAATCGTGTTACTTTTTCAAGTGTCAGGCATGACAGATTATGCAGCATGTTAACGAGTACACCTTTTCATAAAGGTTGTTTTAAATTTAGAAACATAACAATGTTATTTTGATGCGCAGGTGAAATGAATGAATTCTGCTTCAAACTGAGCTTACCATGATTAACTAGAAATGATGTAGACATTAATTAGGGTGTTAAAAAAACTCGCACAATTAACATGCTTTCAGAAGCCTTTGTCATCCTTTTCCATGAAACACTTTAACTTTTGGTGCAAACTGGCAATCAATGGAAGGGCTGCAGTTAGATGGGAACGCCCAAGCAAAAGGCAGCTGAGAATGTGGAAATGTGAATTTTTCTTTCACTATGACATGTTTGTTGAATGATTGTTTCTGTGAAAATTTCACAATTTTTCCAACATTTGCTTTCCCAGGTAACATACCATACTGGCTCAATGTGGGCTCAGTTTAAGCATTATTAGCTCAAAGTTGGTCAGTTTCATTATTACCTGGCTGACATTCACCTGGTTTGGCATGATACCATGAACCTTAGAATTGAGACCTAAGATGTATGTAACAGAAGAAATCAAATAAAATCCTTAAATGCAACACAATATTTGACCTAGAAAACATAATACTCAAAAACAATAATGTGTGAACAAAACAAAGGAATTTAACCTACAAAACCGGTCTGCAAATTTCTATACGCTATATGCAAAGCCAACCTAGCTGTCATGTTGGCTAACATATCTGACAGTTAAAAGAGATATAACACTGATACAACAGCACTCTTATGTCCCTAGAGAGTGACCATATCTAGGAAATCTTTCTCAACATGATAAGCAACTACACTTTTCCCCCTCTCCCCTCAAGTTCTTGTGGAGCAGTCTGTCAGCCTCTGGGGAATGCAAGACTAGCAAGAAAAGCAATTGCCTAAATCTGGCAGACAAGCTGAATGCTTAATCATTTGCAGAACTCCTGAAGAATCATGGTGTAGCCTTACATGGGAAATGACACTGCCACAGCTATGCATAGCAATGGACAATGGAATATGTATTGCAGTGCTGGGTTGACCGATACTGACACACAAGCACCCGGTTTCTGCATAACTAGATATCCAACTTGGCTGATAAGCTCATCGTAGCTGTTTCCTACAGCAGTGTCTTTGATCTACTCAATCAACAATGTCCAATAGGTCTGCACTGTTGTTTACATCAGATGTAAAAATTGCACCAAATAAAAATATTCTTTAAAAAATGGCAAAAAAAAAAAAAATTAAAGCTTAGCTTCAGTTGATCAGTTGCAACATTACAAGAAAAGATTGCACGACTGGCAAATAACCTCGTCCCAGTTGATTTTGGATTTCATGGTGAAGCGCAAATCAATATTTTGAGAGAAAAGCAAAATTTCTAGATCATTTTCTTAATTTTCAGTACATAGTTATGCTTTTTTTTAAATGTGGATATATCTACATGCAACAGTCAAGGCATGCTGATTAGGGGACTGATGGACTTGAATAATGAAATAGCAATGACAAATATGTAAACATCTTTTTTTAATTATATTAAAAATGAAGTAAAATTAAATTGCAAAATTGCACATATGAACACTAAAACAAGAACAAATATATATAAGACATAGAATTAGATTAAACCCCATCATAGACATAACAGTCTTAATATAACTAATTGAAAACCTTGTGAGAAATTGTGATTTGTTGGAGAAAGAGCTGCGTTAAATGACATAAGACATAATATAATTTAAGACTAAGCCTTTTTTAGGTTAAACTTTGATCTGTAATCATGTAAATCATATTTTAAAAAAATTAAAAAAAAAAAAAAAAAAACCTTGCACTTAAATGCACTGTCCTGGTAACGGATATCAAATTCTTCCTATGCTAAAGTCAATATTGCGGCACTTGAAGATTTTTGCAAGCATTTGACTGGCCTGGAATTGAATAGCGTGATCATTTTTAATATATTATCAATTGCTGAGCTGAAAATATATGATGATATCAACGTGGTCTCCCATGGAAAGAAAACATAAAAAATATCCTACTTGAAAATATATGTGAATTTGACAAACATTACACCATTATATTTTTAGGGGCTGATGATGGTCAAGACTCACATTTTCTTTTACCTTTCACCATATATTTGCTTTCACTAAGCTCGGTCACTAACAATTGACAGTGCTGAATATAACAAAATGGTACAATTTCATTCAGTGCCTGTTCAGATCATTTTATGTTGATTACCAGGCAGGTATTTTAAAATGCCATAATTGCAACATTTCCATTGGTTGCAAGGCCCCTTCCCAAATTGCTTAAGTACAAGTAATATAGCTATAAATAGAAGAGCTGTTGCAGGACTTCCTTGTAAAAAAAGTCATTAATAATGGCGGCTTTTATTAAAGACATGATAAAACTTGAAGTTAATTATTATTTCCATGGATGGATGTCCTTCAAAAAAATGTTACATGAGGAAGTAATGGAACAAAGAAATAGTTGGGCATGCATGGCTGAGAAATAAGCCAACAACTAATGGGCTTCCCTCTGTCTAACTTCATAATAATCCCATTATTGAGACGGATGAATTTCCTACAAATTGCCAATCCCCTGTATTTGGGAAGCAGATTTGGATTAAGCCTTGAGCAGGCAAAAGCCTAACCCTGTCATTTCAAGCGAGGCTGTTTTAATCTTCAAACTTCCATCTGAATCTTGTAATATCTGCTGATGTGGCAAAAATGGATTGCTAGGACAACAGGAAAACCTGGGATTCTATTGTTTATGATCACTGCAGAACACTTTCTCTTACAGAAACGGTGTTTGAGCAGTCATAGTGGTGTTTCTAGGTTGCCTTGTGTACTGATTGGTAACATTTGTCTTATTGATTTACAATAAATGCACCCATTTAGAGATGAAACAGTGAAAGAGGGATGCTGAATTTGCTAGTCCTCTGATTTGTTGAAGACATTGTAAAACATAATACATCCAATATGATGTGGCGCGGTTGCATCTTTACCAGAGGACAATGCTGCTAATGCATTTTGTCAGGTTCCTTCACGTTATACAAAAATATATATAATGTAACACAAATTTGACCACTGTGTGTGCATGCTCAACTAGTCTTATATTTGTGTTATTGATATACACTTAGTCTTAGACGAAAAGACATGGAACCGACATAGAAATATCCTGGTCAGTATTGCCTACTGATTGGTAACATTGGTCATCTAAGACAGCTTGCCATATCACGCCAGCAGCCATGTATTCTGTCATATGACTAGAAGTTGATATCATAGATGGATTTTGTCATGACCTTTCATGTCGTACAGTCCTCCTGTCAGCCTGTATCATACACATCGAATAAATCAGATAGAGCTCAGTCTATGGAGAATACCATGTTATAAGAGAAAGTCATAATTTCACCATCATCCTCAAAGCAATAACAAATGTTGGTGGTAGGAAACTAACTCATGTTATCTTATATAGAATCGCATCAAAAATAATTTGTAAACTTTCAGAATTTGATTCAATCAAACTGTGATGAAAAAAATTTAACTTGAGGTGGTATCAGATTAAGTGTTTTCATGTTATAGTGTATATTGCCGTAATTTCAGTGTATTCATCATGGGACCTGATCAAACAAAATTCCACATGCAATGTATTGATAATTTCGATAATTGTTTTGTTATGTTATGCTGCCTTTTCATATGGATACAAAAAGAAAGAAAAAAAAGGCATCAATTATATCTTTCGAAGTCTGAAACAATACCAACACAAAGAACCAGGCTGTAATTCCATTTTCATCATTTTCCTGTCACTCCCTTGGAGGAAAAAGTCATCATTTCACTTAACCTTGTGGGATATGAGACTAGTGATGGCTGAATCTCATGTTGGGGAGGGCAATGTCACTCCGGAGCCATCAATCAAACTGCCCCAGACATCTATTCATTCCAGCTGGTCATACGTCAGCTCCTGTCAGTCCATGTCATTAGGACAACCAAGATAGACTTTTGCTTAAATAACAGACTCCAGAAAAAATTGAATATATTGCCAAACACAAGAAAACAGTGGAGCTGGTATACCAGGAAATGCAAAATGTTATATTTCTAAAAAGTAAAATTAATAATAAAACAAAACAAGATAGATATTTAGGTGGAACTGCACCCGATTTCTGCATAACTAGATATCCAACTTGTCTGATGGGCTTATCATTGTTGTTTCATAATGCATCAGTGTCTCAAAGCCATGTCTTGGATCAAATAAATCAATTTTGTCCAAAAGGCCTGTACTACAATAGCATCTGAAACGTCTAATAATGCTGTGGAAGAATGACAGTATTAACAAAAATATATGAAAAAAGAATGAAATTCTGCAACCCAGGTAGCATTTCAAATCCTTTCGACTTCAGCGCGATGTTGGCGACGTCAAAACGATGTAGAAATGATGCAGGCCCGATTTGGGATGCTATCTGGGAATGCATGAATACATGACCAATATACTGATCACTTCTACCAATTTTGATTTCAGTTTATGGTTTTGAAGTGTAGAATTATTTCGTGAAACAAGATAAAGTTACCAACATGATCATCAAATATGCAAGATAAAAATTAAGTCCATAAAAAGCCAAAATTTGTTTACTCTTTCCTTACAGCAAATTTCATAGACTTAGAAACTATACTGCACAGAACGTCATGTAAATCCCAGATTCCACTTGGTTGAGGGCCTGTCTTTGTCAATGAGAGCCCTGAACTCATGACATCCTCTGCAGTTTAGTTTCCAAGTCTGTGAAATCTCGGGAATAGTGCAGCAAACCTTCTTAGAGAGATAGTAAGTATAGTATGAAACACTCTTGAAAGGCATCTATATATATTCAGTATCGATATCTGAGTTTGTGAACTAATCCTTGCCTGAGAAGTAAACTTAGCTTCAAATCCCTAGCTAAGGGGTTCCTATTACTACTAAACACTACTTCAGGAGGATTACAAACAAAAAGGTTGTAAGTTTTCTACTTTTAAAACAACCATTCACACCATTATCGGTATCCAAAAAATATGAACCCCTATACTAGACCATGTAATAAGAGATGTTCTCATGGTATCTTATTGTCACATATAGACCCATTTAAAAGCACCCACTAAACCTATGTATAAGTCAAGTCATCATAAATACCATAAAAAATATTGAAAGCAAAGGGAAAACATACTCTCCTTAATTTTAATTTTTCATTTATTATATTACTAAATAAAGCATATTCTGTCCTGGTTGAGTCATAAAATTTTCTTTTTGACCGATTCTTTATCTTATTTGTATTTCTGTCCATCTTAGTTCAAGTTAGTTGTCACTAACCAAACAACATAGACCTTAGGAGTTGTGCTCGATATTTATTCAGGACTCAATGAATCAGATGGGTTTGCATTAAATAAGGTCATTTCCTCACTAGTGGAGGTCAACACACTACTGGAGGTCAACATATCTTGCCTCCTGCCTTTGACTTGATATTTCCAATTATCTAGAAGAGGTCAACTGCAAGTCTCAGGTAATTTCCATTAATTGTGAAAATATTGATTTATGAAAAAAATGATGAAAGCTCCATCATCACCTATATTATGTTACTTGCACCAAAAGGTTGAAAAGATGTACTTGATATCGAATTTAATGTCACTTAATTAAGCACTGATATCTGTTGTTCTAATATAATGATGCTGAATTAGAGCTCTCAAGAATGACAATATGGGTAGAAAATATTTGAATGTAACTAACATTTGACTGCCAAATGAACACAGATAGATAGAACATTATGTAAAATAGATAGATAGATAGATAGTTAGATAGATAGATAGATAGATATCGAAAATGCAGCCCTTCAAGGCAAGTTCTTGCTGCTTTCGAGGGTTCATTAATGAGGTGAGAGGGTGGAGGAGTCCAGCCATGTTACACATTTATCCCATGGGTTGGTCTTTTACTTGCCTCAGCATAGACACTGAGTACAAGTGACCACCAATTTAATGTCGCATCTGAACAATATCCAGCTGGGATGTTGCTCATGAAGGGTGCCCGGATTGAACCCGGGTACTTCAGAGGAGTAGGCGAGCATTTTACCACCTAGACCACCCAGCTGCTTTCACCCAGACCACCCAGCTGCTTGAGATACTGCATTAGCCATTACGAACATGACCAACTGGTCTGTTTCAATGTGTGGGTGGACTGCTTTACCATTGATAATGTCAGTTGTATTAGTAAGAATTAATCTGAACCAAAGTGATGAATGAGATGATTAATCAGTGCTTTGATTAGACAGGAAGTCAGATGAGATGAGACAGAGATGTAATTAATACATGTTCAGCATAATAAAGAAGCATTTAGTAACCATCCACAATCACGGTAATCTTGAAATTTGGAAAACATAAGAGTGTAAAATTGTGATACATATAATTTTGAGTTACTTTATGATTTATGTGGCAGGCTTTGATGAAAGCAAAAACAACTTTTAAAGCATTGTTTTCTCTTTTCATTGACAGGCTTCTCAGATAAAACATAAACCTTGATAAGGAATTTCTTATGTTTTTTCAGGATCGCACCCCTTGATAATAAGCGAAATTGCTATTGTTCTTACAGAGACAGAACCAAGTCCAGTTAATAAACATTTTACCTCTGAAAGCCAAAGAAAACACCACTGCAACAATTAAATGGTAGTTGGACTTCACTGTGATAGCTAATTCAGACTCAAAATGGCAGGTATGTCCTTAGATAAACAATGTCTCTCACCCAGAGCCCATAAGTATAGATGTGAATCGTGTTACTTTTTCAAGTGTCAGACATGACAGATTATGCAGCGTGTTAATGAGTACTCCTTTTCATAAAGGTTGTTTTAAATTTAGAAACATAAAAATGTTATTTTGCTGCGCAGGTGAAACGAATGAATTCTGATTCAAACTGAGCTTACCATGATCAACTAGAAATCATGTAGAGAATAATGACGGTGTTAAAAAAACGTGCACAATTGACATGCTTTCAGGAGCTTTTGTCATCCTTTTCCATGAAACACTTTAATTTTTGGTGCAAACTGGCAAAAAGGGCTGCAGTTAGATGGGAACACCCAAGCAAAAGGCAGCTGAGAATGTGGAAATGTGAATTTATTTTTCACTATGACATGTTTGTTGAATGATTGTTTTTTATGAAAATTCAAAAATATTTCAACATTTGCTTTCTCAGGTAACATGCCGTACTGGCTCAATGTGGGCTCAGTTTAAGCATCATTAGCTCAAAGTAGGTCAGTTTCATTATTACCTAGCTCTTAAAATGCAACACAATATTTGACCCAGCAAAAAAATCTCATAAACAATAATGTTTGCGAACAAAACGAAGGAATTTAAGAAACAAAACGGTCTGCAAATTTCTATACGCTATATGCAAAGCTAACTAAGCTGTCATGTTGGCTAACATATCTGACCATCAAAAGAGATATAACACTGATACAACAGCACTATTATGTCCCTAGAGAGTGACCATATCTAGGAAATCTTTCTCAACATGATAAGCAACTACACTTTTCCCCCTCTCCCCTCAAGTTCTTGTGGAGCAGTCGTTTGCAGAACTCCTGAAGAATCATGATGTAGCCTTACAAGGGAAATGACACTGCCAGGGCTATGCATAGCAATGGACAATGGAATATGTATTGCGGTGCTGGGTTGACCGATACTGACACACAAGCACCCGGTTTCTGCATAACTAGATATCCAACTTGGCTGTTTCCTACAGCTGTGTCTTTGATCTACTCAATCAACCATGTCCAATAGGTCTGCACCAAATAAAAATATTCTTAAACAAATGGCAAAAATTAAAAAAAAATTGGTCTAAGTTGAGAAGACATGTACACAACCTTCCAAAAATATACAGTCATATGACTAGAAGGGGATATCACAGATGGATTTTGTCATGACCTTTCATGTCGTACAGTCCTCCTGTCAGCCTGTATCATACACATCGAATAAATCCGATAGAGCTCTGTCTATGGAGAATACCATGTTATAAGAGAAAGTCATACTTTCACCATCATCCGCAAAGCAATAACAAATGTTGGTGGTAGGAAACTAACTCATGATATCTTATATAGAATTGCATTAAAAATAATTTGTACACTTTCAGAATTTAATTCAATCAAACTGTGATGAAAAAAATTGAACTTGAGGTGGTATCAGATTATTAATTTCAGTGTATTCATCTTTGTAGCTCACAAATCATGGGACCTGATCAAACAAAATTCCACATACAATGTATTGTTAAGCTGCCTTTTCATATAGATAAAAAGAAGAAGAAGAAGAAAAAAAGGCATAAATTATCTCTTCCAAAGTCTGAAATAATACCAACACAAAGAACCAGGCTTTGATTCCATTTTCATCATTTTCCTGTCACTCCCTTGGAGGAAAAAGTCATCATTTCACTTAACCTTGTGGGATATGAGACTAGTGATGGCTGAATCTCATGTTGGGAAGGGCAATGTCACTCTGGAGCCATCAATCAAACTGCACCAGACATCTATTCATTCCAGCTGGTCATACGTCAGCTCCTGTCAGTCCATGTCATTAGGACAACCAAGATAGACTTTTGCTTAAATAACAGACTCCAGAAAAAATTGAATATATTGCCAAACACAAGAAAAAGATGGTGCTGGTCTACCAGGAAATGCAAAAAATTAATAAAAAACCAAAACAAGATAGATATTTAGGTGGAACTGACCTATCGTAAAATATGAATTTTATATTTATTAAAGGATAGACTGAAAAGAAAACAGGAATAATGCCAAACATAATATCGAGTTTTAAATGCCAATGTAAAATATAATATTTCTGAAAGAACGGGCTTCGGAAAAAGTGCAGTATAGCGGACCCAGATTTATGACCATATTTAGCTAGCCCCAGTGCCAGGCCTATGACGTAGAAATACTAAATTCAATGGATGACGTCACAAATAAACGACGGCGGTGATAGTTTTCAAGGCAAGAAAGTTGTTTATTTTTATGGGGGGCTACTGCCCCCAAAACCCCGCTACGGGATACAAAAACGTTTTGTTTTGTTTTCCAACACTAAATTGGTAAAAAATAGTGATTTATGTTCATATTTAATGGACGCCAAATATGGGCATAAATTTGGGTCAGCTATACTGCACTAAACCCCGGGCTTCTTAATAAAAATGTAAGTAATCACATATTGCATAAAAAGGAGTTTTAAAGAACAGGCTGGCTAGTAAAATTGCTTAGTCTTACAATGTTGGGGAGTTCACTTACCAAGGATTGGCAAATAAGAAGAAGAAGAAAGTTGTTTGAAATGGCAACTTCAAAGGCAAAATATGCTTCTATTTCTTACGGAATAGACCAAATTAAAAGAAAAGAATTGACTATTTATTGGGGAGCTGACGTTTACTTAAGGCCTAGACTTCCTAATGAAAACCAGTTAACAAATGCTAAACTTGTTAGCTCATATATTTTTACTTTAGGAACCAGACTCAATAACAAACAGAATCCATTCCAGATGGACTTTGGGAAATTCAATCTATTCTAGACTCCCTCCTAGGTCTTGTTGATTAGTTCACAGCTTCGTCAAATAAAAAGATGGCAATATTAATCTGTTGCACTTAATGTGATTTAAAAGGCTCGCTTCACATTTGGTTATTATTTCATGAGGCATACATAAAGGAAATCTAGAAAAGCTCTAAAATAGGCTCCAGAACTTTCTTTGTGATATAAAATTTAAGCTTACAGTAAAACAAAAAGCTAACTGAAACCTTATGGGAAATTCTTGGCTTAAGTAATGTACTGGTAAATAAAATCATAGCTTTGTAATTAAATGTTTCCAGTTGTCAAAAGTATAAGAATATGAATTTACTAAGTACAAATACATTCTTAGTTCAGGGTTCATAATATCATAGCTCCCATGATTTAACACAGAATGTTCCACCAAGTCAACACATAGGTTTCTTCTTTCCTTGAATCACTATGATGATGATGATGTGGAAAGTGCAGCCCTCTAAGGAACTATCGAGGGTATATTCATGAGGTGAGAGAGGAGGAGTCCACCCATGTTAGTAAGTAAAAAAAAAAAAAAAAAGTAAGTAAGTAAAATTTTATTTAACGTCGGGGATGAAAACATTGTACAACAATCAACACAAGCTATAAAGCTTTTAACCGACAAGTAAAAATGTTGAAAATAAGATGAAATATTTACAGATGAGTTAATGAAATGTTAAAATATACATGTTCGTATCTCCATACCTTGAAATTATCTTAAGTTATCGATTAAGCAGATTACGCATGAACCACATTGACAAGCATTAAATATGTTACATTTGACAAGTAGATTTTTAAATTCCTGTATATCTTGAGTACGTTTAACATTTACTGGAAGGTTATTCCATAACAATGCACCCTGATAAGAAATACTTTTATATCCGTACTGAACTGTATTATATCTAGGCTTCATTAATTTCATATTATCTCGCATAGAGTAAGGTGTACATTGTATTTTGAAGAAGGAGGGTTTCACTGGAAATGAAGTACCATTTAAGATTTTGAAAACTTGTTCGACGAGACCATATTTGCGTAAAATGTAAAGCATTGACTTCTTTGATTGACTTAAAATTTGTTTATACGTAGACAGGTAGTCATTACATACAAGTCTTAGTGCTCTTTCATTTAGTTTTTCTATCTTTCTATCATTTGTTATAATGAAAGCGTCGTAGACAACTGAGCAATAGAGAAAGTTAGACACAATAAATGATTCATAAATTCGCATCTTAGTAGAAAAATCAATATATTTGCATAATCTTTGCAGTACATTTATCTGCCTAGCAGCTTTCTTGCATATTACGGAGACATGATGGGAAAAAGTCAGTTTTCTATCTATGTGGACACCTAGTAGCTTGACTGTGCTTTCTGAATTGACTTTGCTACCATCTATTTCATATTGAATTGAGATGTCATCTTTACTAAAACATATGGCTTGGAACTTTGAGGTATTGGCCTTCATGTAGTTATTTTTGAACCAACAAAGTGCTGTTCTGGAGGCGTGTTCTAATGTGAGTTTGATTTGAGAGGGATTGTGGTGAGAAAAAGATAGTGTATTGTCGTCTGCATAATTGAAAACATCACATTCGTTTTGTAAGAGAAAGATGAAATCATTAATGAAAATGTTAAACAGAAGTGGACCAGTGACGGACCCTTGCGGCACGCCTGTCTTCAAGGTTAGCCAGTCACTTTTTATTTTGCCTATCTTAACAAGTTGGTTTCTATTTGTTAGGTAACTTCTTAAGTAATCACATGACTGCATAGTAAAACCATATGCATGTAGTTTAGCTATAAGCAGACCATGTGGCAGTGAATCAAAGGCTTTTGATAGATCAATTAAAATACAACCTACATGCTAATTATCGTCAAGTGCTTTACGCCAATTTTTTACACATTTTATGAGAACATTATTGCAACTATAGTTTTTTCTATATGCTGAAAGATCAGTACTGAGTAATTCGTTTATGTGTTCCATCATCTGTTCACATATGACATTTTCAAAGATCTTTGAGGTTGACGAGAGAATACTAAGCGGTCTATAGTTACCTTTATCTAGTTGGTCTGACTTTTTATAAAGGGGTGACACTTCAGCTTTCTTTGCATGGTCAGGAAAGTTTATTGTTTCAATGCTGTGATTGATTATTGGTGTTAATGTTGTGCTTAATGACTTGGCCCCTATCTTTAAGAATTTTGGAGAAATATTATCAAAACCTCCGGCTTTATCAATCTTTATGTCTTTAAGCTTTTTATAAACACTTGCGTGAGAAATATTTCTGAATTTAAATTTATTTTCACAATTAAGCTTCTCACGAATCAGTGCTATGCTTGGGTGATTTTTGTAGTGATCTATGATTTCATCTGTTGATTTACTATTTAAGACTTCGGGCTCGCAAAAGTCCTGTGTAACATTTACAAAGTGGTCATTGAAAACATTAGTAACTTCAAAGGTATCATTTATAAGGGTGTCATTTTCATATAACATAATGTTCTGGACATTTGACTTTGACTTGTCAGTGATAAATGGTTTGACTGTCTGCCAGAAATTGAAATCATTATTGCTTTTAGCATTACATTTCTTATCAAAGTATTTTTGAACTGATTGTCTTTTCAGTTTATTGACTAGATTTCTTTGTTTTTTGTAAGCGAGCCAGGATTGGTGGGTTTTAAGTCTGAGATATTTATGATTTATAGCAGCTTTGACATTTATTGCTTTCCTGAGTTTGTCGTTCATATAAGGTAAACTGTTAGTTTTGATTAATTTTTGTTTACAAGGAGCGTTCTTATTAACAATGTCTAAAAGAAGAGTATTGTGGAACCAAAGCTGGTCATCGGTATCGTCGAAAACACTATTCACATGAAATGGGGCGGTTTCTAGATCTTTTATATATTCCTCTTCATCGAAGTTTTTGTAAGATCGGTAATGTATAATTCTTGGTTCAATTATTGGTCGAAAGGCTTTAGTGGCTGCACTTATATAATTGTGAAAGTCACTTATACCTAGAGACATATTTAGAACACCTGCTATTGACCTGGGACAGCATGTGAGAATAACATCAAGAAGAGATGGATTTAGTGCATTTTTAAAGCAAGTTGGATTTTTCACTATTTGTTTCAGATTAAAAGTGTCCATTATATTTGAGAGATGTAACCAATGGGTAGGATATTTTACTTGCCTCAGCAAAATGCAGCCATAGACACCAAAATTGAGGAAATACAAATAGAGATAATGCAGTGAGTGGAATATGACAAAGGTATCTTGACCTGTGTGTTTCCCCAAGACAACATACCTTCTAATATATTGTAAAGAAGTCTAACAGCCAAAAGTGACATAGCACTGATATGAAATTCTAGGGTGAATATATATATATATATACTGGAAATATTTTTTAACATGATAAGTGCAAACCCCTGCCTCCTACCAACCGCCCCAAAACAGTTTTCTTATGGCAGTCGGTCAGCCTCTTGGGAATGCAAGACTAGCCAGAAAAGCAATTGCCAAAATCTGGCAGACAAGCTGAATGCTTAATCATTTGCAGAACTCCCAAAGAATCATGATATAGCCTTACACGGGAAATGACACTGCCACGGCTATGCATAGCAATGGACAATGGAATATGTATTGCAGTGCTGGGTTGGGCGATACTGTCACACAAGCACCCGATTTCTGCATAACTAGATATCCAACTTGTCTGATGGGCTTATCATTGTTGTTTCATAATGCAACCATCAGTATCTCACAGCCATGTCTCGGAACAAATAAATCAATTGTGTCCCAATGGTCTGTACTACAATAGCATCTGAAACGTCTAATAATGCTGTGGAAGAATGACAGTATTAACAAAAATAAATGAAAAAATAATGAAATTCTGCAACCCAGGTAGCATTTCAAATCGTTTTGACTTCAGCGCGATGTTGGCGACGTCAAAACGATGTAGAAACGATGCAGGGCCGATTTGGGATGCTATCTGGGAATGCATGAATACATGACCAATATGCTGATCACTTCTACTAATTTTGATTTGTTTACTCTTTCCTTACAGCAAATTTCATAGACTTAGAATCTATACTGCACAGAACGTCATGTAAATCCCAGATTCCACTTGGTTGAGGGCCTGTCTTTGTCATGACATTCTCTGTAGTTTAGTTTCCAAGTCTGTGAAATCTCGGGAATAGTGCAGCAAACCTTCTTAAAGAGATAGTAAGTATAATATGAAACACTCTTGAAAGGCATCTATATATATTTAGTATCGATATCTGAGTTTGTGAACTAATCTTTGCCTGAGAAGTAAACTTAGCTTCAAATCCCTAGCTAAGGGGTTCCTATTACTACTAAACACTACTTCAGGAGGATTACAAAACAAAAAGGTTGTAAGTTTTCTACTTTTAAAACAACCATTCACACCATTATCGGTATCCAAAAAATATGAACCCCTATACTAGACCATGTAATAAGAGATGTTCTTATGGTATCTTATTGCCACATATAGACCCATTTAAAAGCACCCACTAAACCTATGTATAAGTCAAGTCAACATAAATACCATACAAAAATATTAAAAGCGAAGGGAAAAAATATTCTCCTTAATTTTAATTTTTCATTTAAGTTTTATTATATTACTAAATAAAGCAAATTCTGTCCTGGTTGAGTCATAAATTTTTCTATTTGGCCGGGTCTTTATCTTATTCGTATTTCTGTCCATCTTAGCTCAAGTTAGTTGTCTCTAACCAAACAACATAGACCTTAGGAGCTGTGCTCAATATTTATTCAGGACTCAATGAATCAGATGGGTTTGCATTAAATAAGGTCATCTCCTCACTACTGGAGTTCAAAGCACTACTGGAGGTCAACATATCTTGCCTCCTGCCTTTGACTTGATATTTCCAATTATCTAGAAGAGGTCAACTGCAAGTCTCAGGTAATTTCCATTTGATATGTCAAATTGTGAGGATATTGATTTATGAAAAAACTGATGAAAGCTCCATCATCACCTATATTATGCTATTTGCACAAAAAGGTTGAAAAGATGTACTTGATATCGAATTTAATGTCACTTAATTAAGCACTGATATATGTTGTACTAATATAATGATGCTGAATTAGAGCTCTCAAGAGTGACAATATGGGCAGAAAATATTTGAATGTAACTAACATTTGACTGCCAAATGAACACAGATAGATAGATAGATCATTACGTAAAATAGATGATAGATAGATAGTTAGATAGATAGATTGATAGATATCAAAAATGCAGCCCTCCAAAGCAAGTTCTTGCTACTTTCGAGGATTCATTAATGAGGTGAGAGAGAGTCCAGCCATGTAACACATGTATCCCATGGGTTGGTCTTTTACTTGCCTCAGCATAGACACTGAGTACAAGTGACCACCAATTTAATGTCGCATCTGAACAATATCCAGCTGGGATGTTGCTCATGAAGGGTGCCCGGATTGAACCCGGGTACTTCAGAGGAGTAGGCGAGCATTTTACCACCTAGACCACCCAGCTGCTTTCACCCAGGCCACCCAGCCGCTTGAGATACTGCATTAGCCATTACGAACATGACTAATGTTTCAATGTGTGGGTGGACTGTTTTACCATTGGTAATGTCAGTTGTATTAGTAAGAATTAATCTGAACCAAAGTGATGAATGAGATGATTAATCAGTGCTTTGATTAGACAGGAAGTCAATATGAGATGAGACAGACGTAATTAACACATTTTCAGCATAATAAAGCAGCATTTAGTATTAATCCACAATCACGGTAATCTTGAAATTTGGAAAACCTAAGAGTGTAAAATTGTGATACATATAATTTTGAGTTACTTTATGATTTATGTGGCAGGCTTTGATAAAAGCAAAAACAACTTTTTGTTTTCTCTTTTCATTGACAGGCTTCTCAGATAAAACATAAACCTTGATAAGGAATTTCTTATGTTTTTTCAGGATCGCATCCCTAGATATTATTGTCCATATCTATCTAGTCATCATGTGAGTACTTAATAATTATCAAATTAAAGTATTATATGAATTCAGTCTCTGCAGGTAAATAGGAGCACTTTGTTATATGCATTATCCAGTTCTTCTTATGATGTTCTCTTCCTATTGCTATTCTAATCTAATTCAGTTGTTTTAACTTCTATGGTAGTCTTGCGTGAGCGGCACTTCAATGATGCCTTGTGAGACTACCAATCATATATATATTTATACATATCCACACATATTTCCAAAATAATGACAATATCCATTTTTTGTTTTTTATATATATGGTGAATAAACGATTGAACTTGAACTTGATAATAAGTGAAATCGCTACTGTTCTTACAGAGACAGAACCAAGTCCAGTTAATAAACATGTTACCTCTGAAAGCCAAAGGAGACACCACTGCAACAATTAAATGGTATTTGGACTTCACTGTGATAGCTAATTCAGACTCAACGTGGCAGGTATGTCCTTAGATAAAACAAACAATGTCTCTCACCCAGGGCTCGTAGTGTATAGATGTGAATTGTGTTACTTTTTCAAGTGTAAGCCATAACAGATTATGCAGCATGTTAACGAGTACACCTTTTCATAAAGGTTGTTTTAAATTTAGAAACATAACAATGTTATTTTGATGCGCAGGTGAAATGAATGAATTCTGCTTCAAACTGAGCTTACCATGATCAACTAGAAATCATGTAGACAATAATGACGGTGTTAAAAAAACGTGCACAATTGACATGCTTTCAGGAGCTTTTGTCATCCTTTTCCATGAAACACTTTAACTTCTGGTGCAAACTGGCAATCAATGGAAGGGCTGCAGTTAGATGGGAACGCCCAAGCAAAAGGCAGCTGAGAATGTGGAAATGTGAATTTTTTTTTCACTATGACATGTTTGTTGAATGATTGTTTCTATGAAAATTTCACAGTTTTTCCAACATTTGCTTTCCCAGGTAACATGCCATACTGGCTCAATGTGGGCTCTGTTTAAGCGTCGTTAGCTCAAAGTTGGCCAGTTTCATTATTACCTAGCTGACATTCACCCGGTTTGGCACGGTACCATGAATCTTAGAATTGAGACCTAAGATGTATGTAACAGAAGAAATCAAATAAAATCCTTAAATGCAACACAATATTTGACCCAGAACACAAAATACTCAAAAACAATAATGTGTGAACAAAACAGGAATTTAACCAACAAAACCGGTCTGCAAATTTCTATACGCTATATGCAAAGCCAACCTAGCTGTCATGTTGGCTAACATATCTGACAGTTAAAAGAGATATAACACTGATACAACAGCACTCTTATGTCCCCATAGAGTGACCATATCTCGGAAATCTCTCTTAACATGATAAGCAACTACTCCTTTCCCCCCTCTCCCCTCAAGTTCTCGTGGAGCAGTCTGTCAGCCTTAGGGGAATGCAAGACTAGCCAGAAAAGCAATTGCCTAAATCTGGCAGACAAGCTGAATGCTTAATCATTTACAGAACTCCCGAAGAATCATGATGTAGCCTTGCACGGGAAATGATACTGCCAGGGCTATGCATAGCAATGGACAATGGAATATGTATTGCAGTGCTGCGTTGACCGATACTGTCACAGGAGAACCCGGTTTCTGCATAACTAGATATCTAACTTGGCTGATAAGCTAATCGTAGCTGTTTCCTACAGCAGTGTCTTTGATCTTCTCAATCAAACATGTCCAATAGGTCCGCACCAAATAAAAATATTCTTAAACAAATGGCAAAACTTAAAAAAAAATTTAAGCTTAGCTTCAGTTGATCAGTTGCAACATTACAAGAAACAATTGCACGGCTAGCAAATAACCTTGTCCCAATTGATTTTGGATTTCATGGTTTCTTGAATCATGAAGCGCAAATCAATATTTTGTGACAAGGTAAAGACAAGGAAATGACATGAACAGCAAACATGCTACACACTGAGGCATGGAACAAGAAAAGCATAATTTCTAGAGCATTTTCTTAATTTTCAGTGCATAGTTATGCTTTTTTTTTAGTGGATATATCTACATGCAACATTCAAGGCATGCTGATTAGGGGACTGATGGACTTGAATAATGAAATAGCAATGACAAATATGTAAACATCTTTTTTAAATTACATTAAAAATGAAATAAAATGAAATTGCACATATGAACACTAAAACAAGTACAAATAAGATATAGAATTAGATTCAACACCATCGTAGACGTAACAGTCTTAATATAACTAAAAAAAAAATTGGAAACCTTGTGAGAAATAGTGATTTGTTGGAGAAAGTAGACACAGAGCTGTGGTTCTAGGAAAATGACATGAAGACATAATATAATTTAAGACTAAGCCTTTTTTAGGTTAAACTTTGATCTGTAATCATGTAAATCATATTTAAAAAAAATAAAAAGTAAAAAAACCTTGCACTTAAATGCAATGTCCTGGTAATGGATATCAAATTCTTTCTATGATAAAGTCAATATTGTGGCACTTGAAGTATTTGACTGGCCTGGAATTGAATAGCGTGATAATTTGTAATGTAATATCAATTGCTGAGGTGAAAACATATGATGATATAACGTGGTCTCTCATGGAAAGAAAACAAGAAATACCCTACTTGAAAGATATGTGAATTTGACAAACATTACTATTATATTTTTAGGGGCTGATGATGGTCAAGACTCACATTTTCTTTTACCTTTCACCATACATTTGCTTTGACTAAGCTCTGTCACTAACAATTGACAGCGCTGAATATAACAACATGGTACAATTTCATTCAGTGCATGTTCAGATCATTTTATGTTGATTGACAGGCAGGTATTTTAAAATGCCATAATTGCAACATTTCCATTGGTTGCTAGGCCCATCCCAAATTGCTTAAGTACAAGTAATATAGCTATAAATAGAAGAGCTGTTGCAGGACTTCCTTGTAAAAAAAGTCATTAATAATGGATGCTTTTAATAAAGACATGATAAAACTTGAAGTTAATTATTATTTCCATGGATGGATGTCCTTCAAAAAAATGTTACATGAGGAAGTAATGGAACCAAGAAATAGTTGGGCATGCATGGCTGAGAAATAAGCCAACAGCTAGTGGGCTTCCCTCTGTCTAACTTCATAATAATCCCATTATTGAGACGGATGAATTTCCTACAAATTGCCAATCCCCTGTGTTTGGGAAGCAGATTTGGATTGAGCAGGCAAAAACGTAACCCTGTCATTTCAAGCGAGGCTGTTTTAATCTTCAAACTTCCATCTGAATCTTGTAATATCTGCTGATGTGGCGAAAATGGATTGCAAGGACAACAGGAAAACCTGGGACTCTATTGTTTATGATCACTGCAGAACACTTTCTCTTACAGAAACAGTGTTTGAGCAGTCATAGTGGTGTTTCTAGGCTGCCTTGTGTACTGATTGGTAACATTTGTCTTATTGATTTACAATAAATGCACCCATTTAGAGATGAAACAGTGAAAGTGGGATTCCGAAATTGCTAGTCCTCTGATTTGTTGAAGGAATCATAAGACATTGTAAAACATAACACATCCAATATGATGTGGCGCGGTTGCATCCTTACCAGAGGACAATGCTGCTAATGCATTTTGTCAGGTTCCTTTGCATTATACAAAAATATACATAATGTAACACAACATTGACCACTGTGTGCGTGCTCAACTAGTCTTATATTTTTGTTGGTTAGAGTTCTTTTCATAGAGATTTTAAGACAAAAGCATCAGACATACAACTGGCAAAGTTGTGTTATTGATATACACTTAGTCTTAGACGAAAAGAGATGGAACCGACATAGAAATATCCTGGTCAGTATTGTCTACTGATTGGTAACATTGGTCATCGAAGACAGCTTGCCATATCACGCCAGCAGCCATGTATTCTGTCATATGACTAGAAGTTGATATCATAGATGGATTTTGTCGTGACCTTTCATGTCGTACAGTCCTCCTGTCAGCCTTCTAGATTCTAGGTTCTAGAAACAACTGACCATGCAATTCAACATACCTTCTACAAGTGAGAATTTCACCATCATCCGCAAAGCAATAACAAATGTTGGTGGTAGGAACTAACTCATATTATCTTACATAGAATCGCATCAAAAATAATTTGTACATTTTCAGAATTTGATTCAATCAAACTGTGACTTGAGGTGGTATCAGATTATGTGTTTTCATGTAATAGTGTACATTGCCATAATATCAGTGTATTCATCTTTGTAGCTCACAAGTCATGGGACCTGATCAAACAAAATTCCACATGCAATGTATTGATAATTTCGATAAAATGTTTTGTTATGTTATGCTGTCTTTTCATATAGATAAAAAACAAGAAAAAAAGGTATAAATTATATCTTCCAAAATCTGAAATAATACCAACACAAAGAACCAAGCTTTGATTCCATTTTCATCATTTTCCTGTCACTCCCTTGGAGGAAAAAGTCATCATTTCACTTAACCTTGTGGGATATGAGACTAGTGATGGCTGAATCTCATGTTGGGGAGGGCAATGTCACTCCGGAGCCATCAATCAAGCTGCACCAGACATCTATTCATTCCAGCTGGTCATTTGTCAGCTCCTGTCAGTCCATGTCATTAGGACAACCAAGATAGACTTTTGCTTAAATAACAGACTCCAGAAAAAATGGAATATATTGCCAAACACAAGAAAAATGTTTAGGGAGGTGGAGCTGGTCTACCAGGAAATGCAAAATAATACATTCCTAAAAATAAAAATAATTCTAATAAATAAAAAATAAAAGGAATTTTGCCCCAAAAAAAAGCAATATAAAAATAAATATGTAGTTGAAACTGACCTACCATGAAATGCAAAATATTATTTTTATATTTATTAAAAAAAAGACTTAAGAAAAAATGTAATATTGCCAAACACAAGATAGATTTTAGGTAGCTCGCCTGCTTCTATTTCTTTTGGAATAGACCAAATAAAAAGAACAAAAATAAACTTTTTATTGGGAAGCTGAAGTTTACTTTAAGCCTATACTTGCTAATGAAAACCAGCTAACTAATGCTATACTTGGTAGCTCATATATTTTTACTTTAGGAACCAGACTCAATAACAAACAGAATCCATTCCAGATGGACTTCGGGAAATTCAATCTATTCTAGACTCCCTCCTAGGTCTTGTTGATTAGTTCACAGCTTCGTCAAATAAAAAGATGGCAAAACTTAAGCTGTTGCACTTAATGTGATTTAAAAGGCTCGCTTCACATTTGGTATTAATTCAAGAGGCATACTTAATAATGGAAATCTAGAAAAGCTCTTAAACAGGCTCCAGAACTTTCTAAATGAAACAAATGCTTACTGAAACCTAATCACCAGCTTTTTGGGCAATTACTTGCTTAAGTGATTTACTGGAAATAAAAAATCATAGCTCTGTAATTAGATGTTTCGAGTTGTCAAAAGTGTAACCATATGAATTTACTAAGAACAATATCATAGCTGCTTTAACACAGAATGCTCCACCAAGTCAGCGCACATTGATTTCTTCTTTGTTTGAATCACTATGATGATGATGATGATGTGGATAGTGCAGCCCTCTAAGGCAAGTTCTTGCCACTATCGAGGGTTGATTCATGAGGTGAGAGAGGAGGAGTACTGCCACCCATGTAACACATTTACCCTATGGGTGGGATGTTTTACTTGCCTCAGCATAGACACTAAGTACAAGGAACCACCAATTTAATGTCTCATTCTAATGCCATCCACCTGAATTTTGCTCATGAAAGGTGCCGGGGCCTGGGATTGAACCCGGGTCCTTCAGATGAGCAGGCGAGCGTCTTACATCTAGACCACCCCACTGCACTATGTTTGTCTTAATCATTATGATCCTCACTACTACTAGTCACTAGCATTAATATTATACTGAATTTCTATATATATATATATATATATATATATATATATATATATATATATATATATATATATATATATATATATATATATATATATATATTTATTTATTACGTTAAGAAAATAAAAAATACAAACAAGTCAAAACCAACCACATGACGTGCATTTTACCTTTAAGTTTGTCTGTTGCCAAATGTGCCCAGAGGTTGATTTAATGAGCACTTTTTACTCTTGTTTAGGCAGCAGCAATAAAAGCATTTTGCTCTCATCAAAGCATGCAGTGTAGGTTGTTAGCTTGTACAGACCCATTATATAACAGTTGTAGCAAAGTTATTACTTTGGGTGTGACTATTGTATGACTATAAGTCATGGACTTGGAAGTTGGTCTTGCCTAGACCACACCCAGCTAGTATCTTTTTATATAATTATTGGTTAACTGTTTTTACTTTTTTTTCATTTTCCTTTTTTATTTTCAATCATGAAATATATTATTGAAAAATATTATATTTCCTTAAAGACGAATCATAGAGACATTTAGTTCTGGTATGCTAAAAGATAGCATAGACATTCCATACAAGCAATGTAGGTGATGTATATTTTTAGAAGTATGTATTTTTTGGAGTGAAAATGGAAATGATGTTAATTTCAAGTGAATAAAAATAGATATTCGTGCTTTGGATTATCTAAGACAGAATCATTTAAATTACAGAAGAGTGCAGAATATAACATACTTTTTTTGGTATATATATGACAGAAAATGGTTGACAATAGAGTGTGCCATGCCTATTATGCAGTACTATTGAGTATAAGCTTGCAAGCCATGTATTTATGTCGACCAATCATACACAGCAGTTTGACGTAAATACATAAATATGACATCATTATGATGGCTGGTGCTACAACTAAACATGGCAGTGGACATGATATAATAGCAACAGGAATGTCAACATGGTGGCTTGTGTATACTACAGTGTTGTCGACTCCAACATGAGTCAGTATCCATAATTGGTTTGTATTTACAGTTATTGGTATTGGATCGGTGAAACTGGAATTGCTAGGAACACAAAGTAAAAAAATATAAATAGATATATAACAGAAGAACACCTAAATCATATCACATTTAACAAATCCTGCTTGTGCAACAAGTAGCAACTAAGACCACAATGTTTCACTTTTTCTTGAAGAAAGAAAAAGAAGAAGAAGAAGAAGAAGAAGAAAGAAGAAGAAAGAAAAAGAAGATGAAAAAGAAGAAAAGAAGGAGAAGAACAACAACAAGAATCAGAGGTAGAAATTGAAAAAGAAGACATATTTGAATTAAAAAAAGAAAAGGAAAAAGAATAAGAAAGAAGAAATAATAATAATAATAAGAAGTAGTAGTAGCAGAAGAAGAAGAAGAAGAAAAAGAAGAAAAAGAAGGTGAGGATGACACATCCTATGTGATGGTGCAGCAACTACTGAGTTCCAAACCAATTAGATAGCGTAAATTTTCAAGGTGACACTGATACTGTACGTATCTTGTGTCACTATATAGTGAATTACCTGAACTGTATGGGAAGGTGTGATTACCTTTTAGCATTACATTATTCACGATAATATCTAATTTCTTTCTTAACAATGACATGATTAACGCAGGGTATGGCAATGTGTACAAGATCATCCAACATAATATGTCATACAAGATAATATGCCACATTGGCCCATTGTTGTTGAATCATCATCAAGCCACATTTCTCAGGATACCTGATAACATGCCATGCCTGTCCATTGTTGGCTAGATGTCGACGATATATCCAACACACTGTTCAGCATACCAGATTATATGCCACATTGGCCCTTCATTAGTATGACGTCAGCAAGACAAATAAAAACACATTTATCATCACATCAAATAACATGCCAAATTGGCTCTTTGTTGGCTATAGGTCGGCAACATCACCCATTGTCGGTCCAGCGTTAGTCTAGTATGCTATCAGAGATAATATAGTTTCATCTTTGTGCACTTAAACTTTTAGCAACAAGCCCCAGCTATTGGTGGATTATTTGATATAGTCATCAAGATTTAATCGAGGAATCTTGGTAAAACATCAATATACAAAGACTCTTAAGCACTCAAACTAATGAGAATATAATGTCAACTTTTGACGCCAGGTCCACAGCCGCAAGATCTGCCGAAGGTTTTGGTCGATTTCCTAATTTTTCCTTCCTGTCTGATATTGCTTTTTAATATCAAATCCTAGCGCATTTAACTTCCCATCACTTACAGCAGCACCAAGGCCAGGGGTCTTGGAACTTCACCAAACATTCATTGGAGAGGCGCCCGAGCAGAATGTATTTGTCCTAAATGAGGTCACATTTCAGCTCAAAGGGCCCTACATTCTGATTCCTGACTCGGAGGTCTTAGTATCTTGCAGTAAATCAACTGCAGCTCACAGCTCATAGAAGAGTGCTGGAATTGAATGACCAAAAGGTCAACATATGACAAACCAACAGAAGAACTCCTAAATCATATCAAGGTCAACATATGTTGTCTGTGGTTTTACCTAGCTGCTATCTGGCAGTAGACAGAGTAGCAATTTAAAACCCTAGGTTAGTAATTTCTGTACCTACACCATCGAACTTATCATTTTTAAAGTTACTGTCATGCAGATAAATTGGATTGATGGAATGATCCAACCAGCATATACTGATAACATACTGTACACGACCAAATCTCTTACACTATACAGTGCTGAGGCCATTCAAGTCTGTGCTAGGTATGGGATAGCTAGACAGGCATAACTGGAGTGTGCACTGTGCATAGCTGCGTGTTGGCCACTTGGGTTAGGGGATGGTGGCCTAGTTCAGTGGTAGTGTGGTAAGTTAACCACTCAGTCCCGGGTTCAATTACCGGTCAAGCCTATAAGTTGGATGGCTGTTTCATCTTTCATCTCATTGTCATGGTCCCTGCCTGTCCTAATTAGCCCATCAGGTGCAGAAATACAGGACGTAAAGCCATAATCCACCCTCCCACTTTGGCCTGTGGGGTTCAAGGTCTTCAGTCACAGTGTTACCATCCTTGCCACGAGGAGGCTCTGGACTATCAAGGGCTTATAATATGTAGTCATACAACTCATATACATTTATATCGATAGTAGTCAGTATATGCTGGGGAAATTTTTATTTTGGCTTGTGTAAGGCAGCAAGTACCAAAGTGCATCATAAACACGAACACAAAAAAAATCCAAGTTCCAAGGATCAAAAGTTCACATGACAGGATGGTTTGCTCATATCTCAAATGTAATTTTTTTTATATAACCTTGGTAATTTCTGCTAGCATGCTATTTCTGCTAGCATGTACCTTCCCATGTTTTTTGCATGGAAACATTATTCTCAAGGCACCCTGAATTCATTTCACAAGTTAGTTCCACTCGTTCAAGAGGTGCCTTTTTTTTTTATCAGATCTGAATCTGTAACATACATTCCATACATGAAATCAGTTGTGGCTAGGTTATGCTATATGGATTCGATAGTTTCGGAAAGTGCAGTATATCCACAATAACCTGTATACCACACAGAAAAGCCTATGTGGTGTAGCCTATGTGGTATACATGTCTACACCACATGGAAATGTATACCACACACTTCTATGTATGGCAGGCCAATGTCGAAAAATCCTGGCCAATCTGTCCACTCGTGGGGAATATCAAAATATACCACATATTTAGCATTGATGTCACACATCGCAACTTCAGTAAACATTCACTTCTTATATCAGTTAATTCTCTGATCTCATGCAAATTTCGACTACTATTAGTCTAAATAAAGAGGATATCATAGTAATTTGTAAGGCAGGTATATAAAGTCCATTTTGAGGGATAAGCCATTATAATCCCAAGTATGTTGAATAATAATAATTTATGGATCACTCATATCAGTATAGCATATCTAAGTACACAGCACCCCCTTTTTCTGAATTCTCGAGAAGACAACATTTCACCCAGTGTTGGGAAATAATAAATTGTCTAAAATATTCTAACCAGACACGTGTTATAGAGCATTCAATCAAGCTGACTACATTTCACACATGAGATTTATGGAAGTGTTGATGTGATGTCACGCTGTAATAAGAAGCTCTGGTCAATCCCTAAGTTTCTTGTTTTTCTCAAATAATTGTTGATTCCAGGGAGAGTCTTAAAAATCAAAAGTGGTGGCAAGTTTTCATTATTTAATTCAATTGCCCCCTCCCCACCCACTAGTTCACTGCTTGCTTTAGGCTCTCACTTGCATACGTCACATGGTCAGTTGTGGTGGGTTGTTTGGACTGAGTGTGGTCAGTTTGATTGAACAAGCAGTAATAATAATTGATTGATGTATATTATTCATTGTGTGTGAGATTTTTATTTAGGTTTCTAAACGAAACAGGTCCCCAGATCCGGCTTGTAATCAAATGAATATCCACGTCTATGTAACAGTCTCTATTTCTAGAAAAAAGGGTCTATCAATAAACAAACAATTAAGGAAGTCTAAAAATGTTCACATAAAAATGAGTGCATTTTGCTAAATTTGCTAGCATGTCTAAACCACTTAAACGTGTGCTATATACAAGTTGATTTATATCAATTTGGTATTGCATTAAATCGTTCTTAGATAAAAACAAATAAATAGTCATTTAAACAAATATTTACCTCTAGGGCAAGTCTTGGGTAACCACAGGAATCAGACGGTGTCGCTGGGTTTCTTTTCGTAACAGCTTACGGTCACGTTTAATCATTTAAATAGGACATGATTTAGTATCGATAAATATCATATGTTAGGTAATATCACATGATTTATGATTATATGACATCATGCGGAACTATGTGCTTCTCTGTGATTTAAAATTGGCCTAGGCTGCAATTAATATTTCAAGGCATATTTTTAATTACAAGACCATAAATAAATATAGTATTGTCCTATTAAATGTCGAAGGCAAACTATGACACTGTGTTCCTATTTTCATGTTTTAGTTATTGGCAATGATGCTGAGTTTACATATCACGCATGCTCTGAATATTTGCAGTTTGCAGTTTTTTCATCTGTTTGCTTACAGTCAATATAGCACAGTTTTGTAGAATCCATGTGGCTATCACATATTGCAATAAGACAAATAGTATGAGCATTATAGGAACTTGTCATGACTTAGTGTAATTTCTCCAAGGTCAGTGGTACACGAGTGTGCTAAATGTTTTGTTGATGGTCTGCTATCTAGGTCATTGTCAGTAACAACATCACGAATATAATATATTTATAACACTTTTATAATGAATGAATTGATAATCTAAAAATAGCATTACAATGAAGTATACTTACTTCGCAAAAAAACACATGTAAACAGAACACTGTGGAATGTCATGACAACCCAATATCAGTGCATCCGTACTAAATTGTTCTACATATCTGTATAACTTTATTTTGGCAGCAACTACAAATGTACTTGTTATGATTCTGTGAGTCTGTGAGTCATTGATGGTATTAAACAAAACACATGACCTAATGACATAAGCAGGGTATATAAAATACAGGTTTTAGTTGAACAGTACCTGTATGTAGAACAGTTGTGAAGTTGTGCAGTTGTTGGTTTATCCTGTAGTGCTCCTGCAGCTGCTGTATGATCCAGATCACTGCAGCTTGAAACTGCAGCTGAAGTTTTCGCCTGCTGATGTTTCTCTCGATGCACTAGCCTGTCAGCAGGTTTGCAATAGCCTGGCCAGGATCGGCAGTGGCGCAACTATCTTGTGCTGTGTGAGTCAGTGTGTTTATTGAAGTACGCAAAATAAAAGTTACAGGCTGAAATTATAAACCTTAGCAAGTGTATCTAAAATGTTAAATACAGTTTCGTATACCTACTTTTACCACAGGAAATCTTCATTAGAGGAGGAGGAGGAGGAGGAGGAGGAGGAGGAGGAGGAGGAGGAGGAGGAGGAAGGCACTAATATACAGGCATAGGTATATTATTAGTACATTTTATTGCAACATATTTAAAAGAATTATCAATATATTATCTAAATCAACTCATGTGAGATTTTTTTTTCTGTCTGTCTCCTGTGTCCATTGGCTTTTTACACTAAATAATTTTGGTTTACTTAAATACCACACACAATACCATTACACCTGTTTTCAGTGCCCTTGGCAATTTATGTTGATTTTCGTTTATCAGAGAATGAGCTGTGACCTCAAGAGAGCATGGATTGTGACGGAGACCCAAAATGGACAAATGATTGCTATAGTGCAAAAAAGTGTGCAAAAAGTTTAAAAAATTTGTAAAATATGTTATTATCTCACAAACTTTGTAAAATATGTTATTATCTTATGCAAATCTTAGTAGGTCGTGCTCACAAGAAAGAAGTTATAATAGTCTCACGGGAGAGTTGTCATACTCATGGTAATGATATTGGCCCCAGGGGAATATGCCATCCAAGACGATGTTGGCCCAACACTGCCCACGTTGGATCAAGGTTGGGCCAAAAAGGGGCCGACTTGACATGCTATGAGATGATTCAAATTTAACTCCTAGCCACCTAAGTTTAATTGATACCTTAAATTCGTCATACTATTCCACGTTTCATTGAACTTTCATTGTTTATTTACCTACACTTCACAATAATGTTGTACATTTAACAATTTTCCTTCTCAACGTCATATAGCCGCTGCTGAGAAATTCAAATTAAAAATATATATGAATAAAAAAAGTATAAATAAAGAATAAGTAAATAGCTGGGGGATTACAGATTTTAAAGTTACTCCAGATTCAAAGGCACGATGTCATAGTTTTGAGAATTTCATATACTTTGGGTAATTATTTAAACTGTAACGTTCACTCCAAAAAATATAAGACCATTGTGTACATGCTCAGAGGGTCCGCTATTTTCAGAAGGCGGTGTTCCCCAGATACCCAGATAGTATGTCACATCAGCTAGACGTCATCCCGATGAGGATGACGTCAGACCAACGTCGGACCAACATCAAGCCAACATCAGGCTAATGTAGCATGTTATCAGGGTAGCATGCCAGATCATGTCAAGCCCAGATAGCATTCCAAATCGTTTCAACGTCGGCGCGATGTTAATACGATGGTGTAACGACAGTGGCCTGTATGGAAACGATGCTGGGCCGATTTGGAATGCTATCTGGGAGATTGTTCCAATGGTGGCTATCGATGGCCGACGTCTTGCCAATGTCGAACCAATTTGGCATGTTATCTGGGATGGCAGTAATTTTGTATTTTGACTCTGTCAAATCTTTAATTTTATATGACAATAATATTTTATATTGTCACTGAAAAATATTTGTGAAAGATCACACAACTACCTGCGAAGGCATTACAGGGTTCTGTTGGTCATCGGAATCAGTCGTTGAGCCGCTGTCGAGCCGATGAGGTTTTTTTAAACTGCCCCGGCAGGCTGCTTCTGCTACTGCTGCTGCTGCTGCTGATGATGATGATGAGAATGATGGTGGTGATCATTAAAGTTTTGAATGTATATTTGACATAAATATAGGTCTTGTAATTGTAAGCTCCACATTTCGGTAAAATTCATTTCTATCATTATATCATACAGCATGACAGTCAATTATGTTAGGTCTTCCTAGAGTTTATATAATAAACGTACTTTGAATTTATCGGACTATGCAGGATTGGAATAATTTTCAGAATCCCACCGGTACGTTACAGTACAATTGGCAGAAAAAAAGGAGTGTTTCTGGAAATAGCTAATCATTGATCAGACCCAAAGCAAGGCAATAAATGGCGACAGGCAGCAGCATGAAAGACCCCATCCAGGTCTCGGACATTATCCAGAAAAGTAGCAGATATTGAGGTCATATGACCTGCCGGAAGTGGGGTAGACGTATCACGTGACTTTGTAAGGGGGGTAACCAATATGGCGGCTGTGCACGTGGCTCGGAAAATCAGGTCTGTAAGGTGTAATGAAGCAAAGAGCGTCAGGAGCAGTGGAAAGCAGGGCCCATCAAAAATGAGTTATTTTTCTGATGCCTGACATTTGTAGCCATTCACACGAGAACTGGGAGCCAGCCGCCCTGATGCAGAGCTGATATTTTTGTGTCCATGCGAGGAAAGTTGACTCACTCACGAGTGGAAAGCACTGGGAATTGCTAATACTCATGCTCAGCCCATCACAATCTGGTTAGGCCAAAAAGAGAAAATGGCCGACCATTTCTTCCTATAATTTCTCAATTTTAGGCTTATATCAAATGCTAATGATTCACTGTCGATCATGGTTTTCGATTCTTATCAAGTCATTTGCCATGATGCAAAATCCAATTATGAGAGATAATGTCAAGTTTGCTAACACACCATAACAGGCAAATTTTGTCATTGTGCTTCGTGATATATCTAAAACGAAATTTATTTACAAGAAAAAGAAGAAAAAGAGGAAGAAGAAGAAGAAGAAGAGGAGGAAGAAGAAGAAGAGGAAGAAGAGGAGGAAGAAGTTTATCTTACATTACCTATGAGTATAACCATTTTTATTGAGGCTTTGTTGTTTCCTGATACTCCTACAATATTCAATTCATTTTGCAAATTACCTTCCTTCTTTCCGTTTTCCTTCTTCCTCCTACTTCCTTTCTAACAAACCTATGTATTTATGTAAAGAAAATACCAGCTATATTAAGCAAACGACAATACTTCAACCATACAATGTCTGTCCTTCTAGTTCAACATACTCTTTCAGTCTTACAGAACCAACTTGACAGCTTCTGAAGATAATCGACATCTTTTGACTTTAAATTCACGACAAGGGCATCTCTGTGAAGTTAGAATACCCTCTGAAGTCCCTGGGGATGACTGGCCCCTCAAGAGGACTGCAACTGAATCCCCTGCATACATAGACAATCCTGCTCCAGCTTGGATGGAAACGTTGGGATTCATTAGTTTTCAAGACTTCACAAGCTTTTCCACAACTGATGGATTGTTGTTGTATAAATGGTAATATTTCTGTTTGGGTGATCACCCGGCTTATTAAACCTTCGAGTTGGATGTAATAGAGAAGGATTTGAAACTGGGCATGATCAGGGGGCCAGTTCCTGGAATCACCAGGGTCACAATTAATTTGCATAAGGATGCCTATTCCATAAGATGCATTGGACGGAGATTGTGACTGAGTTGCAGCTAGCACAACCCTTAAGGCAAGCACTTGCATCTTTCACTTGCCTCAGCATAGACATTTAACATCCAGATGAGATTAGCTCATGGAGAGATCCCGGACTAGAATTCCTTACCAGAACAATCAATGTGGTCATATTAAGATTATGACTGCTCTGTTTTTACGGCAGGTGTAAAAGATATTCTATGCAAGGTTGGAGATGCGTGTTTGACATTAATATAAAATGTGTGCAGATAAAAGAGGGAGGGTTTTAGGGCTATCATAAATTCGGATTATAGAATTAAGTATTTATTTTGGTTTCATTATATTGTTCTTTTATTGTGATACTTATAAAAGTAGTAAGGTTTTAGTTTCAGGACGACCATGTATGCACCACTATGGAAGTATAAGAACCATGCAACTTATTACAAGACCAGTGGGAAGTAACAATAGCAGAAGAAATATGGTTGAGTAAGATGACATGCAAATTGATTTAGCATTTGTCCTGATTGTGGGCTGTGTGTGAAGAGAATGGCCAAAGGGGCAGAAAAAGTGTATGCAGGGGGGGGGGGGGGGGCTAACTTGATTCGTTCAGGGCATTAGGGGCCCCTTTGGTTGGTGTTCAGAAAATGACATTTCCATGGGAAGCGGGGCAGGGTAAGCCGGACGGGAGACAATTGTCCTATTCCAGGTCTTTATGGGTAAATCGGACTGCTCTCCAAGTGCATTTGCTCGGAATGCCACAAAGTGTTCAATCACAAACGGGTAATCTTTGTAAGCAGAAGGGTGGGGGGTGATCCAAGGGGGCCAGATGTGCCCCTAGGTCTTGCACCATCGTCAGCTTGCACTGTCATTTTCACTTGAAATATCATTGTAGGCCAGTGGTCGTGCTGATGCTAATGTTGCAGATACAGATAGGACAAGATAGGTCAGAGTGAGAAATTGGTGCCTGGGGACCAACAGTAGACTGTACGAGCCACTAGAACAATTTGTTCGCCTTGCGTGACTCCCATACTAATACCACAGGGACCTCTGGACTGTCTTACAGAAGCTCACAGGACAAAACATTGAAGACAACACACTGCAGGAATTTGAGCAACATTTGGCCATCTTTTAGCGCTACTCGTATTACCAGTTAGAAGATGGAACACAGGCAGAAGTAATGATGGGATGGTATCTGTATCAAGTTGCATTGAAGGAGACAACGACATGGTCTGGTTCCTATACTGCCATACTAATCACTATGTGTTGCCACCTCAAAGCCAAGCGGCCTAATGATGGACTTTATTTTGCTAGTTTGCCTAGTTAAACAAAATGATTGGTTGGACTATGACGCAGATAGGCTTTGTATTGACTTAAGAAATCTTCTCTTACAAATACAAGAGAAATGGATTCCTTTTTTTAAAAGTTTTCTTCTGAACAGTGGATTTTTACGGAAGGTTCCCTGCATTTCCACCAGGTGGCTACTACGGAATACTGAAATTCTATTGGCTGAAAAAGTTCCCGCCCTTGATTCTGATTGGCTTAAGCAAAGTGCATCCTAAAAATTATTTTTAGTGCATTTTAATATATTTATGGAATCAGTTAGGTATTACCTACTAAGTCTGAAAAGCAAAATGAGTGATAAGAGGAGAGGAAAGACTTGCTGAATTCAGGCTGCTCAGTGAAAAGACTCCATTATCTGCTTGTCAGAACAAGAATTGTGTAAACACAGCACACAAACGGATAAACATCTAATGATTCTGTTATTTCATTGTTAGACCTTTAATACCATAGGCCAGCCTATAGACTATAAGAGAAATTTATTTAATGTAGTTTAGATGAGTAAACGAGCAAAACATGCACATAATCATAGCTGTAATCAGGTCGATTGGCTTTGAGGTGACAGCAGGCGCTACACAAGTGACTATGGACGCTACTCATGACCAACATCTCAGCCCCTGCCCATTCAATGAACTCGAAGTTATACAATATGTTGAATAAAAAAATACTGATCAGCATATGAACTTGAAGTTCTAGTTGATAAATCTATTGTGAATCATGTGGTTCCCTTTAAGATAAGATACAATTTTATTTCACATCGACTATTAAAATAACAATAAACATTAGCCATGGGCTATTTGTCGATAAAAACACAACAATATATAAAACAATAAAATGTGTAGGGAGAGTTAAAACATAAAATAAATTGCATTAAAATCAACAAAATATCATATCTTAAAATCTCACAGGCTGCAACAACATTTAAGACCATCCCAGGATTGTAACATAAATTTAGAATCTGGTTAAAGCAGATATAAAAGAACCAATGTTCATTTTGAAATGTAAATTTTATCACGTTGGATGGTAGCCCACACTGTTCATACGCACTCACAGGAAAGTAAAATATTTGCCCTGAGCTTACTGTACCAAACAAATTTAAAGTTTCTGTTGCAAAAAGACAACCTCCCAAAGCCTATTTTTAATGTCAAATTTCTAACTTTTGATTGTGGGAAATGAATGCGAAAGAAACTCTTCAAGTTCAATTCTTACCCATTTCAGTTAAACAGTAAAAGTGAGTAACATTTCCCAACCGAATTCTGTGTTGAAAGGGGGTTGTAAGGTTCACCCCATTGCATCAGGGCGGCCAATAAGTAACTTAACGACAAAGAAATGCAGTGAGCTGTGCATGATTGGATTATTACGCTCAAGCAGAGGATTGATTAGAAGTCAACAGAGGCAAATCTAGGATTCTTGCAAACCACAAGCCTTGCTGAACTTGGTGGGCTGATAATTGGTGATGCTGAACAGGAGACAACTCCAGATTTATTTGATTTTTCAAGTTACAAGTTCTTTTGCTGAAATGCAGCATGGGCAAGTTTTTGTCTGAGTTAGTTAGGGGCGTTTGTGTGAATTTGGAATACTGTAAAAATGGGGATTGTATCAATAATCAAGAAGACGAAGAAGAAGAAAAAAGAAGAAGAAGAATAGAAGAAGAAAAAGAAAAAGAAGATGAAGAAGAAGAAGAAAACGAAGAAGTAAAAAGAAGAAGAAGAAGAAGAATAAGAAGAGGAAGAAGAAGAAAAGAAGTAGAAGAAGAAGAAAATGAAGAAGCAGCAGCTACATTAGCAGAAAACCTTTAAAAAACACAAACCAACGAACGTCTTCGCCAACATAAGTTATAATTATGCTTTTTTCTGCTTTGGTTATTCTATCAGAGTATGTGCTGGAGACTGACATGCATGTATGACATACCTTACTATAGGCCTAATGCTGATTTCCTTTCCTTTTAGTATGTCTCTGAGTGCTTTCATTTCCAGGAGGGGGCGCCCTTATCGCTCAGTAACTGAAGTGGAGCGACTCAAGCGTCCTCTGGGGATTTCTTGACCAAACAAGATAGGAGCGTCTTTGCTGGAGCAGACGAATTTCTCATAAAACTGGGGATTTAATGGACTAAGAAGGTACAGATGCCCTGATGTCACTAATTCAGCCACTTCAGTGCTAATACAGATGCGGAAACCTATCAGAAGTAAATTCAAAAATATTTTTTTTTTACATAATGGGTGAGACCTTACTTGCACAAATCCACCTGAGATACAGCTCATGAAGAGAGCCTGAATAGGATAGGAATTAATCCCTGGACCCTCAGGATAGCTGGCCAATGTGTTAATGGAATTTTTAACCAAGCATAGATACCAAGTAAAATGAGGTTCTAATGTTCTAATGGGTTTTGTAATCTAATTTTCTGATCTGAGCCAGGTTGTACAAAATGGTCTCCCGTCTTCAAACATTCCCAGTGATTAAAGTTTAATCAAATCTGCATAAATTCACGTCTGCAAATTTAATTAGTGCTCCATAAACCTTTATGATCACTGAATCATATCAATCCCAAGATATCAATTGGTTTCTCGTTTTATCCTTTCGGAGTGGCTAACTTCTGGTCTTGATCGATTCTAGACTTTTATTATTATTTTTTTTCAAGTTTTTGAAATGATGATTGTGGAACCATTGGGTGGTCTAAATTGTGGGCGTTTAAAAAGCTGTTACACACATGGGGAGGGCCCGGCCTGCGTGCTCCTGAAGTATTTGCAAACTGTGATTGTTTTTCTTTTGTCTTATTTGTTGTTTTATTATTGTTTTAGTCAAATAATAGCCTTTGTGCTAGTGTTTATTGTTATTTATTGTGCCTTTAAAATTTTTTTTTATATTATTTTGCATTATATTTTACCCAAATATATTCATGATACATTATTCAACTTCATCAAATTAGGATTGTAATGACAAAGTTGGAATTAAATGAAGTGGTCGTGAAATTGAAGTGGTCTTAATAATGGATAGTCTTTATTGTGGAATTCCCGTGCAATGATAATTTAATGAGAAATAAAGATATATATACTATAATATTTCTTTAATCCGGCGCTTTCCCATTAGATATATAGTCAGTGGATATATTTTTGTATAAAGATTATAAATGCTGCCTCCTATAATCTTAGTTTTGTGCTGCTTGTTCACATTGCCAAATAGTATGAGAGGCTTAAAAGGACTGTGGAGTTAGCTATAGGTGACAGGCAACAGCTGCAGCACTCAGAGCTATATACAGCTTCCGGTAGAGCAGAAGTACAGCAACTTCCGGTCAGACATTGTATTACGTATGACATGTGATGATGACGTCACCATTAGGAGCTGCTGCTGCTGCTGCTGCTGCTGCTGCTGCAACGTTTTGACGTTTTTGACGTATCCAATAGGGCTAACAACACAGCGTCTGAGAGGCCAAATAATGCTGAAAAGCTGCTATGGGGGAGCCGTCTATGATAAACGACCTCCACGTTTCAAGACTTTGATGTGGCGCGGCGTTCTGTTACCCACCGTGATGACGTCATCAGGTGAGCGGCCTTCAGATATCTACGTAGGTGGCGCTTTCATCGACTCCCCCTGCCGACTTGAAAGGCAGGCAAGCGTTGTTCATCTGGCGCTTTTCAAAATCCATTACAGAGGCCTTTCTCTTGGCATTTACAGCATATACCTCGCTGTCTTGCCTTTTATACTTATGCGGAAATCCCCATATGTAACTCTGACGTGCATGTCACCTGATCACAGGTGTACATTCCATATATACAGTGCCCGGCCGTCAGCAATTTGCCAGCTGAAATAACAACGTCAAGGGGCGGATCCAATACATTCTTGGGGGAGGGGTGATAGATAATTTCAGCGTTGTTGTAACTATCTGGGATCATTCAGAATTTGTTGTCCACCTAATGGTAGTACATTACAGGCAACTCCCGGAGGCGATCCGGAAAATTTTGAAAGGGCTGGTTACTGATAAGTGATTCATAAAATCCCTTCATCTTCGTCTTCTTCTTCTGTATCTCTCTGTCTCTCGGTCTCTCTGTCTCTCGGTCTCTCGGTCTCTCTGTTTCTCTATCTCCCTGTCTATCTATCTATCCATCCATCTATCCAACCATCCATCTATCTATCCATCCATCGGTCTATTTATATTTGAATAAAGACTCTATCCCCAAAGATACCGGATTTCAGTTATAATATACAGTTGATTTTACTCTGTATACAATCCTTATCTCATGCATTACAGCAATGTTGTTAAGTTCACAATTATGATTTTAATAATTTATAATCCCCACATTAGATTCTTAATATTTCTGAACAATCTTAACGTGAATATTTCAACTATTAAAACCACAACATCCATTAGCTGATGGGTGAATATGACATGTATGAATTAATTCTGCCATGTAATATTTCACAGTGTACGATCAGCCCATGCATTTATTTACACTGGATTCGATGTAAATAATATAAATAATATCAAATATGCTTTGTACATCTCATGCAAGATAACTGTGGGAGGCTGGCTGCTGTAGAAAAGACCTGGATCCATAGAAGGAAGGCATTGGATGCTGCAGCAGCCACGCATCAACATCAGAGTGCCTTTGAACATGCGTTCTTCATTGATGCTCTGCATTTGTTCGTACAAAGCTAGCTCAACAATAAGAACGCGTGTCTCTTGGGATTTGCTCATATAAGGAAGGCTTTTAATACACACATATCCGGATAGCAACTTTGCACCACACAAGGATAAGGTATAACGTCATTTAGACATATATCTGTGCATTTGTACAATGTTGTGACAATATGGTGACAACGTTGTGATAACTTGGTGACAATGTGGTGACGACGGGAAGGATGGATTTGTTCACCTGTCCATCAGTGAACAATAACATGGAGTTTTGCATAAACATTTTTGCATCACCATTTTGAAATGCACTTATTTATGAAAGAGTGTCATTAAATCCATGGACTTACAACTGGGGATTTCATCGTATTAATGAAATTACAAGAGCCATTATTAACAGTAGTTACCTGCTGGAATGATTCATGCCATTTATTTTGCAATTTGATTGGCATGTGATAAACATTTATCAAAGCAACACAAGCCTTGCTTAATATTCTTGGATAAATGTTTGTATCATCTTTACAAATATACATTTAAATCTTCAAATATATGCTTGTGAAAGCTCCGTCTTACTCAGGTAAGTATTTAGTTTTATTGCAATTAAGAAAATCTTCGAAGATTCCATTTCAGAGATGGAAATATGTAAAAAATATAATTCTCGCTGTTGGTGGGTCTACACCCCAAATATGTATGTTCTGTGAATCTGGTAAAAGAGGGAAAAATAATGGCGTGGTTCATATTTCATATCTCGTGCATACACAACCGTCTTAACATAATATCAAAATTGCATGATGCATATGTTATATTTTAAAGTACTGATTATGACATTTATTTTCACTTGATTTGTTATATCATTGTAATTAAAAATAAATGCAGAATGAATCATTGATGAAATTAGACATAATTACCTCATGGATAAAAATCAACACATACATGAGGTTGTATGCATCAAGATCAGTTTGTACACTGAAATTCATTTGGAGCAGAAAGTTGTAGAAAGTGGTCACTGATCTGACAATGTGATTGTGTCTAGAGCAACAGGCATACCAAAGACCAAGTGCTGACAAACTCACATGAATGTCATATTATATTAATGAAATTATACTCTACCATGATACTTTGTATGACATGACTCAGGTAAAGTGACCAACTTGTTAGCCTAAGAAATAGTGATATTCAGTGCATTTGGATAGACAGTTAAATAGTTAATTTTTTAGCATATATAAATAAAGTTACGAAAAAAGCATACTTCTTATACAAAAACATACTTATATATACATATGGTATATTAAGGTAGGACAGATGCTTAGTTCATTCACAATTAATTGTGGCTTCTACAAAAAAAAAATCATGAACATGGAATGACAAAATGGTCTCAGTTGTGTGATTTTCGTACCAAAGATTATGGATAATATGAAATGTGGAACTATATATATATTTTTAGTTTTAATAGTTTTATGATATAATTATTGAATGTGTAAAGATTTATGATACAGTTTTCCAAATGTCAGCCTGCCATTGTGCGATTAAATATTTTACTTTTATCACTGATATTATGGCCAATAAAAAATAAAAGAAATCCGTCCCATATTTATTTATTTATTTATCAATAAAACATTTATACAGTGTAAAGAAAAACATTTTGAGCAAGAGCTCTTTTACAAATAAATAAAAACAGTTAAAAGAAGAATAATATAACAGAGCTAGAAATAACAATAAATAAAACCTAGTATATGAATAAAAACAATTATAATGGCATGAAATAAAAATACTTCCTGGCCTCTTTTTTAAAAACATCCAAACTGCTACACTTCTTAAGTGTTTCAGGTAGACTGTTCCACTTTTATACGGTCTTAATAGCGAGGTGGTCCTTATATCAAGGTGTTTAAGATAGAGTTTTACTGTATTCAGGGCAATGACGGCCAGATGCCTAATTCCATCTATTTTAACAAGAACTGATCCAGCTTGATGGGGCGTTGAGTCCATTTCCATACATTCTCGTCTGTTGAAGCCATTAAGCCTCCCTGAAAGTTTTCCCAATTGAGAGTCAATTTGTATGGGTCAGATTACAGTGATTTGCTTGGTTTCAAAGCAGAGATACCAACAGACATACAACTGCTTGCATAATGGGAGGTTCTAGCTGATTCACTGCCAGTCAGACAAATTGAACTTGCATGGTTTCTTCCTTGAAAAGTTTCTGTGACATTGTTTAGTGATGACAGAACTTATACTTTAACTAATACCAGGGCTACTGACTACCTTAATTGGCTTCTCATCTCAAAAGGCGGCTATGTCATTTGCAACAGCCAATCAGAATGTAGCGGAATACATTAGGAAATGCCCTGAGCTTGATGGCAATTCCTTTGCTAGTTTACCAGTTAGACTTAAATACAAACAAATTTACCTAATAGGCTATTGGCTGGCTTATGGCATTGAATGTCTACAGTGAAATTGCATATCAATTAGTTTTGTTTGCGTTAATTACAAATCTTAAACAAAGATTGCTCATTTATATTACTTAATTAGCTTAAGGCTGACAGCACACAGTGCTTGGGAGATATTGGCCAATCAGGAAGCACCATCATTTGTGTAGATGGTGAAATATGCAAATTAACTACAACTAGAGATGAGAATTGAACATTTCCAGCGTGCAGGCAAGGAATTCCTTGAAAGTAAGTGGTAAATAAAAACATAAGTAATCTTTTAGAATAAGCATTTTTGTGAATAATATTGCCATTTTTGAAGTGTAATATGATGTTATTGACTGAATCTAGCCCTGTCCTTGAAGGCAGTTGCACAGGGGGAGTAAAAGCTGTTCTTGACAAATTCAGTAGCCTCGGTCTTATTGTATGCTAACTTGCCAAGTGCTGTCATGATGGCAAATGCCTGTGATCTTAGGTTAATTTTTTGTCATCATCTGGTGCAGTGCATGTAGATCGCCTGAAACTACGAACCTTAAAGCAGATTACAGGGCATCTGATACAGTAACACTCAATATTAAGATGATCTAGCAATAATAGTGCCCTCATCGTAATATGAATATAAGAAGGAAGGAAAAATCGTTATTTTTGTAACATAATACAACCACATTTCAACCTTATATACCAGTACCTCAATTGTATTCAGTTGTATAGCATCGTGGCAATGGTAAATATTATATATCACATTGTGGCAAAAAGAAGCTGTTTACAAGTGATGAAAATACTTTGACAATGCTTTACAGAACATTACTTCGCCATTGTAGCAAGATTTTTAGGGTCTATACACTGCATGTGACAAAGTTCAGCATGTGATGGTGTGAATACATTTGGTGATATGTTTTTGGGATAATAAATGAACTATTGCTGTCATGTTTTCTTGGAGTCCAAACTTGTGACATTTACACAACACATAAATTGTAATTAATCTTAATGCAGTCAAAATATTTGGCAACAACTTTAAGGATTTTTTAAAAAAACGTTGCTACACTGTATTTTATGGTTCACAATTTTATAATGTAAAATTATAAGTTATATGTTGAGGTCTTAGTGGCACAATCTGTATGTATGTTTGCAAGACGAGTGGTCTGAACAGTGAGCATCTACTGTATAATCAGCTTAAGGCTAGAAAATAATGAAATGGTGGGATTTAAGGCTCTAATCTCCTGGGGGAATATTCCAGGATCTAATGGATGTGTACACCTGGGAGTGATTTTTGTATGAGAATTCTTTGTAAACAGGCCTCCAAAACAACGTACGATAAAATCTTTTATTCAAAGCACCTTACTGCTGTGACCGTTTTAAAGATACTATCAGTTTTTGGACCAAACTTTAATTTAGCTTTTATATTTCATTCTGATGTAAAGAGATACATCTAGGTTAAAGCCAGTTATACTTCTGTGATATTATGTACATAGGATGTTGCCTTTTATGTATATAGAGTACATCCTGAGTGACAAAGCTTTTATCAAGCAAATTTCTTGAAGCACAGATACATAACATTGGGCCAAGATAGTAAAAAACTGACAAAAATCCATTTATGCAATGTATGAAAATTCTAGGCAAGTACATGCCATTTCCAGTACATCAAATGTATTTTTGACCATTTTTGACAGACATTATTGAATCCCTGTTACATAAATCATATAGACAGATCCACTAAAATGAGTAAAATACTCCTGGCCTTTTCATCATGCATGACGTCTGTCTTTGGCACATGGTCGTATAATCCATGTTTCAACTCAATTAAACTGGGGCAACAAAAATAGATAAAACAAATAAGCAAGTGTGAATGTCCCTCATAATTATAATGTTTCTCTTATTACTAAGTACATTTCTAAAGGCCCTGATTCATAACAACCAAAAACCTGCATGCTGTGAGAAATCTGCATCTTAAAAGAGCTATTTTTGTACCTGAGGCATATTTCCATCTCTACTTATTAATATGATATGTGCACTTTAATGGGCTCCTTATACATTACAATGCCTGCTTTAAGAGCATGTCCACATTATAACCACCTAACAATTAAGGGTGTCGAAGTCTGGATACAAATTTTCTTTCCAACCAACAATTTGCAAAGAATTATGACCTCACTATTAAGATCAATGATTCAATGATTCCTTTGGACAGAACTACTTTTAATTATGAAGTTCAGCTGTATTAATATTCTAGCTTAAACCTGCCATTTCTCAATTCTGTTCTGGAAATTTCAGATGGTTTCGACTTCATGAGGATAGTCGTGTCTTGGCTGCTTATCAACTATTCATTAGGAGGATACCCTGGTCTGAATCTGCACTCCCTGTAGCAGCATCAACAGCAGCAGCAGCAGCATCAGCATCAGCAGCAGCATTAGCAGCAGCAGAAGCACCAGCAATGCCTGACACATGCATTGAAATGTCACCCAATGCAGACCTTCCGTTGATTCATCACCACATTATATTCTGTGAAGGATGAGAAAATGCAGCAGCCTTTAATATAACAGGTTGCCCTGCTCATAGATTTGCACAGGTGCCATTTTCATTTGGCCAGGTAGGTGCATTCAAAGGCATTTTTATATCACAATAATTCTGGATTTGCTTTGTTCTTCAAATTGTATGTGGGGTATTCTAGGCATAGGCTGTATTAGATTTTGGGATTTTTTACTTCATTCACATTGCACTCTCTCAAGAAAAGATATTGCAAATGTTTCTGATGGATGGTGAAATTTCAAATTAATGGATGATGGCAAAAAAGGAAACTTTCTGAAAATGTTTTGTAGATATTTGTGCAGCCTTAGGTGTCAATTTATCAAAATGAAGTATCGAGATTCCTTGCAGAATAAGTTTTCCATGGTGTGTTAGAATATACAATGTTGGCATATTGGGTTCTCCACCCTATTAATTAAATCATGATTGACAAATAATGTCATTTGTATTTTTTATGTCGCTCTAGAATTACCGACTAATCCTGGACCTTTTTTTACTGTAAAAATACTTTTGGTGCGGACTGCAAAGTGGTATCAATTTAATCATGACGGCTGTCTTTGGCACATGGTCGTATAATCCATGTTTCAACTCAATTATATTGAGGCAAAACAAATAGATAAAACCAATACACAAGTGTGAATGTCTCTCATAATTAATGTTCAACTGTCTTTATGCATATTTAGTACATACTGCAATACTAGATACACAGTATATGACATTTTATGCAGGGGATGCATTTGCTGTCTAGAGTGTTATGTTGCTCAATAAGAGTAGCTGAGATTCGGTGCAGGGATGCTGACCCACCTTTACAAGAGCTTGTACCTTTGATCTATTTTGCCTTTGCACCTTTTTCAGCTTATGATGGAGGATTGTGAATAAGCATAAAAGCAAGATGATCAGCATGAGACCTCGAGGGCGGCTCTACCGCCAAAGGTTGGGCCAGCTGGGCAGATCCATGACGGTCGCCGAGGGTAGTATGAATGTGCCCAAGGAAGCAGTGCCCCGAGTCACTGCTAAGAAAGGGTAAGGAGAAAAAAATTAAAATAAAATCTCAGACAGTCGTAGTTGTTTCATTGTGACAGCCTAACACCAATGACTGACAGAAAAACTTATCAAAACAGAGACCTAGAGAAGTGGGTGGGTAAAGAGGTAGTGTCCTGTATTACTACTAAACTGCTGACAGAAAGAGCAACAGCATGGCTGACAGTCAACTGTGAAAGAGTGAGACCAAGAATGAAAGCAAATTTAGAAATAATATAGACACCAAAAGTAAAGAAGCAGTGTCCTGTGTCACTACTTGATGAGGTAAGGAAAAAGATTTACAGATACAAAACAGAGATAAAAACAGTGTGACATGACAGAAAATGCAACAGCGTGGCTTACAGACAACTTGTGAAAGACGAAGACCAAGAAATGAAAGCTACTTTAGAAAAAAAATAAAGATGCCAAAAGGAACCCAAAGACACACAGACTGAAGCATAGAGACAGAGACAGAGACACTCAAAGATTTGACCGGCACAGTGTCATAGCTATGGCAGCAATATCGATCAGATGCGGACCTAATTTGGAATGTTATCTGCGTCAGCGAGTAAAAATAAAAACTGAAAAAAATTACAGAAACAGAGATCGATACACACAAAGACAGACATACAGAGACAAATATCAAGTCCAGATAGCATACCAGATTGAGTTAATGTCTGATCAACATTTGGCGATGTTGGACGGCCAAAAACTGATGGACAGACACAAGTTGGGATACAGAGACAGAGACAGACAGATTGCATATTAATTGGTATATAACTATGTATAACTATTAACTAACCAGACATACTCTCTTCCAGGTTTCTTTCATTTTCAAATTCATGAAACAAACCTTCATAACATAGAGCCTTTAGAATTTGCGATGTAGATATGTCTTGGACGATTTTAACAAAAAATTAAAAATCAGAAAAGCATTTTATGTTATTGGATTTCCTGTTTAATATCAGGTTCCTTCAAAAATATCAGTGATTGTTTTCTTTCATCCATTTTCTGTCATAAACTGGTGAAATGTGAGGTTCTAATATTTCTGACATTTAAAACAAAATATGGCTGAGATTACATTACAGGTGGCTTCGTAAAAAAATTTCGTGATAAATGATAGCACATTGCTTGTGTTTTCAAAGCTGACCATTTCTTATTATAAAATTTAAAATGTTAAACAGTCTAGAATATTTTGGTAAGGAGCAGACAGTTTGGAGGTCACTTTAAATTATCAATGTCATTATCATTTAGTGGCTCAATTTGACCTATAAATACATTTGCAAATTTTGCATTATTTATAATTCTGGACTACTCAGTAACTACTTTATACACGCCCAATTGTGCCACGTGCATTTTCCATGCATTTGGATTAACACATGGTTTTTGCCTCATTATAATTAGCTAATAACCATACGTTTTCCATGCGTTTATCCTTCTCATGGAAAACGCACGTGGAACATTTGGCCATGTAGGAACAAAAATAAAAATAATGTATTTTTATACTTCAAGCTGAATTTATTTGTCCGGTCTTGCAGGCTAACATGGTTTGTTGCGACTTTAGCTGGCTAATAATTTTATGCAATTTTTATTTTTTGTGCATATATCTTTTCATTAACATATACCTTATACTGAACTGTACTTCATATTATATCTGCAGAGACTTCTGCTAACATTTTTAAGACCTTCTAGGATATTGAAGAAATTTAAATACAACAAACATTTGTGTTCGTCAGAAAGGCAGAGAGGGCATTCTATTTTATTCCTTTATTCTGGCTTATGCAGTCTACTCAAATGTCAGCTATGCTTCCAACAAATGTTCTGTGTCTGCTGGTTCCTAGAATAGCAATATGTTCAGAATATCTCCAACATTTTGTAATTCTTGTTAAGAATGGCTTGGCCTTTGGGGCCACTGAATTTTTATAGGCAAGAAAATAATGTATAATGGAATACATTACATACTGTCATTAATATTTAGAAATAAAGCAAAAAAAAAAAGCAAAACAACAACCAAAACAAAACTATAAAACATATAGGATTATAATTTTATTTAGACATGATCAGATACAAAAAAATGCAATCATCGGATAAAATTAATTTAATATAATAATATCAAATTTCGTTTAGCAAAGAGTTGTAAAACAGATTTAGGTTTAGAAAGGCATAAAATTCCTGCAATAAAATCTTCTGTTTAAGAGATGCTTATAATCATTAATATCAGCCACGTGTTTTGAATTTGCATGGCAACTTTCTTTTTCCCATTTCTCCTTTTTTTATCATGAACATTTTTGTTGTTATTTCTTTTTTGCAGACGTTAACAGTGTTTGTTTCTATTTGCAGAACTTTCAAGCATTTTGCGCAGAGCATTGGGAGGTGAGTGCAGGCATTGTGTGATTGTGGGTGCATTCGATTGTCACACCCTGTGACAAATTCTGTCTGTGTAATTGCAAATAGCACCCAGCTAGCTGCTAGCTCTTGTGTGTGTGCTCAGATCAATGTTATGCAGTGTAGTAACAAAATCAAAAACGCCCTACGCAACAGACCTGTCTATTCTCATGCAGACTCTTTTGACAATGTTCATCTGTTCATGTGTCACTAACCAGATAATGTTGTTGTTGTTGCTGCTGCTGTTGTTGCTGTTGCTGTTGCTGCTGTTGATTTTCTGTTGCTGTTGCTACTGAATAACCATGTTTTCTATTATACAAACACCGACTTATTGTGCTACAGGTAAAGATATTTTTTTTACAATGTCAAAAATTCAGATAACAATCATGACATTAAGATATTATAGATAAGTAAGCAAATTCTTTGATTGAAACAATTTAATTAAAGTGATATACTACAGGGGTGTGGCCATAAATGCTGTTAGAGGGAGGGGGGTTGGATTGGCAAAATATTTGAATTTGAAATCGAGCTGAAAAAGAGTGTTTGTTTTTTTAATTACTTACTTCAATAATATAGAAATATGTGTATTCTACATCTCCTTATGGATACGGCCTCAAAACAGGACTAGTACTCTTTTTCTGTAATAATCTCAGGTACAATTTGTTTTCTACAAGGAAGTAAAAAACCGACTAATTATATTTGTCCCAGATATCATCGATTAGAAATAATGAAGTCAGGTTTATCAACTGGACTGTATCTGGGTTATTTGCGAAATTGGGAAGTTCTGCCTATGATGGGCATTTCTGTGTTATCAAGATGGATAAATCAACTCTGTCAACTGGTTATTTATTCTCTAGTTGGTCCACACAAAATTAAATAGTTGTTATTAGTGTGTGTCTCGTGAAAGTATTTTTAGAAAATACAACAGAGTTTATTTTATCCATTTCAAGCAGTCACTTAATGTAAGCAGCATTATAGTTGATATAATTTTAATATCCAATGCATGGAAAGTTATAGCTATATCTTGCTTTCATTTCTTTAAAGATGGTATTCATATATATGTAAAAATATCTCAAAATACAGCTGCCTTAATTTCAATGATGTTTTAGCATTTTACTCTGGTGAACTGGTTTAAATATTCACAAATAAAAACATGAGCACATGTCACAGTCCATAGCATATTTGACAATATATGTGAGTGTGCCACAGTGTGCATGATCCCTGATTTGTACAGTCCTTGCCCTAAGCTAGGAAGAGCTGACCGTCTGATCTGGCGTTAAATTAAGCTGTACCACATCGCTATTTGAGGATTTATGCAGTTGGGGAAAAAGTGTATTTACACATATACACAAAGTTTGGCATAGGTGGGACCCTGGTGGGTAGGTGGAAAGGTACAAATGTAGGTTGACAGATAGATAGACAGACAGACAGATAGATAGATAGATAGATAGATAGATAGATAGATAGATAGATAGATAGAATCCATTAAAGAACTCATGGACGAATTTTGGCATAAAAACCTTAAAAAATGTAATAATATCTCTACATCTACTTATCAAACTTTGGCTCAGCTCTTTTGACCATCCTATCTTCACTGTGTGCTGTCACCTAACAGCCCAGTGACTTAATTATGGACATTCTTTGCTAGTTTACCTAGTTAAACAAAACGATTGGTTAAACTATGTAGCTGATAGGCTGAGTAAAGACTTCAGAAATCTTCTCCTAAAAAACAAGAGAATGGATTCATATTTTTTAAGTTTAGGCAATTTTTCTGAATTGTCTGCTTATAAGAACAATTATTGCATACAGTCAGCACACAAACATCTAATTATTCTATAATTTCATTTTTATACCTGTTATACCATAAGCCAGCCTATAGACTATAAGAGAAATTGATTAATATACTTTAGATGAGTAAACGAGTAAAGCATGTACATAATTAGGTCACTGCTGAGAGGTGACGACACACAGTGTCTTATAAATTATTTTAAATAGCTGTTGAAGAGAAATGTCATTATCAGTTAGATTATTGTGAAGATTTAAGTTCATTTTTGTGATTCACTATGCCTTTATTAATAAAAAAAACTGATAAAAGAAAGTCAATTTATCAGGCAAACAATATAGCCCAATAGCTATTTAGCTCTGTATCAACCCAGCAGAAAAAAAATCTGCGGGTAACATCAGTCCAGTTAGTCTCCTTTAGTGACTTAAAATGGATGGGACAAATACCTCAGTTTTTATTTATAAGGTCCTGCGGGGCAAGCCTGTTTGTCTGCAATGTATATGGACAGTGGTGATTCATTCAAAATACATAAGACTTGTTTAATGTCTCTGGTCCTGCTGTATATAGGTCCAATGCAAGTCCTGTTCTTATCACGGATTCATAAATGGATGAGGGTGTATGAAGCGACAGACTACACTACCTTAGAAAAGCAAGTATATACTTTCATAATACAACACTGATAGTAGGCCAACTCACAAACCTATTTGTACTGAAACACTACAAAAAATTAGTCACCTCATCATTCTATTGGTAGTGTAATGTGAGTGATCTGTCAACTAACCAAACATGATTGCTACGCTTGATATTTGTTCTCTAGATTTTCATTCTGAAGGATATAGAGATCGGGCATCTTGATATGTCAGCCAACGGGTAACAGATGGGGTTAATTAACATTAACTAAACTATTCCATGTTATCAGGAGAACATGTACAATGTACAGTTAGTTTCATGAAATACGTTCGACTGTAGCTATAACTGGCTAAAGCCAGCTGCTTCGGTCAACACCTAGCTCATAGTCGGCTCACACCTACCACCACTGAAAAAATATAAACCTTGCTAAATGTAAGAGATTTATCTAATATATCATAAATCTGTACTTTAAAAATTCGGCTTTAAGTAGCCAGTTGCATTTATAGCAGAAGTTGTCTAGCTTTGTCTAGGTTCAATTTGACAGTCCGTTTTTAATGAAACAAACTGTATAAACAGTTATATTTTATAGTTAGCAAAAGTCCGATATATCTTCCCCTGTCACTTAATTGTGTTTACAAATATGTTTCCTCTGGGATGCACAATATAAAAAGACAGAAGAAACTGACACCACTGCCATTTTATCATTTGGTTTCATTTTCTTAAATAATCGCAGGTAAAGTTATTCGTTAAAAAATGCAATATCTCCGAAACTATTAATCATAGACTGAACTAGACCACGACTGAAAAACCTTGCCTCCCTGAAAAGATCAAGTACTCCATAAAGGTCAATTTATGAAACTCTAGGGAATCAGAAGAACAGGGGCTAGCATTAAGAAGATAAGTATAATGCTGCTGCAGATTGTTCTTGATGGCAGCAATCCATTCAAAGGAATCAAGATCTACCAGACACTGTGGTATATACCATGCCATGCTTCTGTTGGTCTCTATGTGTACTTCTGTTGAGGTTATATCTTGGCTTGAGAGTAGGGCTAAAAGCCATTCGAAGAATATCTGGAGTCTGGAGATGGATGTGGTTAGTTAAGAGCAGCTAACGTCGACCTCTTTCATACAGTCGTACTGTATAGTGTACATACTTGTGAAGATGGAGGAACTCAGTATATATCATCTATACTGAGATGGTAATGTTGAAGAGCTAGAGTTGGAGCCTTGTGTATCTATATGTCCTTATTAGAGGGACACGTGATACTTATGGCTGGATGGGAGTCACGCAAGGTTGTGCAGACACAATAAGTGCACAGAAATCATCACATCAAGCATAACATTTGTCCTGCATTACATTTGTGCCTGTATAAGAAGAATTTTCCATATAGTAGCTGTCTGTTTAAGACTTTATTCACTTCTTCTGTTACAAGTTACTGATATATTCCAACCTGCACTTATTCAGGCCAAATATATCATGGTTGAAATAGTAATAAAATGTACAATGTATCAAGATGTAAAACCATTGCATTTGTCGTAGATAGTTTACAAACATTTGGTATGTTATTCATGCTGTTAAATTTTGACTTAAAATGAAGACCACCTCACAATTGAGTCAAACATTTACACATCAGCCACCTTTGAGTTAAGATTTTATTGTGGTATTAGTTTAATTAAACTCTTAAATTTTACATGCTTCAAAGCCGAAATTACAGAAATTTTCTGTCAGCCAAAATAGACCTGCTTAACACAATGAACCCGACTCATTTCCATTTCATGATTTTGTAATGCGATCTTATGCAATTATTAGATTATCTTCACATGTAGCTTAATTGGTAATGACATAACTTAAGGAATTAAAGGATGCATTGTAGAAAGCTGATTGGTTTTAAAACCTTGCACACTAAGTTTAGAAATGACGTCGTTCAGATGGGTTTAAAACTATAAACAATTTCAATTTTTACTATAATTAGTTTCATAAAATACGGTCGGCTCTAGCTGTCTGTAGCGACCTGTACCTGACTGTGGTCTAAACATGCCGAAGCCAGCTGCTTCTGACCACTTCTTAAGCTGATAGTCGGCTTACATTTATCACCAGAAAGTGTAAACACTGGCAAATGTAAGAAATTAATCTAATATATTATAAATACGTTAGATCCAATTTTGAGTAGCCAGCTATGACAGCTTTGGCTAGGTTCAATTTGACGGGCCGTTTTTAACGAAACTAACTGTGTGTATTTGCTTTCTAATTGAAAACTGTGACCATCTCATGGGTAAGCAGGAATTGTATAATTTCCCAGCCAATTAATTATAGACTTGTTCAAAATAATATGATATAAAAATTGGTTTTATATTGGTTTTTTTCTGGGTGACCCCTCTTCAGCAGCTTGCAAAGCCTTTGAAGGGTCTCCCATTCACAGTTTGTATATTACTTCTGCAATATCCTTTAATTGCAGTTTTAATTTTTTTGGAAACAATAAATCAGGGCAATCTGAATCTGAATCTGAAATTAAGCCAGTGGTAGTTGATATAATAGGTAAAACAAATGTTTTCATGTTTATATCATTGAAATGTGCCGGGTAATAGTTGGTAATATTATGATATAACACATATTTTCAAATTTAGATCAGAGCAATATTTCAGGTTTGCAAATGTGGTAAAGAACTTTTGTTATAATATTATAGCAAGTGTTTTCCACTTATGTTTTAGGAATTTGCAAAAGTAGCTTAGAGCTATTATTTTTAAAGATTACATGAGCATAAAACTATAACAGTATGCCAGTGATATGTGCTGTACTATAAATTAGGTTTTGCATTAACAAGATGAGTGGGAAAGCCCTGAAACAGTCCTGAAATCGTTCTGTTGAGACTGGCGTGGACTACAAGGTTTATCATTTCATGATTCTCATCATTACGTCTGCCTCTTCAATGTGTTCATATTAGCTGGAAAAAAAAAGTTTTAGAAATGAAGACAATAAATGCTATAAGCAAATGCAAGACAGTGTCTTACAGATTTAGCCTATTGCTATAAAACACTTTCTTGCATTTGATTAATACATGAACCAAGGCCACATTTTTACCTACGGTAGGCTGAATTGAGATGACTTATGAATAAATGGTAGAAACAACGTGCAAAGGCTGTTATCTTCAAAGCTAAGAGCTGTTATATTCATTCATCTAGAAAGCTTAATATTGCGAATTGAGATATATTCTACATTGCTTATCTTGCCAGCTATTAATAATGCCAAAGCAGTAGAATATTATTAAATACATGAATGCATGTCAACAGTCACTTTTCAAGAGAATTAACAGTGTTCATTCCTATATGAAGATTTGGTATTTTGACATGCAATGTAACTCTTTTTATTAATCGCTATTCCATTTTCACCATCATTATTCTTTGTGGAAACCTTATTATGTTGGTACATAATGTCTAATATTATCAAAATGTTATGAAGAAAATGCAGTATATTTGAAATTAAGAATTAAATGATTTCCAACAATTCAATAATAAACAATAAATTCGGCCAGGTATCGTCTCCACCTAAATACATTTTGAACGCTTTCTTGTGTGTTCTATTTCTTGTGGGGAAAAATGATGATTGTCTGAGTAACCTGATCTCCTGAAATTATATGCTATCCGCAAGGAGGACATTTTAGACGCAGCGGTAACAGGTGTTGAAAATATCGGTAACCGCATCTAGACGAAAATGAGACAAATCAGTTTCAGATTCAGATCTATTTATTCACAAAACGAAATATACACAATTTTTAAATCAAATGAGTTTCAATACAGACAACTGTTTTGTCAGGAGACCAAATCAGAAAGATAGATATCTTTAAATTATTGTCTCTTCGCTACTTTGAAACATAAGAAGCTTAAATTATACACGGCTAGACACGTAATGATGACATCATAAGTAGAGTATTTGATGACATAAGTAGAATGTTTTAGAAGAATATTTTAGTTTCCACAGCTAAGACAAGACAACAGGTTGAGATGAGAATTAATAAAGGCTTGTAGAAACACTTATGATATAGTTTGGACAAAGTGGTCAAGCGGTTAGCGGTGACTGGCTGAATGAAGACAGACCATGGTCTTTGCACTGTATATGAGGTAGTTGTTCCCATTAAATGTATAGTACACCATTTAGAAAGTGGTTTCTCTGTACACAAAGGTAAACTACTATGAAAACCAAATGTATGTCATATTTAAAGTTTTTCTAGTTTTTGCTTTTGTTTAATAATAGAGGGCATCTTAATATGGTTGGTTGGTTGACCAGGACTTTACATCCTGTATTTCTGCACCTGACTAATTAGGACAGGCAGGGACCAGGCAATGAGATGAAGGTTGAAACAGCCATCCAACTTGGGCTCAACCGGGAATCCAACTCGGGACCCAGTTGTTGGAAACCCAGCGTGCTACCACTGAGCTAGGCTCCCATCCCCAGGCATCTTGGTATGAAGGTAGGACCATAGATCTGGAGATAGGAATGGCAAGGTCTGGATAGTTATGGCTTCAGATAGCATCTACCGCTATTGGTCGGCTAAATTCTGCCACTGTAACAGAACTCATATATTTACAGCAAAGCATATGTACAATATATTATAAGGAAAAAATATAACACGTGATAATTAAAACAGACATGCTTTCTGACATAAATATAATATACTATAATCTATCTTGACTGAATACAGTTGTTCTGTGCACGTCGCATTTATCCTTCATCTTTGTGTAGATGGATTGTGACCCTAGTGGTTTCCTGTGGTGAAAGGAGGTTTTGTGCAAGGTTAAATCAACCAATCCTCTCCTCTATCTCTGATACTTTACAGCATAATACCAAGAGAGAAACCCTACTAAGTACAAACCATTCATTGTGGATTGAAACTATTACAGTATGGAAGAGTTATCCTCAGTGTAGCAGGGACACTCAGAGTATGTGTCAAAGCTGACATTAGGTTAAAAGATGGCGTCACGTACATCCTTTCTTTACGATTTTTCTAGTTTTTCCCCCAAGAGGGCGGTAGTGTTTCATCTTCCAGCAGAGGACATGGCAAGGTCAAAATAGACAAATGATGAAAAGTTCTTTTCCTATTTGTGGGGAAAAAGAGTCCCAGGGTAAGACAGCTACTGTAATAACCACAGTGTGTAAAGCATCTAGAAAAAAGCACCAGTATATCTTGCCAAGGTCTCTACAGTAGGTTTATGGGAACCTTGTACCAAATAGACCATCATAATTGTAACAAACGGAGTCAATAAGAATACAGCTGGAAGCTTTTTGGTGTAGGCTTGTGGACATCCAAGTTCAACTTGGATACTGAATTACTTATATTTTATCACATTATAATGCCAATTTGCGATTTTAATTTAGGGGTTACGTATATGATTTTTTTTGGGTCTTTCTTTTGCAAAGCAATAATTAATCAAATGGTACTTTATTTATATGGTCCTCAACCCAACAGTAATTAGCACTTACAAATTCCAAAAACATGTTCAACTCACTGTTTGCATTCGTTCTAATGATATGTTTTTTTTTTTTGTTTTTTTTTTAAACAATATTGTATTCTATATCATCATGATAATATCAGCTTTCGAAATAACAGAAATTACCACGGGAGAAATAAGTTGTTTGCTATGAAGATGTGTCATCATTACTTAAAAATAAGGGTGCAAGTTCGTGATAAATTAGGTTTCTAATTGGCCCTTTATTATGCTTTCTATGGATGAATATTAGCAAAAATGTGATCGTTGTTTGTTTTGTACTTCTATGCTGTAGCTTTGTTCATCAGCGTGTTTCCTTGCACAGTTAATGTCTTCTTACAGTTAAACATATATTTCAGTAAATGGAAAAATTAATTATGATATTGCATATTTTATTTAACACTATTTTATTGGTGAACCACAGTTTAATAGGGCGTGCAAGTTACGACCAAAGTAGCATCAATTTGTAGTGCAACCCACGCTGTTGGCGTACTTTTGGGAACCCACGCTGCCATGTATTTGAATTAGGTGAGCGAGTGGACGTAAATAAACAGTGGACGTAAATAAACCAGATTATTAGTGGTCCATTACTCGCCTAACTTCACGGGTCCATTGCCTTGCTTTAAAAGTATCTTTTTCTTCGGCAACCAAAATAATCAGCCGTCAAGCTGTGATTATTTAGCTATCCATCCTTATTCAGCCCCTCCATGCAATGTTAATGACGACATTCTGGACGTGGTTCCCGGAAGTAGTTTTTTCCTACTCTCAACCGCACGAGAGCAAAATCAACTTGTAAACACGCCCAAGGCATGAATGTCTCGGATTTGTAAAAGCTTAATATTCATGACTATTTAGGCTGATTTTTATTATTTATTCCAGATTCCAAGCTCTGAGGAACCGACACATAAGAGCAGCAGATGCCAGGCTAGGGAGACGCCCCCTAACGGGCAGGGAGAACCAGATGTCTTGGGATGGGGTAGAGATTCTTGGGATCCCTGTAGTTTATTTCCAGATTGTTTTAATCCTCATAATTGGAGTTGTGGCTCTCATTGTCATTTTCACTGATGCTCAAGCCAATAGAAGGTCATATAGGTCAGGGCATGACCCTTCCCAATATAGATACCCCCGTCATATTCAAGACGCCCTTGCCTTAATTAGCAGTGGGGTAAAGTGCACCATTGATGTCTTCGAAATTGCTGACTTTCGAAGGGACGTTTTCAACACTCGCTATTTCAACAGTCGTCCAGTTATTGTGCATTTGAACTCATCTCATCAAGATGTCCTTGGAGCAGATAAAGTCAAGGTCACAGCTCTCTGGGAGGATTATGGGACCTGGGCAGTCAAGGCACCAGTCCACTCCCCCATTGCACCAGTCCATCAGACCCTTTCAAACCCCACCGTTACCATAGAAATGTACCTCAGAGACCACTTCCACAATGATGACCCTAGGCAGCTCAGGTAAATTTCTATATGTATTCATTGCAGCATGTATCATGTCTTGATCCTTAACATATCCAGTACCCAGATAGCTTTGCAAATCGGCCCAGCATCGTTTCCATATAGGCCACTGTCGTTACAACATCATATTAACGTCGCCAACATCGCACCGACGTTGAATGCTATCTGGGTATGGCCAGATTATATTATACGGATTCTATATTTCAGGTGCGTAGAGGACAAAAATTTCATAAAATCCAGCAAAACTATTGCTTTGAAGGAATTACAAGTTCTTTCCTTTGAACACAGGGTAAGTGCTTAATCAACAAATATTTTGAAGTAATTGTTTTTCACGTAGGACCTCTAAGTTTATAGATTACTAACTTCTGGATGGACATTATTTTCTATTTTTCAGACAGACATAGAGAGCCAGCTGTATGTGTGTGGGGCAGGGGGTGACAGGGCATTCCACTGCTCCCCCGGGGGGTGGCTATACGTTGTCCATGGATCTATGCGCCTCTTTATTTACTCCATCAAGAACCCACCCCCTGCTGGTAAGAACTGGATCCTTAATTGTTTAAGTAGTTATTTAAATCCCAACGTACCCAATAATAGATTACAAAACAAATTGGTCAATTCAATTAAGCAGCTTTTGTTAAGGGGTGTTCACACTATCAAGTATAAGACCTACATATGACCACGTACGTAAAAAATTGGCTATACGTGCTCACTCGTGGCTCTGTTAGGCCTAATCATGTATAACTTCTTGCTTCGAGCGTACGTGGGGCAATCGTAGATCGCTCGCCGGACCTCCGTAAGACCCTGATGTTTTACAATCGTTCTACGAGTGGACGCAGGTGGAATAGCGAGTATACACGGATGGACAGTGGCTATGTATGGCCAAGGATGGCCACAGACGTAGAACGTAGGTAGAACATACGTAGGATGCTCGCTGACAGACCCCGAGCAACTTACGTAACTAATAAACAATTTACTCTTAGAACGTCCGCCAAAGTTTTAAACATGTTTAAAAATTATTGCCCCCTCACCATATGGTCGTGAGTGGTCAAGCGCGACCAAAAGCGTCCTTTGGATTAGTAGGAGTATCCTTGACAAGGATGAGCAAGAGTAAAAAAAAATCCATCCGTCGTCATGCGTAGGTCTTATACGTGATAGTGTGAACGCCCCTTTAGAGAACAAGCCTTCTCATGTTTGTCATTTTAACTACTTAGTCAATTTGGACTCTTTTGAGTGTAACAAAAAACATAAAAAATACAATCTAACATGTAATTTGATTTCCCATTCATATTTGTGAAAAATTGATTAAAAATATCTAAATTCATTTGGGCACCACCAGCTAGTTAGGTCTGTATCAACCCAGAGAAAGAGACTCAATGAGACATTAGTGCAGTTAGTCTCTTTTAGTGACTTATATATTGATGGCACAAATACTCAAGCTTTTATTTATAGGGTCCTATATATTGTTTCGCTACATGCCCGTTTGTCTACAGCGTATATGCATAGGTCTTTTCACACATAATCAGTAATAATAATTCTTGGGTATATGAAGGCACTATATAACCTAACATATTTGACTGCGAGATTGAAACAGCGAAAATAACATACAAGCCAAAAAATCCTAAATTTTCCACATAATCAAATATTGAGGTACATTCAAAAATTATTTTCTACTAAAATGCAACCAAACAAAAGAACATATATTATACACTTAAAGCTAAATATACCGAGTCACAGAAGTTTGCCAAACTGCACTGGCTTCAAATATGGCGTGTGTGCAGCCTGTGTCTGAAAAAGCAACATCTATTGGAAAAAATACCTTTTGATAAAGCTAGAACAAAAGTTGTAGCAGCTAGATCTAGCATTACCAATTTGATAGCCTCCATGCATGCAGAACATACAGAAAATACTTGCAGATTACAGAAAATTGTGCAGAGAAGAGTAAGTGATATTTTGTCTTCTTTCTGATGTCTTTTTATAGCTTAGCTCAATGTTCAAAGGATAGCATAGCACCTGGTTAGTTCGCATGCATTTCTATAGCATTGCATCGATGCGTCAAAGGTGTCAAACAAGGTGCAGATGTGAAGCCAGTATTCTGCCACAATGTTGCTGTTGCAAAGCGCGTTGATGCTGGTTCAATGAAGCTTAGCATCATACGTGTACAGTTTCACAATCAAAATGTACAAAGAATTGCAGAGAATGAATGTATTTTGTGAAGCAACGATTTTAAAAATCCTCCACTGCTTTTATTGCATTACTGTTCTAGCTGTATCTTATGTTCTATTTGCTACAAATCAGACCGAGCTAGACCAAAGGTTAAACGCCTTGCTATACACCTTCCACTGAAAGAAAGAAAACAAACGTACTTTGCGCTGAAGTGCTCTATCATAATAATCTGGTACTTACTTCAACTCTGGCTAGCTGGAGTTGAATGCAAATTTTGATCATGTTTATTTAAATTTTAATGACATCTTTGTAACAATCAGTTCTTCTATTCCTAGTTATCACAAAAAAGAAGAAGAATAAAACATTAACAAGGGGGTGGGATATTTTATGAGAACTTATATACTAATCACAAACCCTGATAACATGCTACGTCAGCCAGATTTTGGCACGATGTTGAGCTGATGTTGCTCCGATGTTGCTCCGATGTTGGTCCGACGTTGCCCACATAGGACCAACGTCATAACAATGTCAAATGCTATCTGGGAACAACACGAAATTGTAGTTATCCAAAACTAGGACCAACTAACTGATGCTGCAACTATCTATAGTACTAGCCATATCTAGTTGGAGATCGGTTCAGCTAAAAATACATTGGCATTCAGGCATTGGCCTTAGAATATATTCTTTATCACAATGGCGTGATTTACTTGTAGTTTTAAGTAGACAGATACAATTAAATCGTTAAGTGGCAGGTTATTAATTTTCCAATGAATACATACTTCGAATAAAATGGTGATTTTGCTAGATTTATATATTAATCAAAATCGACATCCACACTTGTATTGGGTTGTAATATAGTTGAGAAATCAACAATAGCAATGACTATACTGTAAATAAGACATGACAATTCACAAAATAAGCTTTTGTATGTCTGCTGATGAAGAAACACCTGCACACAACACCTGCACACTAAGTGAATAATTTAGGAGTGTGTCAGGCTACAGTATGGCCAAGATTGGCAGATGGTCATATGTAAGACATAACTGTCTACAATCATGGGAACCCTTGATTCCTAAATAATGCTGTAATATGTCCATTTCTATCTGTACATGTACATGTGGTTTTTTGTAAATGTGACAAACACGGCCATTGGTTCGATGGTTTTATTCATATCCAGCACGAAATCTCTTACATTACAGAAATAACCAGTAAATTGATATTGACAAAAGTACCCTATGTTAGCGATCGACATCCAGCTGGGGTGTAGGTCATAGAGAGTGCCAATACCATACAAATACATGTACCATAATGCTAATTTTGAGTGTATTTCACCATCATCAGAAATAACGAACGACCGAAACCTATTCAACCATCTTGAATGGTTTATTATCAGCAGGTTTGACTGTATGTACATATCTGGTAGTTCATGTATGTACAACAAAAGGCTTATGGTAAACGGCGAAACGGAACGGAACAGAACCGCTGAGGGTGTCACTCCACTTTAAATTCATTAATAGTAGTAAAAGCTCCATAATTAGGTGTTACTAATCAGATGACCAGTAGCATGGACATTAGGAACAACATATGGTGGAGATTCTAGCTAATGCATTTTGTCATCATGAAGACAGACAAATGACAAGTTACTACTTATGTATCTATTATGTACACAGGACTGTGATAGAGACAATGTACCCAATGAATTATTTCTTCCCTGTGTTCTCTATTCTCTGTGTTCTCTATTACCAACCAGGCATAGGATCAGGCCATAATATGTCGACCTGGGCCAGACACATCTATCCTCAGTTGGACGAGAAGACCAGGCCCCTTGAATGTCGAGTGTCCAACGGGACACTGGTACATATTGTGAGTACTATTTATTGAGTTTTGTCAGGTCATTGCATTACAGTACTTCAAATTTTAGGCGTCTTATAACATAGGGCCTCAATGAAAAACAGCTTAATTTAGCCACCCTTGCAAATGTAATGTATGTAATGTAATGTTGTCTGCTGAACCCAGGTTAAAAAACTCTTAGTTCAGATCGTTGTAGATAGGTTGGTGATATGTACATGCGCGAAGTGCGGGTTAAGATCAATAAAAACTTGGCTTAGCGGAGACCGCCTTATGCTGTCTCCAATACCAACTTATGCACAGGATACTCTTACGTGGACAGGCAGCCGCTTCGTACTGCTTCCTAACTGAAAATGCTTTCAGTAACTGGATAAAACCAAACCAATACATGTCAGCTGGGATCCCACATTTGTAAATACTGATCTACATAATTATTAATATGTCTTTATAACTTTCACAAGTCATGCAATTCAAAAGCAGTTTCGGTGACGCTATACTGTTTTGTTCAGAGCAGTCTGACGGGTACTTCTGAAGTAACAATCCTCAGTCTAGCTTCTAAAGCACCGAGGTTTAACAGGATACATTAGAATATATTAATTTTAGGACCTATTCGTTGATGTGTTGATAGGCCTAATCATTAAGAGTGAACATTCAATAAAGGGCACCACCCTATTTAAATCTATAGTAAGTCGCATGCACAACAAGGGGTGGCTCAAGTTACCCCTTGGCCATTCTCCCCTATTGATAAAAATACATTTTGTGACCGAAAGTTCATTATGCATGAAAGTAAATAATGCACATTAACTTAGGCTAGCTATGTAACTTGTTAGGAAAAGTATGATATCATCGTCCTTGGCAAAATGTAAAGAGTTGCATCTAGATAGATCAATGTTTCCATTTCAGCCTGCTGGGATGTATGTTGGATGGGTCAACCTGGCCGATGTAGTGGCTGTCCTTCTGGAGAGAACGTCTTTCATTGACAATAATGTTCAGCTTTATGTTCAGGGTATGTGTGACTAACACTGACTATCATTACCTAATTCCATGTATTTCATACTTTCAAACTAAGCTTCCGTCTGTATCTCCTAACAAACTAAAACCCTTAAAAATGTTGATTAATTTTGATTTGATAATATTTTTGATATTTACAGAACTCTGGGGTGCAAGTCATCCTGAACATGTGCCTCTTCTAACGAAACTTTCTGAAGACTTACCAGGTAAGAGAAAAATGATTATACCACATGCATAAGTACCAATGGGCCTATTGGCGGTGTCTGCGTAATTACAAACATATAACTTACGTATGTGACCTATTTAACTGATCATCTCCTGGTAAAGGATCAGGTGCCACCTATGAATACCATTTTTAGATTACAATTATTAAGGAGTAACCCCTACAAGGTAAAAAACCTATGAATAACCCTTTTAATGGGCGTTCCCACTGACACGGATACGACCTACGTATGACCTTGGATGATCTCAGTTCATCCAAGGTATGATTTTTTTTACTCTTGCTCATCCATACGTGATTCACTCATCGAGCGTTTTACGTATACTCGTGCTAAATAGTAGGACGCTCCTGGGCGCGCTTGACCACTCACGAGTATACGTGAGTAGAGAAAAATATTTTAAACATGTCTGCGAGTGAATTGATTACATTAGTTACGTAACTCGGTCGTGATTCACTCGGCTTAACGTTCTACGTACATTCTACGTACGTTTTATGTATGTCCATCATACGTAGCCATACGTAGCCATACGTAGCCATACGTAGCCATACGTAGCCATACGTAGCCATACGTAGCCATACGTAGCCATACGTAGCCATACGTAGCCATACGTAGCCATACGTCGTCTTCGGTGCCCATCCTTGCCCATCCTTGAACCACTCGCACGGGCGATCTATCAGCGATCTACGAGCAATCTGCGAGTGCCTACGAGTGCCTCATGTATGCCTCACATATGCCTCAAGTTATGCTTGGCGACGGATGTTCGGTGAGCGTTTGACGGACATCTGGCGGCGTTTGACGGACGTACACCAAGCGATCTATGACTGCCCCACGTACGTTCGTGGAAAGAATTTATACGTGATTAACAGAGCCACGAGTGAGCACTTATAGCCCATTTCTTACGTACGTGGTTTACTCGTAGGTCTTATACGTGACTGTGTGAACCCCTTTTCAGACTACACAAATAATGTCATGTATTGATAGTGGCGTGTGTAGGTAAAAGATCTCGGTGCTACTACCTCGCCTGCTAGTGCTTGCCTGGTGAGAACTTCCCTTTAATTCAATTGTAGACGCGTTGGCTACTGTACAATATTACACAAGCTTTAAAGAGTAACACGACTTTTCTGGATTTTTGTATACAAAAAGACAAAATCAGCAAGGAACACCATTTTTATAAATTAAACATTTAGCTTGACCAGTTGCTTTATCCAGGAGTGTTAGGATCAGCATTAATGGTTGGTTGTCAACACCAGGTGTCCTTAATGGTCCATTTGTGGCTTTATTTTCAGACAACAGTGACGTCTGGCGGAGACTGGCAGAGGCTTGGCTTCTGCAGGGAGATGGTCAGCAAGCCATGGCTGCAGCGGTCAGGGCCATCCAACTGGACCCTCTGTCCTCTGGGGCTGTTCTTATTCTTGCCAGAGCTCTTGCTCAGGTAATTAGTCTTTGAACATTTACATAAGTATAATTTAATCACATGTGGGTGGGTTGATTAGGGCTTCATGTCCTGTATTACTGCACCTGATGGGCTAAATAGCACAGGCAGCGACAATGGCAATGAGATGTAGGATGAAACAGCCATCCAACTTAGGCTAGACTAGGAACTGAAACCGGGCCCAAGTGGTTGGAAGCCCAGCACATTACCACTGAGCTAGGCCCCCAACCCATTTTAGGCATGACATGACCATAAAGGGGCCAAAGTGTCATTAGTTTTCTATTTTATGGTTCAAGTGGCAACATTGGTTTGTAATTATGTATTAAGAGCTTGAATTTATTTAGCTCCAGGTGCTAAATAAGTAATTTCATATATATCCTTAAGAATTAGACATCTACATGGCCAAATGTGCCACATGCGTTTTCCGTGCGAAGGATAAACGCATGGAAAAGGCATGGTTTTTGCCTAATTATAATGAGGTGAAAACCATGCGTTAATCTAAACACATGAAAATGCACATGGCACATTTGGCCATGTACCATGGCAGACATTTGGTCAAAATTGGGTCCACCTGGTATGCTTTCTGGTGTATAATTGTAATTATAAATCCAGAAGATAACATTTAAAACTTTTCTTCTGTCTTTCCATGTATAGACTGGCCATATAAACCTTGCCCTTGAGAAGTTTGAGGCTGCCTCACTATTAAATCCTGCCGACTCAACGATTTATCTTTACCATGGGGAATTGCTGGAGCAGAAGAGGCGCCATTGGAAAGCTATTGCTGTTTATGAACAGGTTAGTGAAAAATGGCAGCTTTTTTCACATTTTCACATTTACAGTGCTGTGTATAATTAAGTAAACTAGAGCCACTAAAAACACTATTTTTGTATTTGATTTGTATTTAGGCTTTTAAGACTGAAAAACCAAGCAGTATCATAAAATTAGTATCCACTAGCTAAGCTGGTGTCCCTAAATCATGATATATTGTTAAAAAGGAGGTTCACTTGTTTATGCACAGCATTGTAATTTGAGCAAATCTACGCACTTTATCTTTCATTTTGGAACAAAATTGTCTGGAATTGCGGCATTAGAGTTTTCTTCTATGTAGGCGAATGTTTAAATGGTCATACACCATGCACTCAATTACACAAATTAAATCAAAATCTTGACAGAAAATACTCCTACTACATGGCCAAATGTGCCACGTGCGATTTCCATGAGAAGGATAAATGCATGGAAAACGCATGTGGCACATTTGGCCATGTAGGCAAATAAATATTTTGAAATATAATTTCAATTTGGAACGTGACATGTACATATGTATATAATATAATGAAATTGATTATTAACTATAGTATAAACCAAAATAAATATCCACTTGTTTTGTGGTCTTATTTTCACATAAATTTCACGGAGAATCATAAAATAGATATAAATATTACCAACCCCCAACTTTCGAACCCATAAAGCCTCTCTCTGTGCAAATTAACTTTAACTCTCCTATCTTTGCAATGGTAATTTTTTGCCATTTTGTCGTCACAAAGAAACAGCAGATATTACAATGGAGAATATAGCAAATATCAAGTTATTTTTTTTCACAGAAGTGTTGGGATTTGATTATGAAAACAAAATTCCCGAAAACCAAGAGGACTTTTATTATGGATCCTAGTATAAATAAACTTTCTCTGTACTTACCTGATGTCATGGTCTATTCTAGGGTACCATGCATTGTCCATACCAGGAGGAATTGTGGAGACGTTTATACAGGTCCCAGAGACATGGAGGGGCCCACCCTACAAAAATACAAGAGACACTTCAAAGTATGAGGAGGCTAGGAATACAATGATCATCATAAACATTAATAAATACATTAATTGGATTACATGATGTTTCATTACTACACATCAGCATCAGCTAGCAGACTTTGCAGTGTTGATGTCAAGTCTCATACACTGAATACTGGATTAAATGTTGTTGACATCATGCATGGACTTAAATATCAGTTGGATTTAAATGTCACTTGGCAAACTGTTCAGTGGCTTAATGTTAAAGTTCAATCAAGCCTGCCGGGTACTCGTGGGCACAGCATTCTCAAGAAGAAAAACAAATTCCTTGGGAGTAGTTAAGTTGGAATATGCCTCACACCATACCTTTCAACCCAACTCATGCATGACGGGTGTAATGTGACAAATTGACTAAGGGGGAGTGGGGCACCTTGAATAACACCTTTTGCTTTTTGAAAACCCAAACTAGACTTCGTAAATAAATATCTATGAAAAAATGTGTAATTCCAAAGTTTAACTAGTTGTCCAAATTTTCACTTTAAAATTAATTTATCAATGGTGCCTTGGTGCATGGTATTTCACAAGAGGTTTTATAATGATGCAGGAATTGTATTTTGTCAAATCATAATACGGATAGCAATTTAAAGATTATGTTAGCACTAGTGATACCATGCACTACCGGCTGCCGAGCTACATTATCCAAATTCATTTCCTGATTCCAGAACTGTAAAATCATATTAAAAACAAACAAAAGGTTCATTGCAAAAAATAAAATAAAATAAAACACATGGGATATATGGACAAGAACCTTTTGGCCTATCCCCAACATTGCTGTTTGCCCAAAAATTGTTGATTCCAGGGAGGGTCTTAGAAACATTCGTTGTAAGCAGTAACAGATGATGGTGTAGTATGGTGATAAGGCTAAGCCAAATAAAGTATATCTGGAGACATATGATGGACAGTTTATTATAAGATTGTTATGGCTAATAAGGCAGAGTCTACTGGCTACATATATGAGAGGTTTGGATAATGGTGCCCTATTTATTTATATTAAATATATTTACACAGGGTGTATACAATCAGTAAAACAGTTTTCATGTAGGACCTGTCAAATCATTATGTACAAATAGATAGTAAATAAAATTAATTATAAATGTCTCTGTGTGCCCCACTCTCCCCTGTCTCATGTGAATAAGTTATAATGAGTGAGTTATAATTATATATGTAAACGACAACCTGATGTTCCAGAAATAGATTTGCCATTACATTTAATTTAATTTGAATTGCATGATGTTCATTAAACAACTATTAAAGTTCAATTAATCGAATTGTTTACATGCATATACTGCTGGTTGTTTTGTGTGAAAAATATATATGTTCATGTTTGTGTATGATGTAATAGGCATTCATATTTTAATGATGTCAAATATTATTGTATTTTCTTGCCGTTATAATGTAATTCTATTTTCTACACACTGTTGCCTATACCCTAAACTTTCTCAATTTTCTCAGTGTATGATCTCATGTCAAAATTATTTTTTAATGTATAATTTGTACAGTTTTATGTAGTGTGATATTTATTGCACTTAGGTGTTGATATTAATTGTTATATCATAATTGTTAAGGAGTCGTAATAAATTTGTATTTATATTTTTATGTTAAGGTTTGTTCTGATACATGCTCCATGCGAGTTAGATTGATGCAGTTTTTTTTTCAAAAGTTTGCACCCCCTTTAAAAACAATGAAAATTTAAGTAACAACTGGAAAACATATTATTAAGAAATATATGTCAAGATCATTAAAATAATCAAGGACAAATATATTCACACATTCTTGGTGTTTATTTTTCCATAAATGTCAAGAGGACGCAAACTTTTAACCTCAACTGAATGTTTTGTTGAATTGGTTGTTCGGAAAAAAATTATGAATGTTGTAGAAATAAATCTTTTTGTAAATAAGTTTTTCTTGTCTTTAATAAACTCTTTATTGTTGTAAATTGATCTTTACATAAAATCAATATTATGTTTTGATATGTATGATCTTAAAGCATAAATTATTAATGCATATTTCTTGTTATCATCTTGTCAAACATATCTATGGTTACAGGTGTATGTCAATAACTGTACAATGCTGCTGGACAGTCATTATTTGAGATAATTATTGATATCATGTGCTTTTATATCTAATCTTCTGCCTGTAAACTCAACTGCCTTTGTCGCCAGACTTTCAATAAACTTATGAAATTGTGGATCTTCTTTCACTTTATTTAAAAAAATAATACAAATGACAGATACAACTTGGCCTAATATAAGACAATGATTCAGAAAAAAAGGTATACAAAATGAAAAAGAAACAATGAGTATTGACAGCAAAAAGAAACTGAGCAATTAATTGTTACCACTAAAACATAATTATTAAATGAATAAATGAAATGACTAGAATTTATAGAAAGTCGAATAATTTCAGTAACTAATCGAATTGAGAACAGTTTTAGCTTTCAGAAAAACTTTAAAATGGAAAAATATGACAAAAATGTACGAAGTTATAAAAGAAAGTTTAGTTTTTTTTAGTTTTAAGTTTTATTTTTTTTTCTTGACACATGGTTCATACAATTTTACACTGATACATTCAATACAGTTATGCATATACATAATAATTTTAATACATTCAATGTCAAGAAGGGAAACAACAGAGTTTAAAAAAACTATATTAAGTTGCCCCCAAATACAAAATAATATAATGATATAATATATACAGTAAATAAAATTACATATGACCTAATTATTTAATAATATATAAATCTACATGACCATTTAATAATTCTGTTTTAAATTTTACAAAAGCTTTAGCAAATGATGATACACGATTTTTTCTGTGTTAACCTATCTATAACCAGATTAAAGTGCATAGTAAATGAATAAACTCCGTGCCAGTTCATCTCATCCATATAATGTCAAAAACAGTAGTAAATTTACTAGAAAACCTTTATTCTGTGCAGTTTATTTTTGGATCCAGGCAATATATTTTTAGCATGATAGCAAGTTTTTTAAAACATTAATTATATAGTAAAGTTAGGGTGCAAAATTAATGTATCTATCTGATCTTATCTATCTAATCTATCTATGCTGAGGCAGTTAAATGTCCCATCTACAGGGTAAATGCCTTAAATAGCTTCTTATCTTCACAGCATATACTGTTCATCTCCACCAGGCGGCGTATCGATCGTTGTGGTTAAAAATAGGCATGACGTCTACTGGGGAATCCCGAGGAACTACCTTTCAACATAAACACTGTGTTTCACAATAATCCTCAACAAAATGCAAGAGAAGTACATTTTCATATTGACTGCAGTGCATCAGTGATCGCTATGGCAGTAAGTATACAGTTCAAAGCTCTTCATTAAAATACCATTAATTATTTCTATTGTTAATTGCTATTGATTGATCAATTGTACCCTCACACCAGATCAACAGACGTCACTGAGACGTGCAGATGAAATTATCAACGTACATTATGATACGAAAAAGAAAACATTTACTTTGATGTAGTTCAGCAAATATTGATATTTTATTAAAATTACAAATACATTCAACATTGATGTTATTACCCTGCATAAAATAATAATATACATATGCCTACCATGATATATTAATATGTATGGTACTTTATAATCAAATGATATCTTATATTGAAATCCATCTAAACATTTATTTTTGTATATATTTTATTTTCCAGTCTCCACCTCCCCTACTTGTAACAATTACATAACTATTTCTTTAATTTATTAAATTTATGAAATTTTAGGGAAACAGATGGAGCAAAGAAGACCGCATCAGGGCAACCATTTATGGAAACTGCATTGGAGATGCTGTCGGCCTGGCTACGGAATTCATGACCAAAAAGGATGTCAAAGAGGTCAGTTGTTTATTTACCCTATGTTTTCGATTACAAGCCGGGGCCTTTAAATGTCAGAGAGTGCACGCGTCATGCTTATCTGTAACAATAGTCTGGCATCAATGATCCACCATTACCTACTTTTAAACCTCTTGGCAAGTTAATGATAAGAATCTAGGAAGAGGGGAAATCATCAGGAACAGCAGTCAACATTACAGAGCTGGAAATGTCTTTCACAAAAGTGTTCGAAAACTTGTTACACGACTATAAGACACATCAATTAATTGAAATATACATGTAATCTACCAGCTGGCAAAATTCTGATGGGAACCTTTTTAGCATACAAGTTATTAAAGTGATACTCCTTGAATCCCATGCAGAAAATATGGCCTCAACTAAATTCCCAGAGTTAATGCCATTACACTCTTGTATATGACAACAGATTTCTGCCAAAAGCATACTATCAAGTCATCTCTATTAATTAAAGAGTAATTAGCCCTCTATTTTCTATAGGTGGCTCACCAATAGAACTAGGTCAAATTTAAAGTGGCCTGGACTCTGGTGACTCACCAGGTTGCCATGGTTACAAAATTCTTGCAGCTCCCACTGACCAGTGCTGACTCACTTGGTGACAGGAAGATGGCTCTGAGTGGATGATTCTTGTAACTGTCAATCTTGACCAAAAATGTGGATTTACCATGATTTAGTGGGTTAAAAATGTATGAAAACCTGCTGTAATGACACTAGACAGTCACTGCAAGATATTGTGAGTACTTTCTGGGAGAAAAGAAATGGGTCAATTTTTAGAAAGATTAAAGGAGTATCACTTTAATTAATTAATTTTGCCAGCTGGGGATTTTAGTATAGATACTATGAGCTGGTATACAAAAAAACTGCTGAAATCCGCTTGTGTGTAATGCCAGCTGGCAGTAATTGATTCAACAAAGCTAGCATCCAAGAAATAAAGATGCAGCTGGCAGATAATCATAGTAAGTGTATATCAGATATTTTTTGGCAAGGGCATTTAAATTCTGTAAGGTCCAAAACTGTAAAAACAAACTGGCTAATTTCTTCAAGCATATTTGTCACAAGGCACTGGTGGGGCGCCCCTATATAAGTTTTGGCTATTGACACTGCATATGCAGTGCCGTAGAAGCTGTGTGATGAGGGAAACCCTTGGGAGCATTTAGTTGCAGGACCCTCAGTTCACCCGGATGTATGTCTAGCTGGCCACTTCACTGGAGAGATTGGCCCAGTAAGATAGCCCCAGGTGGAGGGAGGCTGGTACCCTCAAGAACATGATGAAAGGCTGGCCCTGGCCAGTAAGGCTGTGTCCACACCTTTAGAAGCAATATCACAAGTGTGTAGTAGCAGTAGCTGTAGTAGTAGTAGCCCGAACAGACTGCTTCGGGTCGCGTTAGCAAGCCAGTTCCTTGGAGTTATAGTAGTATCAGATCTATTGGTGGTAGAGAAAATAGAGGGCTACAGCTGACATTTAAAAATGCCTCACTGAGGGTAGTAGAAGAAGAAGAAGCTGCCTCTTTAACCAAAATGATGGCCCTTTCACCAAAGGGTTCGATTTCATCTACAGTGCAGTGTCAAAAGCCAGAATTGTCGGTAGCCACTTGCAGTGCCAGTAGCCTAATTGTTTTAGCCATTCAGTCGGTATCCACAGCCAAATTCATCTATGGACACTTGAACTGCAGATAGGACCCATGTTTCTATGGACACCTTCCTTTGAAAATCAAAATACTAAGTGAAGCAAATCACTGGGGAAGCTGTAGCGTTGCTGAGCTCCCCCTGTTTTTATACCTGGAGCCAAGGCCTTTATGTCGGTCAACGCAGCAGCAGCGTAGGCAGCACAGGCAGGGAAGGGGTTGCTAGACCAATATATGGGTCAACGCAGCAGCAGCGTAGTCAGCGTAGGCAGGGAGGGGGATTTTGCGAGGCCTGAATTTGTACTATAATCAAACTTTTCTCGGCTTCTACTGGTCAGATCTTCACCAAATTTGGTTTGTAAGTTGCGCTTTTGTATCGCAGTTCTAATTATAATGGTGTACTCCCAAAACTGTGCGAAAAAGAGTATTCTTGTTCAGTCAGGTCACCTACTATCAAGACTCTGTACTAAGGTAGTTATTAATATCATTGATATATCACAAAAAATAAGGTTGGTCCCAAGACTAACCTAATTTTGAGTAATATATTATGTTATACTGTGTATGTTAATAACTCATATAATAAATAAGGATTTTTTCTGTTGATATTCTTTCTTAGACTTTTATTATTAATATGGTAGATATACAAATATTTATGTACTTGCCATAAGGCTTAACATATATATGTTTATAATATTGGATGTTCTTAAAAATTTGTAAGGAGATGAATTTTGAGAAGCTATAAAAGGAAGTTGAAAATAAATCGTATTATGACAAGAAGAATGTGCATTTTGAAACAGTAAGAAATGTTGAAAAAAATAAAAAGGTGAAAGTTAATATATTTTTATAGAGATGGATTAGCAGAGACCTGGGCTGTAGGCTAAAGAAAACTCTTGGACCCCACCATCCTGTGCATTCCGTGCATTTTGGAAAATATTAAAAAGGAATTTTTTACTAAATGTTTAGCTAACTTTGCATACTTCAGGAACTGAACATATCATAAGGATATTATAAACAGTTCAAAGTAAGTTTCTGTTTTGAATGATCTTGCAGAGCAGTAAATGGCTGTAAACCATCAATCTGGTGGGTGGTCGGATTCTTACACAGATTAGTCACACCCTAGATATAAACATTTAAATTGTGAAAACCTAATTTGCATTTGTAATTTAATAATAGGAATTATGTATGATTGAGTTACAATATGGCCTATTTAGTTTATAATCAGTTTTCTCCTATTCTACATACCTTGTTTGCATATATATATTTTCACTCAACATCTGAGCGCATCACAAAAACCCTTCTGTAGCTCATCAGAAAGGGATGAAAATTTTCAAGAGCCAATGGCCGTAATGATTGTGTGATGAGCCTCAAGTCAGACAGCCTTGACCTTAAAATAAACGTTCACCAGAGCATCCGTAGACAGACATAAATACCATTGTCAACCTAAGTGCACAAAAATGGGCTTTTATGTAACAAAGGAAATACTGAGGCTATACAGTTGAAAAATTGCAAAATTGCAATAAGGTGTGGTTGTGCATCAGTTTCACCGAGATATTCTCCTTTGACCTTTGTTCCAAGACTGATTTGCCTGTAAGGTCCTTTTCTCATGCAAGCAGCATGAGTGAACTGATGAGCCTATCATCAGGGTATCACTCAATCTTAAAACTAGTTGTTATTCCACATCATCAGAATTAAATAAAAGCTACAAAGTGACCTAAGTTTCATAATTATATCATAAGCTAATTAAATTATCACCAAACAAAATATACAGTACCAGTTAACTGTTAACTGAAAGACAGTATCATAAGTGACATTTGGATCAGAATGGTGTCATGCAAGGAGTTAAGATGAATCATTTATCATGAAATGTATAACTCTTGGAACTCAGTTGAATTTTTTGTTGTTGTGTTTTTTGGAGTCACTTGCCCCCCAGAGCTCTGGGCTCTAGGCTTCAGCCTACCTAGCCTAATGGATAATCCGTTCCTGTTTTTTTACAGTATTATGGCAAAAAGAAGCACCTTGAGTACAAAGACATCGTGAGGGACTTCCACAGAGAGAGATGGGCAGAAGGTGATTGGACAGACGACTCAGATCAGATGATCCTTATTATGATGTCTGTTCTTGATAAGGAAGGAAAGGTTCGTCATTCTAATTCATATTTCCATGATGTCATTTAAGATATCTGTGAAATTCTTTGTTAAGCTGAATTGGTTTTGACGTCAGGGTGTTGACTCCAATTAATAGTCCTTATCATTAAAATTCTCTGAAGCAATTATTTGAAACAGCTGGGTGAAAAATCTAGTCTTAGGGACTTAAAATATTGAAAGAATCTTTATAAAGGTAGAATTACTAATTTTGGAATGGTTGGTCTGCCAGTCAGATTGTCAACCGATATTTTGCTGGAGATTGAACCTGAAGCCTTTGTTGGTCAACAATAAAAAAAATAAGAATTTAAAACTATTTATAATGTTTTTTTTAAAGGGTGTATTCCCTCCCTCCTAAGATAACATGTTAGATTGACTAAAAATTACCCAGATAGCATTTGAGATTGGATTGATATAGGCCTTACCCAGATGGCATTCCAAATCGGGGCCAGCATCATTTCTCTAGCGGCCGCCGTCGAACAACATTGTTTTGACATCGCCGACATCGCGCCGATGTTGATACGATTTGGAATGCTATCTGGGTATGTGGGTGACATCAGAAAAACATCAGGCCAACATCGGGCTGACGTAGCATGTTATCAGGGTTATGCAATGCCAGCTGATGGCAGCCGGTGCTTAAACGAAGTCAAACTAAACTCACTTTTAAGATTCGATTCAATTTATTGGACCTTGTTTCATGCCTTAGAGTTCAAATATACTATCATTACACACATACACAAAGGCTGGCAGATGCCTACTGGCGTATTCATCATTTACCCAAAACTGTTATAGTAACTGTACATGAGCTTATATGGCTGGCCTTACAAATTGATGCGCATTTGTCTATATTTCACGTTCAACTAATTTTAGGTAGAAACTCTGGATTTTGCAGCCAAAATGCTTGGATGGCGAAAACATGGCTTTGCTGAGCTTGGTGACCTTGGAGGCATGGGTATAGGAGCCACAACCTCTGGGGTTTTAAGGCATGAGAAATTCCTCACTGAACCTCATACAGTATGTGAACTTATTTAGTTCATTATTAATGTACTCATGGAGGATGACAAAGAGCAGAAACTGCAGAAATGACGATTGATATGTGGAAAACAGTAATTTATTTGTTATTGGGAATTGTCATTACAGCAAAGAGAATTTGGATCAATTTTCTTTAAGATTTATGTACCTAAGTACTGCTCCTCATATGAAAAAAATATGACAAAAATCAATTTTTCCTGATATTATAAGATTTATTTCCTTTTTTAAATATTTTGTTTTAGGTTGCTGAGGGCATTTGGGCTGCAGGGGGCCACAGGGCTGCCCCTAATGGAGGGGTAATGAGGACTTCTGTTTTAGGAATCCACGAATTTTGGGACATCGACAAAGTTATTGACAACACTCTCACCATATGTGCTGTAACCCATGCAGATCCAAGGTTATTATTTTTCAGACTTACTCATCTGAGCAAAATTGTTTACTCTTTAATATGGTATGTTTAGTTGCCATGTGTTTTTTAAAAATAAGTTTAACTGACATTAAAACTATAGTGGATGGTGAGTAGTCCAACATGGAGTTTCGTGGGGTCAGGAAATATTATATTGGCTGAGGCCAACATAATTTTTCCGAATCCTACAAAACTCTATGTTGGATGACCCGCAGGGCGGAGGCCTAGCTCAGAGGTAGCGCTCTGGGCTTCCAACTACTGGGTCCCAGGATCAATTCCCAGTTGAGCCAAAGTTGGATGGCTGTTTCATCCTTCATCTCATTGCCATGGTCTCTGCCTGTCCTAATTAGCCCAACTGGTGCAGAAATGCAGGACGAAAAGCCCTAATCACACACACACACATGTTGGACGACCCACCATCCACTATTACTTATATTCTCCACTCATTCTACTACATACACTGCAGCCTCCCAAAATACACTGCACGTCATCCAACATGCACTGCAACCATCCAACATACCCCCTAGCCTTCCAACATACACCCATGCTGTGATGACAATGAAGCATTCTGATTTGGCTCACACCAGCTGTCAGTGAGTAGAGAATATAAATTGTATATGTACACAGATGGCCGCTTTTCTATTGCAGGTGTAAGGCCAGCTGTGTCGCTGTGACAACCTGTATTGCCTTTATGCTTCAAGAGCAACCGAAACATATGAACAAAGGAAAACTGGATATTTCTGTGATTATGAAAGACAGTTTCGATCTTGCCAAAAAGTGTCTAACGGACGAATCTCGGGTATAAGACTTTATAATAAAACGTTACATAGAAAAGTTTTTTTTTTCTAGTGTGGCCCAGTTAGTTAGCTAATCAATAATTAATGTCCACTTTGCAGACTTTTTCGAACCCCAATTAACTCTCTGGTCAATAAAAATACTTCTTTGAAACAATTAACATCTGTTTGTATATTCTCCAACAAGTGACCATTATGATAATGATGACGAAACGGCAAACATTTATCATTGGGAAAGACGAAACTTGAAAGTTAATTAATTGGTAGTGAGAGAGGCTTTTATACCCGGGTTAGAAAGTGGGTTTGAATAATTTCTGTGCATTTTGTGCTGCTCCGAGATCTATATGATAAATGCCATTAATAATGATTAACGTAAAAAGTATGACTTTGACTGTTGTTAGAAATCCGACTAACTTCATTCCATATAGTCTTTCTTAAGGGCCAACACTGCCAATGTTTAACATGCATTGTCTTTTTACTTGTTTTACATGTTTTTATACTGGGCCAGATGACAAACTCCTGGGAGATTATGTAACCCAGTGGAAATATATAAATAAATAAATAAAAATATAGTCAAAATGACAAGTGTTTGTCAAAATAATCAAGTAGCATAACATTCGATCGCTGTGTTGTCTTGGTAAAACGTTGCACGGCACATGTCAGTTTTTAAAATCCACATTACAACCAATTTCATACTATTCTCATAGACTTGGAAGTAAACTCCAGATTTCAACTTTTTCTCACCAGGTGGCTGATTTGAAGAAACACATGTTTGCCAAGTCTCTATCTGACTTGAAACTGACTGAACCGGGTAAGATAGGATACACATTCAAAACCATGGGAGCTGGCTTCTGGGCACTAAGGCAAAAGGACTTTAGAAAAGCGATTGAGGAAATCACTAGAGAGGTAAAGTGTATAACTATTTATCTCATTCACAATTAAATTGATATGCCAAAGAAAACTCTTGCATGCTTATGAGGATACGTTAGCTTGATGTCAACCAGGCATCGAGCGACATCGGTCAATGTTGGAAACCAATCTCATAGAGTTGGATGCTACATGGCCAAATGTGCCAAGTGCGTTTTCCATGAGAATGATAAACGCATGGAAAAAGCATGGTTTTTGCCCATTTAAGATGAGGTGAAAACTATGCGTTTTCCATGCGTTTATCCGAATAAACTCCAGATGATTATGTGAATGTTGGACTCTCATTGATTAATGGCTGCATCCCAGATAGCATTCCAAATTGGCCCAGCATCGTTTTCATATAGTTCACTGTCGTTAAAACATCCTATTAACATCGCCGACATCGCGCCGATTAACCAACGTGAGTCCTAGATCCACATGACGTCCTCTGGAGTCCAATAGATTAGTTCAACTATATGGATTTGGCTGTAAAGGTGATCTTGAGATAGGACTCCATTGTACAGTGTATAGCAAACTCATTCGAACCAATCAATCAGTCAATCAATCATCAATAAATAAACCAACCAGTCAATCATTCAACAATCAACCAACCAATCAACCAATTATTCAAGGTTCGTTGCATGTGGCATACTGAAGGTATGTGAATGACATGCTTTAAAAAATAAATTTTTATGTAGTCCTGAAATTACGATGTATGTTTATGGATTTCAGGCTGGAGATGCAGACACAAATGCTGCAGTGGCTGGGGCTCTTCTTGGATGCAAACTTGGAATGAAAAGCCTTCCAGATTCTTGGTTAAACGAACTTAAACATAAAGCATGGCTGGATGAAAAATTAGATAAGTATGTTTTTACTTTTTTGTTTTCAATGTTGACCTTTTTAAGTTTTTAAAAAGCTCGATTTTAGTAACTAGTCTGGCCTATTTTAACTGGAAATTTATGTTTATGAATTGCAAGATTTACTACTAAAAAGGAAAGGCTGTATGTAATGCCTCTTATTTGGGTTAAAATTCTTGTTTTTATCCTATATAAACACTAATTAAACAGTATTCACGTAAGAATTGGAGTAAATTTATTATCTAATTACAATACGCACAGTGGTGGAAAACCAAAACCTTATAGTTGGCTCACCCTTTAAAAGAAAATATTTTGGTTTAAAAATAATTTTCTAATTTAGGTTCTAGCATACCTATGTATGCTCTTGAATGCTTTAGCTGAATTATTATAGTTTAATTTTGAAGAAAATGTAATACAATTCGGAGGAAATGCATCTGGTGCGAAAACCTGTTGCCACAACCGTATTTCTTTCTTGAAAATATAAATCGTTCAATGTCAATCCATCTACGTTTTATAACTGGCATGATATAAATGCTACTTTGAAATTTGCCAGCTGTGTCTCACAGTGTCTTCTGGTCTTTTTCAGATTCATCAATCTAGTCTATAAAATGTCAGTTGAAAAGGATGACGGCAAGAATGAACAAGAAGAAAATGACCAACTTAAAAATGACTAACTTAGATACCATACATAGGTTCAAAATAGCCAGTCATTAACTGAAAACATACAGAACATTTGAACAATTCAATATTTCATTCTACCTAAATTAGAAATTCTATGAAAAATGCAGACACTAACTAAAGAATTACCTCAGTGCATGGAAGCTCCTATTAAGTAAAGCGCCAGCAAGCATGATTTAAAGCAATGATTGGGTAGTTTTGTACCCTCTGTAAAATTAAATAACATGCTTGTGTCTAGTCCAACAACTTGCTTGTTTCAAGTCCCACAAAACATCTGAAGCTCAATAGCTTAAAGATTGAATTGAGCCCTGTATTTTAGGTAATTTCCCAGATCTATAACATAGTGTGTTGGTCTGTCGGTTTGATGTCGGCTGAAGATGGCCAATGTTGGTGGCCCAATATCGACTCAGAATGTCAATCCATTTACGTTTTATAACTGGCATGATATTAATGCTACTTTGAAAATTTCCAGCTGTGTCTCACAGTGTTTTCTGGTCATTTTCAGATTCATTAATCTAGTCTATAAAATGTCAGTTGAAAAGGAAATATGTCTGTGATCGTATATGTATGTTATATATATATGTATATATATATTCTTTTATTGAAAAACGCAATATCATTGCAGATACATGTGTCATAAAAAAGGAAAGGAAGAGAAGAAAATAATAATATGTACATATAAATAAAGAAAACATAATAAAATAAATGCATGAAATAAAACATACACAAATTATGTGCAGCATTTAAATAGCTCCAGGTCAAATAATTACAAACAAATGATAAGCAATAGTAAATACAAATGCAATGAAACTAAAAGCATGAAAAACAATATAATAAAAACATAAATAACTATATACAGCACCCGGTAATGAACTAATAATAAATATATGTATTTTTGAGCACCTAGTAAAATTAACACAACTGGTAATACTGATATATAATGAGCACCTATCATGACGGTTGAAAAAAGAAAAGAAAAAAAGAAGCAAGATGACATACAATTCAGTCTACACATAAGTTAATACAATGAAAAATATATGTACAAGAATTTTAACACGCATATATATAAATGACAATCCAAACACTTGGAAACAGCTTTTTCAATGTGCCACCAACCATTCTGATAGGTCCAGGAGGTAATGGACAATTTACCTAACTATATACATAGGTGCTACTGTATTTTATAGCTTGCTTGCATGTGATAACATTTCAAATTGTTAGCAGGGTTTATGTTATGTTTGTTGATTTGACAAAAAATTCTAACTTTATATATATTTTGTGTGTGTGTGTGTGCTGCATTGATCTTAAAGTAGAGGTTTTTAAAGTGATAACATTTCAAATTGTTAGCAGGGTTTTTCATATATTTATCTAACTTTGTAAATCTATTCAGTTGTTCAAACTTTGTCCCACATAGCATATTACATCGGCTGACTTTGGCGTGGGACTAATATCAGGCCGACATAGCATGTCCAGGGTATATTTATACAGTGCTGAAATAAATCGATTGAGAACCATAATCATGTGAGCAGTGTTTTTTTTCTGTTGCCAGAGTTTTTTGCTCCTAGTTGAGTTTTTTGCTACACAGGATTACAGTGCAATTATAATGATAATACCATGCGATTACGGGGTTTTTTGATGCATCACCGTAGCCATAAAGCATAGATCTCACATACAGAGTGCGGCATAAAATCTTGCACCAGCAGCTACTGCTACCTTTTCTGTTGTTATCTCAAGTGACAATCATCACATGCAGCTGCAGTCATACACACGAAAGTAATTAAGAGTCCTACATTATCTTTATTTATATATTTTATTGTTTCCTCACGAATTATTGATAATATGGAGCACATTAGGGCTCTACACCGGTTCGGTGATTATTGGTCACACCGGTAACAAGCAATCGATAAAAGAACCGGTATACGACGTGTGATTTTCGGTATCATATCGGTAAACTAAAAAATATAGTTATTCTGTCCCTAAGATGCAAAATATAAACCAATTTCCTTTCAAAACGTAGCTAAGATCGTCGTGATTAACAGTGACAACCGCCATTTTGATTACTTTGTGTTATGCGCTGTGATTGGTCGAAATATGTAGTCCCTAAATATAACAGCCAATCAGTGATTAGTTTGCCTAGAGCAGTGTCAAGTCAAAACGTCTGACAACCAAAACGTCCAAACCTGAAATGTCCGATTCCCTAAACGTCCTATTTGAATAATAAATTTGTTTTACTTATATATAGCTATGAATATGTATCGCCGATACGTATCGTGTATCGAATGAGTGTATCGACAATGCATATCGTATCGTTTGAATCAAACGATACAGAGCCCTAGAGCACATACACACTTATCACACCTTCGGGTGATTTTCACCTCGGCTTTTGCAATACAAGCATTAGATTAGGTCACTGATTATACAGATGTGTTACAGTCACCTTTGTTGACCTTTGCCACCAAAAACAGGACAAATAGATGCATTTTTAATAAGAAGGTAGACCATTGACACCTTTGAGGTGGAAAGTGCCATTTTGGATTCTGATCAATTTTCTGTCTTTTCTGTCTTATTAACTGGCCCGGCCATCTTCCTGAAAATCATGTGATTTTTTCCAGATTAGTTGATATCTCTGTTTAAATTTTATGACCTTGCTGGATCAAAACTGAAACCAACCTTCATATCATCTAATACCATAATATACATATGCATGTATAGAAAACACTGAAGGAGGATTCGCTGCAAATATTATATTTTCTGTGGCTTCAGAGGTGTATTAACTAAGGAAATCTCTATTTTGTAAACTAGAGACACCATGCAAGCAGACAGAAGTCTGACTTCTGTGACATGTGTCTCTCAGAACACGCCCTGCAGCATGCACCCTCTCAATAATTCAGACACTGATATTGTCTGACATTACAAGATCAAAAATATCACAATGACCAATTGCTTTTACCCCTGACTAAATGTGGCAAAACTTTGAAAGACCTCAGAAGCATTTGAGTAACCTAGAGCTATTCCCAAAGAGGAGAAGCCAAGTGCAAGTTGTTAGGCCGCACCCTGTAGCCGGAAAGCGACGGAATGGCCACGTTCTGTCGGCTTCCATAGGATTACATGAAGATTACTTGGGCATACGTGGTTTTACTTCGCTTTCCATCATTGAAGTGGCTGATCCGTCGAATTCCGGTTGTTTTGACGGAATTTTCATGCATCCATGAAAATTCTGTGAAACCGAGCCGGAATGCGACGGAAAGATTGCTAAATAATTCATACTTGGATCATACAGCGGATCATATGCTGCAGTCGGCGGAGCGTCCGTCGATTTCCGTCAGTATATGTCGGCTTCTGTCGGCTTCCGTCAGCTCTTACTTCGGCTTCAGTCGTTTTCTGTTGGCTTGCGTTCGTTTAATGTGGCTTACAGCATCTTGAATCATACGTATGCACCACAGAAGTTCACAGAAGTTACGGCGGATTATACGTAGACTTCCATGGCTGAAAATCCGTCACATATGCAAATGCATACATAGCCATACGTCAATGCCTAGCCATGCCCCTTTATCACACCTTTTTCCTTGGCGAATCCTTGACCATTCCATCAATTTTGGGTCTATGTATCAACTAAGAATTTTCCGTCGCTTTCCGGCTATGTGAGATCTATGCTTAACACCATGGTTACAAATAGTCATTGAAATCAATGGCGGTCATACATTTAAATTGGCAGAGGTAAAACTTTATGACAGACTAAAGGGTGATGTCTTGCAAGACGCTCAAGACATCAGTAACACAGTGTCATGAGAAATTAACATGTGAGCATACCCCGATTTATTTAGATCGGTACATGTATATGTAGTTATTTTCAAATATTTGGCTAACACACATGACAGGATCATTTTGCCCACACAGCTAGTGAAGGAGGTGTGGGATTCGGCTTTACGTCCTGTATTTCTGCACCTGTCGGGCTAATTAGGACAGGCAGGGGCTATGGCAATGAGATGAAGGACGAAATAGCCATCCAACAGGGTGATCCAACTTAGGCTCGACCTGGAATTGAACCCAGGACCCAGTGGTTGGAAGCCCAGCGCGCTACCACTGAGCTAGGCCCCCACCCCCAGCTAGTGAAGGACTTCGTCTACCTGCCCGTATGTCGCATTTTCGACTAACTTTCTAGCATTTTCGACTTCCAGTGTTAAGTCAAGACCCCATCGATAAATATAGATAGACTACCAAATTGGATATTAGCCGAAGGCCAGAGGCCGTAGGCTGTATGTTCAAGGTTGTAGGAGCTAGGTGGCAGCACTCACTACAAAACCAGCGACAGGTGGCAGCACCAGCACAATAATGTTGACTGAGCCTTTTCTGGAATTTTAAATCTCACCCATGCGCAATTGTATACAAACAAAGTTTTCCTAATGTTGGTTACGATATTTGGTAACGTGTTTTTTATGACATTATTTATCTAAGTACTAGTTATTATTGGCACACAGTGTTCCATACATTTCTTTAAATCGTTGTTTGTTGCCTCCGCGAGTCCCTCGGCTGTTTCCGGTCACAAGATGGCGAACTCCGACAGAAATGGCCGAAGTGCGTTGTACAGCTTCGTGCATGTTCGGGCGAGAGGCCCCAGGCGGGGAATTCTTGCAGTGTCTTATACCTGATTGGTCGTTCAATTTTGAAAACCCGCTGGGTGCCTCTTCCTTACTGAATATATTAGCGCATGGGCATTGACGTGTCTAGACCTTACTGAATATATTAGCGCATGGGCATTGACGTGTCTAGACTGCTATGTAGGTCACTGCTACAACAGAACGAAATGGCCGTGCAAATTGCCGCATAACACAGCGAATTTTGCCGTTTTCACAGGGACTGGATACCATATTTGTTCAGAATGTTTTCTATGACTTTCTGGCTTTTATTTAATGTATCCTTTGAGAAATTTGATCAACTTTTCATGAAGTTATGCGCTCCGGTTGTCGTGGTCAGCGAACGTTCGCTTTCATAAGGTCAGCTGTCAAATGGTACCTACGGCAAATTTTGCAGTTTCGAGAGCAAATGGATACCGTTTCTCTTCAGAAATGAATTCTATGGCGTTCTGCCTTTCATTTAATGCTATAAATTTGCTTTTAATGCATTGATATCAAATATAATTATATATTTTTTATGTATATGCATTGCATTTAGCGACATAGTGGCCTTCGGCATCATGCTTTGGCATTAACATATTAATTAATGTGGCTTAAAAATGTTTTACAAAGTAAATCTGTTTGGTTATTTCATATTTGACTAAAATGAAATGACAACGTTTTTTTAAAAATTAATGCAGCAAACACAGATCGGACTGCTATAGACATAGTTCAGAATAACACATACTTTTGGAGTTATGTCACTCCAGTGGAAAATGCCAAGCACAAATTGTAGGATTTCATGGAAATGACTTAAAAGTGTGGGACGGACCTTTAATCAAGTTTTGTGTAAACAAATATTTCTGCAATAATTTCAACAACCACTCTTTCATTTGTGAGAGCTATTTGGTACCATTTCTATGCCAAAATTGTATAGATTTTTTCGCATTTTAAGACAGTAGTGGGACACTTGAATAAAGTTGTCAGAGCATGGAGCCACCAGTTCTGGTGTTCTGGTGGCTCCATGGTCAGGAATTTAATGGGATACCTTTAAAAGTTGGAAAGCACATAGATGGACAATATTGTGTCATATCATACCAAAGGTTGGGTCTTCTAGTGTAATTAACATTACAATGTGTGAAAGAAAAACAACAGCCACAAATGGATCCTTACTCCATTAATTAAGTGACCGGAGAGAAAAAATTTTCTTCTTCTGTATATGACCCTGCTTGCCACCTGTGTGTATGCACTAAAACACATCATGGGTAGTCTCACATTAAATGCATCCATACTACTGACTCTAGTGGTGTTATTTATAGTAATGAAAACATATAGTTGTCTTCATCCAACCCAGAATCCCTACAAAATTGAAAAAACGAATTACAGAGTGAACTGGTTCATAACAGATTGAATACGTTGTCAGCTCATCCTAATGAAAGTTATAATAATTTGAACAAAATAATATAACAGCTGATAGAAAAACATTTTCAGGTGAAATATGTAAAATTTAAAAAATAAAAACATAAAAAAATCTAAATGGATTTCTAATAGTATTGTATAAAGATAAATTATATGTCAAACTAAAAGCAACTCCTGTGAATAGTAAGCAATATGAAGGAACATCCCAGATAGCATTTGGAATGTTAACTAACTTTTGAACATACACTAGAATTTTAAGGTAAACTATAAACGTAGCAAAGAAAAATACTAGTACCATAACTTCTTCAATAAATCTAAATGTGACTTACTTGAAGAAAACTTGGTCAACTGTTAATTAAGTTTAAATAAAACTAAAATTAAAAAAGATTTTCTTGACTATTTTAAGATGTATGGCGTGAATATGTCAAATAATAAAATCATTGCAAACAAATTTAAGAAAAATGTTATATACCAGTCAATACAACAAGGCATATTTCCGGACTTGCTGAAACATGCAAAATTAATCCTTATAAATAAGCAAAAGGAAGATTACTTATTTAGTAACCAAAATTGGCCACTCCACAGATCTCCCAGGACCTCATTGGTTTTCTTGAGAAAAATACAACGGATTGGTGGCTACTAGAAGTTAATTCTTACAAAATCCAAAATACCAATACCAAAATTTAAGTTATTAAGGATGTTGAGATTTTTTATGAAAGATTACCTTAAGAAAACAAAATATATATAACGCTTGGGACATGTCACACTTTGGCTTCAATATTTTTGCTCTAGGTCATATGTGCATGCTGTTGTATGACTGAAACCATATCAACTTATGGACTCTGGATGCGAAGATCTCTTGGTAAAATTGCAAACAAGTTTCCATGTTCCATGTATTTTCTTGTAGGTAGATATTTGTAGTTGCATTATTTCTGTAGTGACACGTATGTGATTTTTTAAGTGTAAACATGTATATACAGTTTACCAGAATTAGTTGGTTTCACTGTATTATAATAGCCATAAAGGCGTCATCATTATAGCCACCTTGGTATTAAGTCTTTTGAAGCTGGTCTTTATGACGGTCTTAGACACGTTGAAGTGTTTCACAAACACTAGTGCTTATAATTCAAGTAAAATGTTTGATTATAAACACTTTTGAGTGTTGTCATTTAATATAAACACATTTCAGTGTTTAAAGAACTAACAATTTTCTTGATCACTGTGATATCTTTATATATATTAAATATCAATGAAAAAATCTTTCATTTTGATGATTTAAGTTTTTTTGACATACATGTAATGCTTGACCATATGCCTTCAATTTGGATATTTATATCAAATTTTTGACACCCTTTTCCTTATGATGATGGGAATTTCTAAATTTGATAAACACTAATGTTATTCGCCTTTTTGGTATAAACACATTCATTAATCACTCTGGTGTTTAATCTCAATTCATGTTATTGTTGTTAAGAACAACACAGTCATCCACCCGTGAAGTTCAATGACTATTCTACTAAATATGTTTTGTGTGATTTGAAATTTGGCAGTGATATTAAGATAAATAATAGCTATGTGTATCTATAACATAATGTACATGTATATCAATCTGCCAATTGTGTGATTAAAAATCCTGTAGTATAATATATGCATAATATTTTTATCACCCTCAGTAAATCAAGGTAACAATCTAAGAAGATACATACATTAATGCCATTGTTATTGCAAATGCAGGAACATCTTTCTGCATTTATATTGAATTCACTGAATGCTGATATAGCAACTGTGCCTGTGGGTAGTCTCACATTAAATGCATCCATACTACTGACTCTAGTGGTGTTATTTATAGTAATGAAAACATATAGTTGTCTTCATCCAACCCAGAATCCCTACAAAATTGAAAAAACGAATTACAGAGTGAACTGGTTCATAACAGATTGAATACGTTGTCAGCTCATCCTAATGAAAGTTATAATAATTTGAACAAAATAATATAACAGCTGATAGAAAAACATTTTCAGGTGAATTTTAATGCAAGTCATGACTGATGCACTTCTTTTCTTAATTTTGTGCCCTGGCTGGGGGGGGGGGGGGGGGTTGATAATGTGTCATACTACTGTTGATCTGGTATCCAAATGTTCGTTTCTAGTCTGGTTAGTTGCAAAGAAATATTGTGCAACATCACTGGCACTTTTAAAATATCATGAAAATGTTGTATTTTCCATTACAATTTGATTTTATATCAATATTTGGGTGTCTGTTTGGAAACTTTCACTTTTGATTGTTCATTGACCAGTTAATAAACAATGTAATCTTGTAAAAAAACAATGAGGCTTTTGCATAATAAGATGGAATTTTTATGCACTTTTACCGATATATATATATATATATATATATGTTTATTATTACACTTCCACTTGAAGTAAAAGGTATATTACATTAAATGAATATCAATTTGTATAGCTAATTACAATAATATAAAATAAAAAGAAATATAAGTGTCATTTTGAACAGAGAAAGTCCATTAAATCATTTTGCTCCTCATCATTTAGCAAGTCACACATATTGTCCTTCATTTCTTTAATTACTTGTATGATGTTAGTATCCTCATCAGTCAAATGGTAGAGAGTATTGCGAAATGTTTTGATACTCATCACTTCCTCACTCCCTATTTGCAGCTTTTGGGATATCAAGTACAGTTTACGTGTTGTAATGCTTGTAGGTGAAAATATAACATGCTTGGCCAGAAATTTTATTTTACCAATTTATTGTTCACTAGCAAGCTAACACATTATGTTAAAATAACATCATGAAAAAGGTTAGAATAACATTATTGCATAATATAAAAGTTACGAAAAAACGGACGGTTGTGAAAATGTTATTATAACGTTTTATGTATGACATACATTTAAATTGGCAGAGGTAAAACTTTATGACAGACTAAAGGGTGATGTCTTGCAAGACGCTCAAGACATCAGTAACACAGTGTCATGAGAAATTAACATGTGAGCATACCCCGATTTATTTAGATCGGTACATGTATATGTAGTTATTTTCAAATATTTGGCTAACACACATGACAGGATCATTTTGCCCACACAGCTAGTGAAGGAGGTGTGGGATTCGGCTTTACGTCCTGTATTTCTGCACCTGTCGGGCTAATTAGGACAGGCAGGGGCTATGGCAATGAGATGAAGGACGAAATAGCCATCCAACAGGGTGATCCAACTTAGGCTCGACCTGGAATTGAACCCAGGACCCAGTGGTTGGAAGCCCAGCGCGCTACCACTGAGCTAGGCCCCCACCCCCAGCTAGTGAAGGACTTCGTCTACCTGCCCGTATGTCGCATTTTCGACTAACTTTCTAGCATTTTCGACTTCCAGTGTTAAGTCAAGACCCCATCGATAAATATAGATAGACTACCAAATTGGATATTAGCCGAAGGCCAGAGGCCGTAGGCTGTATGTTCAAGGTTGTAGGAGCTAGGTGGCAGCACTCACTACAAAACCAGCGACAGGTGGCAGCACCAGCACAATAATGTTGACTGAGCCTTTTCTGGAATTTTAAATCTCACCCATGCGCAATTGTATACAAACAAAGTTTTCCTAACGTTGGTTACGATATTTGGTAACGTGTTTTTTATGACATTATTTATCTAAGTACTAGTTATTATTGGCACACAGTGTTCCATACATTTCTTTAAATCGTTGTTTGTTGCCTCCGCGAGTCCCTCGGCTGTTTCCGGTCACAAGATGGCGAACTCCGACAGAAATGGCCGAAGTGCGTTGTACAGCTTCGTGCATGTTCGGGCGAGAGGCCCCAGGCGGGGAATTCTTGCAGTGTCTTATACCTGATTGGTCGTTCAATTTTGAAAACCCGCTGGGTGCCTCTTCCTTACTGAATATATTAGCGCATGGGCATTGACGTGTCTAGACCTTACTGAATATATTAGCGCATGGGCATTGACGTGTCTAGACTGCTATGTAGGTCACTGCTACAACAGAACGAAATGGCCGTGCAAATTGCCGCATAACACAGCGAATTTTGCCGTTTTCACAGGGACTGGATACCATATTTGTTCAGAATGTTTTCTATGACTTTCTGGCTTTTATTTAATGTATCCTTTGAGAAATTTGATCAACTTTTCATGAAGTTATGCGCTCCGGTTGTCGTGGTCAGCGAACGTTCGCTTTCATAAGGTCAGCTGTCAAATGGTACCTACGGCAAATTTTGCAGTTTCGAGAGCAAATGGATACCGTTTCTCTTCAGAAATGAATTCTATGGCGTTCTGCCTTTCATTTAATGCTATAAATTTGCTTTTAATGCATTGATATCAAATATAATTATATATTTTTTATGTATATGCATTGCATTTAGCGACATAGTGGCCTTCGGCATCATGCTTTGGCATTAACATATTAATTAATGTGGCTTAAAAATGTTTTACAAAGTAAATCTGTTTGGTTATTTCATATTTGACTAAAATGAAATGACAACGTTTTTTTAAAAATTAATGCAGCAAACACAGATCGGACTGCTATAGACATAGTTCAGAATAACACATACTTTTGGAGTTATGTCACTCCAGTGGAAAATGCCAAGCACAAATTGTAGGATTTCATGGAAATGACTTAAAAGTGTGGGACGGACCTTTAATCAAGTTTTGTGTAAACAAATATTTCTGCAATAATTTCAACAACCACTCTTTTATTTGTGAGAGCTATTTGGTACCATTTCTATGCCAAAATTGTATAGATTTTTTCGCATTTTAAGACAGTAGTGGGACACTTGAATAAAGTTGTCAGAGCATGGAGCCACCAGTTCTGGTGTTCTGGTGGCTCCATGGTCAGGAATTTAATGGGATACCTTTAAAAGTTGGAAAGCACATAGATGGACAATATTGTGTCATATCATACCAAAGGTTGGGTCTTCTAGTGTAATTAACATTACAATGTGTGAAAGAAAAACAACAGCCACAAATGGATCCTTACTCCATTAATTAAGTGACCGGAGAGAAAAAATTTTCTTCTTCTGTATATGACCCTGCTTGCCACCTGTGTGTATGCACTAAAACACATCATGGGTAGTCTCACATTAAATGCATCCATACTACTGACTCTAGTGGTGTTATTTATAGTAATGAAAACATATAGTTGTCTTCATCCAACCCAGAATCCCTACAAAATTGAAAAAACGAATTACAGAGTGAACTGGTTCATAACAGATTGAATACGTTGTCAGCTCATCCTAATGAAAGTTAAAATAATTTGAACAAAATAATATAACAGCTGATAGAAAAACATTTTCAGGTGAAATATGTAAAATTTAAAAAATAAAAACATAAAAAAATCTAAATGGATTTCTAATAGTATTGTATAAAGATAAATTATATGTCAAACTAAAAGCAACTCCTGTGAATAGTAAGCAATATGAAGGAACATCCCAGATAGCATTTGGAATGTTAACTAACTTTTGAACATACACTAGAATTTTAAGGTAAACTATAAACGTAGCAAAGAAAAATACTAGTACCATAACTTCTTCAATAAATCTAAATGTGACTTACTTGAAGAAAACTTGGTCAACTGTTAATTAAGTTTAAATAAAACTAAAATTAAAAAAGATTTTCTTGACTATTTTAAGATGTATGGCGTGAATATGTCAAATAATAAAATCATTGCAAACAAATTTAAGAAAAATGTTATATACCAGTCAATACAACAAGGCATATTTCCGGACTTGCTGAAACATGCAAAATTAATCCTTATAAATAAGCAAAAGGAAGATTACTTATTTAGTAACCAAAATTGGCCACTCCACAGATCTCCCAGGACCTCATTGGTTTTCTTGAGAAAAATACAACGGATTGGTGGCTACTAGAAGTTAATTCTTACAAAATCCAAAATACCAATACCAAAATTTAAGTTATTAAGGATGTTGAGACTTTTTATGAAAGATTACCTTAAGAAAACAAAATCTATATAACGCCTGGGACATGTCACACTTTGGCTTCAATATTTTTGCTCTAGGTCATATGTGCATGCTGTTGTATGACTGAAACCATATCAACTTATGGACTCTGGATGCGAAGATCTCTTGGTAAAATTGCAAACAAGTTTCCATGTTCCATGTATTTTCTTGTAGGTAGATATTTGTAGTTGCATTATTTCTGTAGTGACACGTATGTGATTTTTTAAGTGTAAACATGTATATACAGTTTACCAGAATTAGTTGGTTTCACTGTATTATAATAGCCATAAAGGCGTCATCATTATAGCCACCTTGGTATTAAGTCTTTTGAAGCTGGTCTTTATGACGGTCTTAGACACGTTGAAGTGTTTCACAAACACTAGTGCTTATAATTCAAGTAAAATGTTTGATTATAAACACTTTTGAGTGTTGTCATTTAATATAAACACATTTCAGTGTTTAAAGAACTAACAATTTTCTTGATCACTGTGATATCTTTATATATATTAAATATCAATGAAAAAATCTTTCATTTTGATGATTTAAGTTTTTTTGACATACATGTAATGCTTGACCATATGCCTTCAATTTGGATATTTATATCAAATTTTTGACACCCTTTTCCTTATGATGATGGGAATTTCTAAATTTGATAAACACTAATGTTATTCGCCTTTTTGGTATAAACACATTCATTAATCACTCTGGTGTTTAATCTCAATTCATGTTATTGTTGTTAAGAACAACACAGTCATCCACCCGTGAAGTTCAATGACTATTCTACTAAATATGTTTTGTGTGATTTGAAATTTGGCAGTGATATTAAGATAAATAATAGCTATGTGTATCTATAACATAATGTACATGTATATCAATCTGCCAATTGTGTGATTAAAAATCCTGTAGTATAATATATGCATAATATTTTTATCACCCTCAGTAAATCAAGGTAACAATCTAAGAAGATACATACATTAATGCCATTGTTATTGCAAATGCAGGAACATCTTTCTGCATTTATATTGAATTCACTGAATGCTGATATAGCAACTGTGCCTGTGGGTAGTCTCACATTAAATGCATCCATACTACTGACTCTAGTGGTGTTATTTATAGTAATGAAAACATATAGTTGTCTTCATCCAACCCAGAATCCCTACAAAATTAAAAAAACGAATTACAGAGTGAACTGGTTCATAACAGATTGAATACGTTGTCAGCTCATCCTAATGAAAGTTATAATAATTTGAACAAAATAATATAACAGCTGATAGAAAAACATTTTCAGGTGAATTTTAATGCAAGTCATGACGGATGCACTTCTTTTCTTAATTTTGTGCCCTGGCTGGGGGGGGGGGGGGGGGGGGGGGGGGTTGATAATGTGTCATACTACTGTTGATCTGGTATCCAAATGTTCGTTTCTAGTCTGGTTAGTTGCAAAGAAATATTGTGCAACATCACTGGCACTTTTAAAATATCATGAAAATGTTGTATTTTCCATTACAATTTGATTTTATATCAATATTTGGGTGTCTGTTTGGAAACTTTCACTTTTGATTGTTCATTGACCAGTTAATAAACAATGTAATCTTGTAAAAAAACAATGAGGCTTTTGCATAATAAGATGGAATTTTTATGCACTTTTACCGATATATATATATATATATATATATGTTTATTATTACACTTCCACTTGAAGTAAAAGGTATATTACATTAAATGAATATCAATTTGTATAGCTAATTACAATAATATAAAATAAAAAGAAATATAAGTGTCATTTTGAACAGAGAAAGTCCATTAAATCATTTTGCTCCTCATCATTTAGCAAGTCACACATATTGTCCTTCATTTCTTTAATTACTTGTATGATGTTAGTATCCTCATCAGTCAAATGGTAGAGAGTATTGCGAAATGTTTTGATACTCATCACTTCCTCACTCCCTATTTGCAGCTTTTGGGATATCAAGTACAGTTTACGTGTTGTAATGCTTGTAGGTGAAAATATAACATGCTTGGCCAGAAATTTTATTTTACCAATTTATTGTTCACTAGCAAGCTAACACATTATGTTAAAATAACATCATGAAAAAGGTTAGAATAACATTATTGCATAATATAAAAGTTACGAAAAAACGGACGGTTGTGAAAATGTTATTATAACGTTTTATGTATGACATACATTTAAATTGGCAGAGGTAAAACTTTATGACAGACTAAAGGGTGATGTCTTGCAAGACGCTCAAGACATCAGTAACACAGTGTCATGAGAAATTAACATGTGAGCATACCCCGATTTATTTAGATCGGTACATGTATATGTAGTTATTTTCAAATATTTGGCTAACACACATGACAGGATCATTTTGCCCACACAGCTAGTGAAGGAGGTGTGGGATTCGGCTTTACGTCCTGTATTTCTGCACCTGTCGGGCTAATTAGGACAGGCAGGGGCTATGGCAATGAGATGAAGGACGAAATAGCCATCCAACAGGGTGATCCAACTTAGGCTCGACCTGGAATTGAACCCAGGACCCAGTGGTTGGAAGCCCAGCGCGCTACCACTGAGCTAGGCCCCCACCCCCAGCTAGTGAAGGACTTCGTCTACCTGCCCGTATGTCGCATTTTCGACTAACTTTCTAGCATTTTCGACTTCCAGTGTTAAGTCAAGACCCCATCGATAAATATAGATAGACTACCAAATTGGATATTAGCCGAAGGCCAGAGGCCGTAGGCTGTATGTTCAAGGTTGTAGGAGCTAGGTGGCAGCACTCACTACAAAACCAGCGACAGGTGGCAGCACCAGCACAATAATGTTGACTGAGCCTTTTCTGGAATTTTAAATCTCACCCATGCGCAATTGTATACAAACAAAGTTTTCCTAACGTTGGTTACGATATTTGGTAACGTGTTTTTTATGACATTATTTATCTAAGTACTAGTTATTATTGGCACACAGTGTTCCATACATTTCTTTAAATCGTTGTTTGTTGCCTCCGCGAGTCCCTCGGCTGTTTCCGGTCACAAGATGGCGAACTCCGACAGAAATGGCCGAAGTGCGTTGTACAGCTTCGTGCATGTTCGGGCGAGAGGCCCCAGGCGGGGAATTCTTGCAGTGTCTTATACCTGATTGGTCGTTCAATTTTGAAAACCCGCTGGGTGCCTCTTCCTTACTGAATATATTAGCGCATGGGCATTGACGTGTCTAGACCTTACTGAATATATTAGCGCATGGGCATTGACGTGTCTAGACTGCTATGTAGGTCACTGCTACAACAGAACGAAATGGCCGTGCAAATTGCCGCATAACACAGCGAATTTTGCCGTTTTCACAGGGACTGGATACCATATTTGTTCAGAATGTTTTCTATGACTTTCTGGCTTTTATTTAATGTATCCTTTGAGAAATTTGATCAACTTTTCATGAAGTTATGCGCTCCGGTTGTCGTGGTCAGCGAACGTTCGCTTTCATAAGGTCAGCTGTCAAATGGTACCTACGGCAAATTTTGCAGTTTCGAGAGCAAATGGATACCGTTTCTCTTCAGAAATGAATTCTATGGCGTTCTGCCTTTCATTTAATGCTATAAATTTGCTTTTAATGCATTGATATCAAATATAATTATATATTTTTTATGTATATGCATTGCATTTAGCGACATAGTGGCCTTCGGCATCATGCTTTGGCATTAACATATTAATTAATGTGGCTTAAAAATGTTTTACAAAGTAAATCTGTTTGGTTATTTCATATTTGACTAAAATGAAATGACAACGTTTTTTTAAAAATTAATGCAGCAAACACAGATCGGACTGCTATAGACATAGTTCAGAATAACACATACTTTTGGAGTTATGTCACTCCAGTGGAAAATGCCAAGCACAAATTGTAGGATTTCATGGAAATGACTTAAAAGTGTGGGACGGACCTTTAATCAAGTTTTGTGTAAACAAATATTTCTGCAATAATTTCAACAACCACTCTTTCATTTGTGAGAGCTATTTGGTACCATTTCTATGCCAAAATTGTATAGATTTTTTCGCATTTTAAGACAGTAGTGGGACACTTGAATAAAGTTGTCAGAGCATGGAGCCACCAGTTCTGGTGTTCTGGTGGCTCCATGGTCAGGAATTTAATGGGATACCTTTAAAAGTTGGAAAGCACATAGATGGACAATATTGTGTCATATCATACCAAAGGTTGGGTCTTCTAGTGTAATTAACATTACAATGTGTGAAAGAAAAACAACAGCCACAAATGGATCCTTACTCCATTAATTAAGTGACCGGAGAGAAAAAATTTTCTTCTTCTGTATATGACCCTGCTTGCCACCTGTGTGTATGCACTAAAACACATCATGGGTAGTCTCACATTAAATGCATCCATACTACTGACTCTAGTGGTGTTATTTATAGTAATGAAAACATATAGTTGTCTTCATCCAACCCAGAATCCCTACAAAATTGAAAAAACGAATTACAGAGTGAACTGGTTCATAACAGATTGAATACGTTGTCAGCTCATCCTAATGAAAGTTAAAATAATTTGAACAAAATAATATAACAGCTGATAGAAAAACATTTTCAGGTGAAATATGTAAAATTTAAAAAATAAAAACATAAAAAAATCTAAATGGATTTCTAATAGTATTGTATAAAGATAAATTATATGTCAAACTAAAAGCAACTCCTGTGAATAGTAAGCAATATGAAGGAACATCCCAGATAGCATTTGGAATGTTAACTAACTTTTGAACATACACTAGAATTTTAAGGTAAACTATAAACGTAGCAAAGAAAAATACTAGTACCATAACTTCTTCAATAAATCTAAATGTGACTTACTTGAAGAAAACTTGGTCAACTGTTAATTAAGTTTAAATAAAACTAAAATTAAAAAAGATTTTCTTGACTATTTTAAGATGTATGGCGTGAATATGTCAAATAAAAAAATCATTGCAAACAAATTTAAGAAAAATGTTATATACCAGTCAATACAACAAGGCATATTTCCGGACTTGCTGAAACATGCAAAATTAATCCTTATAAATAAGCAAAAGGAAGATTACTTATTTAGTAACCAAAATTGGCCACTCCACAGATCTCCCAGGACCTCATTGGTTTTCTTGAGAAAAATACAACGGATTGGTGGCTACTAGAAGTTAATTCTTACAAAATCCAAAATACCAATACCAAAATTTAAGTTATTAAGGATGTTGAGACTTTTTATGAAAGATTACCTTAAGAAAACAAAATCTATATAACGCTTGGGACATGTCACACTTTGGCTTCAATATTTTTGCTCTAGGTCATATGTGCATGCTGTTGTATGACTGAAACCATATCAACTTATGGACTCTGGATGCGAAGATCTCTTGGTAAAATTGCAAACAAGTTTCCATGTTCCATGTATTTTCTTGTAGGTAGATATTTGTAGTTGCATTATTTCTGTAGTGACACGTATGTGATTTTTTAAGTGTAAACATGTGTATACAGTTTACCAGAATTAGTTGGTTTCACTGTATTATAATAGCCATAAAGGCGTCATCATTATAGCCACCTTGGTATTAAGTCTTTTGAAGCTGGTCTTTATGACGGTCTTAGACACGTTGAAGTGTTTCACAAACACTAGTGCTTATAATTCAAGTAAAATGTTTGATTATAAACACTTTTGAGTGTTGTCATTTAATATAAACACATTTCAGTGTTTAAAGAACTAACAATTTTCTTGATCACTGTGATATCTTTATATATATTAAATATCAATGAAAAAATCTTTCATTTTGATGATTTAAGTTTTTTTGACATACATGTAATGCTTGACCATATGCCTTCAATTTGGATATTTATATCAAATTTTTGACACCCTTTTCCTTATGATGATGGGAATTTCTAAATTTGATAAACACTAATGTTATTCGCCTTTTTGGTATAAACACATTCATTAATCACTCTGGTGTTTAATCTCAATTCATGTTATTGTTGTTAAGAACAACACAGTCATCCACCCGTGAAGTTCAATGACTATTCTACTAAATATGTTTTGTGTGATTTGAAATTTGGCAGTGATATTAAGATAAATAATAGCTATGTGTATCTATAACATAATGTACATGTATATCAATCTGCCAATTGTGTGATTAAAAATCCTGTAGTATAATATATGCATAATATTTTTATCACCCTCAGTAAATCAAGGTAACAATCTAAGAAGATACATACATTAATGCCATTGTTATTGCAAATGCAGGAACATCTTTCTGCATTTATATTGAATTCACTGAATGCTGATATAGCAACTGTGCCTGTGGGTAGTCTCACATTAAATGCATCCATACTACTGACTCTAGTGGTGTTATTTATAGTAATGAAAACATATAGTTGTCTTCATCCAACCCAGAATCCCTAAAAAATTGAAAAAACGAATTACAGAGTGAACTGGTTCATAACAGATTGAATACGTTGTCAGCTCATCCTAATGAAAGTTATAATAATTTGAACAAAATAATATAACAGCTGATAGAAAAACATTCCAATGAATTTTAATGCAAGTCATGACGGACGCACTTCTTTTTTAATTTTGTGCCCTGGCTGGGGGGGGGGGGGGGGGGGGGTTGATAATGTGTCATACTACTGTTGATCTGGTATCCAAATGTTCGTTTCTAGTCTGGTTAGTTGCAAAGAAATATTGTGCAACATCACTGGCACTTTTAAAATATCATGAAAATGTTGTATTTTCTATTACAATTTGATTTTATATCAATATTTGGGTGTCTGTTTGGAAACTTTCACTTTTGATTGTTCATTGACCAGTTAATAAACAATGTAATCTTGTACAAAAACAATGAGGCTTTTGCAAAATAAGATGGAATTTTTATGCACTTTTACCGATATATATATATATATATATATATATATATATATGTTTATTATTACACTTCCACTTGAAGTAAAAGGTATATTACATTAAATGAATATCAGTTTGTATAGCTAATTACAATAATATAAAATAAAAAGAAATATAAGTGTCATTTTGAACAGAGAAAGTCCATTAAATCATTTTGCTCCTCATCATTTAGCAAGTCACACATATTGTCCTTCATTTCTTTAATTACTTGTATGATGTTAGTATCCTCATCAGTCAAATGGTAGAGAGTATTGCGAAATGTTTTGATACTCATCACTTCCTCACTCCCTATTTGCAGCTTTTGGGATATCAAGTACAGTTTACGTGTTGTAATGCTTGTAGGTGAAAATATAACATGCTTGGCCAGAAATTTTATTTTACCAATTTATTGTTCACTAGCAAGCTAACACATTATGTTAAAATAACATCATGAAAAAGGTTAGAATAACATTATTGCATAATATAAAAGTTACGAAAAAAAGGACGGTTGTGAAAATGTTATTATAACGTTTTATGTATGACATTGGAAGTTTCTTTAAATAATGTTACTTCAAAACATTTTGTCAAAATGTGGCTTTTACAGAATTACATTGTCAGCTATTGTTTAATAATATTTTGTTTCAATATCAATTTAACCATATATGGCCACCTGAATAAGATGACCCTTTTGTAATGTTTTCATAATGTTATGTGATAACATAAATTCAACATTATCTGCTACATTTAAAAAGACGAACCTTTGATAAAGTTTTTATAACATTATGAGATATAATTTTAATATAATCTGGCAACATGAAATTATAACCTTTTTGCAACGTTTTTATATATTTTTAAGGTGGCATCCATTTAATGTTACCTGGCAAAGTTTTTATAACATTTTTGCTGAACATTACTGAAGAGCAATCCTGCAAAAAATTGACATTTAATTAACCTTAATTTACATGATTCATTACAGTTTGGTTTAAAAAAAGGCTCTTCCAGCACCCTTTGCACTGCAGCATTTCGGGAAGTTGCAACTCTTTATGTCAGCAATGGAAGTCAGGTCAACTGTCTTTTGCTTGATGCATCAAAAGCATTTGACAGAGTTGAATACACCAAGTTATTTAATTGCTTATTGGTTAGACAAATGAATGCAATATTTGTAAGATGTCTTCTTTATATGTATACGCACCAGAAATTATGTGTGAATTGGCAAGGCCATTTATCTGACTCTTTCAAAGTTAAAAACGGCATGAAACAGGGTGGGGTAATATCGCCACTGCTGTTTAGAATATACATTGATGAACTATTGCATCGCCTAAAAAGTTCCAGCCATGGATGCCATATTGGACCTTACTATACGGGCTCTTTGGCTTATGCAGATGACATTGTTATCATGTCACCATCAGAGCAAGGACTTCAGAAACTACTTAAGATATGTGAAGATCATTCACAGGAATATCAAGTTTCATTTAATGGTACCAAAAGCCAGTTTCTTATATTTCATGTTGGAAAGAGGGATCCTACTGATACTGAAATCAAATTTTGTGGCACGAAAATTAAAAGCCAGGAAAAAGTCCCATCTAGGTCACACTTCATATACTAAGATGATCTGGATGGAGTAGTGGCCAAATTCTACAGACAGTTTAATGTCTTCTACAGTAAATTTCGAGATTTGCCATCAGTAATACTATCTAAGCTTTTGAAGCAGTATTGCTCATCATTTAACAGCCTTTGTCTTGTAAATAATGATAATAATTGTAATATTTTGAATGTCTATTGTTCAAGGCAAGTAAAGTATGTCTTGGGTAAGTGATAATTTGAGGAAAATTACATATTTATAAAATACACTATATGGCATGTTAAATTAAGGCTTATAATGTAATAAAAAGTATTTGTTGCTTCATGGCTAGGCTCAAGATGCCCCGGTGAGCTGGCTCAAGGTTTCCCACATGCAAATTCCACCTGAAAACAATGTTGTGTGATGGAGGTAAATCTCAACTCATCTACAATGAGGTCAATCTGTGGCATATATTTCCTAGTTCCCACTGATAAATTGGTTATTGGATTCTACAAAATGAAGATATTAGAAAAAGAACAACCTTGACTGGTTTTATTAGTAAATACTCTGTGGTAGTGAAAAGTTTAAATCCTGAATTGACACACTGTCCTGATAGGAACTCAAAAAATAATTAGTGACCTAATTCGTTATCACTAAGGGGACAAAGTCATTGCCATTTACAAGGTTAATGACAAACCAACTGGCCTGCAGAGCCAATGGATCAAGGTGCCCCACGGCTGAAGGTGCCCCACTCACCCCTATATTTGCACGGTTTTCAGGAGGACTATCAAATAAATTACTACTTGCTCATATTATTGAAGTTACAAAATTTGTCACAATATCAAGATCAGTTAAGGATAACTGTCTGCATGTATATCATTGTATATTGAATTAGTCTATTTAAACATGGCCAATATTTAGTAAGATAGATAGCGATAGATAACGATAGATAGATAGGTAGATAGGTAGATAGATATATAGATAGATAGATACACTTGCAGATCCAGCCCTGCCTCTGGGGGGGGGGGGGGCAGCATCTACGGGGGCGGGGGGGGGGGGGGCACAAGCATGACTGAAAGAGGTTCCTGTCAATCATTTCATAGAAAACATATAGTAATTAAGGCTGCTAGGGGGGGGGGGGGGGTGGTTTGTAAAACTGCACCAAAAACAATTTCTTTATAATCCACTATTCTTATTAAGGAGAATTGGGTCATACCTGAGAAATATGGAAAAACTATTGTTAGGAAATACAACTAGTGCATATGCCCAGTTGGAACCCTGTATTTCATTTCCTTCCTAATATAACCTACTGTCATTTTATTAGATTTCTAAAAGATCTATTAACTTTAATTGGATATCTGCAGTTTTTCAATGAGTATATTAATAAACCCCACTGTCTTTTGGCTTTTTGCTTGTATTTCACACATCATATATGGAAGTTAAAAAACATATAATAGAATTGGTTGTCATTAAAAGTTGTCAGTGCATATATACTATTTCAGCGACACCCCACCATTTCAGGCCACTTGACCAATTTACCACCCATGTTTTTGCACCAAACTGTCTTCCTATAATTGTGTTTCAATTTCCTATTCATTTGACCAGTAAATTTGTACCAAGGGGTGGTCTTAATGGCAAGGCTTTACTGTATAAGTCAAATATCAGGTGCAAATGAAAGCCGGTAAACAACCATTGAGGAAAAACTTTTTCATACACTAATTTCATTGGGAGTTGAGAAAGACTCATGCTTGAGGTTTTGCTTGTCAGTTTTATTTTCTTTGCTTCTTTTTTCTTTCTAGTTCTAGATAGATAGATAGATAGATAGATAGATAGATAGACTGATAAATAGACTGATAGATTGATTAATGTATTGATTGATTGATAATTGTAAACTGATCAAGATAGGTTTCTAAGATTTTGCAAAACATGTAACTTACCTGCTGTCTGTGACATGCTGGCCTGTCATCCCGAGTCAAAGTGCACCAGTCAATGCAATGATGGCTGAAGTTAACTGCAAGGGGGGGGGGGGGGTTGAAAAAATGGCAGAACTTACTACTTATGTTATAAAACATTATAAAAACATCATCCAATAATTTTGGGAAAACATTTTTGTCTGATGTTATTTATAAACATTATTTAAAGCATTGCACCTAAACGTGAAAACTTAGATGTTGAAAACACATTTCTGGGCTATTTTACTATTGCATCAATCTTCAATATCATAATAACGTATTCTAAAAATGCCGAAACTTGAAGCCTCTCTTATGTCATTATTATGTATTTTTTTCTTACATGTTATGAAAACGTTAAACAAACCTCATCCTCAATTTGTTTGTATGATTTTACAGATTTACGTTAAAATTATGTTATTTCGTAAACATTTAAAAAACCTTGTGACTCAACGTGAAAACGTCATGTGAGAACACATTTCTGGGTTATGTAACCATAATTTTTGTCTGACATTACAGATTAAACATTGCATCAATCCTTAACATCATAATAACAGATTAAAAGAATGCCAATATTGATGCTTTTTTTACGGAATTATTGTGTTTTTCTTTAACATGTTATAAATATTTTATAAAAAAATCATCCTATAACATTAGGAATGCGTTTTTGACTAGCATTACAGATTTATTTTATAAGAATGTTTCCAAATAATGGTGCCATACTGTTAACAAATAACATCTTAAATACATTGAGTTAACATCATTGTGAAACCTTAAAGCATCAATATTGTAATGTAATACTGTTTAAGTGTTATGAATGAACATGAAGACACGACATCATAATAATGTTAAAACAGGGGTCAGACTCTGCATAAAATGTAAATGAACTAGAAGATGAAATACACTGTCTTTTAACGTGTTCCAGCAATTCATTATTTCGACAGAACTTAAATGAAATAGCCAGGAAATATTTTGAAAACTTCGACACATTAAATCACATAGGAAAGTTTACAGGAATAACGACTTTTAAGGAGCCTGAGCTGCTGAAAGTCCTTGGTAGATTTCTTTTAAGTGCTGATGTCTCAGTTTGCAATCTAACCTCTCCTAGGGTTGCACAGTCAAATCCTGAATCTTCAAATCATTAAAAACGTGACCTTAATAATACTTTAGAACAAATCTTCCAGAACAACTGTATATGGTATATAAACTGCTTGAAACTGTAGACATGTGTTAGGACAAAATCCTGTATTGTATAATGTATATACCTAGGTTACTACTCTATGTGATGTGATACTTGTTGATGAGCTTATGATATATCTACCTACATCTACTTCCATGTATAAATGGGTATTTAAAACAATATTATATAGTACAGAGAATTGCTGATATGATGTTAACTATAATCATCTATGTAAATAACTTTCACATACTAAAGTTATTTTTATTTTTTTCTCTTCGTTTAATGAATTCCTATTTATTTTATTTTAAAGTGTACAGTGTACTCATGTTTTGCAAAATTTTCTGCTGAATTTTAATGTATTGATGTTTGCGACAAATATGTCATATTTGACAAAATACTGTCAATAACAATTCTATATATGTTAAAAAAACTTTATCAGGACCCTAAATCATTTTCATCTGTAGATCATATAAACCAAGTTGGACACCCAGATCTGATCACCCAAACATTAGTTATAGCATTTTACCCCATCATAGGGTAATAACCCCAATGCAACCATAAAACCCAATCCTAAATAATATCCCTATGATGTGTTCTTCACTCACAGAAGTAATTATGTATGCTCGAGATCTCACCAAAATATCATACCCCCAGAGTAATCGTTTTTTTCCACATATTTTTGAAATTTTCCAGTACTTCAGGCATTGACTGTGAATAAGGGTGCATTTTCCATGTCACTTGCAGGTTGACCATGTTCCATGCTCGGAAGAAGATTGATAAAGAGGCTCCAACTGCGATGCATTTGTTAAAAAGATAGCCTATATAATACAGTGGAAGACTGAGATGTTTTGATATAAACACTTCACTTGTTAAACATGTTGTACACTGACTCATTTCTCCAAAAACCAAACCAAGAGTTGTCAAGCTGTAATTGTTTAGTAATCTACACCAACTTAGCCCCCTCAAGACAATTTCAATGACGTTTTACCGGACGTGGTTCCCGGTAGTTGTTTTGTGCTCTCAAATGCACGAGAGCGAAATCAACTTACACGCCCTATTCATAGGGCTGTGGTCTTGATACTAGAGGTGATACTAGAGGTGATACTAGAGGTGTACCGATATGGTGATCAGGTATCGGCCGATACCAGGCCTTTGGTATTGGTTCGGTGGATCGGTTGTGGTTGGAGCAGATACCAAGTAAAATGTGAAGTCAAAATAAACATTGATGTGTTTTTCATGATGAACACTTTTAACTTAACCTGGTTTTATTTTTACTGTTGGTACATGTTTCTTTATATGCCACATAATTGTGCTTGAGTAAATTATTTATAGATGTGTATTTCATTAAAATTATGCAAGTTTCCTATTGTGAGATTAAACAAATACTGTGCATGTCCATACAAAAGACTGTATATTGAATGATTGTTATGTAAGATATGATAAAAGATCTTGTCTCACATGGACACAATGCATTTCTTATCATGTGTTCATGCATGTCTATAGAATTATTGAGGTATGCCCAAGGTATGTGTGGTATAATAAATACATTTGAAATGCCTACAGTATTTAATTGCTCATTATTATGGTGCCCTGCATTGACTATAGTATACCATAGGAACTTCAATTAGTATGCAATAAGCAACTGTATCAATTCTTTAAAATCTTTGAACATTACAGTATGTAATTTAAATAAAAACATAAACACAGGCGTAAAATAATAACAAATCATTCGGATAAATAACTCAATGACAATGCAGATTATAGTACACAAAAGTTAGTTATTTTGACCAATCAAATGGATATTCAATTTTATTGTAAATATCTCCGTTCGACGCCAAGCATCCATCAGGCATCCGTCGGGCATCTCTCAGGCACTCGTAGGCACTCTTAAGATCACTCGTGGATCGCTCGTGCGAGTGGTTCAAGAGTGAATGGGGTAAAGGCTACGGATGAACCCAGAAGATGACGGGCAGGTGACGGACATCCGCCGAGCATTTTACGAGCGTTCTATGGGTGGACGCGAGTGGATGGCAAGTATATAAGGATGGACAGTGTATACATATGGCTACGTATGGCTACGTATGGCCACGATCGTACATAGAACGTACGTAGAACGCTCGCCGAGTGACTCCCGAGTAAGTTACGTAACTATTATACAACCCCGTAGAACGTCCGCCAACGTTTTAATGTTTAAAATTGTTTGCCCTCTCCACACATGTTCACGGATGATTTAGCACAACCAGGAGCATTCTACGGATTAGCAAGAGTATCCTTGAAATGCTCGGCGAGTGAATCACGTATTGACAAGGATGAGCGAGAGTAAAAGTATTTTTTTCATCCGTGGTCATACATAGGTCTTATACGTGACAGTGTGAACTTCGCTCAGATAGGAAATCACATTTCAAAGATGATAGCTGCAATTTACAAGATGAAGCTTTGTGGACTACTCCACTTACAAGACTGAATGTTTTTGATCAAATAGAGCTAGGGCTGATAAACAATTCAAAGTAAAATGCTCATACAGAGTAAATATTCAAAACAGAGATTCTGAAAATACTCATAATTCAGTATGTATGAATTTGAATGTGGTAAACTGCATATGTGAAGAAAAAATAGGGTGCAAACATTACACTTGCACCTTAATGAAAAACTATCATTTGAATCCTGTTATTCTGCTTTTTCATTACCATTCCTTTCATTTTTCTGTACCTATTGATCCAGTCGTAATAAATATTTCTAAAATAGTTTGCACCAAATATATTGGCGTTGGCCCCAGGTTGCGTATAAATTGTGCGCAGTGAGCAGGTATTGGACAACACCAATGACTGCCATGCTGCACTGACATCATCGCTATTTATCTTTTGTGACATTTAGCTCTAGCAATTCACTTATCTATAATTTATTTATAACCGTTTTTATATAGCCTTGATTACGACTAAAACACAACTCCATTTGGGCATAAAAACCTTACTAAGTATAAAATTGTCAGAAATGGACATCTCTATAACTGAAAATCCTACTTCACCTACAGCCAATACAACAAATTCGACACTGGTAAGCTCACAGCTGACAGCCTTGGATTATTTTGCCTTAGCATTCAGGATTGCAGCCTTCGTTTTTGGAACATTTGGAAACTCCATGGTCATTGCTGTGTGTGCCAAAGTGGATTCATTGAGGACTTGGGAGAACTCATTTCATGTTACTTTGGCTGTTTTTGATCTCATTTTATGTGCGGTAAGTTAATACTTATGATACACACAGTTAAAAAAACTGTTGACTCAGGTTTAAAGATATTAAACATTTCTCTTATCTGTTCCTAGCTCAGCCTAGTGTGAGGATAATGTATAGAAAAAGTGATGGACTATGAAAGATAAGATGTCATTTTTATGTTCATTCACACATTTTCATGTGTACATTTAAATAAATAGAATTGAATATAATGTAAGCATACCTATTAAAATTAAATATGATTATTTACATGTGAATTACGTTACACAAATCTAATCTGTTAGAAAATTATCTTAATATTTTGTCAGTTGACAATCCAATATATTGTCTCTGATTTGTGACATTTGTGACATTTCTGCCCTCATACTGGCCAGAAGTTGACACATTTCACAACATACAGCAATCTTCTATGTGGGTCACCTTCAGTTGGCATTAGAATTAATAACATGATTGTCTGCGGGTTCGAACCTACAACAGACCTACCTACCTACCTACCTAACCTTAACATTACAGTCCCACACCAGCCAGTCACGTAGAAACTAAGTAGCATCATCTTGGTATAATTAAACAAAATGAATAAGCTGGAATAGTAAAGTCACTTTTATCAAGTCTTATAACATTACAATGTAATTCATATATATTGGTGGATTGGAGGAATGCAACTCTCTGGATGTCTTGCTGTGTGCTGTATCAATCATTAAGTGATGACACTTACTTATAGAAGTAGTATAATATCATAACGAAGACCAACCTAGTTTTTGGCTTGAGTGTTATGTCATCAGATATTATTAAAAAACTAAGGTAAGAGTAAAAGGAGTGAGAATCGAACTCGGGTTACCCACACAATGATGTCATTGCTCCTGGTGGTGATTCAGGGATCGCAATAAGCAGCAGTTTTATTTATAGTTTCTGTTATTAGTTGGCCTGTAATATCAATGTTCTTGCAACGCCATCTGTGGTGGGTCAAACAGCTGATCTCACAGTTAGCTCACACTGAACTCACAGCAGTGAGATCGCCACATGACCTCATCATGATTTCACTATGATGACATCACAGGATGAGTGCCAGATGAGGTCACAGTGACCCTGATATAAGCTCACTTCTTGACTGGGTTAATGCTCAGCTGTGTGACGTTGTTTTGAATAAAGAATAGCAGTTCTTTGGTTTTGACCAATGAGAAAGCAAAATTTAGAAGGGAAACGTCCTCCTATTCAAAGGTTTGGTACATCTCTGTGAATAAAGTATAAGAATTAGCAAAATCTCAGTTAATATCTTCTACAATTTAGATAATTTAAAAAAGTGTTAAATTTGTGATTCTGACTCACAGTGGCCGGATCAGTATGTTTCCATAGAATTGTAATTACCAGAGCTGAATCTAGACTCTTGCCCATATGGGGCTAATAATACTTTCAGAAAAGGTAAAATTAACACCCTACAGGGTTCTAAACTCCAAAATTTGGCTTAACTTTGTGACACAGCTCTGAAACTTTGCACAATGATAGAGGGGGTTAAAACCATCATTTTTGGATATGGACCCACCTCCAAAAACTTCCTATTACTGAGCACGGTTGCCATGGAAATGGAAAATTCCATTTTTCATCATTACACAGAAATTGTGATATAATAATATTTCTATAATCCACAACTCCACCCATTGTTATAGAATTAATAGCCTAGGATACCGGAATGGAAATAAGTTAATACCTTGGTGGTCAAAGGTCAAGGTCACCTATAGCAGTATGCCAAATATGTAAATTTAGTTATTTTTCAGTCATTCCATGGATATATTATGTTACAATTTTCACCACGGAACAGAAATCCACACAAATGGCATATCATATGAAAGCTTATGAAATGTACGTTTTTATGACACCATAATTGTGGTATCCATGGCAACTGGAATGCTGCTATGGCAACAAACTTTGCTATGGCTGCCTAGTTACCAATTTGTATTGCATCCAGGAAGAAATTCTGACCTTAGTTGTAAAAGATTTTTGTCAGGTGTAAAATTGAACAGTACACTGTTCATGATTTAAATGTTGAAATGAGCTAAAGCTTATTTCAAATATGGACATTTTTGCCATGCTGGGAGTATATGAATAATATTAACTAAAGCAAATTAACCACAAAATATGAAAACTAGTGCACAGTATTTTCTTTTGACACCATAATGTGGTATCCATGGCAACCAAAGGCAAAGGAAAACTTAAACAGTATAATGTTTGCAAATTTACACATGGCAATGTTGCAGAAGGTTTATTCCAAACATAGAAAATTGCCATCTATTTAGCCATGCTGGGAATGTATATGAACTAATTGGTGTTACCTAGAAGCTCAATAATGTCATATCATATGTAAGCTTATGCAAAGTATTTTGTTATGAAACAATGAGTGTGGTATTCATGGCAACCAAAATGGTGTTGTGGCTACCATATACTGCAATGTATATTGCGTCAAGAGAGGTGACATATATACTACAAAAATCGGATATAACTTGATCCATGCTGTAAAAATGGGTTCCAAACTAAATTTGAACTGAGCATAGTTCAAGATTTGCATATGGTAATGATTCAGGGGTCAAAGGTCAAGTCACAATAAGGTCCAAACTTTCTAATTTTAGGCACGAGCCAGAGGCAAATAACCAATGGTAACTGTTGTGATGACTGACCATAGTTGTGATAGTTCACTTGAATTGTTGTTGAAGATGCTCTTTAATGAAACCCTATTTTTGGTAACCATGGCAACAGACAAGCCAAGCCATTACTTAGTTAACCAGATAATAACAGGTGGCTAAAACAGGATTGTCCTTCTTTCTTTAAGCCTAACCACATGCTACCTAGACATCATGTCCTAATAATGCGATGTGACTTAACAAAAACAATGATTAAGCAGTCACAATGGGATAATGGGACACAGGACACAATGACGTAATACTGTCTTTGTCACTCAAAATCCATATAGAGAAGCGAAGAAAATATGATTTAAATGAAGATAACGAGAATATTCCTCCTCTCATCTGGTACGAATGTTTTCTATGCCAAACAGAAACAAGAGAGGGAGTCAAATGTCCATTCCTTACTAAACGTATATCTGATACTGGCCAAGGCTACTCTACAATAGCCAAGAACATACTGGAGTTTTCTGCCATTGGAGCTATACCGCTGAATTTGAATTATATGCACCATGTTATAAACTAGGCTATAAAAATCAATATCTAACTTTTTTGTTTGTGCTTCGACTGACTTAGCTTGAATTCACTTAATCATTTGATGTTTATAGATGTTGTTATAAATTTCGAAAAGAGTGTGAAAACATTGAAACACCTTACAATAACTCATAAGTGTAATTTCTGCAGCTGTTGTTGACAATAAATGATAAGTGTAGGCAAAATGTATTACTTTATTTTTATGGATTTCGACAAATTCAAATTTAATCACTTTATTAATCATTGTTGACAAATTGATCACTTTGTTTATGTGTATTGACAATGTGATTACTTTAATTGTATATTTAAATCTCAGGTATTTTTGATTCAGATATGTGTACCGGCATCCTTGCCGGATTGCTGGCCGTCTCTGCGACAACAATTTCCCATAGTTTCGGATCTGCACTGCGTCATGAAACAGTTGTCATCATTTGTGTGGGCTGGAAACCTGGCATGCCTCACATTGATAGCTGTATTAAGATGCTACCGTTTCCAGAATCCAGGACAAGTGATAAAGAAGAGATTCTTCATCGGTGGAACTGCATTAACTTGGATTATCGGTTTTATTATGCTATTCTTACTACTTTCTGCCAAGAAGTTGCCTAATTACATATCAAAATATTGCCCTCGTATGGTCAGCAATTTCAGCATTTTTCCAATCCAAGTTATCAACTGGTTTATGATAATTTTGCTCATAATATGTTCAGTATTGATAATTCGTTCCTATTTAATGTTGGTAGTAACTGTTCGTTCGCGATCGAAAACAATCAGACCTAAATATTTTGCTAATCTGTCATACTTTAAACCTCGTTCACCAACTGTTGATGGAATGTTAGGAATATCTACTGTTACTCATGGCCCAAGAGGCACATCTCAAAACGAAATAAGTCTGACTATTGAGTGTCGAAATACTGAATCTGACATTTCTGATCATATAACACACGTTAAACATGTCAAAGATTCTTCACCACAAACTTGCCGAAACAATGAAATAAGTGCACATGACAAAGATAAACATGCTGTCATCTCTAGTGTGATAGTGTTGACTATCTTCATATTTTCTTACATACCTTTTATAAGTGCCATTGTCATAAATGAAAAGGTAAATTTTGGTGCAGACAAATTCAGACATTTTTTTTTGTTTAGCTTACTGAACAATTTTCTTAACCCATTTGTTTATACTTTAAGAAATCAAGCTTTTAGAAGAGGTCTTACCCAGTTATTACAGAAAGCATAAAATTATTGCCTGAGAAATATATTTTTCTCCACTGCTGAATTACTTTCAATTTAAATGATAAGATATCTCACCTCCATCCGGGATTTGGACCTAGGACCCTTCATGTATGGCACCTATAATAATTGCCAGCACTAGAGATACCCCATTCGAACTGAAATCATTTGGAGAAAAGATATTTCTCTATAGATGTAACTACAGTGTTTCCACTGCTAAACCAAGTCATTTATACCAGTGGGCAATTGCATTGTATAACTACCGTTTTTAATTTATATCATTTTCCGGTCGGCAAAGATCGGTATGGAGCTGACACAATGACCTTTGCTCTGCATGTCCTAAATTTGTGTGGTTTTTCATCTCCTTTCTCATTTGTTGCAACATATACTTATTGCTCAATCAGAGAAGGCCTTGCCATATTTGGAAATAGCGTCATAGCGTCATGGTCTAAGCAGGTCTCTGATTGGTCAATACCCATGTTTTTTCAACCAGAGGACAGCACCTGCAATCATCATTTTTTTCATGCAATGAATTAGCAGTTTCAAGTTTATGTTTCTTAAATATTGTTAATGTTAAAAACCTAGTTACTCATTTTCAATGATGTGAAATGGTGATAGTTGCCACTGATCTGTGTATACTGTCCAGAAAATATTTATTCAACCTGTTGCAAAATACCACGAAAAATGACAGGACTGGTGCCAGGCTAATGATCACCTTAGTGCTGTCATTCAACAATAACAGTGCCTATGAAAGACAACATTAAATGCATCTAAAATATTGCAGATTTATTTGTTTTATTTAACTAATGTATCAATAAATTTCTCACTGTGACATTAAACATCCATTGAATATCGCCCTGTGTTCCTCAATAAACTATGGTGTTTAATAAATGAACAAAAATTCAGCCAAAGCATTCTTTTTTTGCATGAAAATAAATGTTTGTTAAAGCCATTTAGACTGTTTTCCTGTTGTTCTGAGAGGGATATATATTATAATTTATTTTATCATCGAAAATGTTTGTTAACTCCCTCCTGACTGAAACTCAAACAAACTAAAAATATGCCTAATGGAGTTATGTCCCTTATTGTCGGACCATATAATTTCACGATGCGTTGGACGGCGTCCAATTCAGGAACTGAAACTTTTATGAGAATCTGTTTTTATTCTTGTTATGCAAGTTTTTTCGTGAGAGCACATACCATAATTTTGCAGTCTAATAAAGTTGCAAGGACAAATACACGATTGGGCCATTTCTTGCTGTTGTGGAACAGAATAGCCGATTCTGCTTTGAATAAATGCAGTACTTGAAAAACAAAGAGGACACCAGGTGCTTTGGAGTTCAAAGCATGCCTTAAGGGTAGTTCGTATGACAGTGGAAACCAATTCAAAAGCACCTGCAATGGCCATATATCTGCAGAAAAAAACAATGGTAAAAATGAACTCGAGAAAAAAAAAAATTAACAGCTCTTAATAGTGAGGGTTGTACGAGTGAGGTGGTCTTAATTATAAGGTTGTGTGAATGGATAGGTGGTCTTAAAGCGGGATTCCACTGTAAAAACAGCCTTATTTGTGAGGCGCTCGTAATCTAAAAGACAATCAAAATGTGACATATCTAAAAATATATGTTTACTTCAAGACTATCTTAAAGGTGAGGTGGCCTTAATAGTGAGTGGCCTTAAAGCGGGGTTCCTATGTACATAACAATTGCAGGCAAGCCAGACGCATGCGTACTTCACAACCAGTGTAGGAGTATTGATCGTACGTTATCCAGAGTTTGACAGCACCAAGAATAGCCTTTGGGACATCTTTAATATGGTTGTGAATGGTAAGCATCCATTTGAATTATTATGTATCTAATATGGTACCAAGGAATAGTAAATTGAATAGAACAGATAGACAGTTGCTGTCATACCATGTTTGTGAGTCTATCATGTTGTTCTAGTCAATAAGGAACCAGACCAGTCTGTGGCAGACTGCAGCATCAAGCAGAACGACGTGCAGAGGGTTAAGTTCTGCAGGGTATTTCCTCTATGCCTGGGATATTACTGAGCCAGAACAATTCACTGAAATGGTACATTGTAGCAAATTAATGAATTATCTACATTGGGAAGTCTACTTTGCATGCAATATCTAACCACTGGTCCTATATCAATGATGGCTCTGCTGACTGTGTATTTGCCCATTGAAACTGCGCAAAAAATATAGAAATCAACGGCAGATTATCCGGTTTATTCTGCCTTTGAGAAATTTATAATTATAATTTTCATTATTAGTCTTAATTTTAGAGAAAATTACACTCAAAGAAATATGTCAGACATCTTTTTGCATCTTTGATCAATATGCACTCAATTTAAGATGCAATCATGCAGACACTATCTATCTATCTATCTATCTATCTATCTGACTATCTATCTGTCTGTCTGTCTGTCTGTCTGTCTGTCTAGCTGTCTATCTGTGTCTATCTATCTATCTATCTATCTATCTATCTATCTTTCTATCTTGCTATCTATCTATCTATTTTAGATAATGTTAATTTCCTCCTGAAATACAGATATATGTATGTAACTGCTATCAAAAATGCCTTTTCTTGGAAATTACCCTATACAGGTCTGGCATTAACGTACTACGCATACTGTAGTCAACACGATGTGAAATCTTCCTCATAGGACCATAATATTATTTTCACAGAGTACTTGCTTGTGAGAGCTACTGTACACAGATAAAAATGTACAATTGTTGAGTCATGACCTGTCTCAATTTCTTTTCACAGGTCAATAAAATTGGTATTTAGGAATTTAGGATATCCACAAGTCTTTCAGTGAAAACTTCAGTGAATCTACTTGAATAAGAATGGGAAACTTTGGAAGTTCAAAACAGCAGCAGGAGCCATGCTCTACAGAAGACAGGATCAGAGGAGCCATTTATGGAAACTGCGTTGGAGATGCCATTGGTTTGGCCACACAGACATTGACTAAAGATGGCGTTGGAATGGTGAGGTTTTAAGTCCGTGGTAGCCATTGAAAAACATTCGCAATATTTACAGGCGCGGATCCAGAGTGGTGCTAATTTTACATTGCCATAATAGTCACCAGTCAAAGAGAGGCTAAGGTAATTCAATGATGCCCCCCCCCCCCTCCCCCGTCTGAAACCTTCTGGATCCCCCACTGATTTACCTTTACGTTTCTTGCATTTGAAGATATAAGCTGTTTTGAGATATACAATCATGTAAATTGAGCATCCTATGCAGGATCCTGACCAAAGTTACCTTAATAGCACTTTGGAGGTGATTTACTGTTTCGACATATATAGAAAATATAGCTCACTTTGGAATTTGATATGCTTATATATAGTATTTATTCACATAGTTTACATGCGATGTTTGAATAATATGAGAAACAACTCTAATTGGATGTGATAGACAAAAAAAAAAAATTTTAAATTACCGTTGTCCGTATCTTTTGTCATTGAAAAAGAATGATACTTATAACTATCATGTCATTAATTTTGTATAATTAAACATATCAAATAATTTATTGCCAAATTTTGCTTTTAATGTCTAAGAAAGCTCAATTAATCATTGAACAGAGGTTTTGAAGCAGTAGTGCATAGTGCCAGTTAAAGTCAGCCAGTGCCATCCATATACATCTACATGTACATTGGATTAAATTCTGTTCTGTTTGATGATAAATTTTTTTTTTGTAGTATTACGGTGGAGTAAAACATTGGGAGTATGAGGTCATAATGATAGACAAACACAGAGAACAATGGCAAAAAGGAGACTGGACGGATGACTCTGATGAAATGGTCCTCACAATGATGTCTGTTCTTGACAACGAGGGAAAGGTAACACCCGCTTCAATATTTCTAATGCATGATCGCCATCCCATTGGCAAGTCATACCGTGACGAATCATCCGCCGCTCGTTGCTATTTCTGAATAATCAATTAACCTTCGTAGTTTTGCTATTAGCCAATAGTGGATTTTCACGGAAGGTTCTCTATATTTCCACCAGGTGGCTATGACAGAATACTTCAATTCTATTGGCTGAAAAAGTTCCCACCCTTGGCTGTGATTGGCTGAGGCAAAGTGCATCCTAGCAGCAGTATCTTTAGTGCATTTTAATTTATATTTGACACCTTATCTTTCAGTTGATTTTTGTTATTTGTCTGAGAAAGTTATAGTTTTTTAATAAGTCAGTGATTATCTTCTATATCTGAAAAGCAAAATGAGTAATATGAGTAAAGGACTTATGTCTTGCTGAACTCCGGGCTGCTCAGTAAAAAGACTCTATCAGAGGCTACGACGCACGGCGCCGTGCTTTGACGGAGAAAATGGTATTCAAAATTAACTTAACATATATCACGAGGACAACATGTATGAAATCTTGACCTGACCTATAGCCTTTATTTTGTGTTTTCTGGGCTCCAAGCCCAAACATGTGGAGTTTTTTACTTCATAGAGTTGGAATAAAAAATTCAGAGGACGTCATGTGGATCCAGGCCTCTCATTGGCTGTGGGATGGCCTTAGCCAATGATCGAGAATCATGGATTAACATGACGTCATCGGAAGTTTTGTTTGCAAGTCTATGAAATTTGGTATAAGGCAGAGAGCCATATAATTGGAAAATGGCCATTTACTGTGGGTGGAGTAGGGCTTTACATCCTGTATTTCTCCAATTAATGGGCTAAATATGACAGGCAGGGACCATGGCAATGAGATGAAGGATGAAACAGCCATCCAAGATCATAGGCTCGACCGGGAATTGAACCCAGGACCCAGTGGTTGGAAGCCAAGAGCGCTACCACTTAACTAGGCTCCCATCCCCATCAGCACCTTTAGCACCATATAATTATGCACATCCAACTCGACCGGGAATTGATCCACTGAGCTAGGCCCCTACCCCTGGCCATTTACTGTAATGAATCTGGTCAATGTTGCGCAGTCAGCTGCCCCCCTTGGCCAGATTAGTTTAAGACAATTGATTTTGTACAACAAATTGTAGTAGCCCATGCCTGGGGACCATTGGGATCACTGCCGCACCGGATGATGATTTCTAATGTCCATATTTTGTCCTACAGAATAGTTGTGCGCATAAGAGGCGATGTCACTCAGTATCAAATTTGCTTAATTTAGTTCTTTTGCGAGATATCCAATCATATGTAATAAAAAAAATAATAATGTCCCAATGTTAACAGGGCCCACGTCTGCCTACCTATTTGTCATTATTATTTTATTACATATTTATAGTGCATTATCTGAATAAAATCCATTCTATTTCATTTTACAAAATAATAGATATAGTCGATATAAAAATATATTGTTTTAAAAAATGATAAAGTAATGAAGTCTTTAAAATCAGAAATTTTAAAATTGTAGAGTGTAAATTCTTAAAAATCCAAAAGCTATAAATTGAAGTTAAAAACACAGTCAATAAGAAAATGATTCCTTGCATTAGCAACACAATAGTTAATGACCCTGTAGATTTCGTTTGCTAATAACTTTTGAATGGCAATAAATGCTTAAAATAAATGCATGGTATAAATTGTTTGTTGTTTTTCTTTTAACAGACGGATCCACTTGATTTTGCCTCCAAACTTCATGAATGGAGAGAGAATGGATTCCCTGATCTAGGTGATGAGAGTGCAGTTGGGATCTGTTTGACAACCTCCCAAGTTTCAAAACAACCTAATTTCCTGTCTGAACCTCACAAGGTATATATAAAAATTCTCATTTTCTTTGTAGATTGTCTTTATGACACAGATTTTTCAAATGTGACTTATCTGTGTCTCTGTAAAGATGTATATCATAATACGTACGTACTAAGATGTTCATGATTTAACATGTAGTGTCAAAAGACTCAGAACTACGAAACTAATTGATGTGACAATATTAAGACTAGCAGATAAAAGATATTGCCTTACCTTGCTTCACCTTCAGCCTACATGCAGACCCTTGAATAAGCCTGGGCATTCTCGAAGCAAGGGTGGTGACATTTGGGATGCAGACCTCTAGCCCTAGAACACTCATTAACAATTACCTTTCTGCAGCTGTCTTGTACCATAGTACAGAAGATAATATAAACCTCACTGGTATAAATCTCCTTAGACACAATAAGCAAGAGAAGCTTTGACCAACAGCTTTTGTCACCAGATCATTGAAAAATGCTGAATTCTTTGTGTAAAGGTTGTTCACAGTATCTATTGGCAGTGTGACCCTTGCAAAAAAAAAAAGAAAAAAAAATATCAAACTCACATTCACACAGATAACCATAAAACATGAACGAATATGCACAGAAAGAAAGATAACTTTTTGGTACAGGCCAAAAGTTGAAAGTAGACCAATATTTAAATGCGTAACAATTACAACTTTGAAACGGTCAAATACATTGGTTCTGTAGTTCTGATAATAGCCAATAAACCCCTGAGCACATCCAACATGTGTTTTTTTTTTTGGGTGTTTTTTTTAAAGTTTTATCTCCCAAGTTAGTCACTTATAGTGAAGACCATATCAGGTGACTTTGACTAAATGACTTTGACTAAAAAGGGTTTTCAATATAACTTATAGCTAACCTCCTATGCAAGGAGGTGTTGGACTTCAAATTAAGAATAAATGTTTGACTGTAAAATTCATATTTTAGTTCGATTTCAGGAAGCTGAGAGTATTTTGGACTTGGAAGGAGAAAGAGCGGTTGACAATGGACCTTTGAAAAGGGTCACCGTCTTAGGTATTAATGAATGCTGGAATATTGATAAGGTGATCGAGAACACGCTGGTAATTTGTGGGGTGACACATGCTGAACCAAGGTAATGACTCTGGAAAAATCATATTAATTGAATTAAAAATCATTTAGAAAATTCAGTAATTTTTTTACAGTTTTTACTGTCACATTGTTCAAGTTTTAGTTTCATACTCAGTGTGTCATTATAGAACTAAATGAACTTAATGTGTTGCTGTCAAAATATATTAAAATAAATAAATAATGTGCAATTTAATGTTCCTGCATAATTCCTGAAACATACTACAGGAGTTAGACATCGGTGTGGGTGGGCCCTCAGTAGCGATATATATTTATCCTGGAGGTGTCACCCTTATTACATGTATATGTCATGTAATATGAATAAAATGATTCTGAGTTCTGAATGAAGGCCAACATGTTGACCCATCTGCAATGCTATCTGGGGTTAGTTATTTTGCTTCCAAGATATTAAAATTGGCCCCATATACATCAAACTTATGTGGGCAATGCCGAGCTGACACTGAGCTGAAATGACACATGTTTTCCAGCTAGCATGCCATGTCTGGTAATTTTGGAGCCAACATTGGCTGGGCTCAAACTGAAGTCAAGTTATGTGACATGTTATCGGTGTATTATATGAGTATTAGCCATTATTAATATAATGAGAGCACACATCTGCACTGAAAGAGATTTCATCATGAATGACCTCCTGTAGTGGTAGCTATACTAATTTGCAGTCCAGATGATGACAGCTGCTGATGGCTGGGCAATGTTATCGGCACTATCAGTGAGGGGCAATGCATCTGAACAAAACTTTACGCTAAAAACTAGTAGAATGTGCATTATTGACCTCTAAAGGTTCACCACAGAAAATATTTTCTTTTTTACTTTACAAATATCACAAGGGCTGTTGCTACCCTCCCTGCTGTCACTACTGCCCTGATCCAGAAAGCATAACATGTTTGGTCACCTATGTCAGGCAATTGTGGCATGTTATGACAATCACAATGAGATATACTTAGCTGTGATATTCTCCAGGTGCAAAGCCAGCTGTGTCGCTGTGGCCACCTGCATTGCCTTCATGCTTCAAGAGCAACCAAAACATGTAAAGGATGGGAAACTGGATATTTCTTCTATAACAGTTGCCAGCTATGAATATGCTAAAAAGCACTTGACAGATGATGCACAGGTACGTAACATTACAATGTATCATAAATTTTATGATCCTACCCTGGAGAAAACAGTCCATCAGTGAAGTATCATCTTTGACACTTGAAATCTTATATGTTCATTGGACCCAAGATACAAATGTAACATATGACATCGGCTTGATGTTGGCCCAGCATTGGGACTGCTGTTCCCCATATAGCATTTGACATCGTATTGACATCTGCCCTATGTGGGCAACATTGGGGCGACATTGGGGCGACATTGGGCCAACATTGGGCCAACATTGGGCCGATGTAGCATGTTATCAGGGTCATTGTTGGCCCAGTGTAAGCTAGATCTGATCACCTAGTGTTGAACCTATGTTAGCCTGGTTTTGCAATGTGTTTTTGGAGGAGCATCTTGGTTGTCAATGATATGATTACGTGCAACATGTCACCCAGTCAAAATTTGTTGAGAAATGCTCTTTAAAATAACTAAATTATTTTACTGTCTACAGTCAATAAAATTTTATCTTATCTCATCTTATCTTACACATCTCAAATAATGCTACAAAATGTGTATGTTTTGGTTCTTGTTCCAGGTGGCTAAACTAAAGAAGTACATGTTTGCAGAGTCTCTATCTGACTTGGAGTTGGCAGATGAAACTTACGCCCATAATCCGTTCAAAGCAATTGGGGCAGGATTCTGGGCATTAAGACAAACACGTTTCAGAGATGCTATTGAAGATATTATCAAAGAGGTCAGTGGCATTTTTATACCGTTTCTATGCTACTTGTCTGAACTTCTGCAGTAGTTAACGCTAATATGACCAGCTACCAGAGGCAGATATAATGATGAGATGATAAGGCCTGGAATCAAATGATCCATTTACCTCATTCATGGGGTCGTTTACTTGTTCAGCATAATCACTAAGTATATCGCATCACCACCAGTTAAACGATTCAGGGATCTGCAGCGGATTTGATAACCAATAGCACATAAAATAGACTTTTAGAAAGTTCATTGACAAACTGAGATGATGGATTATGTCCAGTAAAATCATTTGCCAGTTGGTTAATGTTGTGGGTGGGTGGGTGATTAGGTGTATTTCTGCACCAATTGGGCTAATTAGGACAGGCAGAGACCATGGCAATGAGACGAAGGATGAAACAACCATCCAACTTAGGCTAGACCGGGAATCGAACCCGGGACCCAGCGGTTGGAAGCCCAGGTTAATTTTTTGACCTATATCTTTCTCACCCCTTTGATTAAAGCTTAGTTCGGAGGAAGACGTGAAATATAATGGATATTATACACTCATGTAGGGGTCAAATTCCCAACAGTCATATACCATTGGATGCTTCATGATCAGTGATGGTTGTTGTATCGGACGAACAGGATTCAGACCATCTTGACATTTGATTTTAGGCAGGAGATGCGGACACCAATTGTGCAGTAGCTGGAGCTCTCCTAGGATGTAAATTGGGACCAACCGCCCTCCCTAGTTCATGGTTAAATGGACTAAAACACAAGGCCTGGCTGGATGAGAAGTTGGACAGGTAGGGTTTTTCCTTTTTTTCTTCTTTTTAGTAAGGTTCAACATTATATTGGGTAGAATGAATAATCAACAAATTATGATTTTGTAAATTTTGGTAATTTAAGTTTTAGTTTAACCCAGTGGAGCTTTAATTAATTTATAAGAAAAATATTGATGTGATTAGTTATCGTACATGGTCAAACATCCTATGTGCGTTTTCCACCTCATTTTAATTAGGCAAAAACCATGCGTTTTCCATGCGTTTATCCTTCTCATAGAAAACGCACATGGCACATTTGGCCATGTATGACCATTGTTTTGATCACTTCGATAGGTTGAAAAAAAATTGGTCACATGACTTCTTTATGAACTTCACACTGCACTTCAATCATTCAATTATGAATTGTGACCAGGCTGCGCTGGTCGGACAGAACTGTATTTCATGGCAGACCATAAACAGAAAATAATCATTTGACAGAATATGTGCTTTGACATGCTGAATATCTCTCTTATTTTTGCCTAAAATGCTGATGTCATAATTTCAGAACATATACTCAAATTCATATATACTGAGAAAAAAACACAGTGGTCATATGATAAAAAAAAATTAAGCATGCCGTTTCGTGGAGTGGAGTGTAGCTTCATATTTTTATACTTGACAATGTGTGCTGCTTTCAGATTTGTTGTGTTAGTCAAAAACTCGTCGCAAGAACAAGAACCGGAAACAACTGAAAAGGAGGTTGCAGAAGAAAACACGGAGTCTTAATTGTTTAATATGTTTATAATATAAATCGAATGACGCTGAGATGACGAATTTCCTCATGTTACCCTTCCAGACCATGTCTATATAATGTCACCGATGTATTTCCATGCTTAAGGTGCCCACCAAAATGAATATGGTATTTTCAAAAATTGTACGTGTCTTAATAACTGATCCATCGGATATATATTGATGTTGTGAACGAAGATTTAAGATTTTACAGAACTATGTTTTTCTATATTTATTAACTATATATCGCAAATTAAGGTTGTAAGAATTCTAGATACGTTTCCAGAACATTTTGGTATACATATCTATATTTCAAAAAAAAATTTTCAGAATATGATAGGAATTTTAAACCTTAATGATAAATATACCAATGTTAGTTTATTACGAGATTAGTAGTTAAAATATAGTTTTCTATAAGTGAGTTCGTTTATAATATAGATTTCTGATAGGCTTCTCAATGTTACTCACATTGAAAATCCTGCTAACTAGGAGTTTAGTAAACAGCTATATACTTTCTCAGATATTTTGATTGGACCTGGTAAAACAAAAATCAGTTTAGTATGACTAGTTAGGCTCATTCATTCCAAAAAGAGACCTTGAGCATTCACTTATTGCATTCTAAACTGTTATATAATCACACGTAAGAGCATGCCAGACTTGGTCCATTCTTTTCTTTGGCTCTGCAGGGGTAGTCCTACATGGCCAAATGTGCCACATGCATTTTCCATGAGCAGGATAAAAGCATGGAAAACGCATGGTTTTTAGCTAATTATAATGTGGCAAAAACCATGCGTTTATCCAAAAAGGATGGAAAACACACGTGGCACATTTGGCCATGTACTGGGAACAGTCAAAATGCTTGCATGGTCTTACATTTTGGCATAAGTCATCTTCAATCATGCTACGCATTACACATTTTCTTTTAAAAAGTGTTTGATCAATAATATCCCACAGAAGTAATATTCACATCCAGTATGAAATAAATTATTTACAATTTTGAAAACATTTTAAATGATTAGCCATTTACAAAAATCTTTTGCATGAAACTTCATACATTATAGTAGCAGCTTATTATATCCATCTAGCGTCATAATGTAGATGTGCCCTATGAAGTGTAGGGCCTATATATATATATGTACGTTGAAGAATTAGCAACATGTTAAACCCCATATACCAAGTTTGCTGACTTTGGACTGCTCTTTAAGCAAGTACTTTGTATTACTCTTCATCCAATAAAGACTTAAAGGTTACTGAATACTGACTGAATTTGTATCCATTCACACACGCTACACAGTCAATTTAAACTTGGAGGGCTTAAGGCGAAGTAAGCAATGAGGTAAGAATGTAAGTAAGTAGGCAAGTAAGTAAGTTATTAAGTAAGTAGGTAAGTAAGTATATCAATTTAACCGTATATTATCTGTACAAAATTTTTGAGCTGTCATACGTGTTCACATACATTGTCAATTGTATGATATAATTTGTTATTATTACTACTTTTTGAAATGAGTATCAATGAATTTTAGGCACACAAATTGGCATATATAAGGATGAAAGCTGCAGATATAATACAGAGACAAATCAAAGGAGGAAAACAGTAAAAAAAAAAAAAAACACTAATAATGCGATGGGTGATGTCGTGATCCATATACATGATATACTTTGAGACACTGGATTGGATGTTCAGCTTGTTGGTGATATACCACCCATTTTAGTCATCTAAAAATAAATAAATTGAGTAGTCTTTTCTTTTTACTCTAAGTTATTTGCTTGTTGAGTCTTGTCACACCATAAGACTACCACAATGGCCATTAAAAAATAACAAAACACCCAGCCTTTTATTTTATTTTTGTTTTAATCACACATACTATCTAAGATAGCAAGCCAAGCAAGGCCTATGTTAGTCCGACATTGTTTCCATGTGAGCAATGCCGCGCTGATTCCGAGCCAGTGTGACGTGTTATACCAGATGCCAATACTTACGGAAAGAGAACTAAATGTTAAGCAAAAGCTGACACAGACTTCTGAAAATATGTTCGTAACTTCAGAAGACCAACCGAAATACCATGCCACATCATTGGTTCGGTGTCATCCCGATCTGGCATGCTAACTGTAAAGGTCGGCCCAAGGTCGGCCCAAGGGTCGGCCTGATGTACATCTAAAACAGGCAACACCAATCCAACATCAAGCAGACGTGACACATTAAAGAGGTTGTGCCAGCCATGAAAATTTTAAAGATCTAAAGGTAAAGTAAATAACATAAACGCTAACTTGCTATTTATTCTTGCTATGATGCATTCACATCTGGTTCACTAAATTACTAAAAATACATAAATATCTGGTTAACTGACTCAAATACACTCATATCTGGATCACTAAATTACTCAAATACATACATATCTGGTTTACTAACTGACTAAAACACATTATTTCTGCACTAACAGTCTTGAGAATGGAATGCATTCATATCTAGTTCATGTCCTGGACAGTGATTCTCCATCTAGTTATCGCCTGTGTTTTAGTGTAATGCCAAGTTTCTTCTAATGAGGAAGGCAATGGTCAGGATGGCTGTGAGAAGGACATAGATCAAGAGGAACAGACGGTCCAGGGCTTGAGCCATCAATTTCCATTCATTGCAGCCAGGATGAGCTTGGGAAGTGTCAGAATTTTGCCTCGTCATCTCTTTGTCGATCAAAGAATCTTCGTTGTCTTTTGGCACACACAAGATCCGTCCAAGACCATCAACCAGAATCTGGAATTTGTATGGAAGTAAACCTGAATTAAAGTCAATAGTCAACAAGAGTAGGTAGGAAACTGACTGGAGTAATTTTGCCCTACATGTATAACCTGTTAAGCTACCATACACTGAAATCGTTTTGCCTTCAAAGTTTGTCAATGTCATGCTGAGTTATATATTTTGCCTGAGAAGACAGTAAAAATATGACTTAAGACATACATTGTATCATAAGCATAGACTGAGACATCATTGCTGTTCAAACCAGTTGTATTAAGGTCAGTCATTCCAGACACAATGATGGTTAAAAGAGAATGTCTGTGTAACTGTGTTCGCTACCTCGCTTCAATGATGAGGTGGTTTTAATGGCGAACTGAAGTACTTTGGCAAGAATAATACTTATACTAGATGGCCGTACAGAGTTATATTATAAATAAGAAAAAAAAGAGGTCATGGAATGATATTTTCTACAGTTGGTGACTTACCACTTTGAGAAATTTTGGAGGTCGCGATGGTCCGAGTTTCCTACCGGCCAAATTGAGGATTATGGCAGAAAAGACCATACTTAAGGAAAGCAGGACCAGGATGCTTATGTAGTACTGAGCTGGAAAAGACAAAAGTCACACATCAAAGTTTAACAGCAAATTGCAAAGACTTGAAGAGTATACTCCAGTTGACATTATATGAATCCTAGACTCCCATTGGCTGAGAAACTGCACGTGTTAGCCAATCTGAGTCCTGGATTCACATGCCATCCTCTGAAGTTTAGTTTCTATTAAATCGAATGTAAAATGCAACTGTGTTACTCATCAAGGAATCTGTAGCTACAAGCTACACCAAGCCATCTAAATATGACTTCTGTCATAACACATACACATATTAACTGAGCTTTTGAAGACCTACCTATCATGGGTGTACCTCCAGCAGTAGATACAGGTAAGATCTCCTCAAAAACGGACAACAACAAAACCAGACAGATCATAATGCTGCCACCTGGTAATATATTTAAAAGGTTCACTTGTCAATTACACTTGGGGTCAATGCAATTGGCCAGGGTCATCGAAATTGGCCGCTCAAAATAAATTATCACCAACACTTTTGAGATGCCTGTCGAAGTTTTAGAACATTGTAAATGATCAGAAGAGTTAGTTTTGTGACAATTTATGAAGTTGCAAGTTGTGTAATTGTGTTTGTATTGCCCAATTTCGATGACCTGGCCAATTTCGATGACCCCAAGTGTATACTATGTGCTGTCTTAATTTATACATTATGAACAATATATTTCAACAGAATAAAGATTATGGAAGTATAACTCAGCTTATTGATTAATATAGAACATTAATAAATAATTGAGGTATTATGTTGATTGCAATCATTAAAACTGCCAGAGAAATGAAAGATATGTTCTGAAAAATATGGTAAAAGCACTGAAACATAAATCTGTTGGATTTATAAATTGGTTTAGCTGCTCATGAAATGCATGTTATTTAGCTCAGTCTTTCCAATAGATTCTGTTATACTCCACCATGTAACCTTTTCTGTTGTTCTTTTGCGGGATGTAACCAAGGAAAATGTTAGTTAACTACCTCCTGAGTGCAAACTAAACTTGTTTTGTGTAATAAAGGCATTAAATCATAACAAGCAATCAAGCAAGTTACTAAATATGTTTAATGGAGTATAAGGTAGTAACAGTTTTGTTGCTTATACCCCTTTCGACTTTGGCGTTGGGATATAACCAACTTTTTTTTAATTAACTCGGGATATAACTGATACTTCCATCCCAAGATTTGTATGTGTTTATTAATGTTTGTCTAGATCCTTAGTTATATTCCGAATAGGAGGTCGTAAACAAAAAATTTTGTCGGTTATATCCCGACGCTGATGTTAAATCCTGCCTATTCGGGATATAACTAACTTATATTCCATTAGGCATATTTACACATATATGTTTGAATGTTTTCCTATTGTTCCTTCCTCAGTGCAAACTGAACTTGTTTTGCATAATAAAGGCATGAAAACAAAACAGCCATTATTATGCAAAACAAGTTCTATTTGCACTCAGGAAGGAACAATAGGAAAACAGTCTAAGTGGAGTATAAGCCCATGTAGTCTGGAGACACCCAGAAATGTTCATATTTATAGCTTTATCCTCCCAGACATCTTGTCAAATCGCCTCCACATTGGTGCAGCATTGAACGACTTATGTCGGGACAACCTGGCATGTTTGTTTTTTCCTTACCTAAACTGAACCGTTGTGACTCGTTGTAAGGGAGGAGAAATATGACTGGACACAGGATGGCCAAGAAGATATAGGGGGTCACCAAAATCACAGAAAACACAGAATTCTTGCGGGAAATGGTCAGATTGAAGACAAGATCAGGGTAATGTTCAGAGCAGCATGGATAGAAGATCACATTTCTCTTAGCAGTGGTGTCAATGATGTTCCATTCGTTATTCGTCCCATAATCAGACAAGTCAATCTCTTCTTTTCCCTCATAGAATTGTGGATCAATCTGAAAGATGTGAAGGAAATGACGTGTATAATATGATACAATATATTTTTGAAAGTTTTAGAAACAATTTATATGAACCTTAATGTGTAGTTTTAGTTAAAAAATAAAATAAAATGAAAAGCACCTTTTAAACATTGGCCAACATTGACCCAATTTCAATTCAACGTGGGTGCCACTGGGTGGCTCCAGCCCAATTTCAATGTGGCATGTTATCTGATATGTGGTTTTACTAATGTGAGGTCAATATTTAGCTAACATTATAGGCTAACCTGTAATGTCTTATATTTTTCTTAAATTGTTTTCATATACGCCAGTGCACATGTTTTAATGAATACAGCTTTAGTAGCAAATAAGGACAGATGTACTCACTGCATTCCCATCATACACCCATGATGCAAACTTGAACTGACAAGTTTGAGTGTCAAATGGAAAGTCAGTCATGTCCATGAAACATCTGGATTTAATTACTGCAGGAGGGATCCAAAGAACATCTCCAGTGTTATACACCACAACCATGGAATCACGGTATACATTTTGGCCATCTGGTGCCCTGTAAGGGAATATTATCATAGTTACTTTTACAATAATTATTCAGGTACTCAGATATCAAACCAAAACCAGGAAAACAATGGACAACAAGTGTCAAAACTGGGCCAAAATTGAGCCAACAGCACTGACACCGCCTGCCGACAAATGTGAAATGCATCCCATTGCCATATTGTTTCTTTTTAACTTCTAATGCTATATTCATGAATATACCTGTACTCACGTGTTGAAAAGCACGATGTCCGGTTTCCACACGCTGTCAGCGGGCAGCCTCGTTGTGGTGATCCCATTGTAATCTGCAGGTTCCCATGTTAGGTCCACATCTTGCCACATCTGAAATAGTGCTATGTATATCATTCGTGCAATTAATTTTCTGCTGGCCCTGTTACCATTCAAATGCATTTTTCAGTTACTCATTGTTTATCACACCAAACCTTTAAGTTAATATCTCGATATTTTCAGTTCCTCATTGTTTATAACACCAAACCTTAATATCTCGATATTTTTAGTTCCTCATTGTTTATCACACCAAACCTTAATATCTCGATAATTTCCTGACAGTCTTAATCAGCCGTAATACGCCGCAAATGTTTTCCTAATGTTATCAAACCTGTATACTTCAATGAATCATCTGTGAACCTCACCAGTACACCGAAACATTGCTGCAGTGTACCGGACTACCTCACCAGTTAGATTACCACTTGATTACAGAATTCAATTATAGATTTTACAAGAAACGTTATGCTGCGTGTGAAACTATTTTCAATGGCTCATGTTGGGGTTGTTGTAATCATCAGTATTTAATAATACCTTTAGATGTAAAAAAGTACCAATATAAACTTAGATACTTTTTTTTAGTATCTATGCAGTTTTGGATATACCTTTCTGAGCCACACATGTAGGGTGATCATATTTTCCTTTTCATTCTGCACAAAGAAAAAAAAAAGATTATAATTTCAGCGGTATACGACATGATTTTGCTAAAATCCTTAAACTTAATCATTCCTACGTCACGCCAACTACAAAAAACGGTGCTCAGTAATGCATATGACATATCATTAAACAATCTTTGGCAAATAAATAATTTACCACATCGATAATATCCAGAAGTGCCATGCCAAAACGGACTGGCTGAGTTTCTGTGGAATTTCTAACTGGTCTGACATGGGGATTGTTCCTGGACAAGAGGTCTTTGTAAAGACGTTTTTCGTCTGTCAAGAAACTTGTGTTATCTGAAGAGAAAAACATATCTGAAGAGCTGCTTGATAAAGCAATATTACAATAATATAAATCAGGAGGATTTTAGAGAAGCAAAGCAGATCAACGAACTTGTTATTAGAGATAGTTTGGAAATTGACGAATGGAATTTTACTATGCAAGAGGTAGTGCTATATAGTATATGTAGCGTGATTTTATTTCACTTTTATATTTTTGTTAATTTACACTGTTTTTTTTATAACTTTTCTGTTTATACTGTAACTGTTCTTTTGAACGAATAAAGATATATAATAATATTAATAGAATATCTTATGACTGCGATGGACATCCAGATATGAGCAGAAATCGAAATATGAAAATCATTTTTAGTCTAGTATAAACTGTTCTCTTGACTGCAATTTTTGTTTGACCACAATGTAGGTAATGTAAGTATATTATATCTTTTCCTAGACATGTCAATTCGACATAATCTAGAATGACGTCATAAGTGTAACTTTTTTCTGAAAATAAATTTAGCCTTCACCAATTTTATATACACCTTTAGCAGTTTAGTCAAATAATTTGATGTTTAGTCTAAACCATGAGTCAAAATGGCTCTGAGTAGACAGTCATTCGACAAGACAAGACAATATAAGATAAAATAATACAAGATAATACAAGACAAGATACGATAATACAAGAAAAAGACAAGACAAGACAAGACAAGACAAGACACGATAAGTTACCACCAATAGGATCACTCAACAAGTTTAAAACAAATACAAATATTATTTATATCAATTCATCTTACACTTGATGGTACAAGATACCAAAATCAAAACATTTTAAATGGAACTAGTTTCAGTGATGAGTAAGGTCCCTCTGATTGACTCAGACCAAGAGCAAGAGTTTAAGTTTCACATATTTATTCCTCCTGTCCGAATGTCACATACGTCCTATTTGCCCAATAGGCTAGACCTTACTCAGAGCACAACGCCCTGCTTAACACCAGCAGCCCCTATCACGTGATACCCACGCCATGGCAGTGGAAATACCCCACATTCTAGGTCAACGGCTACTAGCATTCAAACATGGCAGGATGCAGGTCATCACATCACATCCTCCTGATGAGAAGGCATGTCCTCATGCCTTCGGACAAGCGATGGAGACCTTAAGTGCACCCAATACCTGGAGTTAATACAACTTCAACTTCAAAGTATTCATAAAACTCCCATACCTTAAAAATCTATCAAATCTAACAGTATGGAGGACGTGTGACTGGCGATCAGGAACACATATAATAAACAAACATTCAAATTACAATGACAAAAACAATCCATGAACATTGACAACCAAATGTCATAACCCCAATAATGCAAACATTCAAACAGACAACATTAAACTGACGGACAGACATTATTCATTCATTTTCACAACAAACAACTGTAACAGAGTCACTTTGCAGTTCTTTTGCACAAGGCAAGCACGGTGTTCACACTGAACAAAGTTAAGTTTCATTTTAAAAGTTTCTGTCACATTGACCCCATGACCTGGGCCAGCTGTCACCTGTCAAACTGACAGCTACACTTTTAAATGTTAAAATCCATGATTTTGGGCTCTTTTTTTCTGGAGTCCAACGTTCACTAAATGGTGTATAAGCCCCTTCAGGGGCGTATTCCAATTGATAGTTCCATGGTAAGTGAAAAGAACACCCAAGTGTCTATTTGTCACATCCGTCCTTGACCAATGTTGCAGATGGGGGGCTATCTGGGTTGTCATCATGTTTTCCGGGGCAGGAGACTGGGGAGGCCCCAGGTTCAGCCAGCTGGAGAACCTAGTTCAGGGGGCCTCTCTACTTGCACATCTCTTCCGTGGGCAGCCTCTGGACCTCCTGGAGAAAAGGGCATCCACCTGGCACTCTGCTCCAGCACTTCCTGGTGGCCTTGAGGTCCCAATCAATGATGCCAGCACTTAATAACTTCACATTTTTTCTGATAACTTCATTCCTCTATGAATCAAAGTTACACACCAACCGCATGTTTAAGCAATTACTTTTGCATTTCCCCAATAGTTGGACATACTATTATTCTCAGGCGAGTGAACCTAAACCTACAAAATGACCTATGGTCACAATAGCATCATTTTTAGTATTTCCCCACAATAGGTACATGCTTGGCCACTTCTATATTTATTCACATACAAATATAAGAGACCAGTTCACTCCTTTCTATTACTTCGCGAATTACACAGCCTTTAAAGGAAACAACTTTACTGCAATAAATTAATATGACAGCAAAGAGAGGGCGCCCTGTTTCCTAAAAATACTGCAGTCCTACTTTTTACTCATAGTACCATCTTATTTTAATTAAAAAATAGACGAATTGGGGTTATAATCGCACCCCACATTGTGACCATATCGCTCTGGAGGCTGCCTATGCCTGGTTGGGACTGTAGGGTTCCCCAAGAAAGACAAAGCGTTAATATTCCAGTTCTTAAAGTTTATTTGCCCTGCCCCGCCGCACAGCCTGCCTATCCTCTGCTTTTTCAGCTACTGACGCGGTCTGGGTGTATTCCCGCCAAGACCCCGTGGTCACGTGGTCCGGGTCACCCAGTGCGCGTCAAAGTCGGTCACTGACCTAGTAAGGTCAGTGACCTGGGGTCATCACATTACTCCCTTCTTACTGGGAATATGTCCCCATATTCAAACTAATACATTTAATAGGCTGTGCGACGACGATCAGAACGACATAAAATCAACGAGATTCATCAAAATCACAATTTTTTGCATACAATCAATCAATCATTTCATAACCATCGCCCTGCTGCGTGACACTAAAAAGCTGTCACGCTCGCCCCCAGGCCTGGCTCTCCCCTAGCCATCACCCACGTGGTTGACTCCCTGGCACCGCTGCAAACACAACATTCAACACACAACAATCACATAATACACATAGAGTCCATCATCTTTATCCATGTCCATCTTTGCCTTGGACAGAGGCCAGTATCGATTTCTGGATCTGCAAGGTCTTTTTACGCGGGAAAACCAGCTGCTCGTAATTTCGAGTGATGACAGTTGTTATAATTAGCCGTATCATAATTTTCCAATGGTCACAGTTTCTAAATTCGGCCCTTATAAAAGTCACAATCCCACTCGTCTCCATCATTACCTCCTGGCTCCCCGCAGGGCGTTGGATCCGCCCTTGCACGATGTGTTGATGCTCAGCGTTCAAGTTGTGCCCAGGTGTCATCTCGTGTTGATGTCCAGCGTTCAAGTCCAGTCCGTATCCAGGCTTCGTTTAGTGGGGGGCGTGTTCCAGGTCGTCGTCGTTGTTATCCTTCTACAAGGCCTTGCGTTCAAGGCCTTGCAGATGAGGATCCAGCAGCCCTCGCTTCCTCCATCCACCGGTTCCGGTCTGCTGTCAGTCTCTTGACTTCCTGATATAGAAGATCAGACTGCCGGGCCTTGGCTTCGCGTTGCTCAGTCTCTGCGCGAAGCTTGGCCCTCAGTTCCTCGTTTTCGCGAGCCGCCGCGGCCGTCTGTGACCTGGCCCTATGGACCTCCAGAACGATGTCCTGGTACTGGGCCCTGGTCACCATGTCCTCGGCCACTGCTGCTGCTGGCGTCTTGGTGGCTGTTGCTGCTGGATGAGGCCGCTTTGGCGTTGTCTGGCGGCTTCGGGGCGACACGCTCGAAGCTGCTTCTACGCGGCGCAGCTGCACCACCCTGGCGCTTGGAGATGCCGTATCCTGGGAGGTAGGCGCCCTGCTGACCAGGGCCCTCGTCTCCGGCGTCGCTGGTAGGGATCCATCAGAGTTGGGCCCTTGGATCGTCGTCAACTTCGTGGCCGCCGTCAACTCCTCAGCCCGTGCACGGGTATAGCCATGAGACCTCTCTAGATGAAGCCTGAAGTTGGTCCTTCGGTCCGAGGGCAACGCAGCGGGGCACACAGGACACTGAAAGCCCACGTATGCTGCTGCGTGGGCCACGCTCACGTGGCGAGTGAGAGATTTTCGATCTCTCACGCGTTTCCCGCACGTGGCACACATGTAATTTAAGCCCTCCACACCCTGAGGCGCAGCCGGCAAAACGGCTTTTGGCGTGCTCTCTGGGGCCGTGCTCTCTGGGGCCGAGACGTCGCTCTCCGTCCCCCCATCGTCTGTAGTCCCCTCACTCTCCATTTCCTCCAGCCTCCCTTTCTCCGGCCGTTCCTCGGCCCTGGCTGGAGTGGTCATCACTTCCTCCATGGCAGCCTCCGTAAGCGGAGCTGCCTGGGGTTCTTTCGTAGGCGACTTGGCAGCCTTGGTGTGAGAGACCTCGCCCTCTGCGCTGGGCCCGGCCACTCGCTCCTTGGCGTACCAAGGTCGCCTCTTGAGGTTTTCCATGACCTCCTCCTGGGTGGTCGCTACACCCAGGTCTCCAATGATCCATCCACTCAAGATGGGCATATCCTCTCTCCGAGGGCGGAGACGAAGATACCTCCTCATCCTGGCTGTCTCTGGCAATTCTGCTGCTCCATATCGCTCCACTGCCGGGTCCTCCAACTCGTACTCCCTCCTGGACATGTAAGCCCACATGTCCAGGTGCAGGAGACCCAATCTCTGCTGGCTCCAATACTCCGGGGCCAGGGAGACAGGAAGCTCTGACGTGGGTGACAAGCCGCAAACGGCTGCCACCTCAGCGTCACTGGCTGAGACCTCTAACTCAGCCCCGATCTCGAGGCCCGCTGCCTCCATGGCAGCCAACACCATATCTGTCTGGGCTGATGTCAGCTGGGGTCCCTCGTCTTCCACTACGCTGTCCAGGGGCACTGCTGGCATAGCAGTAGCCTCCTTACTGTTTGCATCCGCAGCAGACATCCTTATATCTATCAAGTTGCGCTGGTTATGTCCTCGAAATTGCTAAAATTCTGGTTGGCTTGTTGTGTCTTCTCTGCTGGTTTCAGAAGGTGTGAGACAGGGCGCCCCACGCTCTCCAGCTTTTTGCCGCACTTTCTGAGTCATGTGACAGGTCATGTGACAGGTCAGGTGACCAGAATCACAGGTCATGTGACCCTAATCACCTTGTTGACCAGTTGACCCTTCTTCCATGAATGCAGGTCACTGGAATCAGTGAATGCAGGTCACTAGAATCAGTGACACAGTTTCACAAGACACAGAAAGTGAGAATTTCTGAGTTGCTAAATATATAATGCAGCACTCCTATCAGCCAAATAAAACAAACCATCAGGAACGTTTCACGTTCCATGATGACAAATAGCCAATTCCTTATCATTCTATTACAATACCACGAGAAAATAACCATTTGTCCTTGTAACCATAATCTAGCAAATTATATTCCTTTGCTGACCTCTCCAGATTACCCAACTTGCCATATAAAGTTTACCATGGGATTTTAAACATTTCCATAACCTCTACAGCCCTTAATTCTTGCTAATTAAGTTATTTTCTGATATTTCCAGTGTTATGAGGCATTTTACCCATCCTTATTACCTAATTTCGTGTTTTGCCCCTGCTTTTAACCAGCAGTGCCCAAATTCTACCTTTGCAGTATTCCTCCCTCTTTTATTCAAAAAGGGCTGCACCTGTAGTGAACATTTGGGTGGCACGTCTAAAAACTCACTCTGCAGGACACGACCACGTGTTCCGTCCACGAGAATCAGGTACACGAAATGTCCAGTCACTAGAAAGTGACTGCAGCGACGCACCTCTTGTAATGTCGACATTTACCACTTGTTTGAGAGAATCTTTAATAAAAATAAATAAAAATCATTTGCATGGGGAAGACTAAGTAAAATCAAACTATATATTGTCTAAATGAAGCTACATCTGGTATTTATTGCATAAACATGTGATATCACTAGATTCTCAAAACAAAGTGCCAGAAGTCAAGCAATAAGTGCTATTTCCCTCTGAAATGCAGGAACCAGAGTCCTAAAGCTACTGGTAACCTACATTGTGGCCTAACCTATCAGGTGGCTTCCTCAGCCTACCTGGTAGAAATGGAGCCGCTTCCGGATCCAATTCCCGAGAAGGAGCTGAGGGCAGCTCCAAATCCGGAAAAGGAGCTGAGGACAGCTCCAAGTCCAGAAAAGGAGCTGTATCCAGATTCGAACTCGAATCTGCCAAACTTCTCGTATCCAGGGGACCGCGTGTTTGCAAGCCACGCCCCCTGTGGCCTCCTGTCCTCGCAGCTTCGCCCCGCTCTGGCCGCCCAGACCAAGGCTGCGCTGCGTCACCACTCAATTCTCCGGGCAAGGGCGGATCCTGCCCCTCGTCTAGGGGGGTCGCACTTGCTCCGTCCTCATACAATGATGGGTCCAAATACGGATCGTCTGATGGGATGTCAGGGATCCGAATCATGTCATCTGGAGTCACCTCAGCTAAGTACCTCTTGAGCTGATTAATGTGGACTATTCGTTTCTTGCCTGTCACTGGAGCTTCAATTTCGTAATTGACCTCTCCCATCTTCCTCGTCACCTTGTAAGGTCCCAGAAACTTCAGGGCCATTTTCTGTTTAGCCAGGGGCGGATAAAACAATAAGACCCAGTCTCCAATATGGAATGACTGCTCCATTGCCAGCCTGTTGTAATGCTTCGCCTGTTTCTGGGCCGCTTTCCTCATCTGGGTTCTGCACTTTTCGAAGGATTCTTCCATGGCTTCACGTATCCACTCCACATACTCCACTGGACAGTGGTGCTTATCTTGGAGTGCGTGGCCATACATCAGGTCTACTGGGAGCATCGCCTCTCTGCCCAACATCATTCTATTTGGCGTGATATCTGTGGATCTATGGGGCGTAGCCCGATAGGCACACATCACGTAGGGGAGCATGTCGTCCCAGTCATCTCTCCTTTCATTCACCAACTTCGATAGCATATCCCCCAATGACCTATTGAAGCGTTCCACCAACCCATCGCTTTGGGGATGATAAGCCGTGGTCCTGGTCTTATTAATCCCCAATATTTTGCACATTTCTTGGAATAATTTCGATTCGAAATTAGTCCCTTGGTCACTATGCAAGTGATAGGGAGCTCCAAATCGCAAAATCACATTGGTCACCAAGCAATCAGCCACCGTATAAGCCTCTTGATTAGGAAGAGCGAAGGCTTCTGTCCACTTAGTAAAGTAGTCGGCAACGACCACTATATACTTGTTATTGGACTTTGTGACAGGCAATGGTCCCATTATGTCAATGGCCATCCTTTCCATCGGCATTCCTACTGGCACCTGATGCAGGGGAGCCTTTTTCAGGCCGCCCTGTTTCCGCTTCTGACACACATCGCACCAACCTATCCAACGTATCACATCTCTCTTGTAGCCAGGCCAATAGAACCTCCGCCTCAACTTGGATATGAGGCTGTTGATCCCCATATGGCCACCAAGACGAGACGTATGAAGCTGGCTGAAGATGCTGCGTCGGATGCTTGCTGGGGCTACCATCTGGCTGACTGATTCACCTGTAGGCAGCTTGTGGCTTCGATACACGATGCCTCGCTGCAGTTTCAAGCAATAGAACTGGGCCCATATATTTCGCACCTGGGCCGAGTGCGTGACAATAGCGTGATACGGCGGTCGCTGTCCAGCATCTAACCACTTCTTGGCGGTAGCTAGGGCCATATCCTGGCCCTGAGCACACCGTATTTTCCTCCAAGGTGAAAGACTCTATCCAAATTGGATCCAGAGATCTCTCAATGCCGTCTCCAGCTGTTTCTCCTGCCGTTTCTCCAGCCGTTTCTCCTGCTGTTTCTCCTGCCTCTGCCATATACACTCGCACCTGGGGTCCCTCGGCTCCTCCTAGGCCGATTTCAGTCGCTGGCCGAGGCTGTCCACACGTAATCGTGCGGAAGCCTCGTACTTGGTTCCACTGCGTGATGGAAGCCACGAGGTCACCATTCTGGCCATGACCTCGGTCAGGACATTCTTGGCGCTTACAAGCTCTCACGGGGATGCGTGAGCAGCCATCTGCGTTAGCGTGTTTCTTGCCTTCTCTGTATTCGATTACAAAGTTGTATTCGGTCAGAGAAGCTATCCATCTCACCAACATTCCTTCCGCATCTTTAAAGTTCTGCAACCACACCAAAGCACGATGATCAGTGCGCAAACGCACTGAATCCTGTCCATACAAGTAGGGCCGAAATATTTTCGCCATTCTGACCACAGCTAACAATTTCTTGTACGTAGTGCAATAATGCTTTTGCGACGAAGACAGACACTGCGAGGCGTAGGCAACTACGCGCTCCTCTCCCTCAATAATTTGCGACAATACACCTCCTATCGCAAGATCAGAGGCGTCCGTGTCTAGGATGACAGGGCACCCTTCACGTGGTAGCACCAGTATTGGTGCAGTCGTGAGGGCCCTGATTAACCTTTTAAAAGCGTTCCTGCATGTCTCATCCCACTTAAAGACGGCCTGGTGCGCTGTTAGAGCATGTAGTGGTGCTGCTAATCCAGCAAAATCCCGCACGTACTTCCTATAGTACGATGCGAAGCCTACAAAACAGCGCACCTCCTGTACTGTGGTGGGTTCTGGCCACTCTCGCACCGCCTTTATCTTCTTAGGATCTGGTTTCACACCCTCTCTACAAATCACATGCCCTAGAAAGGAGACCTCGCTCTTAAATAACTCGCATTTGCTAGCTTTCAGCCTCAGCCCAGCCTGGCTAATGCGTTTCAGTACAACTATCAGGTTACCTAGACACTTCTGGAATGTGGAGCCCTGTACCACTATATCATCCATGTAGCATAGACAAGTGGACAGGTCCAATCCTCCTAACACTAGCTCCATCAAACGTTCCAGTGTAGCTGGTCCATTTGTAACACCAAAGGGCATCACTGTGAAGTGAAAATGTCCTCTGGGAGCAGTGAATGCGGTTTTCTCTTTGTCTCTGTCATCCATGGCTATTTGCCAATAGCCAGACGACAGGTCCAGGGTACAAAACCATTTTGCCCCTGACAAAGTGTCTAGACAGTCATCAATGCGTGGCAAAGGATAAGCATCCTTTTTAGTGCACGAATTCAATTTCCTATAATCCACACAAAACCTGAAAGTTCCATCTTTCTTTCTAACCAACACAGGGGGACTAGACCAGGGGCTGCTGCTGGGCTCGATCACTCCGAGTCTCAGCATCTTATCCACTTCCTCTGACAGCGCCCTGCTCTGAGCCCACCCTAATCTCCGGGCCGGCACTTTGAAAGGCCGATTGTCACCCGTATCAATCTTGTGCGTGGCTTGACTCGTACGTCCCAGCCCGTATTTACCTCCCTCAAAACAATGTTCATACTCCATCAAGACCTTTCGGAGCTCTGACCTTTGATCTGCGGTCAGATCGTCAGTTTCGTCCAAAAGAGGCTGCAAATGAACGGGCAGTCGTGTTTCAGTGTTCTTCCGCTTGAGTTCAGAATTAACCTCAGCAGCATTCACCGTTTTCGGTGAATCCACTTTTTCGACTTCGCTCAATTGACCTACCACTTGACCTTTTGCAATATGAACACTCTCAGTCGTGGGATTGGCTATCCACACGTGAGCCCCAGAGCATTGAGATTTCAATAGCCCTCTAGGTATCATTATGTGCAAATCCTGGCAAACCGTGGGCAACGACTCGAATACGAGGTCGCCCCCGTTAGATACGCCCCAGGACACCAAATTGACTGAGACCTGCGACACGTGGCGAGCTGGTATATGGACGTCTTCGTGTATGATTGCTCGGCCTGTTTTTCCAGGGCGACCTTCTCTACACGCGATATCAACGCCTCCCAGCCTCAGCATCCCTACTGAACACATTAACAATGCACCGTGTCTTTTCAAGAAGTCCATCCCTAGTAGACCAGGGAGACCTCCGATATCCGCCACCAAGAATTCACAAGGATAAAGCACCCTCTCTAAACAGAGAGTGAGCTCCACCTTACCGTAAATCTTAATAGGTCCGCCATTGGCAGCCGAGATCTTGCCTTCTACAGGTCTTAATGTCTCTCGATTCGCGCCAGGTATCTCATCGTACTCCTGCTTACTCAGCAGAGATACCTGCGCACCGGTATCGATCAGGAGATCCACGTGACGTGTCCCTACGCTAATCGTAATATACCAGGATGCGCTCGAATTCTGCATGGCCACCTGTCTGGGCCAATGCTGTCCCACTTTCACCCCTTCCCAACATTCTGGAGGCTGAGGGGCTGCTTTTTCAGCAGGTGAAGGATCCGTGGATACTTCCTCCACCCTTACTCGTTTTCCGAGTGTTTCCTCTCCCTCTTATCCTTGCCCCCCTTTTTGCCCTGATCGCTCCGCCCCTGGGACCGTTTATCACCGTGCTTACTCGATCGGTGTTCCCTGTCCTTGCTAGGCGCTCGTTTCTTGGAGCGATCATCATCGGCGTTTCGTTTGGGGCAGTCCCTGCGGAGATGCCCGGTCTTCTTGCACCGGTAGCACCTCCGTGTTTCAGGTGAGTAATCCTGCTCCTGCCGGCGAGTATTGCTGTAAACCTTTCCCTTCTCTTTGGACATAACCTCGCCCAATATTGAATAGACTAAATCTTTCAAATCCTGCCTCGTGATGGCTCCCTTTTTCTCAGAGGGCGGGCCGCCACGTATAGACGCTGAAGCAGTAGCAGCCACGGAAGCCTCGGGCTGTAGTATTGGCAAAGCGATAGCGCCAGCCGGCCCGACATCAGGCTTGCTTGTTTTCGTGGCCTCGTACGCTGCCTCATACTGCACCGCCAAATCTATGGCTTCTTGCAGTGTGGGTGGCTTTAAAGCCGCCAACCAAAATCTCATGCTAGTGGACCCAGCCGTCTCCATGAAACGCTCTTTTGCAAAGCGTTCCTGCTCGGCTGGGGTGGAAGCGGGGTTCGCTTTCCTAGAGAGATCCAACAAAAACAACCCATACGTTTCGAGGTCCATTTCTGGGCCTCGCTTTGCATTAAACCATTTATTTCTGTACGCATCTAGGGCACGATTGGAGCAGAACAGGGCCGTCAACTGGCTCACCATCTCTCTCCAATCGTCCCGATAAGTTAGGGGCCGCATTTTCAACTTAGCTTGACCAGTGACGCTGGTCCAAAGGTGAAAACACTTCTCCTCGTCCGTCCACTTATTGAAAGTGGCGACCCGAGTGAATTCGTCCAAATGGTCGATGAAGGCCGTGCCCTGGCCGTCATATTTCGGAGGAATAGCTTCTTTTCTCCGCCTGTACCCCGAAGAACCCAGACTCCGTTGCGGAGTACTGTTGGACGCCATGACAGCCCGGGCCGAGCCACGTGGTTCCGCACGTTCGACAACGGAGGGCCGACCTTCAGGCGAGGAAACAGGCGTCGACGCGGAGGAATCATTCGATTCATACTCAGCTGGCGAGGGCTCCCTTCGGCGCCCTCGATCGCTGGTTGTCCGCGTATTTTCCTGACTCGTGACTGCGAGTCCAGGACTTGGAGTCTTATCCGCCGTGGCCTCTCGCCTATGAGGGCGTCCCGGCGTTCGCACTACTTTACTCCTAGTTGCAGCACGTAGAGTTGACTCATCCGCCGTTTGCGAGGGGCCCGGCACCGGAGTCGATGCGGGCTCACTCGTTTCGGCTAATGCCAAGCCAGGTCTTCTACGTAACTTTGCAGGCATTATACGTGGGGCCTAAACACACTAAATAAGATAGAGTATTGTAGCGTGAATTCTACTTAACTGTAGATCTGTGTAGTCTAGAATTTGAAGTCGCAACGTCGCTGCTGCTGACGCTCAATGTAGATGCTGACGGTTCCTGTGCTCCGCTGCAACTGACTAAACCACGCGGTCGCTAGCACCTTTATCCAGCGTGGCCGTCGCAAAGTCATTTTTTTTCAAAAAGTTCTTTATGTCCTTGTCCATGCGTCGTCCATGTCCTCCTGCCATTGGGGAACCCTACAACCGATTCTTCGAGTCCCATATCGGGCGCCAATTTGTAAGGTTCCCCAAGAAAGACAAAGCGTTAATATTCCAGTTCTTAAAGTTTATTTGCCCTGCCCCGCCGCACAGCCTGCCTATCCTCTGCTTCTTCAGCTACTGACGCGGTCTGGGTGTATTCCCGCCGAGACCCCGTGGTCACGTGGTCCGGGTCACCCAGTGCGCGTCAAAGTCAGTCACTGACCTAGTAAGGTCAGTGACCTGGGGTCATCACAGGACAAAAGAAACAGCCTCAGGATCCAATGATAAGTGCTTGAACTTTGGATCCTGTCCCCTCTAGCTTTCCATTGCTAGCAGGGGCTCCATCCTCTCACACCACGTGGCCTGGGGACTCCTCAACCCCTTCCAGCTCCACGTGGCCTGTGGGGACCACATTTGGCTCCCCAGCATCAGGAGGCATGGCCTGTGGCATTCCGCACCTCAGCGTCAGGGGCGGATTCTTCACAGCCAGGCGAGGGGGCTGCCTGGTCACCACCACTATACAGTGAAGGGTCAGTGTAAGGGTCACTTTCCAGAGGCTGGGGACTCAATTTCGTAATTGACCTCCCCTATCCTACGCACCACCCTATAAGGACCCCAAAAATATGTCATCCTTCTCATCCCTATTGCCCTCTGAGGTCCCAGTGTCAAGGGACTCATCAGAAGTGGGAAAAAGGTGTGGTCACAGCAACGATCATTGCTGTACTCCATCCCCACCTCGGCCTGCCAAGACATCCTGCATAAGGGAATAGAAAATTTCTCTCACCTGGGCTTCGGTGACTGGGGCCCCAGATGGGGGTCCAGTCACCTGGGGAAGGGGGAATGGCTTGGGCTCATCTGCTTGCACCATGGCCACAGCCCTTGGGGGCCCAATGTCGGGCTTATGGGGCTTGGCAGCTTGGTAAGCAGATTCATACTGAGTGGCCAGGTCAATGGCATCCTGAAGTGTGGCTGGTTTAAGCACCCCCAACCAAAACCTCAGATCTGTGGACCCAGAGGTATCCATGAACCTCTCTTTTGCAAACCTCTCTTGTTCCTCCCCAGTGGACACAGGATTGGCCTTACAAGACAGGTCTAACAGGAACAGGCCATATGACTCCAAATCCATATCTGGGCCCCTCCTAGCATTCAACCACTTATTTCTATAAGCATCAAGGGCCCTAGTGGAACAGAACAGAGACCTTAATTGGTCTACCATCCGGCTTCACGATTTTTCGTAGGGCAAGGACACCATTTTCAAACGGGCTGGACCATCTATGCTGGTCCACATATGAAAGCAACGTTCCTCATCAGTCCACCCATTAAAGTCAGCCACCCTCCCAAACTCCAACATATAATCAGGAAAAGCAACTCCCTGACCATCATACAAAGGAGGAAGGGCCTCTCGACGTCTCCTATGTCTTCTGGGGTGGGCACGAGCACTTGGGGCAGCATTGCCAGCCATTACAGCTCCAGCAGCTCTGCTTGCACCTATTGGCTCTCTCCCAATTCTAGTCCTATATTCAGGGGAGGATGGGGGAGTGGATGCTGAGGAGTCATCAGATGACTCCTTGTCAGTTAAATCTAACACTCTTCGTTCACTACTAGCCCGGGGCCTAACCTGGGACTTCGTTTTCTTACCAGGGCCCTTGTTATGGAAAGGCCCTGGCAGAGGTGAGTCCCTATTACGGTCAGCCCCATTATCAGATATTCTGGGAGTGGCCTCCCCAGCCACCATCCTGCCTGACTGGGAGCCACGTGGGGTGTCAGTCAGCTGGCCAGCCATGAGGCTGTCAACTGGCTGATGCAACACCCCATTAGGCCTGGGTCTTAAACTCGAAGTACCTGGCATCTTTTCAAACCAGACAAATTTCAAACAAGACAAACAAGAAATTGTCAAAAAGATCAAGAATGTGACTGGGGCAACAACTAACACCAAAGAAAGTGAAACCACTTATCGGCCTCCACTGCAGTGAGTAATGCAGGAGGAATTCCTATGTGCCAAAGTCAGTGTCAAAGATAATCCTTATGTCAAAGATAATCCTTTCTCAATGCGAGGTTAATCCTTGTAGCACAGAAGCTCTCCTTGGACTGAGTCAAGTCCCACATCGGGCGCCAATTGTAAGGTCCCTCTGATTGACTCAGACCAAGAGCAAGAGTTTAAGTTTCACATATTTATTCCTCCTGTCCGAATGTCACATACGTCCTATTTGCCCAATAGGCTAGACCTTACTCAGAGCACAACGCCCTGCTTAACACCAGCAGCCCCTATCACGTGATACCCACGCCATGGCAGTGGAAATACCCCACATTCTAGGTCAACGGCTACTAGCATTCAAACATGGCAGGATGCAGGTCATCACAGATGTATAGGCAAGATTTGGTTGCAAATGTCTGGTGTGTTGGGTGGATTAGGGCTTGATATCCTAGGGACCATGGCAATGAGATGAAGGATGAAACAGCCATCCAACTTAGGCTGGACCGGGAAGCTAACCCGGGACCCAGTGGTTGGAAGCCCAATGCGCTACCACTGAGCTAGGCCCCCCACCAAACCAAATGTCTGAATAGTGAATTGAATGTCGTTTTGTCCAATCATAATGATTCATACAAAATAGACTGTTCTGTATATATCTAATTGTCACTTTAACATCAAGACAGTTAGTTCATTTTCAGAAAAGCTGAAACTGCAAATACAAAGATGGCTCATTGCAGAAAGGTTAAAAAAAATAAAAAAAATAAAAGATAAAATAAAATATACATGTTCTTGTCCAGTCCTTCTGAACTGGAATTTGATAAATCATAATTACTCGTGTGGTGGCACTGTTCAGGATATACTTCGTGATTAAAAAAAAAAAAAATATATATATAATATATTGATTAATTGCAAGACCTTGTGCTAAATAGGTGTAAATACAGGGAACTGTTATAACAAAGATATAATTTACATAAATATTCACATCAGACAGCATTTAGTAATTACAATTACAAAAATAGCTAAGGTCAAACTATCTAGATACTACAAGTCAAAATAAAAAGTATTAAACTACAGCAATTTTAAAGTACATATATGCACAAAATACAGATATCCAAAAGCGTAAATAGGATAAATATATGTATGAAGAAAAAAAGGTCACATAAGAAAAAGAAATGCACTTCGAGAATATTCTAGTGTCTGCCAATGCGCAGGAAGATTTAGTGAACTAAACCATATTTTCATATTTGAATTATTCATATCATGTATCATGTACAGTAAATTAATGGTGAATTTCCAATACATACCTTCACCTGCACTGGACATGACAATGCAAGCCAGCAGAGCAAAATAGAAGTCGACCCTCATCCTTCCAGTCTTATGGGAAAGTGGGACAAAAACAGGGTGAAATGTATATCTCCACCCCTGGATGTTTCTTGTCATGATGGGCTGTTTGGCAGTTTTGTCCCACTGAACTTGTGGATTCTGATACAGGGCCACATTGTAAACTAGTTCATCCAAGATTTAACCACAATGATATTCATTTGACTGTTGTAATTCGTATGCAAGACCATTTCAACCATGAACTCTGGTAACTCACTGATTTAAGATCTTATAGAAGGGAAAATTAAGTAAAGATTATCAGCCAATTAAATGTTACTCAATCAGTGGCGTAGCCAGGGGGGGGGGGGGCTTGGGGGCGTGCAATCCCCCCCCCCCTCTCTTAGCCAACACCTTGCCCCCCCCCCCCCATTCCAGATTTCCGATTTTGGAAATGGTAGTAGCTGACCAAGGAAAACATATCCAAGTCGGACAAACCAAACAATTGATAATTATCGCAATCTTGAAATTAACCAACTGCAAATAGCATCATCCCAGCACCATTCTGTCAATTTGCTCATACTGCACTTACTATGATACTACCATAAGGATCATAACTTTATATAACTTAGGTTGTCTGAAAGACTGAAACATTAGTTAATTTAATTTTGCTTATAAACTTACCAGAAACCACCTCCCTATTTCTTCTGACTGTCTGACTTGTCACACATGCTTTGGCAACATTGCATTTATGAGTTTATTGCATTGTTGATGATAGTTTTTAAATAAAACTTTTAATTACAGCATTGCTGAATTTTCTAGAAGTAGAGTATATTTATGGCCTGCTGCAAAAATAATAATGTCCCAAGCGTTACATTTTTTTTCTGAGTTATGAATGGAGCATAACGCTCGGGACAAAATAAGCTGTACACTGATCGATGATTACCAGTGATGCAGGGAAAAAGCTAAATTTGAGCTACAGATATTTTCAGAACAATTATTGCTATCTTTCAGCAAAATTGCAACAATCTACACAGTGTATATGCTCGACTAGTTTCAATAAAAAAAATGTATCTGGACTTTTTTTATGTTAAGTATGTAGAGTCAGTTTTGTAAGATGAACAGTGTACAGGCAGAGCAATGAATCAATGCAAAATTCTTTGTTTAGAATACTAGACTTAATTTGCATTAGAAAATGTTAGTTTAAAATATTTAATTATTAGCATGAATTATTGAAATTAATCAATGATATTCAACCAACTTCAAAATGTCCCACTAAAACTTTAAAAAATACAATTATTTTGTTGAAAATTTTCTTATAAAATCAACATGGCTCAATTGATTTGCCTCAAATTGTCAGAGAATGCTCACAACATCTACCAAATATAATATAAATGCAAATAACAACATTTTTGTAAGGTCCATCACTGGATATTGCATTTCAACTTCGATAATGGCTAAGTGATAATATATATGTGCTATATATATATCGAATAACATTTTCCAGTCGGCCCCCCTGATTTGGACTCTGGCCCCCCCATGGGCCCCCTCAATGTAAAGATATCAGCCAATTTAATGTTACTTGTGTGTGTGTGTGTGTTATTAGGGCTGTATTTCTGCACCAGTTGGGCTAATTAGGACAGGCAGAGACCATGGCAACGAGACGAAGGATGAAACAGCCATCCAACTTAGGCTCGACTGGGAATAGAACCCAGGACCCAGCGGTTGGAAGCCAAGAGCGCTACCTCTGAGCTAGGCCCCCACCCTTATGTTACTTCATTAATTGCAATATTAGCGGGTTAGCCATAAGATTGTCAATGGCAATAAGGTGTAAGATACAATATTTAAAAAAAAAAAAAAAAAGACAGCATGAAATCTTTATCACAACTAAGTTTTCATAATTCACATCTTCTTCAAATAAATTCCTGTATTCTCAAAATAGACATGTGATAACTTATAATGCAATGGTTACATGTGAGACATGAAGATATGCACACCCGAAAATGTCAATGTAAAACGAGGCCGAAGATTCGAGTTGTACATATATTTGAGGATGTACGTATCTCATATCTCACAATGTAACCAGCATTGTGTAATTGTTTTGTACCACTGAACATGTAGTATCCACTGACAATCTTCACACAGTATAGAAGAAAGCAACTCCAAAAATTGAGATTTTCATTCTACAATCCATATTTCGCCCATTAAGGTTGTGTTCATCATCAGGAATGAATGGATTAAAGTCACACATTTAACAACAGGTTCTAAGGACTTCAGACTGTGATAATTTCTTAACACACTTTATTCTTCATATCCAAACATAGGAGATCATTTGTGTGTGTGCAAGTGGTTAATTGCAATTGAGAAAATAAGGTATAACTATTTATGCTACATGATTGTTTGACTCAAGCTAATCTCAATCCACAATGGGTATTAATAAATTACACAAATTGCATAAGCTGATAACAGTACAAAATACTATAGATAGGCTTTAATATGTATATACTAAACTATAAAATGATAACAAGCTATACATGTACTTACAATTGATTATGGCTGTAGATCTGAAGACCTTATGTGTTCCAATGCATTATTCCATACACGTGTGCTTGACTAAATATGATTACAGAATGGCTAAAGGAAGCCAACAAGGAAGTGTGAAGTATCTAACTACACCTCTGAAAGGTGCCACTAACTTGTAAACTAACGAAGTTCTATCAAGTACACAAACACACAACACTTCATTTATATTAAGCACAATTATCAAAAACCATTGCAAAATGACTATAGTCTGTAACAACAAGATTTAAAACAAAAGAAAACAAATTATTAAAACTCAGGAATTCTGTACAGAATTTGATACGATGTAAAAGAAGGCACATGTACTACAGTGTAGCATTTCTTGCGGTTGCATTCATTGGGCTTGTAATTTGCTGCATTTGAACCCTCAACGCAGATACTTTGCATACAGTCCTGTCGAGTATCACTGCGGTAAAATCCTGAAAAAGAAATTATCTATTAAAGAAACTTATTTTCCAAAGTATAAGTCAGGGCTTAAAATTACCTTTGCTCAGGCTCATATTAGAGATTAGCCTTATAATTAGACATGATATATGTGATCAAGAAAGTCAATGCCATAATGATTATTTGCTTCTCTCTTGTCTTGTCCGCGTGTTTATCATATTTACAAAAAAAAAAAAGAAAAAAAAAGAAGATTTTTATCATTTAATTAATACAAAATGAGTTATATAGATTAGAACACCAACATAAAACCATCTAAAAAATAAGGCCATCTCCAGATTTAAAAGGTAATTTTTTTTCCTTTCAAAAATATATTCATAATGTTATTATATACATTGTTCCCAGGGGAGTTATTTAAGGATACTGATGAATATATAATAATTATTATACACACCAACAGAAACGCAATGCACGACTGTGTTGACGTAGCCTGTCATTAGGATTCTCTCCAAACCAGCTGGAAGAAAATAGTTATATCGTTGTAAAGCTTGAAATGCCCAGAATAAGAAAATCCATGTTGCCGTTTTTTTCAAACAGGTTTCTGTTGCCATGGCAACAGATTTAGTTTTTATTTAATTGTAACCACACAAAGCATTAATTATATCTCCCTAAATTTTACAGCTATATTAAAAAAAGTATACCAGATATGGATTGCATCGGGAAAGTTATATCTTTTGCATACAATAATATTTGAATATACTCATTTGCATATTACCTAATAAGGGCATTTGACATATTTTGATTAAAAAATAGCATGTATTCCAACGAAAAAGATTTAAAACAAACAGCAAAAGTTTCACAAAAATTTCCTGCAGAGTATAATGAAAGACAAATCTTTACATAAATTTAGCATAGAAGTTAGTGCACATTTTAATATGTGTAACCTGAGAGTATAAATAGCTTGCAGAAGACATCGGTTTTAGTGGAACCAATGTGTTTGGTGTTTGTAAAGATATGCAACACGAAGGTAAAGGCGGCAGGTTATACACACCAAAACCTTTGGAAGAATCTCAACTACATGGCAAAATGTGCAACGTGCATTTTCCATGAGAAGGATAAACGCATGGAAAACGCATGGTTTTTAGCTAATGATAATGAGGCAATAACCATGTGTTTTCCATGCGTTTATCCAAAATATTCCCGAGCCTCCCATCCATACACCGAAAAGAAAAGCATACAAAACCCAATAAATAAGCAAGCAGTAATGCAGGAATGGTGGATATTGCAGGGAAGACCTGGAAAACGAAGTCTTACATTTTGGATAGAAGCTAGCGCGAAACATGATGGAAATGTGAGCAGAGTTTGTCGTAGCCGAAATTCCACCATCATGATTCTTTTGACATACTTGAATGCTGCACCTAGAGTTGTTAACATTATAACTCAGGGCATTAGCACGGTCATCAGATCTTGCGAGTTCCAAACAATGATCTTGGTCTACACTTGAAACGACCTTTGATTCATTGCAGAGTAAAAAGAATCTTTCCTCTGGTTTCGTCGCTGTCCTAAACGCTCGTTTTTCTGAAGAAAATTATAGAAAAAAGGGCACAATAGGATTATTAATAATGAACAAATGCAGGAAAATTGGACTCATTATTTCACACAATAGATGGGATAATTCAATTAATTATATAATTGCTTGGGGTACAACGATTTATGAGCAGGTAGCTGAAATTAAGTTCATAATGGGTGACCCAGGCCAGGATTGAAGCCAAGGACCTTCAAAGAAGCTGACTGATGCATTAGACATAACAAGTGAAGGGTAAAATTCAGGTATTGCGCTCAACCAACTTCACATGATACTTTCCATCAGCAGTTTATATTTTCTCTTCTCTGGGGAGCATAAAAGTTTTTCCTTTTTATTCTATATTTTTCTTTAAGTTAATGGAAATAGTTAAATACTAACCTGCTACCCAAAGCTGTGTTGAAGTTTGCCCATGTGTTCCCAGATGGAAGTTGAAGATGTTGCAGCATTCTGAATCTTGGTTTATGAAGAACGCATGACAGTTTGGATCAATGGAGCACATTAGTGCACATTAGTGCACATTTCACAGTAATGACTGATGATTCAAGCATTATGGTCTTGTTTTCGTATGACCCTTTTGATGTCATCTGTATGAACAACTCCATTCTAGCATCACCTGTAAAAGACAACAGTTAGTCAAAGAATTACATAATCTGAATATATACAGAAAATTTAGTTGAGGTCTGAGTCTGTTTCATTGCATTCCCATAATTTATATAGATATTTCTGAAAATATGAAAGTATCCAACTGTTCCACCATCTTACTGGTTTCTCAATCAGTAAACTTTTTTGCCTTCCTTACAGCAGAAATTGGCATGAGATGTCCTATGCAATATGCCTTTCAATGTATACCATAAATACTGAAGCACACTGTTTTCACTCCCCTAATTTATTTAAATATTGCTATGACAATTCTTCTGAATTACAACATGCTTGTTTTGCTTATCAAACCCCCAGCAAGTTCAGTATGTATTAAATGAATAAATGATATGGTAAATTACGAATTGTCCAATAAACTTAATTGCAATGACCATAAACATAAATACTTCAGAAACATGATTTCATTCATGATTAGGCCTTTGCGATATTCCACTTTTTGTATGTGTTGTATTAAATATTTTCTTCGGTAAATTATAAACTATCCAATTAAACCTACCTCTTATTTCATGGACAAACGCATATAAACATAGATGCATCAGTAATATGATAGCATTCACGATTGCGCCTTGGAGATCTTCCACTAAGTCCTCTTATGTCATACTATTCTCAAACTTGTGTGACTTCCAGCCAATGTATTCCAGCTGATGTAAACTGATATTTGTGAGTGTATGATGCTACTTGTTTCATAAATTTATAATTGATCACAAGTGAATAATTCATGCAAATAAACATGATAAATGCTTTGTAGAAATCAACTGCACTGTATTTACCTTTAATTTTTAATATCCTGATTTTAATCCACTACATTATCTTTACCATTGTAAAGCGCACTAGAATGTTTTAAAAATGCTTATAGCGCTTAACAAATGTTATACTAATAATAGTTATAATAGTCTTCTGCCCAATTGCAACACGTTGTCTGCAACTTCTGTTACTGGGATACTGTTGGCCAAATCGTTTGTTGCACAGTCAACAACAATAATATCATGTTTCCCAAGAAAAATTATGTGATTGGCTTAGAGGTCTCTTGAAATCATGCCTGATTTGTCATGGAAGTTCAAGTCCGCCAGTCTAGTGCAATTGTCTTGGGGTTGCCTAGGCACCATGTTATGATGGGAGCCGATCCAGTTGGCGTATTGTTTGATGATGGACAAAAAGATCTGTGAAGTCAGCTACCTGGCGCTGGCTATTTGGCATTTACTTAAAATATCTTGCAGTCAGCTATCTGGTGCTGGCTACTTGGCATTTACTTGAGTGGCCTTGAAGTTAGCGAACTTATCATATGTAAAAATCTGATAAAGCAGTCACAGTAAATTTCATTTTGCTTCATTATTGCATTAAACTCTATCTACCTGTGAAAAATCGGCCAAAAGTTAGTTTCGACCGACAGCCGACCAACCAACCAACCTACCAAATGTGACTCTAGGGACCCCAGAAACAATAATCAAGCATTGGAACTAAGTTGCATTGCTTCATATTTGCATTACAAGCCCATTTACTTGAGAAAAATAATATTTATTTGGCCGAATGTTGGTTTTCGGCTGACAGCCAACCAACCAACCAACCAACCAACAAACCAACCAACCAACCAACCAACCAACCAACCAACCAACCTACGAAAATTAATTCTAAGGACCCCAGAACAATATTCAAGCATTAGAACAAAGGTTCATTGCTTTGTTTTTGCATACAAGCCCATTTACATGAGAATAATTATATCTATTTGGCCGAAAGTTGGTTTTCGACCGACAGCCAACCAACCAACCAACCTAGCAAACTAATTCTAAGGACCCCAAAAACAATAATCAAGCATTACAACTAAGTTTTGTTGCTTCATTTTTGCATTACAAGTTACTTACTTGAGAGAAATTGTAGGTACTTGTAGGCTGGTTGGTCCGTTGGCTGCCAAGTAAATAGAATGGGTTTGAAATGCAAAAATGAAGCTTTAACATCATAAATATGTATGTGCAATTGACATGTATTTTTTCAACAAAAGATTACAAATATGCATAACTTGCAACTTATGCACCAAATGGTGCTGCGTGTACTTTTAGATCCGGCCTTGAGTAGCCAGCTATAGCCAGACAGTACCGTTTAGTGGCCGGTAGCATCGTATAGCTGCAGCAAAAGTTGTCCAGCTTTGTCTAATTCAATTTGACAGGCCGTTTATAATGAAACTAACTGTAGTTCCTGGGTCATTCTGTAGAAAACAGCTGTACATAGTGTTTTCAAACTACGTCCTATATATGGCAGTATATTCTTTAGGATAAAAGAGCATGAAAACAGACACATTACCATAATATGGAGAGAGTGACTGCGTAATACGTATATACTGTTGTAATTAATACATGTAAATGGGTTACCATTTTAAAACAAATACAAGAATTCCACATGCTGCTGAAATAACATGCATGGCAAGCAGAAATGATTAGAAAGTACGGATGTTGACGTATTACGACCTTAGGTATAAAAGTGCATTTTGGTAGCATTCTACATTTTTTACAAAATTTGAGGGATATATGTTCAGTTAATCCGTCAGAGTTCTGCTTCAGAAATGAAAAGCATTTAAGGGTCGACCAACCATTGCATTGTTGCCCCTCAGCAGTATATTTTATTAATCAGTCCTAGTGTGACATTACAATCAACTGGGAGAGGTGAATAAATCATGCGATGAACCGAGTATTGTAGCTCCAGGGCTGGCATCGGAGTATGCTGCAGTTTTTGAAAAACTTTATGAGATAAATTTACTTCTGATAATTAATAGTAAAACAAACCCTTTTTCTGAATAACTCCATTGCATGACATTTTGTTTTATGTTCTGATTTAAAAGTTACAGTGAGCTGATTTCAAATCACAGCAAAATAAGGCTATCTGCACTTCAAATTCATGATTAATTTTCCCTAAATATTCTGAGTAAACTGAATCTTCAGCCTACAAAACAGTCTGTTTTTGAAAAATTTTGATTTTTTGTAAATTTATAGGTATAATTTAGATCCATGTTTCAAAAATCCTGTTTTTTATATTATATTTCTGCCATTGTAAAACTCATACGAAATTTTGTAATCATTTAAAAGTGGAAATGTCTGTTTTTTGTCAGAAAAAACTATTCCTATTTTTTTACAGTGGTGGTGCTGCAATACAATCATTGTTTCGACCCCCCCCCCCCCCAATTCCGTAAAATATAGCTGAGATATGTCAATATGATTATTATGATGCACCACTAACCCATAGAGAGTATTACTGTATATGAAATGAAAGTGTTTTTATTATCATACTGTGATTTCCTAGGATGGAACAAGAATAGTACACAAAATATAATATAATGTCCAGGTGTTCAACTATATTTGTTACTGAGGTTTCGTACGCAATGTTGATGATGCTTGTGTACAGTACATATTCACTGAGGGTTTGCTGCTGCGCAGCCTATATTATTTAATGTTGGTGATTGTACTGCAAATTATGTCATGGATTTGTTTGGTTTAAAGTAGAGTGAGAGAAAAGAACAATCATGGCCTTGTACATCTGCTGAATAGCTTATTGGGTGATCAGTCACACAGTTTTATGGCATCCATGAAATAATGGTTCTCTAGTTTCGGCAAATTGTTACTGTTCTATCATTAATTTATGAAGTACAAAACAATAAAGTGACAATCGCTGCAAATGATAACAATTAGTGATAGTTATTGCCTCCCAAGGGCAATAACTCACTAATACTATGAGAGTAGACAACTTAATATAAATTCAAACAGAAACTTAATCCCTCTTAAAATTTATTGTTGTTAGTTGTTTGTCATCATGGTCTGCAATGAGTGCATCAGCAATAGTACTCCACTGCACATGGATCTTTTTTTTTTTACAATGATATTATTTGATGGTCAAGTATGTGGATTTATTTTATATTTCTTTCAAAATCATAGAGATAAAAATATAACTATAATTATCAAATTCTTGATGTTATGGAAATTTGAACTGATGTAAAACCTGCCCATTTGATGCAAATTTGAGTTTTATTAGACCCCAATGCATCTATTGGCAGCAAAAAAAAAGTTTTTATTTCATATAAGCATGATAAGAGACCGACTTGAATGATGGAATCAATAGTCATTTAAATACAACGGTCAAGTTGTTCCAAGTTAGTGGCTAAATAATGAGGTGCTTTTAATAGAGAGGCAGTCTTCATGAGGCAGTCTTCATGAGGCAGTCTTCATGAGGCAGTCTTCATGAGGCAGTCTTCATGAGGCAGTCTTCATGAGGCAGTCTTCATGAGGCAGTCTTCATGAGGCAGTCTTCATGAGGCAGTCTTCATGAGGCAGTCTTCATGAGGCAGTCTTCATGAGGCAGTCTTCATGAGGCAGTCTTCATGAGGCAGTCTTCATGAGGCAGTCTTCATGAGGCAGTCTTCATGAGGCAGTCTTCATGAGGCAGTCTTCATGAGGCAGTCTTCATGAGGCAGTCTTCATAGTGATGGAGTTTTAACAGGTGGTCTTCATAATGAAGTGGTTTTAAAAATGAGGTGATCTTAATCGTAAGGGCGTCTTCACTCTTCAGCGCGTGAGGTGATCTTAATCATGAGCTGGTCTTAATGATGAGTTGCCTTAATTTTAACATTGTCTTATATTGCAGTGTTCTTATATTTTGATACTTAAGTGGTTTTAATATTGAAGTTTCTCACTAGTGAAGTGGTCTAAATAATGATGTGGTATTGATTGTGAGGTCCTCTTGTTTTTAGGTATTCTTGATGGTGATGTGGCCTTAATAATGAAGTGGTCTACATAGTGAGGTGTTAATTGTGACTATGTCTTATGTTGAGGTGTTTGTATAGTAGTGAAGTTGTCTAAATTGTGAGGTGTTCTTATATTGAGGTGGTCTTAATTGTGAAGTGGTCTTATATCGAGGTGTTTTTATGGTGGTGATGTGGTTTTGATAATGAAGTGGTCCTAATTGTGAGGTGGTCTTAGATTGAGGTGTTCTAATGTTGTCTTTTGTTTTCAATTACATAATTGTTAAACGTTATCATTTGCTCTAATTGTAACAAATCCTTTAGTGTTTGACACAGTTATCACTCCCTGGTGATCACTGAAGCGGAAAACATTATCAGCCTGCGTTAGCTGATAACTGATATTGTCACCAGCAAATACTGCCTTCTGATTGGCCAAGGAGGGTATTGAATGATATAAAGGGGCTTATAACATGTAAATTTTAATAAGTTCTGCCCAACTCGCTTTGTCACCACTAATATGCTAGGCACTCTAATGTTTAGGTAAACATGGTGAATATTAATTTGCTGTTTTGATATGTTTTGATATGCACAGTTTTTATGAATTGCATTTGCTGAAAAAGATGTACAGATTCACATTGTATGAGTTGGGACTTGCTTCAGAAAAACAAAAACATGGATTAAAGGGGATTGAGTGTACCATAAAATACAAGCTTGTGAAAAAACTATTTTGGCTTGGAAAAACAACATAGACCGTAGTTGGGTTTAAGTGTTTAATTTTTAAGTTGATAAAGTAATAAATTGTGGTATAAAATAATTAGTATAGCAAGGTAATGGCATGACAAGAAATCTTGAATAACATAAGAATGTATATATAAGTACGGTGATGTGGAGTTGTGTCCAAGATTCTGGCCAGAAACCTTGGATCCAGGCTTTGCCGTATGTTGCACCAAAGCAGATTTTAGAAGCATCCGCACACATCATAATTTGGGTAGAGTTGACGACAGAGAGTATGATGGTGCGTCCATTGTGGTTGGTCAAGAAATCAGCTCACATTTGGAGGTCAAGTTTGGCAGTGCTGTTGATCTGGATGTGTTGATTATGCTCCGCCAGATGGCATGACCGAAGTTGCGAAAGTAAGCTGCCCGATAACAGATTTGAGGTCCCGGTGGTGGTGTTCCGTCTTGCAATTTGTCGGACATTGGTGGTTTATTTGTGGAGCTTGTCGGGGGGGGGGGGGGGGAGCTTCGCCTCCATTGAGATTGAGTTAAGCTGGATTCCTAGGAAGGTAATGAGGTTGGTGGGGCCCTCTGTTTTTGTGAAGTGCGATGGGGACGCCGATGGAAGCGCACATTGTGTTGTTGAATTTTGTTGACTTGTATAAAATACAACATATTCTTGAGCATTAAGCTATAGCAGACAAAAGAAATAATGATATAATGATATAATGAAACTTAAAATAGTATTAAAATAGTATTTGCAGTCATTAAGAAGGTTGTGAGTTTCTATGAAGCATTAACATATATATAAGCAAAATTTTACATTTTATTTTTCGTAAGCCAATCTTTAGTGTGTGTTCTGCAGAATTACATTTTTGAATTAGTCAATGGACAACCATAATGTGAAAGTTTTGAAACAGATGCCCAAAAATTACTACCTTATCAGAAACGGTAAAAAAATAACATTTTCAAAATCATGTCATGTGGTCAAGCTGCTGTCATTTATGCCAATGATATCACAATTATTTCTGAGCCTAACCCACTGTATGTAATAAAATCATGTAAAAGAATAGTTTTGACTCGTTAATGTTAGCTTGTTGTATATTTCTAATTAAAAAAATATTGACTTTGCCGTTATATGACATTTCAGAAGCTGTTTTTGAAGTGGATGTCAGGTCAGAGCGGCAGAACAACTTGCTGTTAAATGGCCTCCAAGGATGATTTTAGGACGGTGCCTGGATGCTGATGCCAAACCACAGAGATGACATGCCTACTGTACTGGAGGGGCATAGGGCGCAGAGCGAGGACCTGCAGCTTCAAGCAAGATGAGGAAAAAACCTACTTCATGGCCATTGTTTGCAGCAATGATGCAGAAAAAGGTACGGAATCACATTGCAAGGTCACATCAGTTAAATTCTGCAGGACAGTAACACCAGAGGGTATCTTCATTCTTTAATCTATTTTGTACATAAAACTTGCTTAATTACAGGTGTTAGAATCATCATGGAGGTAGATTGGAACACCAGGAACTCCAAATGCAAGTGTCAGGAGCAGGTTATATGGTACTTGCATGTGGAATCTGTGCTCTCTGTGCTTCTCAACTTCATGGAGACAGGGGACATCATGATGCAATGCAGCTGCACAATGTTACAAACATTCCAGTACCAACCCTAAAGTGAGTAACAAGGTAATGAATGAAGGCCATTTAAACATGTTTTGATGGAAGGATCACCAGTAAAAGTACAAGAAATTCCAAGGAAACAAAAAAGTAAGGTCAACCTGAGTGACCCTATAGGCCAAATTTATATGCTCTCTTAGCTAGAAAGACTTTATACTATATAGACCATATACTATCTTTGTCCCAAGGCAAAAATTTAAACTGCTGTGCATAATCACATGCATCTACGCAGAAATTGTAATGGAGATTGGGTGGACCAAGTTCTACAGGTTGCTAAATTATTTTGTATTTAATATTTAAATTCATGCTCCGTTGTTCCAGTTTAGTGGCCCATTGACATTCAAATGTTCAGTTCAGCTGTAAAGTCAGTTTTAATTTGTTTATTTGTTTAAATTATCCTGAATTCCCAGACATTTCATTTGAACCAATTTGAACATGAAAATGTTACAGTTATTTAATAATTAGTAACTACGGTGTTGAGTTGACATCTTATGTTTTGGTATAATTTTGGCCAACCTTTGCAGGTCACTGAAGAACAGGTCATGCAAATAAAAAAAGAAAAATGGCAACAATGTAACCGATGACATGAGCGCTGAGTGTGGAAAATTGGAGTTTCAGTACAAGGTAGTTACAATCAGAAAAAAATATTTCTTTAAATATTCTCAATTGACCAGGAACTAAAACCGCATTAATTCTTTCATAGGTGAAGTTTGTCATGCAACTGGTAGATCCAATTTCCTGCCACAGTTTTCATCACAAAACAACAATTTGAAAATATTATCAGATCCAACCTTACTTGTTTTTGGTATTGCTTTTTGACAAAAGGAACATGAATGCGCAGTTTCATTGAAATGTATGCATTTCTATCTATAGCATAACTCATGTGAAGTTTTACACTAGTCTATACAGGATTTTTCATTGAATATCTACTATTGTCAAATTTTATACTGAGTAATTGGAATTTTTTGCAGATTTTTCGTCTGGTCATGAGTTTAGTCATCAGATGTGATATGCAGGTGCTTGCGTAGTGCCCTGAACTATTCAACAGGTTTCAGAAATGAGTAGGAAAAATAGTATATAGATCGGATCAAGTATGATCGACGATTTTCAAAAGCAAAGTTATAGATTTATTAGAACTGTGGTATTTTTCTTTATGTTTACCATTGTAACCAAATTTTTTTCAGAACTCACATTGCAGCTTATGTGGGTAATGAGCTTTTTTTTGTTCTGCTGCCTATCATGGTCTATATACTTGTACTATAATGATGTATTTCTGTCTTATTTTTTTCGCAATTATCTTTTGCCTTTTTCAGATTCAATGTGAGCCATGTCACAGTCTCAGTTGCTGTGAGAAGATGTGGAGGTAACTTCTAAACTTCATGAAAACATTGTGACACCTTAAATGTTCTTATTGATTGAATACTTTTATTGTTTGAAGTCACTAGATTCAACTTTGCATTTAAATGAACCACCTAATATAATTTTTAGTTAGCCAAGGGCAGACTTTTTATTTTACAGACATTTTATATTCTCCAGTTGTCGGGATTCGGAATAAAATAAACATAAAATCATGCAATGAGAATGACAAATCATACGATCAAAGAGATTACTCAAGTAACATGAAACTTAATGGGCTAATCAAGCACACAATGAATTGTAATGCTACAATGTACAGCTGTCTGGAAATTATCAATATACCGAGCACAGTACACTGTATAGGCAAATTGGGCAGTGTCAGTCATTTATTTTCAGTTTAACAGGAAGTCTGAGAAATTTTGTCTTGACTGAAATAAAAATTACATGCAAATTATATTTTATTTTATAATGTCAGCGGGTCCGTCAAATGAAAAGAAAAAAGTCTGGCCTTATCATGTTGCTTATCCAAAGATATATGTTTTAAGAATTGAAAAAATTATCAATTAACATTTCAAAGTTCTGCTAACTTCTGTTACAAAATTCGATTTAATCGGCAAACAGAGTAGTAGGTGCAAATACGCTTGAATTGTATTGTTAAGTGTGGCACACAGTTATAATAAGATTTTTTAAATTTATGTTTTCAGGTATTGCAGTCATACCATCATGAGGTACAAGGCTATTATATAAGTTTGTTAAAATGTAACAATCTAAGATATGAAGGGAAGCACAGTAAATTGTGTGACCCTCGTCTATACAGCCAAAAAGGGTTTTAGAATGACACCTAGTAATATGTTGCAATCCTATTTAATTAGCCAATGCTGAAAACTTAAACAAATGTTTTGAGTAGTAATTATCACATGATGAGCATGTGAGATTTGCATATCTTGTATGATTTATGTTTTAGGTCAACCACTTGTCAGACACGAAAAGCTTCAAGTCAGATGTGATTCCACTAGCCAACACATGACTGCTTCAGGCAAACTTAGGAATGTTTCCTTCAGGAGTGTTCAGTAGAAAAAGCCTCTGTTCTACTGAAGATCATAGAATCAAGCATATTATAATAACAGGATTTAAAAAGATTCAAGAACCAATCTACTTGTATAATATATATCATGCGATCATGGGTTGTTGTCTAATTAGGAGACTATAGTAAAACCCAACCACAGTGGTGGGTCAGCTCAATGAAACCCATGAATGGACTGAAGGTGGAAGAAGCCAGACAGCTTTTCATATATTTTCACTATTTTTAGCAGAAAAAACTAAGAAATTAAGAATTTTGTGATTGACCAACTTCTTGTACTTATCCTATTTATGTTGCTATACAAACGGTGAGGATCAAAACTCTTAATAACATTCATAAAGACCTCAGCAACCAATCACAAAAGAACCAAGCAAACAGACAGACGTCACAATGTTTCCTATTCCAAAGTTTGAAGACTTTTAGGAGTTAAAAACAAAATTTGCTAGTTTGTATAATCTTGTTGAAAAAAAAAGAAGTTTTATTCATGTAGAAAGATATTATGCCTCATTTAATGTGGAAAAAGTGCATAATTTAGTCAGAAACAATGCCTTAGTGCAACAAAATTCCTCAGTGCCGCCAATGTGCATGCATTTGGTCTCCATGGCAACCACGTTGTGAATGCTTGACTGTCAGTCTGTAAAAACGAATCGCCGATACAGATAAAAAATAAGATATAAAAAGCAACAGTTTGCAAATTTACAAAAAAGAAGAGCAATTCAGCTTCAAGCCATTCTTTATTAGGTCAAAATCGGTCAAGAATTGGCGAAGTTGTGGCCATGTTCCAGTTTGAATGGCCAATGAAACTGATCAGCCTGAAGAAGTCTGTCCACTATTTAAATTCGGGATATAGTGGATCAAAATAATTTAATATTTATATTAGGTATGGTGGATCACAATTTCTATATTATGGGCTGTTCCCAGTGGGTTTTCTGAACAGTCAAGTATGGGATATTAAACCTTTGTCACAGTTTTCATTTTAATACCAAATGTATAAATTTTGCTTTATGTATAATGTTCTTCGAATGTCTTAATAATCAAATTACTCCAGAACTTGTTTTCAGCAATTTATGTACATGTGTACGAGTCTCATGTTGAAGTGAATAAACATAAGCTGATTCTAACTGCATGTCTCTGACTCATGTTGTACAGTAAATCATCTTTATGCACATGCACCTCTTGGATGCACTTTTAATGTATGCATGCAAAGGTACCTTTACATCTTTTTTGTGCAGGTGCACTTTTTTCTGAATTTTTCAACATCTTTAGATGCACATGCAGGGAAAAATGGCACATGCGCATATCCTGTTGGACTTTTGTTTGTCAGTGGGTCACTTTTTTTTTATTGTAACGATTTTGTGAACTGCTATTGCACAAACATATTCAGTTCTCATGACTACATAGCTCGCTGACTTTTGTTTGTCAGTGGGTCACTGGATTGTAACTAAAATGGGTCCTATTCGAGAGACAGTCTTCAGAAATGGTAAGTAAACATTCCTTGTATATTACATAAATACAATAAAGATTACTGGAGAACATCCTTATATACATGTATTAAGTAAGATTAATAGGGCTTTGTCTGGACAGAGTATGCCCATCTGATATTTATTCTTATTTTGTCCATACAGCAACCATAATTTTGCTGAATTTCTACTTAAACTGTACATGCATATTATGAGAGTGTTACAATTTCTATTAATAAAGGAATAACATATGACAGTTTCTACAGTAGCCACATCAGTATGACATACAGTCTGATTATTCCTATCTCCAAGACTTATATGAAAAAGTTTTGACTGACATTTGTAACCTACTTAGATATAGTGAAAATGCATAGTGACAAAATTTAGGTGAAAAATTCTGCAGTATTCTCAGTCTATAATACATTATATATTGAAATTGAACTATGAAGCAATATCTCAACCTGAAAAATGAAACTATATGTCACTTAACAATGAAACGCTGCAATCTAAATATCAAAAGGATCGAACCACTTACTGTGTAGCAATATCTTAAACAACTCAAACAATAAAAAAAATAGTAAAAATATGTCTAGGGGAGTATAAGTTAGTTATATCCCTGTCTGGAGTCTGGAGTTAAACAATTATTTGTTTCTGAACATTTCAGGCGAGGCATTGCCAGAATCCACACCAAATACTTGGAGACTGTACAACATGAGGTTTTGTCCCTTTGCCCAGAGAACTAAGCTGGTTCTTGTCCACAAAAACATTGAGTAAGTTTCAAAGAATTGTATATGAATAAAATAAAGATTTTATTCATGGCTCAATTACGGTGGGCTAGAAACATTACTAAATTCTGAGTCTAAAAAGTGATTGCAATAACAATGTTCCAAAACTGAGGCTACAAAAATATTGAGGTCATTCCAGTTATTAATTGTAGGATTCCAGTGTAATTTTATTATTAGAAGGTAATCATCAAATAGTAGGCTGTTAGTGCCTGTCACAACTCAATGTGATACATTTTCCATTAAATTTGATTTAATTAAAATTTCATTCCATATATTCATAAAATTTACAACAATATTTTAAATTACAAAATAAATTTTAAACAAAAAGACATACTTGACTCAAGTCAGTCATAATGAAAAATGCAATCACATACCTAACACAGACTCATCTTGTACGTGTAATCCTTATAAATATTCATGTAGTCATAAACACCTTTTTCATGGTATGAGATAGTAGTATAGTTTGTATAAACAGATCTATGTGACAAGCTAATACATATTGAATATATCACTTTTTGCATTTATCAGACATGAGACAGTCAATATTCAACTGAGGGATAAACCAGATTGGTTCCTGCAGAAGAACCCACTCGGTCTGGTTCCTGTAGTCGAAAAGAATGACACAATTGTCTATGAATCCGGAATCTGTGATGATTATCTTGAGGAACTGTATCCAGAAAGACCACTGTATCCCAAGGATCCTTATCAGAAAGCCAGGCTGAGAATTCTGATGGAGAGGTTTGCCAAGGTTAGACCAATATTTTTTACATATACACCATACTTTCTTGATTACTAACTGGGTCTATAATAGAGGCAAGTCTTGATTAGAGGGCGGTTCATAGGCAGCCTTAAATTTAATAACACCAGTCTTGAATAGAGGTATTTATTAAATGATAAACTGTGCCTGAACATTGCATGGCTATAAATTAATACTGGCCATCTTGTAGTTTCTTCATGAGTATAGATTATCTAGATGCCATTTGACTGTATTTAAGCCTTGTTGTCTTTCCATTTAATCAGAGCCCTGCTGTCTTTCCATTTAATCAGAGCCTCTACAACTACAACTGTGGATAGGCTCTGTTTTAATGCTCTCAGTGTAATGCATAATAATTATTTATTGTGTGTGTTGTTGTGCCCTTGCTGTCCTTTTCTAATTGCTTCCCTGCTCCTGATAGTTGTTTCGTTCCTTTGGTTATTGCTATGAAGTCCACCAGAGAATTAATATGTGAAGCAGTTTATTAAATTCTGACTACACAATATAATGTTTATGTTGCAGGTGATTTCCAATTACTATGACATCGTCACTGCTAAAAATGATGAGGGAAAATTGAAGGAGAGCATTAAGAACATGGAAGCAGGTTTACAGCCTTTTGAAGATGGTTTGCAAGGAAAGTTCTTCGGGGGTATGCGCGATTACTCCAACTACAGGGTTCCAGCTATTTTGGGGGGAAAACCTGAAAAACTAATTTGAGTTTTTCCTGGAACACATCATGAAAAACAAACAAAGAAAAAAACTAATAAATAATTGGGAAAACCCCATGGAATCAGAGGTTACATCTTATCTAAGGGAAAACTCTGGGCCGGGAAAATTGAGAAAAATTCGTTTTCATGAAGTGCTAGGAACTTCACCTTTATTTTTGATAGAATGCGGATATGTTTACAATGTGCAAACCTTACTTTTTTCTCAGGTGATGACCTCTCTATGCTGGACATCCACATCTGGCCGTGGTTTGAGAGGATGGATGGCAACATAATTGTCGGAGCGGATATTTCGGAGGCAAAATTCCCCAAACTGGCAGCTTGGATGGCAAGCATGAAAAACCACCCCACTATTCAGGCCACTATTTTGCCAGGAGAAGTGCACAAGAAGTTCTTTGTAAGCCTTTTAAACAAAACACCGGACTATGATATCGGCCTGTAGATTGAAGAGTACAAGATATCAAGTGACGACAATATTAAACAGAATTAAAAATCACAACACTGAGCTCTTTCGTTGTTGTAATTGCTAAGAACACTTTGTTACACTTTGTGCATGTCAATTGATATCATACTTTAAAAGAAATAAACTGCTTCATAAAAAAACAAAAAGTTCTTGCCATTGATATTTATATTCACATAAAGCCTACACCAGAAAAATGTCACTTTGCATGTTTGGAAGGCAGCATTTATTGGTGTCAACAAGTTCTTTTTCGGTCAACATGGATAGGAGTTGTTGGTTCGACATTTCCACAATTTTGGACACAGTAATATCTATCAACAATGGCATCATTGATGGGACAAAATGATGGGTGTTTTAATGTTGCTTGGTTGGTTCAGTACTAAATGACTGCCATCAACAGTTAATGCACCAAAAAACAAGTAATGCATAGTACAAATCCTGAGCTGGAGAACTTCACCACTGGCAACAGATTAAAATTGCATCAGTCACCAGCCCGTTTGCTCAGTTTAAAGGTGCCCTTAAATTAAATTTGGAACTTTTGTTTTAGTCATATGAAAGAATATAGTCGAAAATACTACCGATCCGAATACTAGGTTAATTGGTGAAGGTTAACCCTTAGTAAATAGACTTTAAAGTTTACATGCTCGATCAGAATTACTACAGTTGAAGCAGTAGTTAATTAAATATGCATGAAATTACATTAGGAACTAATTGCCCTGACCAGGGGGCAAGTTCCTGGGAATCACTGGAGTGTGACCAAAATGTAAGGATGCTGCAGGCTAGCATCACAGCTCACCTGTTTTTTTCCTAACAGAAATTATGGGATATGCCTGATGTGATGTCACACTAACTCACCAGTGGGCACTGTGGCATATCCAAAATTCTAAGCTGGAATCTTGATTCAAATTTGGTTTTTGAACAATTAAATGCAAGTATATGCAGTGCAACATTTTAGAGTTTGTTCACCAAGTAAATTCCAACACCTTGATGAAATAAAAAAAAAACTTTATAATACTTCTTTCTGCAGCCTGGTTCCAAAAAAGCCCCTTCTTAAGCTCTCGACCAACAACATGGCTCGTCTGGATGAGTAAGTAACACACTAATCATATAAGGCACTCATTCCACTCTCATTTTACCAACCAGTAGTCAACTGACCATCCTCATGCCCCATCTTCTAGTTGCTGATTGACTACTGTACTGGAAATCACCTCAACTTTTTTCGAATTTATTGCACGAACAGTTTGTTCATACGTTTTTTTGGTCAGTAATGTCCTTGAGAGAATTGCTCAATGAAATAGTAGGTTTACAGTTCTAACTTATTACTGTGTGTACTGGTTGTCTCTCTTTTACTGATTTTGTCACAATAGAGCAGACAACAACACCAACAACAAGATCTTTTCACAGAGTCCCAAGTTTCGTGAAATCAGATAAGCAGCAGCGAAGGAGGCTTTGGATGATATGGGGAGCAGGAGCTTCATCGCACCACTCGCCTTATTCAGACAGAAACAGGAGGGCATCATCACGCTCAGCAGCCAAAGCGATGTCATGAGTCCGACTCCTGCCCAAGAAAAAACAATCATCACTACCAACACCAGGAATATTGCTGCGCTTGCTGCTCGAAGAAAAAACAAGGCACAGTTAAATACCTACAATACGGAGAAGCAGAAGGATGACAATTACTTGTCCACCAGTAGTCTTGCTAATCACGACAGGAAATATGGCACCACATCGGATGGTATCCGGCATCTTTTAGAAGGTGACAACTTCTCCATTGGTACTGGTGACACCACTGCGAGAACCCAGAAAAATGGAAGAAGGGGGCCCGCAGGAAGAAGGAACAGGACTTCTTATGAAGTAAATTACCAACAGGTTTGTACAAACAGGTTAAATTAATCTTTAGAGCAGCATTCAAATTGGAAACGTACATGATTGGATATTAGAATAAACTTACTTAGCCATAGATTGAAGCATGGCTTTGGAACAATGGGTTGCATACTGAATTTAGTGTTAAAATGTACTCAATTAAGGTTGTATACCGCATTTGCATTTTTTTAAAGACAGACCTTGTTTGTTTTTATATGGTATATTTTATGCAATTTTGCATGGTCTTTTGAAATGGGAACATTTTGTAAATTTTGCCTGGGTCTTTAAAAAAAGGAACATAGCAACAAATAAGGGTAATTTATTTTTTTTTATTAGTCTTCACCACTAAGCATGATATAAAGTGTCATTAATTTCTTCTGTGCTAAAACCATGTACCCATTATTGCAGGCAAATTACAATTCTTAATTCTCTTATAAGATCCAATACTATAAAATCTGCATCAGTAGCTTCCAACACATAAACACTCTTCAGGTGACTATATATAATAATAATATATAATATATAATGTCTATTGCACATGACACTCCTATTGACCCTTCTTGCAATTTAAGCAATTGAAAAGAGCAGTTGATTCTAGCTACTGCAAAATTGCAATTACCCCAGACTGTTATGCTAGCAATTATGGATAACATTTCATAGGATATAAGGGGTTAATTAATTGATACTTAAATAAGTATTACAAATTCAGTTCATAGTATATACAATGATAACTAGAGCAATATTTATAGTTTGTCACTACCATTGACGAAATAACCAATATCGGGTAACGAATCGACCACATTCCAGTGATGAACTGTCCAGTTTTCAAGAGGACAAATCGCGCTGTGACAAATCAACCTGTTACCACTCACATTGCTGTACAAATGCTCTTAAAAATATTTATTCTGGCTATTGCTATGTTCCCAAATAGAACAGGTATGCATGCAAAATCATTACATTGTTGGGTAATCGTGATTTGGGATTTGGCGCATCAAATTCTGAAGTTGCATATTCACACGTCAAACAAGTTTGTCAGCTGCCCTTGCAATATCTTCAGCAATTTGTTCATGGTTTGTATGAGGTTCAACGTTACCAGGAAGGAACAATTCATTTTCACTTGATGTTGATAGGGGCGCTTGCCAATTATAGCAAAAATTAGCAGACCCTGCACATCAGGCGACGTTTGCCATTTCTCAAACAGTGCCTCCTGTCCAGCCCAGAAATAGCAATTTGGAAAATCCTCCGAAGACACAAGGCGTATGAAATTTTAGTTATATCCCTACACTTAAATTACATTTATCAAGCCCTTTTTTTTATCCATTCATAAAGACTATATATCTCTAAGACAGTCATGAACATAGTCAATGACTATAGAGTTCCCCCAACAATGAGAGTATGTCTATAATTTGACTTATATTGTGACTATGGTGATTCAAATTGCGAATTGTCACCTTTGTTACTCATTTAACTTTATTAGCATAAGACAGTCACGATTATAGTGAATGACTACAGTTCCCTGCACAAGGAAACTATGTCTGTAATTTGTCTTATACTACAGTAACTCAAATATCCAATATTCATCAGTGGTACCAATGTAGCTTCTTTAGCAAGACTCAAGTCCATTCATATAGACAGTCATAATTATAGTCAATGACTACAGTTCCCTGCAAAAGGGGACTGTATCATTAGTCTGTCTTATACTATGACTACTGTAACTCAAATAGCCAATAGTCGTCTGTGGTATCCATGTAGCTTTATTAGCAAGACTTTAGTCCCCTCATATAGACTATAAGACAGTCATGATTATAGTCAATGACTACAGTTTCCTGCAAAATGGGACTGTATCATTAATTTGTCTTGTACTGTGACTACAGTAACTCAAACAGTCAATAGTCACCTGCGCTACTCATGTAGCTTTATTAGCAAAACTTAAGTTCATTCATATAGACTATAAGACAGTCATGATTATAGTCAATGACTTCCCTGCACAAGGGGACTGTATCAGTAATTGTCTTGTACTGTGACTACAGTAACTCAAACAGTCAAAAGTCGCCTGCGGTACTCATGTAGCTTTATTAGCAAGTCTAAAGTTAACTTTTTTTTTATATAGTCAATGACTACAGTTTCCTGCACAAGGGGACTGTATCATTAATTTGACTTGTACTGTGACTACAGTAACTCAAAGAGTCAATAGTCACCTGTGATACTCATGTAGCTTTATTAGCAAGACTTTAGTTCATTCATATAGACTATAAAACAGTCATGATAATCGTCAATGGCTAGTTCCCTGCACAAGGGGACTATATCATAAATTTGTCTTTTACTGTGACTAATTTAACTCAAATAGCCAATAGTCGCAGACAGTCATGATTATAGTCAATTAGTACAGTTCCCTGCACAAGGGGACTGTATCATCAATTTGTCTTATACTGTGACTACAGTAACTAGTCATAGTAGCCAATAGTCATCAGTAGTACTGATGTAGCTTCTTTAGCAAGACTAAAGTCCATTCATATAGACAGTCTTATTAACTTGAACTGTGACTGACTATTTTCCATGTATATATGGTAAAGTTTTTCTGTGTAAAACAGGGTTAGTGTACCTTTTTTTTTTATAGATTTTGAAGGATTATACATGCGTAGGATTATATGTGTTCCTGTATAAAATATACTCCATTTCTATAATCACTGCATACTTCTGAACTCTAATACACTCATTAGAACTTCATTAAATATCTTTCTTTAAAAAAAAAATACAACCAGAAACCCTTAGAGCTGCCCAATATCCAAGCCATAATATATTTGATTGAGGACTGCAGATTGACTAGAAGAAAATATGTATTCTAGTGAATGTTTAACTAATGAAAATTGTTCTAGCTGGGATATCTCGGAATCTGCTGAACATAATACAATTAAAGTTATATGCCCTATATATATAAAATTGTGACTATTCATTCAAAATAACAATGGTAATGTAAAATTGACAGAACAGAAAAATGCCAAGTGGAATCAGACTTTAAAATATTGATTGACCTTTTATCTCAACAAGGGCAATTGACCATGAGTCCATGACCCATATCAAAGGGGGTGAGACAAGGATGCCTCTGATAGGATGCAGATGATAACTTGTTAAATAGGAGCATGGATGTATACACCCATGATAGGAGAAACTTTGAGAAGCATTAACTAGATATTTGGATATTTTTGTTTATGTAAAGTAAATGTTAAGTTCATACTTTTTTTTTTATTTGAGTATAAGTATAAGCTTTTCTTTTTGGATAATAAGACTGTCAAGTGAAAATTGAATTATAAAAAAATTCAATATTTTATAACATGTAAATTTATGATGTGAAAATGTTAATCTAATCAAGAAACAAATTTATTGATACCTTTTATTGAAGAGAAATTTTCTGTATATTTTTTTTAACTTGCTTGATTGCGCCTGTTAGTTCATAAACATATACTTGAAGTCACGTAGAGCCTGTACTATGCAAAATTTGGAACAGCTTTTTCACAAGCCATTGGAATCAGCAGATATATTGGACAATTCAGGGGTAGATAAGAGATATTGGGAGATATTTTTTATATTTCTGGATCTACTGGACATACTAACATAAATTCATATGCTCTTAATCGAGATAATCTCAACAATACTTTGACCATACTGCTAAATATGTAGAACTGACAGAATAACTTAACAGGGTTATCAAGCATGACCTGAACCCCAGGGGGTAAAGGGGTAAACTGTCACCCCACATTCCCCTGCATGGACATATTGGAGTTGATATCCTCTGTTAATTCCATGACCATGGATACCTATATGACTTTACCATGGAGATTTATAACTACAATTTGACAATCTGAGTTATTATTGCCAAAATCTTATTATTTTTTTAAATCATCATTACTCTCCTCTATTCTGTCTTACATTAATTCACCAATCTATGGATCTCTCTATCATATCTACCTATTATACCAATATGAAAAACATATTTGATAATAACCTAAATACCACAGATACACCATGGAAACAAGAGTACTTGTACTTCAAAACACTTAATATGGGTTAGTGCAGCTGGACCCTCCCCCACCCCTCCAAAGCACCTCCTCCCTGCCTATCATCCCTGTAATGACCCTATTCTGCTAACTGATATCTATAACAAGATTACATTTTATCATCTGACCATATCCTGTATTCATGCACTACTACATCCATAATCCAATCCATATTCAGACATTACTTAATTAGTCAAATTCTTTGATTATTTCACTTCATATTTTTTTCACTCAGTCATTATTGATATTGAAAAAACGGAGCTCTTAAATTATCTTAACACCTGTGTTCCTCATGCTATTGGTAAGATTAAATTAAGATTTGCATTTAAAAAGATTTGTTTGGATTCCCTTAGTGCCATTTCAAGGACCAATAATCACCTGAATGCCTTGTATTGAAGTTGCACAATAAGCTAATGCATACGCAATCAATTTGACTAAATTTAACTGGGATAAATCAACATTATTCATGACTTAGACGAAGCCTTGCTTTTTTTAAATTATAACAATTAGACACACAAGTACTACTTTAGAGTGCTGGACATCAGATTTACTTCTGATATCACTGGATCTGAAAATATTTGCAATTAAACTGATTTAGCCTGAAGCTGGAAACTGATATTCATGGCTCCATGTCTGTAGCTAGTGGGGCCATGTGGGGCCATGTAGTGAAATTATAAAGAATAATTTTACATATATAGCTTATTTGCTTGCAGGTTTTGCTTATTAATTTAAAGGTGCAGCCAGGAAGCAAACCTAATTATACAAGTTTGTCAAAAATAGTGTAATTGTAAGTAGTCCCAAAGATCAATTTATTAAAACTCAAGATCTACAGTTAATTACACAATGGTAAATTGGTTCTTTAATCAATCTGTTTTGACAATTTTAATGAAGCATAATATGATACATATAGCTTAGTGTATATATATAGTACTAATTATTGAAATACATTTTTATGTCATTTTTTTCTGTGGCAAGTCAATCAGAATAATATAATTTACGCACAATTTCTACATGTAAATCATATACCCATGAATTTTTTTTGAAATATTTGCTTAAATAGCTTTATGATGAAATACGGTATATTTCAATATTATGTACTGGGTGATTTAATTTTTAGAACATTTGGTCTCATGGTTGAAAGACCTTATAAGGAGGCAAACTCTGAGCAGCTAAAGAACCCTTGCTACTCCTCTAAGCATGAGCTTCATGGTCAAACCATCTACAATATAAACAGTAATAGCATAAGGCTGGAGGAGCCCTTTGAGGTGCTGATTTTGTTTCACAAAAGCAAATACCTTTTATCTAGATATAAGGTCTTTGACAAATGGCTCAGAAACCATGGGGTTTTGGACCTGTTAAACATAACATAGTTTGGAGCCTAGAAGAATCATGAATTTTGATATGATGGTTAATAAACCAAATTTTCCTCCTTTAATAAAAGATTTTAATGAGGCCTATGCTTGTACAAACTCTGCTGGACACACTGCATGCCAGCAGAGCTTGGACTGGCCTGTGAGTCTGTGAGTCTGTGTTCTTTAAAGTTAACTTTTGTCAGTATATTTCTTTTGTCAGTACATTTCTTTGTAGACCTAATTGTTTTAGCAGTTCTGGGCATATCTCCAGCATCCCTTGAGCCTTGGTCAACAATTGTGCATCTTGGATAATTGTTTTTAATATATTGTTTTAATCAACCTATTACCACTGATTACAGGGTACCAGAGGTCCAGGGTCATAGCCGGGTTAAAAATTGACGCAAAGCAGTATATTTAGTAGAACTGCCATAAGCTTCACAAACACAAGTGAGACATAACTGAAAGGACCCAAAGCCATAAATAACAAAAATGACAAAAAACTACTTCATTGAAAAATATACAGGAAATATATAGAAATAAGTAGTTAAGGTTACAAGTTGGCAATATACATAGCAGGCGTTTTTGGTATATATTTTGCCCAATTAATGGAGGCAACCCCTCCACCCAGCTTAGTTCTGGGTATGCACCTGGAGGTTACATACTTCAGCTGGGTACAAATTAAGGGGGGGGGGGGCAGCAGAGAAACAAAAAAAATTTGAATTGTATATTTTATCAGGTCCTTGTATTAAGTTACTAACACAGAGCCTTGTGTCATAATCAGTTTCTTTAGTTTTTTTAATGGATTTTTCAGATTAAAATGTCTGATGCTCTTCTGAAATATATATATATATATATATATATATATATATATATATATATATATATATATATATATATATATATATATATATATATATATATATGTATATATATATGTATATATAATTTTTATCATGATAATAGGCTATATCGTAAATAATTATATGGATTAACACTTTTTAAGCATTTAAAAAAAAATTGAAATATTGGAATGAATTAATTTTATCGACATGTGGATGTCAACAAACTATAAAACACTGAGATATTATCCTCACACACCCTCGCACGGGGACAGAGGATGTGAGATAAAAGAGCCTCCATGGCCACACACCCCAATTTGTAACCCCCCATCCTGTGAGGAGGGGGAGGGGTGGTAGAGGAGGGGAGGGGGGTAAAGGGATAAAATGTTGACTGGCAACGGATGATGTACCATGTACAATGCATTGTAGAAGTCTTCACCCCATCGGTTTCCATGCAATTATATTGTTAATTTGATTAATAATTAAAGTTGTAGTTGTGCACAGGGCATAAATGACCAAAAACAGTCAATACATTAAAAAAACAATAATTACGATTAACTGTTCGACAAACTTTAGAGACACTTTGCAGCTTTTGTGCCATATGTCACATTACTTGTGTGTTCATAGAAAACCCTAGATTGTAATCTGAACATTAACCCTCTTTGGTTTGCAGTGTCCCAGAATTACAAATGATTATTGTTAATGTTAATTGATCAACATGTTGTTGATAAATTATAAAAAATAACAAGAGCCTAAAATCCCTTCAAGAATATATCACTTCCTTTATTCACACCTCTTGGATATACTAGAGTCTAATGAAGCATTATAGCTGATACTCAAGAGCATAACCAAAAGCCACCTAAAGGGGGGGGGGGTGGGGTGGCTTAACCCCTCCAATATTTTAATACAAATAAAAAAAGATTTACAAATCTGTTTATATTTAAAATTTGTTAGGTCATTTTTCAGTTCGAGTCTTCAAGATCTTTCGAAATATTGGAGGGGGGGCCAAAATTTATGCCAGGAGTCACTAGCCAGAGTCCCCCAGAGAGGGAGACTTTGCAGGGTTCCCCTGTGCCTGGGTTCTCCCCTACTGTTGAGTGTTGAGGTCAAATGGGAAGCATAGACTGAGAAGGACTGTCCAGAGAGGAGATTTAGTAATTGAAGTTTCCTATGGAGAAAGCAGCACAAACAGAGGATGTCACAATATGCAATCGACACCCCAGACACTGTACTGAGATTGCATTCCAAATCAAGCCAACATTGTTTCTATATTTGCCATCGTCGTTTCGACATCGTATCAACATTGTTGACATCAAGATAATGTTTTTCTGATTTGGAATACTAGCTGGGCTGTATCCGATTTTTTAATAAAGTTTTTGTGCATACATTAAATTCTAGTATAGCCCTGATTTTTACATTTACAGTGCTGTGTAAAACTTGATGAACATCAGAAGGTGTGAGTAATGTTACATTTATGCCAGGAGTCACTAAGAGCCAAACTAGTTTTTGACTCAGCGTGGTGTACACGCTGGGGCATTGTCATACTCTTGCACCATATTGGATTACAAATTTAGCAGAAAGCCTCACTTTTGCTAAGAAATCCTCACCAGATGCATGGCCTAGCTGCACTTTGGGGTATTATGCATCATGTTGTTATCCACAATGTCTTCCTTCATGTTACATGTGTTGATTGCAATGTTCTGAACCATTTTCTACTCATTCATGATAGCAAAGTCATCAATATACACAAGAGGGCACACCAGTGCGATTTGGTGCTGATATGCTTCTACAGACTGGTTTTTTTCACCCGAAACCCTGAAAAGGATTTATCTGTCTCCTTTCTTTTAACATAACGAAACACAACTAAGTAAGCAGCAAAACGTAACCAAACCCTTGCAAAATCAAAAACAAACCTCTAAACTTTGGTTTTATATAATTTTTTGTGTATTGACATTCGTTTTTTGGTGCTCGCTTGTCACTGTTTTTTGACTGCTGTATTATCGCTCAGCCGAGAATGTGGTTTTTTTTGGCTGGTTTGTCTAATTTTGGTCAAATTTTGCAAAGCACTGGTGTAATATTTTATTGTGTTCTTTTATTTAATGTCTGCAGTTTATTTTCTCTCAATTTCTGTTGTCCATCTGTATTTCTTGTTGTGTTGAATATTGTTCATGTTTTTCTATTGGACCCTGTTGAACATGTCTTTTAGCAATATATATATCCTATCTGTTCCATTATACGCACCCTGCATTTGATGAGTCATGATCACAATTCTGTGTCATAACTCAACCTCCAGTTGCTTGCCCAGCCAAGGCATGACATAATGAAGATGTCATAATGACATCAAAAAAGTCTCAGAATGTATGAGATCAATGTGATCTCAACATGAGGTAAAATGTGTGATCTCAACATGATGTCATTTATATGAGATAAAATGTGAGATCTCAATGTGATCTCAACATCATGTCATTATCTGTCATAAATGATATCAGGATGATCTCATAATGAATTTATACAATGATATCACTTCTTGACATCTCCGCGATATCATTATCCGGCTTCAAGACTTGAACAAAGCAAGTGACTGAGGAATTGGTCCAAACAAGCTGAAATGACTTCTACTTTCTTAGACGCATGTAAATAACACTGTAGAGAATCACCGGAAAGGGAATTTAGAGATTACATTATTGTTTTTATACTGAATTTAGTTGAAATTGTCAATGGCAACCACTGTGAGCGATAATGGAGTGACAATTCTACCAAAGTAATGTAATATCAATACAAAAGCATTTGATATAGTCTCATTAGAAGGGTTATTGTATAAAATGCTTAAAATGGGAATCTGTGGCCAAAGTATGTATGTTAAGTCCTGCATTTTTGTAGATGGGAAGATATCAGAATTTTTTGCTAGCCTCCAGGTGGTGAGACCAGGAGTAAACCTTTCGCCACCTCTCTTCTCCATCTTTGTGAATGACATGGTGGATCACCTGATGTCAAACTGCTGTCAGCCTGTCCAACTTAGCGACGGTGAGCTTAATAATTAACTGAGATTCCTTGTGGTCATGTATGCTGATGACAACATTCTGTTGGCAGATAGCCCCCAAGGCCTCCAGCATGCACTTGATGGATTGAAAGATTACTGAGACAAGTAGCCACTAAGTGTCAACTGCTCAAAAACTAAAGTTGTAGTTTTTAGCAAACGTAAAACAGCTTGTAAGATTTGGGGGTCACAAGTTGACTCAAAAGAACTTATGACCATCTCACCATATTCCAAAGTTGTCTCTTAAGTCCATGATGAAGTATAAAAGTAAACAAGTCAAAGTCAGAGCTTGGTGTATTGACTAGTCAACTTCTACTAGGTAAAAAGTGTCTTGGGATTCCTCAGTTTATTGCTTTTATGGAACATACCTTGGCCACCAGTCCTACAACCAATCAGTACCTTTCATGCTGTGCCTCATTACCTTTGCCCCTAGGGCTTAACCAATCACAAGAGCTGTGTCCTTCTGCCCATGCTGGCCAGCTCTTCCCAGCAGTGGAGTTCCCCCTCCTAATTAATTCCTCTGGTAGCTTGGCTGTGCATTCCAGGGCAATGAGTCCAGAATTCCCCCTTTTTCATCATGCCCAATTACAATACCTTATTCCAAATACTACCTCCTCTTTGTACCCTGATAAGCATTGCTCATCTCAACCTCCTTGCCTGAGTGCCCTTCATCTTAGCTCCTATTGTATCCACTCCTATTGTATTTTACCCCCATTGTACTAGCACCCACCTGTTCACCCCCTTGGAGTGCAGTAGCAAAGCTTGCCAGACAACCATTGTTCAATGTATATTTAAATTAAACTGAATTTTACAAATTCCACATTTCATGAACATTTCATACATACACAAATATATTAACTCATATCCAGTGTAATATAACCTGTCCAAACATTATATAATTCATATTTATTATAGTTATCTCATGAATTCAATTATAAACTTAATTATTGTTCATCATCATTTCAAACCAGGGGTCAAAAAGCCTAGTGCTTTTTACAAGCTGCAAAAATCCTAAAATTCATGTATGAGGGAGAGATGCTGAATATTGTGGACAGCTTCAAGTCCTTGAACATTTCCATATCCTACAATGGATCCTTCAAAAGTGGGGTCCAGGAACTTCTTGCTCAAGCTCAAGCTCAATTTTGGGAAAAGCAGGACCTACATCTACCAATTGACATACAGCTGAAACTCTATAATGCACTTGTTGCCCAAATCCTACTGTATGGTTGTGAAGTTTGGGGGCACCAGAATGTGGAGAGCATTGAGAAGTTGCACCTTAAATATCTAAAATATGTTCTTGGAGTGAGAAGATCAACCTGTAACTCCATTGTGTATGGCGGGGGATTTCCCCTGAGGATCAAAGCACAGAAAAGGCTGATTGGCTTCTATGCTTGTACTCTCGGTGGCAACGATGCCAAACTGAGCCATATAATGCTTCCCAATCTAAACAACACAATGCAGGCAACTTCTTCTAAAAGTGGGTGACCCACACTAAAAGAAATCCTCAATTCTTGTGGACTTTGCAATAAAGTCACCCAATCAGCATTGAGTGGATAAAGAACTCTGTAGAGCGTTCGTTGAAAGACCAGTTTATCCCACGATGGGCTGTAGACTTAAGGGGCGTTCACACTATCAAATGTACTAAGACCGTACATTTGACCACGTATGTCAAAACTTGGCTATACGTGCTTGCTCATGGTTCTGTTAATCACGTATAACTTTTTGCTACGAGCGTACGTGGGGCAAGCATTCTTGAGGCATCCTTGAGGCGCTCGTAGGCACTCGTAGATTGCTCATAGATCGCTCGTAGCTCGCTTGTAGTGCGCTCGTAGCGCGCTCGTAGATCGCTCGTACATCGCCTGTGTGAGTGAATGGCGGGTATATACGGATGGATAGTGGCCAGGTATGGCTACGTATGGCTACGTATCGCAAGGTATGGCTACGTATGGCCACGTATGGGTATGTAGAATGTATGTAGAATGTACGTAGAAAGTACATAGGATGCTTGCCGACTGACCCTCGAGCAAGTTACGTAACTAATATAAACATTATAGTCGTAGGACGTCTGCCAAAGTTTTGAACATGTTAAAAAATGTCCCTCTCTTGATGTATATCTGTGAGTGTTCAAGTGCAACCAGGAGTGATCTACAAATTAGCGCGAGTATACGTAAAACACTCAGCCAGTAAATCACGTATGGCCAACGATGAACAGGAGTGAAAAAATATTTTCATACGTGGTCATCTGTAGCTCTTATACGTGATAGTGTGAACGCCCCTTTTCAGAGCAAAACGTCATGTGATTTCTATTCAACCTGCAAGCAGATATTTAGCCGAGAAAATACCCTGTCTCTTAGTAATAACAACTCTGTTAGAGCGCTGATTAAATTCCATACAAATAACTGCAGAATCTTGAAAGTTACAGGGAGCTTCAGAAATATGCCCCAGGATGAACGCTTGTTTGACCAACTGTAGGTGCAAAATCTAGTGTGTGCTCTCTATGATGATAGATTATTATCTAATGATACATACTTTTAGAATGACTCCTAGCAAAAGATTATTATTACATGTATATTATTTTATTATTATAACTTTTTTTTCCCCTCTTACTTTCTGTTTCCTAGCGTGAGATTATATTATGAATATTGTGTGCTAATCTGTATATTTTGTGCTATTGTATTTTGGTCTGAGCCAATAAAAAACTTGAAACTTGTTTTGTATCATTTGACACCGTGTCAAGGGCGTAAATTTTGATAACGACAGAGCTCGTTCTATATAAAGATAGCAGACACACAACACTGACACATTTACATTTAACCATTTAAATACCGTTGTAGACACATTTGTTTTGATGGGAGCTTGGATTTTTATAGTTAAAGGTTCCAAGCAGTTCAAGTATCAGTTTAGTGCGCTAACCACTTACATTGTGACCAGTGACCATCACCAGAACGGCAATTTTACATCCGAGTACATAAATTGCATCAAGTGCCATGTAAGGTTTCTTTATTTTTCCTAATTTTTTGTGTCTTTCTCAAGATTCTGAGTTTCCTCAAAATGAAAAGAAAAACTACTACTAAAAAAAAAAACCTTTTTCTAGGTTTTGCCTTAATTTGAGAATAGTTGGGAATAGTTTGAACATACCCCCTAAAGAATATTCCTTGAAGACTGTTTTCAAAAGGTTGTAAACCTGCTTCAACATTTTTCATGGCCTCCTTCAGTTTCACCTCATCGTTTCCAGCAAGGTTAGCGGCATAGTAAGGTTTAAAAGTATACTGGTGGCATGGTAACTGGGTATCAACTACAATACTGCAAAAACATGTATACACTGAAACCATTAAAAATGGTATATGATGATTACATTACAATGACAGCTGTTTTGACTTAATATTCACCTCAAAGGATTTTATTTATTTTGTTTTGTATACCGACAGCTTTTTCCACCAACCCATTAGACTGGGAATGAGTTGGCAAAATAGTAATATGTTGGATTCCATACAATTGTGCAAATTTTTGCCATTCCAGACTGTTCCACGAAGGACCATTGTCTGTTGTTATTTTAGCCTGAATTCCATGAGTGGCAACCCATTTCTTTGTTTGTCTGATTATGGCTGCACTCATTAGAGAAGTTAGCTTCTCAATTTCAAAGTATTCTGAATAGTAGTCTGTCATTATCAGCCATTTTGAACCAAAATAATCAAAGAGGTCTTGCGAACAATGTTGCCATGGACCTTCGGGTATCTGTGTTGGTAACAGTGGTTCTTTTTGTTGTGCTCTTTGTTTGCTTGGCATGTACTACACTTTTCAACGACATCTTCAATTTGCATATTCACTCCAGGCCAGAATACGAGATCATGCGTGAGTTGTTTTGTTTTAACTATTTCCTGATGTGCTTGATGTGGCATGCGAAGGGCTTCGTTTCTCATACTATTTGGTATCACTACACGTTGACCTTTGAATAGCATACCTTCAACCACATTCAATTCATCTCTGAAAGGGAAGTATGGTTTTGCTATTTGTACTACTTCCAATATTTTGCTTGGCCAGCCTTGATTGCTATTCACAATTGCAATTACAGCAGACAATTCTTCATCCACTTGCCCTCTTTAAGGTCCTGGGCCTCCACACGGCGAGGGTGGAAACACTCGGGGTGAAGTCCTCTATCCCCAGTGGCTAAAACAGGATAGTGCGCATTGCACAAGCTGCTCCAGCTATCCAACGCAGACAATTATTGATTTTTTCCATGCTTCTGGTTTCTACTACCAACTATAGATAATCAATCTTACCCTAGAGAGCCTCTACATAGCCCACTCAGGTGCTGATGAGGCGTTAAACAATAACACTAACTAACTAACTAACTTCATTCACTCGCGTCTCAGATTGGATTGGATCCAGACGGCTGGATGACAATTGTGCCAAATTTGGTATTTCAACAGTAAACACTTCAAAGTCATTGTTAAGCCGCTGTGGGCTCTCATCATTTTCAACATAGGCGCGACGGAGTGCATCTGCTACCGCAATGTCGGTCCCTTTTTTGTAGATCAAATTGAAGTGATAGCCTTGTAAGCACATCAACATTATCTGCAGCCTGAGAGGCACACACTACAAGGGCTTTTGCATAATTCTAACAAGTGGTTGATGATCAGTCTGAATTGTTACATCAGTACGCCCATAGATGTACGTATGGAATTTATTCACAGCAAACACAATTGCGAATAATTCCTTTTCGATTTGCGCATACGTTCTGCATTCGTAAGAGCCTTTGACGCATAATGCATCGGTTGATCATTTTGCAAGAGCATGCACCCAAGTCCTGACTAGGATGCATCACATTGTATCACTACTGGTTTGGTACTGCTGTAGTATTGCAGAAATGGGGTGGACACGATTGCTTGTTTCAATTTACTGAAAGCACAATAATGGATCTCATCAAAGTGCCAACAAAACTTAGCCTTTTCTTCATTATCATCCCAAATTAAATCTCTCAACGGTTCTGACATTGCTTATAGGTTAGGAACATACTTTCCCACATACGTCACCATACCAAGAAATGTACGTACAATGTCTATGTTACTTGGTTCAGGCATTGACTCAATTGACTTTATTCGATCAGCATCGATCCTCAAACCACCATCTGTAAACTCATGACCACTGTATTTTACACTGTTGGTACACAGTTGTAACTTGGCTATTGAAAATGTTACATCATGTGTTCTGGCCACCTCCAATATTTCATTCAAGATTCTGTTGTGTTCCTCTAAACTCTCAGCTGCAATAAGGAAATCATCCATAATGATGATTATGATTTCTAAGCCCTTAATGTGACCAAAAATATCACCAAATGCTCTTTGAAATAATAATTCCCATAGGCAATCTTTTGTACCTATACCGGCCAAAAGGTGTATTGAATGCTGTCAAATCTTTGGAGTTTTCATCCAATACTAACTGGAAATAACCTTGGTTAGCATCTAACAAGACAGGTATTTTGCACCTTTAATTCTTTGCGCTACTTCTTCAACTGTTGTAGTTGGGTAGTATTCCCTCAAAAGAGCCCTGTTCAAATCGCTAGGATCTATTGTTATGCGAACATTACCATTGGGTTTGGGCACTAGGAATTCCCATTGGAATTTTCTCAATGATATCTAAGTTACACAATTCATCTAACTTACGCTTAAATTTTTCTCTCAGTGCAACCGGAACAGGTCTAGGTGGATGCACCACTGGTGTGTAATATGGTTCTAACTTCAATGTTACTGCACCAGGCACTTTGCCAATACCAGAGAATACATCTATGTACTCATTCACAATTTGTTTGGCACTTTCTTGTTTACATTCTTCTACCTTTTGTGGCAGTTTGATATCTTTCACATTTCAGAGAATACATCTATGTACTCTTTCACAATTTGTTTGGCACTTTCTTGTTTACATTCTTCTACCTTTTGGGGCAGTTTGATATCTTTCACATTTCTAACTTCGTTTTCATTTTGTACATGTACACTGTGTACTCGCTTGATCAAATTCATTCTAACACAATCGGTCAATGACAATAAATTTGGTACACTCAAATTCTTTACCTGTAATTGGAAACACTGGTTGTGCTCCAAAACCATAGATGGCAGTGTTACTCTTGAATAAGTCTGGCTTATTCAACAATCTCTCATAACATCCCCTGGAAATGACACTTGTTTCGCACCTGTATCTAATTTGAAGTTGACAACATCTGAGTTTCTAGCTTGAACATCTATGCACCAACTGGTCTTTGAACTATTTCCATTCCAAACATGTAACTGCTCAAAATCATCACATACTTCATCATAATTCACATCATTGACATCATCATAATCAGAAACATCTTTGTCATCAACACATTCATAATACGACACATTTGAATTCCTTTGATGTGAGCGACACATTTTAGCAAAGTGATTGTACTTTCCACAGTTCATAAAGTTCTTCCCATATGCTGGGCATCTTCGTGGATGATGCAATTCTCCACAATTACCACACGTGTTCGATGTTGAACGATACTGCTGCGTTTCGCGACTGGACGGTCTGTTGCCCGCTTGTTCCGTATGATCTTCCATTCAGACCTTGACCACAATTCCTGAACGATGAACGCCCTCTGTTTTGGTACGAATTCTTGTTCATGTAATTGACTTCTGAGGTCGTCGGCAACTCTCTTTGAAGCATATCTCTCGATTCACTACGTTGCTCATACAAATAGCCTTTCTGGATAAGTTGCTCTATTGACAAATCTTCCGACCATAATTTATCACGAAGTTCTTTGGCTTGTACTCCCCAGGAGAATTGCTTGCACAGTTAGTCATCCCTGCTTGCTCCAAAATTACAATACTGTGCAATGTCTCTAAGTTTGGACACATAATCCGAAATTGATTCCCCTTCTTGTTGATAGCATACATGTATCAAACTTTGTCATCTGTAGTTTCACCAATGACTTCGTTCAAAGTGTGCATCAAATGGACTTCACAAATTTTTTGCATCATTTTCACTTAAACTAAATGTTTTAAAGGTTGTCCTGTACTTCAGACTCATACCATACAATAAAATTGCAACCTTAACACACTGTGGCGCTTGGCGTTTGCCACTACAACACCAGATGGCGTCTACGTATACACTGTACGGTGGCGCCACAAGTGACAATCATATGCAATCATAACACCAGTAAGGGAAACTTGGTATTGTCAGTGGCCGGGACATGACCAGGGGGTGCCCAAATAGGCATGTTGGCCTGCTGGTCGAGCTGATAAGGGGTCGATTCTCCACCGTGACTGCTATATGGTCACGATGCGGCTGATGCCTCTGAAACCCAAAGAGGCATGTTGGGAACACGGTCATTGGGTTGTCTACTGCATATCATTGATGGGGCATGCCTAGCAGGAACCCACACGGGCACGTTGGTCAAACTGCGTGGTCGAGGCACTTGATCATTACGGGTATTTTTTAACCATGCGTTGGGGTTTACTTCAATTGTGTTTCAACAAAGATAATAACAGGTAAAATTAAACAAATCATGGTTAATTGGTCAAAAGGAATATATGAGCAATGTCTGTCCATTGACTGGTTGGCACTGATAAAATATGCGTGGGTTGATACAATGTGTTTGATGTATGGTGCATCTTGAATATCAGCACCCTATTTCCTATTGTGCTTTGGGTATTAACTAAGCTCTAATTGGCTATACGATTTTCAGGAGGGAGGTTAAATGCGGTTAACATTTTTCAATAGTAATACCCAAAGGGAAGTTCTACCCATGAGGATCTAGCAGATGCAACTCAAATACTTACCAGAGTTGCTACCTGATTAAAATAGTTAATTTCATTAAAACATTCAATTGTTTAAGGTAATTAATCATGATTTAATCATGATTACCATTTAATCGTGATTAAAATTAGATTAGACCCAACCCTGTTGACACCTTATTAATTAATGTAAGCATTGGTGGCAATTGTATATTATAAAGTGCTTGACCTGTAATTGGCTACATGCTGGATGTATGCTCTCCATGGATCTGAGAAAGGCTCAATCTTGAAGAGACCTGCCAAGGTATATGCCCAGGATTATCACGTAATTGAAGACTCTAAAACCGCGCACATTCTTCCCACAGTTGAGAATATCCTGTTGCTCAAAACTTCCTGTAGCCCTGAAGGTCCATGGTGATTAGCCACACATTAAATGCAGTGTTAGAAGTAACATTTCTGGTAAATGAGTGTTAGTAGAGCAGCAGAAGGCCCATTTGTTAAAAAATAACCCTGCACGGAAGTACATACTTCGGAATAGTAAGTTTCATGTGTCAAAATGGTCGCAAGAACTTTCTGGAATTGGCCATGAAACTTGTAACTTTGGGACATGACCAAATATTTTTCCACTTCTGGATTGAGCAATTAAAGAACGACCGTATCTAGACAAATCCATATTTACATGATCTTCTACACCAAATGACCACTTAAACATATTTTACATTCTTAGTTTTTCCTTACCATGTCTCACTATATTCCATGTACTGACATATTCATTGAAAAGTAGTTGCTTACACAGCTGAATATCACAAGGAGTCTTATTATTAAAAACTTCCAAAAGATTAAATTTTTCCAAAATACATTGAACGTCAAAACAACCATACTGATTATTTTGGTAATCCCATTTAAAGACTTTCTTAGTTAGTCTATGCTCAGGCATTGTAACCAGGCGATTCCATAGTCTAATCATAGCAATGTATCGTCTAACTTGTGGGCTGTACCATCCCTTATCCCATGACTGAGCATGTTTTTTATGATACTGGTGTTTTTCCCTGGGTGATATTGTTCTAAGAGGGATGATATCAAAGGCTTAGAGGGATGATACGGCTTTTCGAGGGACGGTACGAGATTCAGCCAATCAGAGGCAAGACTTGCAGGGACGATACAGATTCTAACCAATGAGCAACAAATAAACGGGAATGATATCAATTTCTGCCAATCTCACAATCTCAGGGACACACCTCCAAATTAAACTGACCAATGAAATCAATCTATGTGTTTTCAAAACAATGACAAATTTGGATCTTCAGCAGTGTCATGAACGTCACCAGCTCAAACAGCATTTTGTCCATTCCTGGAATTTTTTGTGTCCTAAACTTTCATAAATTACTTTATTTCAGTAATCTATAAATAACATTACTTGGTGTGAAAATACCTAGTGATTTGTTGTTGAAGTGATCTCAAGGCTGTCCCATGTTGATCCACCTGAAAGTCACCACTACCCAGTGTAATACACTGCGAATCTGGTAAATGGGATTTCCTGCACCTCTATTCAGTAGGAAGTCATCATACTTCTTGTAAAATCTCCAAAATTTTATCCACAAAGGATCCAAATCACAAAAAGCACCAAAAACTGTCATTTCAGCTGCGACAATGAAAATATGTCAACTAGTATGGTGACGTTTTTGTGACGTCATCAGTGATGTCACCAGCTTGCTGGGCTAAATATCGACTCAGCTGAAGTAGTGCTGAATTTAGGGTCAACTTCAGTTCCTTCAGACAGCCATAACTTTAGTCCTACTAATTCAAAAATTATGAAATTGCAAGAGAAAAATATTCAAGTGGTCTTTAATTGTCTAGTGAAGTACCTAACACTTTAAAAATGTATCTAAAGCCACAATAGTTGGTTGAATTGGAAGAACCCATGTCAGGACTGATGTAATAGGTAGACAATCATTATCAAAGCCATTATTCATAGTTATAGCTATAAAAATGCAGTCATAGGATTTATAGATTATCATCCCGAGACCCGTGACTTAGCATGTTTTTTCCCTGATATTGGTGTTTTTCCCTGGGCGATATTGTTTTGCGAGGGATGATATCAAAGGCTTGAAGGGATGATACGGCTTTTTAAGGGACGATACGAGATTCAGCCAATCAGGGACAAGAACTGCATTTTTGACCAATGAGCCACCAATAAACAGGGATGATATTGATTTCCACCAATCAGGGGCAATTTCAGAGCCACACCTCCAAACCTGAATTGACCAATGAAATGCTTTTGCTATCAGTTTGTTTTGTTCAAAACAATGACAAATTTGGGATTTTTAGTGTTTCATTATTCAGTTCAAATGGCATTTTCTACATAAATTAATATACCAAAGTTTCCAGACTCATAAAATGGATGCAAATGATTTTTGTTTCATTATTCTATAAATGCAGAACATTTCTGAGAGTACCAATACCTTAAAATGTTGTGCAGGAGATCTCAAAACTGCCACTTGCTGTCAATGTTGATCAAAAACAAAGTTACCACTGAAGTCCTATCAATTTCCATTCAGACAGAGTATGTGATTTTGCCCGCACTTCTGATCAGTAAAAAGTCATCATACTTGCAAAATATTCCCAAAAATGCATCCCAAGGTTATCCAAAAGGTTTAAAAATAAAAATAAAACTGGCATCTTAGCTCCAACAGTTGGTTTTCATGAACTAGAATTGTAACGTTTTTGTGACGTCATCCATTATGTCATAAGCTTGCTGTGCTAAAAATAGACTCAGTTTCAGTTTTGAGTTGACTTTAGAGTTTTATCAGTTGCTCAAGACAGCCATAACTTCAGTGCTGGCTATCCGAAATTTATAAAATTTCATGGGGTAATTCCTGTTGTAGATGCATTCATCATGTAAAGTATCAAGCATAAATTTTTTTTATTGAAGCTACAGTAGTTGGTTGAAGTGGAGGAGCCATGCATAAGCTCCTGTTTTGATGGGTGTACCTTATCAAGTAATTTTCAATTTATAGCTCTAAAAAAGAAGAAACTTTTACACTCTTAAATTATAGTGTCAGGCAAAAAGCGCACTCTTGTGTTAACTAAAATAGAGGGCATTATATAAAGGTGGAATTCCCGGTTAAACCTAGATTGAAATATTGGGATTACATTCAAATTCTAAATTATCTACATGCATTACATTGCACTAAATAAGTATGTATTTCTCAGTGACACATGAAGGACACGTTTTAGAAAAAATAAAAAATCCACTAGAGGGAGTATTCACCAGAGAGTATCAAGCAAGAAATTGAGAGGCGACCTCTGTCAAAACATAGAAAAACAGTTGAAAAAGATCGACCTTTTGACATGGTCAAAATTTATTAATGACGGGCATTGTTTTCCAAGGCACCTACATAATGTACAACCATTAGCAACCACTTTGATATGCTGACCACTTAAAAATCCAATTCAATATTTTTAGCCTTGGTAGTAATGAATTAATAGAATATTCAAATTGGAATAAACAAGACCGATTAAATAAGTATATTACACAAAATATTTCAAATAAAATTTTCATGAAACGTAGAACTTATCATAGTTTCATTCTCAACATTTTTCATTGTCATCATTGCTTAGATATGGAATATAACATAAATTATGGAATTCGAAGTTTGAAACCAGCCATGCTTACCACTGAGGGCGGGGGCCTAGCTCAGAGGTAGCACTCTGGGCTTCCAACCGTTGGGTCCCGGGTTCAATTCTCGGTCGAGCATCTCATTGTCATGGTCTCTGCCTGTCCTGGTATACCAGAAAGACGGGGTTAGTGCCAAAGTAACGGCCTTTTCATGCTGTAAAAGGCAGTGAAAAAATAAAGCCTTTATGACTTGTGGTTGCTGAGAAAAATGCGATTTACTATGGACATGTCACAACCGCTATTGTTTACTTGTCATTAAACAATGTAGGTATTGAGTCAAATCGTATACACGCAATATCATCATGATGCCAATTCATTGACAACCAACCCGTTGACATTGAGGATGGCAAAGTCGTTGACAATCAACACCCTTGGCCCGACCATCTCGTTGGAATATCGTGGTTCTTTTCTTTTTTTTTTACCATTTTTAGTGTGACATTTTAAAGCTGGTCAAATATCCATGATTTATTTTTTAATTTGTGCTTATATTATAATTTAGTGTTCTGAACTAACATTTTCTAATGTATATTGAGTCTAAGTTTTAAAATAAAATAATTTTGTTGTTATCCTTTGCTCTGCCTGTTCACTGTTCATCTTATAAAAAAATATCCAAATTTAATTGATCAAAAAATTATGCAACTAATATAGAGTACCGAAATTTTGCTGAAATATGGCAATTATAGTTGTAGAAATATCTGTGGCTCAAATTTTAATTCAGTCTTTTCCCTGTGTCACATGTTATCATCAATTAGTGTACAGCTTATTTTGTCCTGAGCATTATGCTCCATTCATTGCTCACATTTTTACATATTTATTGATCTATTAGAAAAAAGATTATAACACAAAATCATGGTTTAATATGTTCACATCATTTCTGGCTTTTTAAAAATTCCCTTAAGTTTCCAGTGTAGTGAGAGTCCAATAAAAATAGAAAATGGGTGTCCCGAGCATTATGCCCTAATGTAAATTAATGTTCGGAAATTACCTGCCCCAGCCAATAAACCAAGCAGTCCTTTCACAAAATAATCAGTGTTATAGGCCAATTAGAACAATAGTATAATGAACTTGCGGCTTCTAGAAGAGGGATATTAAACTGTTGAATTTTGTTGACTTTTACAACAGATTCTTAAGCATTAACCTATAGCAGACAAAAGTAATGATATAATGAAACTTACAATAGTATTAAAATAGTATTTGCAGTCATTAAGAAGGTTGTGAGTATCTATGAAAGATTAACTTATATATTAGCAAAATGTTACATTTTATTTTTCAAAAGCTAATCTTAAGTGTGTGTAGTGCAGAAATTTCATTTTTGAATGATTAGTCAATGTCATGTGGTCAAGCTGCTGTCATTTAAAAAATGCCAATGATATCACAATTATTTCTGTGCCTAACCAACTGTATGTAATAAAACCATGTAAAAGAATAGTTTTGACTCATTAATGTTAGCCAGTTGTATATTTCTAATTAAAAAAATATTGACTTTGCCGTTATATGACATTTCAGAAGCTGTTTTTGAAGAGGATGTCAGGTCAGAGCGGCAGAGCAACTTGCTGTTAAATGGCCTCCAAGGATGGTTTTAGGACGGTGCCTGGATGCTGATGCCAAACCACAGAGATGACATGCCTACTGTACTGGAGGGGCATAGGGCAAGACTTGCAAGATTCTGGCAGAGCGAGGACCTGCAGCTTCAAGCAAGATGAGGAAAAAATGTACTTCCCCAGCAAGCACTCTAACGTTGAAACAACGTTGGTATTTCACCAGATTCACCAGGAACATCAGCATATCAAAACTAAAAATCTACAAAATGTCAAAATTAGACGTTGAATCAACGTGTCCATCTAAGTGTTGATACAACGTTTGGCAACATTGTTACTGGTGGCGCCTCCTGGAGTTACTTCACTGTACTCATGCCATCTGGTGTATTTTGCTCGTGCTGGAGATTGGCAGCAATTCTGAGGTAAGTCTGAAATGGCTATCATCTGCAGCAATCCTTGTTTGTTTTATGTTCATTTTCATGATGAAGTTACCTAAGACACTGCTGATAAGTTGTACACTAGTAATTTAAATATGATTTTTACTGATACTATCCAATAATAATTCCAGTGTGTGGTTTTACTATAATATCGCCCATGCATGATTATATTCATTAGTTAAGTTAAATAACAGCATTTTACTTGTCGGGGAATATGCAGTTATTCTTCGGTTATGCTTGACAATATCATATAGGCCATAGCTAATGAAGTGTGAAGTACACATGCATTCTCTGTATCTGGTTGCAGCCTCTGTTCTGATGGCCCACAGACAAGCGACTGAAGATGAAATCATGAGGGCGATACAAAAGTATTTGCAGAATGCCCTATTCCGCCAGGGAGGAGGGGGCAGATTAAATTTACTTATTTTGTTTGCTGTATAAAATGAAATAAAACAGTGTACTAACTAACCTGAAGTGTATTTCTTTTCAAAAACTAACCAAACTGAACATTGATTAAACGCTTAGACACTAACGTTTGTTAAACGTTAGAATCCGGATGTCTTTACAACATCGTGCCTAAACGTCAGAAAAACTTTCATTCTGGGTGAAATTACAACATCATTTAAACGTTTGAGCAAAACGTTGTTTCAATGCCTAAACGACGTGGGGGCTTGCTCGGTCATGGCCATTGTTGCAGCAATGATGCAGAAAAAGGTACGGAATCACATTGCAAGGTCACATCAGTTAAATTCTGCAGGACAGTAACACCAGAGGGTATCTTCATTGTCTAATCTGTTTTGTACATAAAATTAGCTTAATTACAGGTGCTAGAATCATCATGGAGGTAGATTGGAACACCAGGAACTCCGAATGCAAGTGTCAAGCAGGAGCAGGTCATATGGCATGTGGAATCTGTGCTCTCCATGCTTCTCAACTTCATGGGGACAGGGGACATCATATGATGCAATGCAGCTGCACAATGTACTGATATGTTACAAACATTCCAGTACCAACCCTAAAGTAAGTAACAAGGTAATGAATGAAGGCCATTTAAACATGTTTTGATGGAAGGATCACCAGTGAAAGTAGAAGAAATTCCAAGAAAACAAAAAAGTAAGATCAACCTGAGTGACCCTATAGGCCAAATTTATATGCTCTCTTAGCTAGAAAGACTTTATACTATATAGACCATATACTATCTTTGTCCCAAGGCAAAAATTTAAACTGCTGTGCATAATTACATGCATCTACGCAGAAATTGTAATGGAGATTGGGTGGACCAAGTTCTACAGGTCGCTAAATTATTTTGTATTTAATATTTAAATTCATGTTCAGTTATTCCAGTTTAGTGGCCCATTGACATTCAAATGTTCAGTTCAGCTGTAATGTTAGTTTTATTTGTTTATTTGTTTAAATTATCCTGAATTCCCAGACATTTCATTTAAACCAATTTGAACATGAAAATGTTACAGTTATTTAATAATTAGTAACTACGGTGTTGAGTTGACATCATATGTATTGGTATAATTTTGGCCAACCTTTGCAGGTCACTGAAGAACAGGTCATGCAAATAAAAAAAAGAAGAATGGCAACAATGTAGCCGATGAGCACTGAGTGTGGAAAATTGGAGTTTCAGTACAAGGTAGTTGCAATCAGAAAAAAATATTTCTTAAAATTTTTTTTCAATTGAGCAGGAACTAAAACTGCATTAATTCTTTTATAGGTGAAGTTTGTCATGCAACTGGTAGATCCAATTTCCAGCCACAGCTTTCATCACAAAACAACAATTTGAAAATATTATCAGATCCAACATTACTTGTTTTTGGTATTGCCTTTTGACAAAAGGAACATTAATGCGCAGTTTCATTGAAATTTATGCATTTCTATCTATAGCATAACTCATGTGAAGTTTTATACTAGTTGAGACAGGATTTTTCATTGAATTTCTACTATTGTCAGATTTTATACTGAGTAATTGGAATTTTTTGCAGATTTTTCATCTGGTGATGAGTTTAGTCATTAGATGTGATATGCAGGTGCTTACGTAGTGCCCTGAACTATTCAACAGGTTTCAGAAATGAGTATGAAAAATAGTATATAGATCGGATCAAGTATGATAGAAGATTTTCAAAAGCAAAGTTATAGATTTATTAGAACTGTGGTATTTTTACCATTGTAACCAAATTTTTTTCAGAACTCACATTGCAGCTTATGTGGGTTATGAGTTTTTTTTGTTCTGCTGCCTATCATGGTCTATACTTGTATAATGATGTATTTCTTGAGATTGGCAGTTGCTGTGAGAAGATGTGGAGGTAACTTCTAAACTTCATGAAAACATTGTGACACCTTAAATGTTTTGATTGATTGAATACTTTTATTGTTTGAAGTCACTAGATTCAACCTTGCATTTAAATTTAAATGAACCACCTAATACAATTTTTAGTTAGCCAAGGGCAGACTTTTTATTTTGCAGACATTTTATATTCTCCAAATGTTGGGATTTGGAATAAAATAAACATAAAATCATGCAATGAGAATGACAAATCATAGGATCAAAGACATTACTCAAGTAACATGAAACTTAATGGGCTAATCAAGCACACAATGAATTTTAATGCTACAATGTACAGCTGTCTGTAAATTATCAATATACCGAGCACAGTACACTGTATAGGCAAGTTGGGCAGTGTCAGTCATTTATTTTCAGTTTAAAAGGAAGTCTGAGAAATTTTGTCTTGACTGAAATAAAAAAAATACATGCAAATAATATTTTATTTTATAATGTCAGCGGGTCCATCAAATGAAAAGAATCATTGCTTATCCTGTGATGTATTGTACTTTATATTAGATCTGAATGTTCATCTACTCAAGAACAACATTCAGCCATTTTAAATTCCAAACACCTACACATTTATTAGTGACGTCATCGATCTTTGCATATGTACAATCTCAAAACGAGGCTACCAAAACATTTGGCCATGTGCTTACAAAGCATGTCATTTATTACACGTCCCCTAAATCATTGAGTACATTAGTACAGCAAGGATTTTACTTTTACCGTACGTTGTGATGTCCACTGTACTTTGGAAATCATATTTGTAAATTTATACAAACAATGAAACTTTAAAACAGGAAACTGTCTTATGGAATTATATATAATGCAAGTTATGCAAATTTCTCAAAACTACTTATACTATACTGTATAGCAATAAAATGTCAATTAAACAACAAGAAATCTTGAAAAATGTTTGTTCACACAACAATGTCTTTGTTTATCTTTTCAAATGTCACAAATTCAATTTACATAGTTTTGATAAGTCTTTCTGGCTTCTTGACTGATCTTTTGGGATAGCGATTAGCATCAGTTGCACTGTCCACAGAATTGCCATTGTTAATACGCTCAGATCTGGCAGGTGCAGTGTTGAAACAATCTGAGCTGACATGTTCCGAGTTGACAGATTCAGGGTTGACGGGGTCAGTATCTCGAACAGAAATGGATGGCGGAATATTGTTGGTAGAAGTATTTTCACTCTGGTGTGACAATAATGGTTCAGCAACATACGAATCCTGAGAATCTGACAACCATTGTCTGACACTATCTCATCAGGTAATCCAAATTGGGCGAATTTTGACTGTAAGACCTTGATGGTTTTGGCACTGGTGATGGAGCGCATTGGAACAGCTTCCAACCACTTTAACGTTGAGCACACAATAATTAGGTAATAGATCGAACCCATTTCAGCGAAATCAATATGAATTCTACTCCACACCTTTTCTGAAGGTTGCCACGGAATCAGTGGTGCTACAGGTGGATTTTTTTTTAACAGCTTGACAAGTGCTGCAGGACTTAACTTTGATTTCAATATCTTGATCCAGTGACGGGTACCAAAAATAACTTCTTGCCCAAGCTTTCATGCGCACTACTCCTGGATGCTCACTGTGCAGGTCATCCAGCAATCTTTCGCGAAAACGATCAGGAATCACGACTCGACTTCCCCACAGAATACATCCTTGATCAGTGGACAATTCACGACGTCTGCGAAAGTAAGGAAGAAGGTCAACGGCAGTACAGGTTTCTGTCCAACCATTTAGCGTAAGATCATAGACCTTGGACAAGATAGGATCAGTGCGTGTAGCATTTGCAATGTCCTTTGCTTGAATAGGTATATCATCCACACGACTTGTATTGTACACTGGAGATTCAGTGGCGTCTGTATCGGGATCCTTCAACGAAAACGAGACAATGTGTCACAGTTGGCGTGATCAGCAGACTTACGATATCTGATGTCGTAATTATGGGCCATAAGGATGAGAGCCCATCTCTGAAGTCGTTGAGCAGCTAGTGTTGGAACTCCGGTCTGGGGTCCAAAAATGCTCACTAGGGGTTTGTGATAAGTAATCAGTTTAAAACGCCTTCCGTACACATATTTGTGGAACTTCTTTACAGCGAACACCAAAGCTAGGCCTTCCTTCTCTAGTTGAGCATAATTACGTTCAGCGGAAGTCAGCATTCTTGAAGCAAAAGCGATGGGTCGTTCTTCACCGTCATCCATAACATGTGATAATACAGCGCCTATATATGCCGTACGGAGAGGCATCACATGCAACAGTCACTGGTTTTCCAGGATCGTAGTGCACAAGCACAGGTGACATCGTTAAGATAGACTTAACACGATCCAACGATTCTTGACATTGGCGGCTCCATTCCCACTTTGTCTCTTTGCATAAGAGTTCATACCAAGGCCTCAACAACTTAGCTTGGAATGGTAGGAATTTTCCGTAGTAATTGACCATGCCAATCAATGCTTGCAATTCTTTCACATTCTCGGGTGCACATGACTTCTTGATCGCTTGAATTTTGCTGTCGTCAGGGTGCATACCAGTTCCATCAACCATGTGGCCTAAGAAACACAATCTTGTCTTGAAAAATAGACTTTTGCTTGGCTTGGCCTTAATGTTGTAATCAGCTAATCGATGCAATACACGTTCCAGTAATGCAAAGTGAGACTTCTCATCGCCACTTTCAATCAGTATGTCATCTTGCGAGCAAACAACATGATCAATGCCCTGCAAGACCTGATCCATAACTCACTGAAATATCAGTGGTGCTGTCGACACACCAAAGCTGAGTCGTTGATACTGGAAGAGCCCCTTGTGAGTGTTGATTGTCAATAATGACTTGGAGTTTTCTTCCGCTTCCAGTTGCAAATAAGCACTTGACAGATCAATTTTGCTAAAGATCTTGCCACCATGCAGCTGAGCAAAGAGGTCTTCCGCTGTTGGAAGTGGGTAGACCTCATCTTCTAGGACAGAGTTTATAGTCACTTTATAATCACTACAAATCCTCACAGTGCCATCCTTTTTTAGCACAACCACTACTGGTGCTGCCCATGAGCTGCGAGAAACTTGACGAATGACACCAGCCTTTTCCAGCTTGTCTAATTCATTGCTTACAGCTTCATGAAGAGCATACGGCACAGGGCGCGGCCTGAAAAACTTGGGATTGGCATCAGGCTGCACATTGATTTGGGCCTTGAATTCACGAATGGTTCCTTGAGTACCATTGAACACTTGCTTGTAACGCTCTAACAGATCATCCAATAATTGACGATTCTGCAGTGGATAATCAACTGTGTTGTCTTGGGCCTTTGCATTCTTGTTTAGAGTCACTGTAAAAATATTTGTCCAATCTAATTTGATGCGAGCCATCCAACTTCGTCCAAACAAAGCAACATCACTGCCTTCAGCAACAACAAGAGGCAATACATAGGACTGATTGTTGTACTCAATTTTAGCATCAAATTCACCAAGCACAGTAATACATTTCCCAGAATATCCTTTCAGCTTGATTGGACACTTGCGTAACACACATTCTGAAAATTTCTGTTCATACAACGAGCTTGACACAATGGACACATTAGTGCCAGTATCTACGACAAATTGTGTCAGCTTACCATTCACTAAAAGTTCAACAGTCACAGGTGGTGATTCAGATTTAGTGTGATCCAATGAGTACATGGTGTACAACGATTCTTCATTGAACGAGTCATCATCGAAATCTTCATCGACAAAATGAGCCTTACGTGTCGACTTGCCACTGTGTTGATCGCGTGGCCTACCTCTGACATGTGTACTTTGACGTGCAGTTGTTTTCTGAGGCGTATTCTGTTGCGCCTTTTGTGGAGCACACTGCTGTTGCGAGTTCCAGTAAGAGTTGTTCTGTCTGGCAAAACAGGCTTTGCTAATGTGACCAACCCGACCGCACTTGTGGCATCGGAGACGCTTACATGCACATCTGCTGGGGGAGTGATCTCCTGTACAACGATAACATTTCGATGCACTTGAATAACCTGATCGAGCACGTGCCACATGATTTACACTGCTTTTGTCAACTTGTGCTGCTTTGGACGTCTCAGTGTAAATTTTCTCCAGATCTGTTGCCTTCTTGACACAAACATCAAAGTCTTTCCCAGCGCAGTCACCCATGACTTTTGCCCTGATCGACTGATTAGCTAGTCCAGCTAAAAATGTCTATTTGAGTGCTTCTTTTGGTGTGGCGTAATTACAGTATCTGACGAGCTTGCGGAGTTCTAGAGCAAAATCACTCACATTCTGTCCTTGTTTTTGCGTACATTTACGAAAAGTCACACGTTTTCCTTCCTCCGTGCACAAAACCTTGTAGTGACTTTCACTCAGATCAGTTAATTGCTTGTAAGTCTTTTCAGTAACATCCTCGCCGTTAGGTGTCAGTAGATTTACAAGTACTTCAAAAGCCTTTGGACCCACCTTAGCCAAGAAGACACATGCTTTCTTGTCGTCAGCAATTGTATTAACTGTCATCCAAATGTCAAGGCGTTTTTTGTAGTTTACCCATTCCTCTTTGGACGGATCAAACTCCCCAACAGAGCCGATGAGAACAGTAGCCATTGTCGCGTTTTTCCGTTAGAAAAAATCCCTGCAGTACGATTTCACAGTCACAGTGAGGGAAGCACGTGGTCAGAGTCTAGACTGGTGCAGGCAGCAGACAAGTGGAGATAATTCTAATCCCGAAGCGAACTCGTCAAGCACACATGTAAAATCCAGCTCTGATATACAGGCTTAAAGTTCAATCAAACATCCTCGTCGCCAGTGTGATGTATTGTACTTTATAGTAGATCCGAATGTTCATCTACTCAAGAACAACATCCAGCCATTTTGAATTCCAAACACCTACACATTTATTAGTGACGTCATCGATCTTTGCATATGTACAATCTCAAAACGAGGCTACCAAAACATTTGGTCATGTGCTTACAAAGCATGTCATATATTACATATCCAAAGATATATATTTTAAGAATTGAAAAAATAATCAATTAACATTTCAAAGTTCTGTTAACTTCTGTTAGAAATTCGATCTAATCAGCAAACAGAGTAGTAGGTGCAAATACGCTCAAATTGTATTGTTAAGTGTGGCACACAGTTATAATAAGATTTTTTAAATTTATATTTTCAGGTATTGCAGTCATACCATCACGCCATGAGGTACAAGGCTATTATATAAGTTTGTTAAAATGTAACAATCTAAAAAACCAAGGGAAGCATAGTAAATTGTGTGACCCTCGTCTATACAGCCAAAAAGGGTTTTAGAATGACACCTGGTAATATGTTGCTATCCTATTTAATTAGCCAATGCTGAAAACTTAAACAAATGTTTTGAGTAGTAATTATCACATGATGAGCATGTGAGATTTGCATATCTTTTATGATTTATGTTTTAGGTCAACCACTTGTCAGACACGAAAAGCTTCAAGTCAGATGTGATTCCACCAGCCAACACATGACTGCTTCAGGCGAACTTAGGAATGCTTCCTTCAGGAGTGTTCAGTAGAAAAATCTCTGTTCTACTGAAGATCATAGAATCAAGCATATTATAATAACAGGATTTAAAAAGATTCAAGAACCAATCTACTTGTATTATATATATCATGTGATCATGGGTTGTTGTCTAATTAGGAGACTATAATAAAACCCAACCACAGTGGTGGGTCAGCTCAATGAAACCCATGAATGGACTGAAGGTGGAAGAACTCACGGGTGGCAAAGCCACCAGTGTGTTCTGAAGCCAGACAGCTTTTCATATATTTTCACTATTTTTAGCAGAGAAAACTAAGAAATTAAGAATTTTGTGATTGACCAACTTCTTGTACTTATCCTATTTATGTTCCTACACAAACGGTGAGGATCAAAAATCTTAATAACATTCATAAAGACCTCAGCAACCAATCACAAAAGAACCAAGCAAACAGACAGACGTCACAATGTCTTCCTATTCCAAAGTTTGAAGGCTTTTAGGAGTTAAAAACAAAATTTGCTAGTTTGTATAATCTTGTTGAAAAAAAAGAAGTTTTATTCATGTAGAAAGATATCTTGTCTCATTAAATGTGGAAAAAGTGCATAATTTAGTCAGAAACAATGCCTTAGTGCAACAAAATTCCTCAGTGCCGCCAATGTGCATGCATTTGGTCTCCATGGCAACCACGTTGTGAATGCTTGACTGTTAGTCTGTAAAAACGAATCGCCGATACAGATAAAAAATAAGATATGAAAAGCAACAGTTAGCAAATTTACAAAAAAGAAGAACAATTCAGCTTCAAGCCAGTCTTTATTAGGTCAAAATCAGTCAAGAATTGGCGAAGTTGTGGCCATGTTCCAGTTTGAATGGCCAATGAAACTGATCAGCCTGAAGAAGTCTGTCCACTATTTAAATTCGGGATATAGTGGATCAAAATAATTTAATATTTATATTAGGTATGGTGGATCACAATTTCTATATTATGGGCTGTTCCCAGTGGGTTTTCTATGAGGATTAGTCAAGTATGGGATATTAAACCTTTGTCACAGTTTTCATTTTAATACCAAATGTATAAATTTTGCTTTATGTATAATGTTCTTCGAATGTCTTAATAATCAAATTACTCCAGAACTTATTTTCAGCAATTTATGTCTCATGTTGAAGTGAATAAACATAATCTGATTCCAACTGCATGTCTCTGACTCATGTTGTACAGTAAATCATCTTTTCATGCACATGCACCTCTTGGATGCACTTTTAATGTACATGCATGCAAAGGTGTACTTTTACATCTTTTTTGTGCATGTGCACTTTTTTCTGCATTTTTCAACATCTTTAGATCATGGAGGTATCTATAATACCTCCATGTTTAGATGCAAATGCAGGGAAAAATGCCACATGCGCAAATCCTGTTGGACTTTTGTTTGTCAGTGGGTCACTTTTTTTTGGTTATGACGATTTTGTGAACTGCTATTGCACAAACATATATTCAGTTCTCATGACTACATAGCTCGCTGACTTTTGTTTGTCAGTGGGTCACTGGATTGTAACTGAAATGGGTCCTATTCGAGAGACAGTCTTCAAAAATGGTAAGTAAACATTCCTTGTATATTACATAAATACAATAAAGATTACTGGAGAACATCCTTATATACATGTATTAACAAATAAGTAAGATTAATAGGGCTTTGTCTGGACAGAGTATGCCCATCTGATATTTATTCTTATTTTGTCCATACAGCAACCATAATTTTGCTGAATTTCTACTTAAACTGTACATGCATATTATGAGAGTGTTACAATTTCTATTAATAAAGGAGTAACATATGACCGTTTCTACAGTAGCCACATTAGTATGACATACAGTTTAATTATTCCTATCTCCAAGACTTAGATGAAAAAGTTTTGACTGACATTTGTAACCTACTTAGATATAGTGAAAAAGCATAGTGACAAAATTTAGGTGAAAAATTCTGCAGTACCCTCAGTCATGAAACTATATGTCACTAAACAATGTAACACTGCAATCTTAATATCAAAAGGATCGAACCACTAACTGTGTAGCAATATCTTAAACAATAAAAAAAAAATAGTAAAAATATGTCTAGGGGAGTATAAGTTAGTTATATCCCTGTCTGGAGTCTGGAGTTATACAATTATTTGTTTCTGAACATTTCAGGCGAGGCATTGCCAGAATCCACACCGAATACTTGGAGACTGTATGGTTTTATTTCGGTGCCAAAAGTCAGAAGCTGCAACGCCCCTTTGTTACATTTGTAAAATTAATTGACAGGCGTCAATGGGCGTCAAGAAAAATATTTGTAAAATTAATTGACAGGCGTCAATGGGCGTCAAGATAAATATTTAGGACGCCGGGTGTTAAAATATATCAATTAGTCAATGCAATATACATATGTATAACAAAAATATACACAACATAATGCATTGTTCCAGGAGAAATAGTGCTCATTACTTCAAGTCTGTAATGGTTTTCTACCATTCCCAATACTGTTACTAATTGCCGTTTAGATAAAATATAGCAGTATCAATCATCTTTGAAGGGTTTGCTAATTATTACGATTTCATTAGACCCATTACTATATATTATTGCCCGATAAGTGCAGTTAAAATAGTTTCAATTAATTAGTTTAAAAAATCATTTATCAAGCATACTAAGTTGTCCATTCAGTATTATAGATATAATTCTATAGAATTCCATATTTTAAGATATTTCACTTTATATTGTCATTAATTTAATAAATTTGGCAGGAGCATAGCCAGTTTAAAGGGTTTCATAAAAGAGAGGGGGGGGGGGTTGAATCAACAAATGAGAAAAAAGGGGGTTAGCATATTTGGGCAGTTTTACATTATTGTGGGAATTCAGGGCCCAATGGAAAGGGCTTCAGCTTCATGTCAACCTCTATTTTATCATCATTTGTATATAAAGTTCTGACCCCAGATCCCTCAGCCCCACAATGTTTTGTATTCACAAAATATCATTTGCTGTCATTTTTTGCATTGTTTTGCTTGTCAGACATTTGCCATTTGGTAGAGTTGTATTGCCAGTATCCATCTGCTCAGCCTTTATTGTTTGGTTCATATTGAACTAAGTGTTCTTTTCTCTGCCTTTTCCCAAAATGATATATTTCCATACAAAACAATATAATATAAAGTGAGTAATTACATGTGCATAAAAAGGAGCAAGTCTTTTTTGTTTTCATTCAGAATTTGATTTTTTTTATTCCATGAAATATTGATCAGTGACATATAGTTTCAAGTGCAAATAAAATTAAATCAATTATTGTGTCATATGGAAAGAAACATATAATGTCACCCTAATTCAATTTTGGCCTAAGTCTTAATGGTAGTTAACTAGTTATAGGCCATTTTTGCTCTAGTGATGATATGCAGCTGCATTAATTTTATAACATACAACTTTACATATTAGAATACAAATTAAAGCACCAAATTAAAGTTTTATGGCACTGCACACTTGAAAGATAATTGCCATGATAGATACAGAAGCAATTAATAAGAATACTCATTAAATAACTGAAACTTTTAATGTTGATTAACCAAATAAATAAACATAAGCGCAAATTGTTTGTGACCAACAATGAAGATTTGGTATTTACAATGAACAAGAAATATTTATGATACAATTAAACATATTGTATAAAAAACATAAGGAATAACAAATCCATCAAACATCTTGAATAGTGAACACATAAAACAACTCCCTCATGATATAACATATAATTGAAATTATAAATCTACAAGTGATTATACTTAATTTTATGTGGAAGATTATTATTATCAAGCATTGCACCATTGTACCCCCTAAACAATACTAAAGGATTTAAGACCATATGTTAAGGTATTGAACCTTGGCTGGGCTATTTCTTAAATCCTAATCATATAATGATAATCTGTCACACTCTCCTCACGAATCCATATATGCAATACAAATACATAACAAATGATAACAAATGTAACATACAATGGCAGCATAAGCAAAATGAAATTCAAAAACATATCTGAGATTCAGAACTCGCTTTAGCATGTCTACAAGAAATAGCAAAAATTAAGAATTTGTTAAAATTAACTGCAACAATGAAATAATTAGCCAGATCAAAAAAAAGGCAATACAGACAGTTCAGTAATAGGATCACATGTATGTATGTAACATATAGAAGCTAATGTCAGTTACTTATGAAACCGTATGAATATATGCAGTTCAAAATCTTCTGTTGCACTCCAAGGCTCGCTCCTCATTAGCATTCATAGTTATAGCAACAAAATAATATACAAATTTCTAGAAATAAACTTCTCATACAGACACAGCACTATAATTGTAAATAGCCAGAGCATGGAACCAAGTCCCTATCTGTTGTCAACCTTTACAAAACCTAATAAAGTTGAAATATGATGTAGTGTTGTTACATCACTTTATATAAATATATGGAACACATTATTTAACATTGTAACTTATTAGGTTTAAGTTTGTTGAGTAATGCTGTGAATGTTCATTTGTAAAGTGAATTATGAAAAAACGAATGTACACTGTACCATTAATTGATATTTATTTTTCAAGTTCATACTTTTTATTCTTTTTGTTTTCTTTTTTGTATTGGTAAAGACAATATATGTCATTTTGGCATGAGGCCACCAGTATGTTATATACTTAAATGCATGGAGATAATTTTCTATACTTATTTCAAATTGTATTTTCATTTAACATAGTCATAATATCTTGAATCTAAAGCTTTGAAACAGTACTACATTTCTCGTTGCCAAATTACATGCCTTTAAACCAAGTGTTACACATGTAAAACATCAAATGATCTCATACCTTAACAGCATTCCTCACCTTGTGACATTTTACACATTTGCCCAACCTATAGCCTAACTGTATAAACATTAAATTATGGCCTAAAGTATGTGAAATCTCCTGAAGGTAAATTCATCATAATTATATAACTGTTCATTCTGTGCTATTTACTGCACAAATATTTGACCAAGCCCATAGAGTAAATGTATAAACATTATATTACTGTTTACGTCCATGCTTTTTACTGCACAAACATTTGACCAAGCCCATAGCCTTGCTGCATAAACATTAAATAACTGTTTCATGCTACTTACTGCACAAACATTTCACCAAACCCATAGCCTAGGTGTATATACTTTATATAACTGTTTCATGCTACTTACTGCACAAACATTGGACCTAACCCATAGTCTTGCTGCATAAACATTATATAACTTTCATGCTACATACTGCACAAACATTGGACCTAACCCATAGCCTTGCTGCATAAACATTATATAACTGTTTCATGCTACATACTGCACAAACATTGGACCTAACCCATAGCCTTGCTGCATAAACATTATATAACTGTTCATTCACTGCTATTTATCACACAAACAAGCCCATAACCTAAAAGGTATCAAAATTATATAACTGTTTAGATCTATGCTACTTACAGGACAAACAATTCACCAAACCAATAGCCTAGCTGCATAAGCATTATATAACTGTTCATTCTGTGCTATTTACTGCACAAATATTTGACCAAGCCCATAGAGTAAATGTATAAACATTATATTACTGTTTACGTCCATGCTTTTTACTGCACAAACATTTGACCAAGCCCATAGCCTTGCTGCATAAACATTAAATAACTGTTTCATGCTACTTACTGCACAAACATTTCACCAAACCCATAGCCTAGGTGTATATACTTTATATAACTGTTTCATGCTACTTACTGCACAAACATTGGACCTAACCCATAGTCTTGCTGCATAAACATTATATAACTTTCATGCTACATACTGCACAAACATTGGACCTAACCCATAGCCTTGCTGCATAAACATTATATAACTGTTTCATGCTACTTACTGCACAAACATTGGACCTAACCCATAGCCTTGCTGCATAAACATTATATAACTGTTTCATGCTACTTACTGCACAAACATTGGACCTAACCCATAGCCTTGCTGCATAAACATTATATAACTGTTTCATGCTACTTACTGCACAAACATTGGACCTAACCCATAGCCTTGCTGCATAAACATTAAATAACTGTTTCATGCTACTTACTGCACAAACATTGGACCTAACCCATAGCCTTGCTGCATAAACATTAAATAACTGTTTCATGCTACATACTGCACAAACATTGGACCTAACCCATAGCCTTGCTGCATAAACATTAAATAACTGTTTCATGCTACATACTGCACAAACATTGGACCTAACCCATAGCCTTGCTGCATAAACATTATATAACTGTTTCATGCTACTTACTGCACAAACATTGGACCTAACCCATAGCCTTGCTGCATAAACATTATATAACTGTTTCATGCTACTTACTGCACAAACATTGGACCTAACCCATAGCCTTGCTGCATAAACATTATATAACTGTTTCATGCTACTTACTGCACAAACATTGGACCTAACCCATAGCCTTGCTGCATAAACATTATATAACTGTTTCATGCTACTTACTGCACAAACATTGGACCTAACCCATAGCCTTGCTGCATAAACATTATATAACTGTTTCATGCTACATACTGCACAAACATTGGACCTAACCCATATCCTTGCTGCATAAACATTATATAACTGTTTCATGCTACATACTGCACAAACATTGGACCTTACCCATAGCCTTGCTGCATAAACATTATATAACTGTTTCATGCTACTTACTGCACAAACATTGGACCTAACCCATAGCCTTGCTGCATAAACATTATATAACTGTTTCATGCTACTTACTGCACAAACATTGGACCTAACCCATAGCCTTGCTGCATAAACATTATATAACTGTTTCATGCTACTTACTGCACAAACATTGGACCTAACCCATAGCCTTGCTGCATAAACATTATATAACTGTTTCATGCTACTTACTGCACAAACATTGGACCTAACCCATAGCCTTGCTGCATAAACATTATATAACTGTTTCATGCTACTTACTGCACAAACATTGGACCTAACCCATAGCCTTGCTGCATAAACATTATATAACTGTTTCATGCTACTTACTGCACAAACATTGGACCTAACCCATAGCCTTGCTGCATAAACATTATATAACTGTTTCATGCTACTTACTGCACAAACATTGGACCTAACCCATAGCCTTGCTGCATAAACATTATATAACTGTTTCATGCTACTTACTGCACAAACATTGGACCTAACCCATAGCCTTGCTGCATAAACATTATATAACTGTTTCATGCTACATACTGCACAAACATTGGACCTAACCCATAGCCTTGCTGCATAAACATTATATAACTGTTTCATGCTACATACTGCACAAAGCATGTTATATAACTTTATGTCCATACTGCACAACATTTAACCAAACCAATTGCCTTACTGCATAAATATAATGAGCATCACAGGTGAAGGTGTTCATGTTTGTGTTATTGACTGCATAAACATCCGACTAACTTATTGGCTTATTGCATAGACATAAAATGTTTTATGTCTTTGCTACTTACTGAACAAACATTTGATCACACCTATTGCCTTACTGTACAAATACAACAATCTCAGGTGGAGCTGTTCATATCAATATATAAAAAGCCGAAATGAATAAATCTTGACAAAACAGAAATAATACAGATACATAACAAAAAAAAAAAAAAGGAAAGAATGTTCAAAAACTAACTTGCTGCAAGACCAGCATAAGGAAAAACAACTAAAGTACTGCACGAGCAAACAAATAATAAAATATCCTCTATACACAGCATACTAGAGAGCACACTAATATTTTGAAAAATTGTGAACCCATTTCCATGATTTCTAAGCAGGACATTTACATTGGAAAATATTAGATCAAGCACTTGACTATAACCAGACCAAGACTCACCGCGTAACCGAGCAGTTATCACGCGAAGTGCCACCGCAGGGTTTGCACAGGAAAGCCCTGGAATGATGTCACAGTTTAAATTTGAAATTGGATATTAGGAAAATGAGATCAAGCACTTGACTATAACCAGACCAAGACTCACCGCGTAACCGAGCAGTTATCACGCGAAGTGCCACCGCAAGGTTTGCACAGGAAAGCCCTGGAATGATGTCACAGTTTAAATTTGAAATTGGATATGAGGAAAATGAGATCAAGCACTTGACAACAACCAGACCAAGACTCACCGCGTAACCGAGCAGTTATCACGCGAAGTGCCACCGCAGGGTTTGCACAGGAAAGCCCTGGAATGATGTCAGAGTTTAAATTTGAAGTTGGATATGAGGAAAATGAGATCAAGCACTTGACTATAACCAGACCAAGACTCACCGCGTAACCGAGCAGTTATCACGCGAAGTGCCACCGCAGGGTTTGCACAGGAAAGCCCTGGAATGATGTCACAGTTTAAATTTGAAATTGGATATTAGGAAAATGAGATCAAGCACTTGACTATAACCAGACCAAGACTCACCGCGTAACCGAGCAGTTATCACGCGAAGTGCCACCGCAAGGTTTGCACAGGAAAGCCCTGGAATGATGTCACAGTTTAAATTTGAAATTGGATATGAGGAAAATGAGATCAAGCACTTGACAACAACCAGACCAAGACTCACCGCGTAACCGAGCAGTTATCACGCGAAGTGCCACCGCAGGGTTTGCACAGGAAAGCCCTGGAATGATGTCAGAGTTTAAATTTGAACTTGGATATTAAGAAAATGAGATCAAGCACTTGACTATAACCAAACCAAGACTCACCGCGTAACCGAGCAGTTATCACGCGAAGTGCCACCGCAGGGTTTGCACAGGAAAGCCCTGGAATGATGTCAGAGTTTAAATTTGAAGTTGGATATGAGGAAAATGAGATCAAGCACTTGACTATAACCAGACCAAGACTCACCGCGTAACCGAGCAGTTATCACGCGAAGTGCCACCGCAGGGTTTGCACAGGAAAGCCCTGGAATGATGTCACAGTTTAAATTTGAACTTGGATATTAAGAAAATGAGATCAAGCACTTGACTATAACCAAACCAAGACTCACCGCGTAACCGAGCAGTTATCACGCGAAGTGCCACCGCAGGGTTTGCACAGGAAAGCCATGGAATGATGTCAGAGTTTAAATTTGAAGTTGGATATGAGGAAAATGAGATCAAGCACTTGACTATAACCAGACCAAGACTCACCGCGTAACCGAGCAGTTATCACGCGAAGTGCCACCGCAGGGTTTGCACAGGAAAGCCCTGGAATGATGTCACAGTTTAAATTTGAAGTTGGATATGAGGAAAATGAGATCAAGCACTTGACTATAACCAGACCAAGACTCACCGCGTAACCGAGCAGTTATCACGCGAAGTGCCACCGCAGGGTTTGCACAGGAAAGCCCTGGAATGATGTCACAGTTTAAATTTGAAGTTGGATATGAGGAAAATGAGATCAAGCACTTGACTATAACCAGACCAAGACTCACCGCGTAACCGAGCAGTTATCACGCGAAGTGCCACCGCAGGGTTTGCACAGGAAAGCCCTGGAATGATGTCACAGTTTAAATTTGAACTTGGATATTAAGAAAATGAGATCAAGCACTTGACAACAACCAGACCAAGACTCACCGCGTAACCGAGCAGTTATCACGCGAAGTGCCACCGCAGGGTTTGCACAGGAAAGCCCTGGAATGATGTCACAGTTTAAATTTGAAGTTGGATATGAGGAAAATGAGATCAAGCACTTGACTATAACCAGACCAAGACTCACCGCGTAACCGAGCAGTTATCACGCGAAGTGCCACCGCAGGGTTTGCACAGGAAAGCCCTGGAATGATGTCACAGTTTAAATTTGAACTTGGATATTAAGAAAATGAGATCAAGCACTTGACAACAACCAGACCAAGACTCACCGCGTAACCGAGCAGTTATCACGCGAAGTGCCACCGCAGGGTTTGCACAGGAAAGCCCTGGAATGATGTCAGAGTTTAAATTTGAACTTGGATATTAAGAAAATGAGATCAAGCACTTGACAACAACCAGACCAAGACTCACCGCGTAACCGAGCAGTTATCACGCGAAGTGCCACCGCAAGGTTTGCACAGGAAAGCCCTGGAATGATGTCAGTTTGTACATGTTTGATGAGCTATTATGGAAATGAAATTGGGCAACCACTCTCATATAGCAATTGTAGCTATATCAATAATTTTGGAGACATTTTTGGATATTAATCTCATGAAGGTACAACAAATACAACCCTCGATGATTGTTTAAGAAGCTAGTTATGCAAATGCCAAAGAAAACATTAACACAACTTATAATAAACCGCACTCCTCGTACCAAAAAAAGAATTTCCATATCTAAAAGCAACAGCAACTACCACATGTCTAATAATACACCATAGCTGTGTCAGATCTGTTATCCTGCATGGTCGTGAAAATTGGGCTCTATCCAAAACCTCCCTTGCCATTTGAGAGGAATGACACAGTCATGTTGAATCCACTTGGTATACAACACCAAATCTGACCAGGTAATCACCACACACAGGAACTACTAGATAAGCTAAATTTAGCTAGCATAGAAGACCTCCTGAGACAGAAGCTAAGGTGATGTGGCCCTATTGAATATAGCACTGGGTCGATGAAAACCAATGCAGAAAAGTATAAGTCACCCAAAATGCAGGAAATTGAAAGTCACCCAAAATACAAACCAAGATGCCTAAAAAAGACATGGAGGAAAAAACAGTAATTAATGAAAGGCATGTGTGGAGCATGACACAGCACCAAACAACTTCCAAATAATGTTCAGAATCATTTACATCAACTTCGATAAGAAAAAGAAGAAAGAAGATTGTAGATGTCATTGTAAGCTTTCCACAAACCTTTGGACAAATACTAAAACAAGCATGTACAATGCAATGCCATGGTCATTGCAGTTTGCATTTAAATCTGGCACCAGTTCACGTAAACCATCAGTTAACCTTGTATAATCTTGCAAATTCAAACCAAGTGATGGTCTTATAACATTTACAACACTATCATCATTGTTATCACCAGCTACATTCCCTTCAACTCCAAATTCAGCTAAATTGATATTGTGCACTGTACCGCCTAGTAATTCCCTAACATGTAAGTGATTAGAATTATACTGTCCCATCAAACCTGAAATATAAATTCGATAAGGACTTCTATAGTTCATAGTTCTAATACCATGGTGGTTGTAAGCTAGCTGAAATTCATGTAAAGCTGTGTTGAGTCTGGGCAGAAAAACATAATGAAGACAGAAACGATGAATTACACTAGCAGCAATCAATATCCCAATTTCCTCCATTTTATGAAACAAATCAATATAAAAGTTTGTACAAAAACACCTCAGGTCTCTCCACAGACGCTCTATTCTCTGATTGTGGACAGAAGGTCCTTTGAGCCAACTTCCTCTGCCTTGGCCACGTACAGACTCCATAATGTCACCAATGATTACGTTTTCAACTCCTCTGTCAGTTCTTATCCTGCTTGGTAAACCGTGCTTTCTTGCTGCATCCACGAATGTCACTGCCACAGTTTGTGCGTAGTTGTTGTCTGAGGCTTGTAGGAACGTTATAAATCGTGAGTAGCCATCAATGCCGCCATGAATAACAACTCCCCACCTGAAACAAATTTTATATGGTAAGGTAAACAGCCAACTGATTTGCCTAACATTTCCCCTACTTTACTTAACTTTGGTTGACCGATTCAAGGTTACTGTGGGTGTCATGGTTACTATATATTATTTATGCAATTTTACCTCATACCATAGCCATTTGGCAATGAAACGCAAAGTGGCCTAGATTATGTGGGTATCCTCTGAAGATTTTGCTGCAGTCCAGCCTATGTTTTTATTATATTTACTATTATCATGAAAAAGATAAATAAAAAGATGAAATCTATGTCAAAGTGAAATTTACAAAATATAAAGTTCTTTAATTTAGATATGTTACTTGCATAATTTCACTCATTTTTTGATATGGAAGTATTTTTTTTTAGACATGGGTTTTTCTTAATTTGCCCTGGTTATGTACATGCTTTATGGTCATGAAACCGAAGAAAGGCATAACTGTACTATTTTATATATTCGGGCAAATGTTGTATGCATATATGTGCAGAAGTGAGCTATTTATGGTCCAAAAAAGGCCAAAATGTTTTGTTTTCATTTTGTAAGAAACATATTTACAAAAAAAGGAAATAATTGGGGGACAAAACATGATCATTTTCTTTTTCCCCACTATCTACAGGCACTCCACTAATTACTGCAAATGCCATTGAGCATTACACAATTTTATAAGTTCACACATCTAAACATAACCAATTGTCAGATCTGAGGCCAATATACATTGTTTAATAATCTCACATTTTGCAGCTCTGATTGGTCAGGTGATTTCAGGTATGTACCATTACAGTTAATGGATTCATTTTTTATCAATCCATGATGTATATAGAAATAAACATATAGAAATATGTGTCTTCCAAACAATATTCACTGTTTATTGTTTTTTTATGGTTTATTGAAAACGACCTCCTACCAAAGGCAAAATGTATGCTGTTATTGGGAAGATTTACGAATGTATAAGAATAATAAGATAAGGATAAATGCTAAATAAGTTAATTTCAAATTTTACATATGTGACATTAGTGTATGTCACATTCACCCCTGCAAGTTTAAATCGGTATTTATTTTAATATATGACTTAAATAAAAAAAAAAATGTAAAAATCGTATCTTTGAAAATGTCTGGGATGGTGTTCTTGATTTTTTAAACCTAATATCGTCAATGATCATATGCACTGATTTGCAAATTCATGCTTGACAGCAGGTGATCCTAAATTATTTCCTTTTCTAGTACATTATAACCGTTGGATTAATTTTATATTTTTTCTTATTAAATTGGTGAAGAAGTGCGGCAATAACGATTGCTGAAATTTATAATATAATTTTATTCATGCAGTGCCCATAGATCTTTGACTCGACGTACATTCAGCTTATTTTTTTTTTTGAAAAGGACAGGAGTGTGTGAGTTACAGTTCTTTTAGTAATCATTCGCACAACTCTTTTTGGAACTTTTATTAATTTGTCTGCTTTATACGGAGCCCCTAAGAGGATATGTCAGTAAAAATAATGTATTTTTTTTTCCACTCTCGATCATTGCATTCCCTTGCTAAACTTTTTTTAGAGGGAATGCAAAAATACCATGAAATATCATGATAGAATGCGAAATATCGCGAGGGAATGCAAAATATTGAGAAGGAACACAATCATCACAAGGGAACACGATCATTGTGAGGGAATGCGTATAATTTTCATGAGGGAAAAAAATTTTCATGAGGGAATGTGAGGGAACACAAAATTGTGTTAGAGAACATGACTTTTAGTGAAGGAACACCATTTTTCGGTCTGCTTAGGGGCTCCGTAGCTTTCCATCCCCATATCATTAAAGTTGATAAAGCATAGAATTCAGGTTCTGGTTTTTCTCAAATTTACGGGAAAACTGAAACTAACCTTATCAACTTATGATTTCCATCGATATGCCACAGGCTGCCAGGTGCTGAAAAATGACATGCATATCACATTTTACTTTTTAAAGAAATAAAATAGACAAAATTTTCAACAATACTCATTAATGTATAGTGCAAAACATGTTACCTACCAGGCACCCAGTATGTACGTCTCGTGGTTACAGGATTCCATCTCCTACTTGTCCCTAAAGCATCCAGCCTCACTAGGCTTTGGTACACTCGTAAATGTCCATTTGGTATTATAATGCCTCGTGCCTCTAAATAACCAAGGACAGTTCCTGTGCCTGCCATGTCAGGCAGTCTTGATTTTATTTCAGCTACAAGTTCATCCAACTCGTCATCCGTTACTTCAGAGTATCTTCCCCTGCTGTCCATACCAAATTGCTCCACTCTTCTCCAAATGGTCCGAATACTTACTCCTGAAATGATAGCATGAGTCTTTAGTTAATAGCACTCATTTAGATAATAGTCAATACATTGCACATGTATCAAGGGGGACGGGGATTGACCGTCTCCTAATTATAGTATATTCCCCTCCTTAATTGATTAGAAAATTCTGATCTAATATAAATATCTGTTCAGTAAGTGCAAATCATGACTGCCCTGCAATTTTTGTATATAAAATAACTGGACAGTACATTGTTCACCCTCTTTATGTCTAAAGTGAAGTAAACCCACATATGCCCACGTAATCTTCACATAATCCTAGGGAAGCCGACGGAAGACTTTATGTGGCAGTTCCATCGCTTTCCAATGCCCTTTCCGGCTACGTGAGATCTATGCTTTAGGGTCTACGTATCAACCACAGAATTTCAGTCATTTTACAGCTATGTGAGATCCACCCTTTGGAGGTTAATTGACCCGAAGTTGATCAAGACATGAGACCAAACAACCGAGTTGCCGTTAATACGTACGAAGCACTTGTGACTGTTGGAGTCTTATTCTGCAAAGGGTATAATTTAATTCTCCTAACAGAAAAAAACATGCTTTGATGTTCTCAACAGCAAATAAACTGGTTTATCCTACTAATTAGTAGTCTTGACCAGATGGCATCCTGAATTAGAGTTATGTAATTACACGGTTACCGGCTACTAGAACCTGCCGGTACAAAAGCACATTTGTACCTGTTGCTGTAAAGATGCTGAACAAACTCATGTAACTATAATGATGTGTATCAGGTTATATTAACTTTCACTACATTGAACGTGTAAGGCACAAACAAATTTTGTTTGAATGACCAAATGTCTTAGCTTATCTTAAATTTGAGAAAATTTAACAATCAATTTTGGCTTAAGTGTAAAATGTCTCACTGACATTGAAGGTTGAAAATTTTCTTTTTTCTTGACAAATAAATCATACAATTTTACACTAATAAAATATATAATATACAAGTATATACAAAATAATTATAATACATTCAGTGTCAAGAGGAAAGAAACAGAGTTTTATAAAACTATTAAGTTGCTCCCATATACCACATAAAATAATAAAAAATTCTATATTAAATTACATATGACCTAATTATTGAATGATAATATAAATCTACTGACCGTTTAATAAGTCTGTGTTTTCAATTTGACAAAGGCTTTAACAAATGATGATATGTGATTTTTCAGTTTTTAGCCTATCTATTAAATACAATCATAAGTGCAGTGCTGTGCCCTCATATTGTTTCTTGTATAATTATCATGACCACTCATATTAAAATTAGGTTATTCACGCTGGTAATGACCCATTTGAGTATCTAAAAGAAATCTTTGATAAAGCCAAGTTTATTAGTACATCATTATTACTAATACATTTCCCTTCTTGTAAAACTGGGATAATTTGCTGCTTGGACCAACATTGACATGACTTTGGACATACGCAAAATATATCAATTATTTGATCTTTGATGGAAGCATATTTTTTGGTATCATACTCCGGCTGTAATTTACAGCTATCACTTTTGTCAATACATGTTTAAGTTCCATTCTAGCGATTCATCTAAATGAATTCCTAAAAATTGAATTTATTCTACCCTCCCTATTGCTTTCCCACTTAGTTTTATAGTTCCATTATATATAATTCATTTTGGCTTGAATAGGATATATTTTGATTTATCAACATGAAGTGTCAGAGAATTGCTTTCAAACCAGCCACTTAAATTTTTCAAGTCAGCCTAAACGTTTTGAACTTTAAATTATTCCCTGATGCAAATACAATTGTATCGTCCACAAATGTCACACAGCTAAAAAAAACTTCAAGCACTTTACCAGATCATTAGCATACATGAGAGGTCCCAATACTGATCCCTGTGGGGTACCACATGACATAACATTCTAATCTGAAAGAACTCGTTCATAGTTAACTCTTAAACCATAACAGGAAATTACCACTTATACAATAAAATTAGATAGATAGGTAGGTAGATAGATAGATAGAGAGATAGGTAGAATGATAGATAGGTAGATAGATAGATGGATCTACCTGGAGAGTATATTTTTACAATATTTCCGAGAAGGTCTTAATCTGCGGAAGCCTATTAGTGCCACACACATTATTTTCTCTCTAATCTGCGTTTTCTTAACAAATATAGTTAGAAACATGAACATAAGTACGGAATACTAAATCGGCAATATCTTAGTTAATATTTGATCTACAATTATGTGCGATCTATGTACAGACTCGTCTTGGGCAGGGCTATCCAATTATGTAAGTTAGAAAAATTTTGACAACGGCATTGAAAATATGTGTTGGCAAAAGCGGAAATAACTTTGTTTCCTTCCTAGTAGTATTTCTTGTAGTTGGGTTTATTATGTGATGCTGACTTTAATTGCACCATGCTACCATACTGCATTTAAATAATACCTTTGTTTAATTGCATAAGTATTAAATTTACAATTATAGGCCAAACATGGATGATATCAGGAAGGAGGACTTTAAAATAACTTTTCCCATCAATATAGGAGGGATCCAAGATAGATCAATAACTAGATAGATAGATAGATATGGGAAATGCAGCCCTCTAAGGCAAGTTGTTGCCGCTATCGAAAGGGAAGGAAAGGAAAAGGAAGACTTGGGCCTGATAGAAAGAGCTGGAGTTTAAGGACAAAGGTAATTAGGATGTCACATTGTGAAACAAAGTTATTCCCGCTTTTGCCGACATATACTTTGAGTGCCGTTGTCAAAGGTTATGCTGTATATAGACTTTTCTAACGTAGAGTAGCCTATTGAATAGCCCTGTCCAAGACGAGTCTTTAAATAGGTGGCACATAATTGTCGACCAAATATTAATAAAGATATGGCCGGTTTAGTAATTATTTTAAACGATTTAGTAATTCCGTTTATACCATTTAGTAATTCCGTTTATACAATTTAGTATTCCGTTTATACAATTCAGTATTTTGTTCATACAATTTAGTATTTCGTCTATACAATTTACTACATCGTTTATACAATTAAAAAAACATTTCTCATCACAAAATGAAAAGAAAAAAAGATACACTTCATCACTCAACTGCAGGCAAGTTTGTCTTGCACTGTATATATTCAAATGAAAACATATTCTATTTAGGCCTATTCGTATATTAATTTACCTATTTATTTATTGTAAACATGTCTTTGTGTGCCCTTGAAATTCTTCAGAAATTCATTGCAATTAATGCATAAAAGGTGAGGGTTAAATTAATGACAGAGCTAACCACTTCACTACTACATACGGATTGCAATTTTTTGTTCAGAATCTCGTCAATGAAAGAGGGATACATTGCACTTGTTAAATGCAATTTATTGGTAATTTGCCCTTGCCAGGCTATCCGTCATCCGGAAAATTCGCCCCCCTATATGTATCGCCAAAATACGGACTGCGGATGACGGATAACGGACGAAAAAACCTATTTATGGAAAGGCATTAATTAAAATCAAAAGGGATGCGTATCCTGTCCGTATACGGACATACGGATGAAGGATATACGGACAGAAAAAACGGACATATGGAAAGCCAGCTTTAATAAATTATAATTACTCTGGTAGGGTTTGTAAATTGTTGGGATAAAAGTATTACTTTAATAAAAAAAAAAAAAATTCTATTAGCATGCAAATTTACTTAAGGTAATCTCGATTTTGATCTATTCCAAAGATTACGCTTTTGTTTTCTGATTTTATTCTACTATACTTTCATATTTCTCAAAAAACTCATTTTCACTACGTTCCGAAATACTTTCAGCTAATTTGCATGAGACCCACGTGGTCAAGGCTGTCAAATTAGCAGCAGGAATAAAATGAGCTTGCCCCACAAGCACAATGTATAATATTCACTTATTTGTAGTGGGAGAACAGTTTACCTTGTTCAGTATCACTTTTCATAGCTTCAAATAAGCTCTGTCTTTCATTTCTTTTGTAAACAAAACCCTCGTGGTTGTGACCGTTCTAACGACATTTTTACCCTTTTTAGTTGAAGGCCTGACCTCATTGGTCAGGCCCAGTGATTGACCCCTTTATTCGTATTTCAATGCATACAAGTATCATGCTGTAACTCATACCATATGATGGCAATGCATTTGTTTCCATGCTAATTCACCTTAAAGAAAATGCCATATATAGGCCGTAGATTGAAAATGCACAACAGCTGCGAACTATATGTGGTAAAATCGCACATTGCCGATCGGGTGACAGCAAGGGTGGTTATTTATACCCCTCTGTGGTATCTCGATAAAAATTGCCTCGTACAACTTGGGAGGGGGGGGGGGGGGTCAGTATAAGAAATATGCTGCAATATAACTTTACAATGCACCATAGTGCATTAGAGCATACTTTTATTTCTCTAACCTTATACTAAACATATTGCAACAATTTCTCCTCATACTAATAACTTATTAAATGCTGTGTACATCAAGGCTCAATTCTTGGTCCACTGGTTTTCATTAAATTTGCAAATTATAGTGGAAGTTACAAAACAATTTAAACCATTACTCTACACATATGACACCACCCTTTTCACAAGTATAAATTTATATTCTGAAAACATTTCCGAAATCCTAAATCCCAAATTGTGATCGATATCTAACTGGCTAAAAACATTAAAGAAAATTAAACCAGAAAAACAAAAGCATAAGTTTTAATATTCCATACACCACAGAAAATTTCAGAGTGTATAGATGACCACAAAATTGAATTTGTGTGAATAAATTTAACGTCCTAGGTATTATTCTATGAACATTTAAAATGGACATTTCATGCAGAGTACCCAGGCAACTCATAACTGTCAAACTACCAGAAACAATTAGAGGGGCTATTATTATATTCACTCCTATGAATTGTGAAAACCGTTTTACCTTGTTTAGAATCGCTTTCATAGCTTCAATTTATGTCCAATGCAATGGAATTTTCCCTTTTTAATTGAAGGCCTGACCTCATTGGCCAGGGGTAGTGGTCAGACCATGTCACGGCAGGATCAACTAATTTAAATATAATGTTTGAGTCTCTGCTGATTGGCTAGTTTTTAGCACTATGTCAACTTATTTGCTTGAGCCTGTGATGTAGAGCTAATTTCTAAGAAAATGTCATAACAGAAGTAAGCAAAAATTCCATTGCTAAATAATAGGATGTCGGCATATTAAAGTTTTCTTAAACTCTTTTGATAAAATATGCCTACCAGTCTTCAGAGAGCAGCAACTTGATACGAAACATGTCATGGTTGCATAATGAACAGCGCCCAATTCATAATCCTATTTATTTTAAAGCTCAATAATTGGATGCCGGCATATATGATTATGTCATTTGCCGACCTGAATCCAAACCAATCTTGTCTTATGTCTTGTTATTAGCTATATACATATCATAATAACAAATTAATAATGTCTTCTATACTAAGGTTGAATGTGGTAAAAAAAGGTGATCAATGTCAATTCCTATGTACAATGACTTGATTTGTACTGATGTAATGTAATTCCACATTAAAAAAAAAAGTAGGAAACAACACACAATAAATGTCAGGTGAGGGCTTGATATCATGTAGCCTTCACTACTTTCACTAGTACCTGATTATGATATTAAAATAGCTGTCATTTTTCATGTAATAGTTTACCCCCGTACGGATTACAAATGAAATGTGCAAATATCCTAATGATATTAAAGGTCTTACCTAGCATCCTGGCCATGTCTGTCCAGGAAAATCCAAGTTGCTGGAACATCCGTAACTGTTCTTCCATGATATGTAATCGTGGTCGTCCCATTGAGCCATCTCTGATGGCAGGGGCCTTGTACTGACTGCTAGTGGCATCCACCATGGCTCTCAGCCGGTCTCTTGTTCGCCCCAGCACTCGGGCAACCCGTGTTAGCTCTCTTTGGAGATCGACATACTCCTCATTTTCAAAGTCATTTTCTGTGAATGAGCCCACAATCAGTTGAAGGCTTTGCAGAAAGTTGTCCAACCTCACAGCAGCATCTTCTGCCTCCAACATACTCCCTTCTGCTAGGATTATTTCTTCAGCATAATCCTCCAGTTGCTTGGCTTCTAATACAGCTGCACGAACTTCTGCCATGTCAGGCAACCCTGGAAATGAAGGAGAAGTCAACTGATTGATGCATGTCTTAATATCAATAATTTATATATATGGTATAAAACATGGGCTCGTTTACAGCAGCAGTTTTATCTTACAAAAACTAAATGAAAAGAAATAAGTGCAATGTCATATCTTCAATGAAGGCCATAGGTCAGATACCTCCCCCAACCCAATAAAGTTTATGCAATAAATTAGAATGATCTCAAATGCAAAAAGCTCGGTTAACATGGTTAATCAGGGGCCAGCCCCCAGTCATTGTCAGAGGCGTACCCAGCTATTATAAGTGTGGAGGACGCTCCATATCATTGTTTGACACACCTTTGGCCATTGCTTGAATAGTCATAATTCCTTGTACCCGTGGATACAGTCACTCCAGAACACTTGAATTGGCTTCACTAATGAAGTAAATGTATTGTTGTTGTTTTTTTTTACAAAATAAAGGAACCAGAGCATGTATACTGTAGAGTATACATATACATTAAAAAGCCTTAAATTTCAAGTTATGAATCACTGTGCATTTGTTCCCTTCCTGCATAATTTCCTGTGTGCTTTGTTTTCACACCCACGCAAAGTATCATCCTTCTGAGCTGGGGTAAATCTTTTGGCAAATGAAAATCTGAACATTAATGTAAGGAATGTAAACATTGGGAAATTTTATCGGAGTCATATACTGATCTACATTGTATTAAGGCCTACTGTGTCCTGTCACTCCTCACAATGATGCTTTATTCATTATGCATAATGACGTCCAGGAGCGGATCCAAATCATGCCAGTTTTAGGATCCGCCCCCTGGAGCCTAGCTTCTTGGGTGTGCTACGCCTCTGACTGCTGTGATCTATGAGCCCTAATTATAATGATGGCGTCGTGGCCTAGTCATTGTCTAATTCGCACCTGCCAGGTCAGTGTACCCATGGAGTCTCTAGTGACTCCATGGTGTACCTGACCACAACTATCAACAACCGTGAGTATACTTGCTTTGGCAATCAGATTAATAATTCAGCCAGCATTATGAAATAGCCTGTATGCATTATGCTAATTTTGGTGCATTAGAAATATTTTATGAACCATTGTACATATATTATTGCACTGTTAATAAATGAATTATTTCATTGAATTCATGCTCTGTCTTTGCACACATGCCTTTCATATAACCAGAGGAATTAACTTAAATTACAAATAGGCACACCAATCATGTTACAAATGTATATATATATATATCATACTTGTATAATTGCCCCATGCTAGTGAACCTTGCAGTGGTATGCATAGGACAACTCATGAAACTGACTTCGAATTACGCATACCACAAGTCTCTAATTGTGTGTATTGTCATGAAACCAACATCTGAAGTTAAAATATATATCTAAATAATCTAGCACAATTAACAATATGCTTCCTTGATCTGCAGTGAGGCAATTGGGTCACACAAGTGTCATAACTTGTGACATCTATAACAGTTAAAAAATTTTTCAGTATGCATAAACCGCTTGTGACAAAAGTGTGGAATAGTTTTGATCAAACTCTTAGCTAGTTCAAAAGGGCGGGGATGAAATCCATGTCATTGTTTGTGGTTGAATATTAACCCAGATGGTTTCATGTTCCATACAAATTTTTCTGCAGATCACAGTTAAAGACCCCCCATTTGGCCCATGCCATGAACTTCAAGAAGTAAGCAAAGATGAAAATAGTTACATATAGCCATATACCTTTTTGACTTACCTGTTAATTCAGAGATTTGCAGTAGTATTATGCACATAGTCACCAGCTTCATTGTGCATGTGGTTGTCTAGTTGATATAGCGCCAACGTAGAGACTGGTATTTCCAATTTTCCAGGTGCTAAAAATCAACTTGGTACACAGAGCAATATGACTGCTTGATAGCTCTTTACAACTTCAGCTTCAATCGGTGTGCGCATGAGCCTCAGACCTTTGACCAATCACAAGGTTTAAAAAGTCTAATCTATAGAATGTGACTACCCTTACCCTGACCTCAAAGCAATTGCGACAAATTCCCTGTGAATTGCTCCCCAATCCGTTCCACCAGTTGCTAGTTGGACACTTTTACAACCGAATCAAATTGCTTGTTTACAACACTCTTTCATCTATAACCAGATGGAATCGGCAAATTATCAAATTCACACAGGAAATAGATCTAATGCCACTGAAATTAGATAAAAGAAAAAAGAAACAAAACAAACAAGTTTTTCCTCTGAAAAGGAACCAGATACTACAGCTAAGAACCTTATAAAGGAGAATATATAAATACCCAAAATCCTTTGAAAGATACATTTGACAGCAGTGTATTACGTTTTCATATATATTTATATTAAACATTTGTTAAAATGTCATTGTATGTTGTTATAATCCAGAAGAAAGGTGTATTGAGCAATTTGACAACACAGTAGGCAAACTTCATTACAACAAATCCAGACCCAACTTATTAGGTAGTGTGGGGTAAACAAGTTGGTTAATAGCCTTATAACCCCCATTTGCAATTTTTGCTTATCAAACTCAAAGTGCTGTGGATGAGGGGGGGTAGGCGGTTATCTACTTTGTGCTCACAAGTTTAAACATGGAGACAAACCTGGGTGATTTAACCTCATTATATTGAACTCTATAGAATTAAAAAAAAATTCCTTTGTCCTATAGGCCTACAGGCCCACATGTGAAAAAAACTTGATCATTACATAAAAATAATAATACAGTATAACCTACAATTTAAGACCACCCCTTGCGCAAATTTAAATTGTCTTATTGGCCAGGCAGTCTTAATAGGCATACAGTGGTTGCTAATAGCCAGGTCTAATAGAGAGGTTGACTTTAAAATGTTTGAGATGCTTTTCATAGAGGTGGTCATATCAGTGAAGTGGTCTTAATAGTGGGTTGATTTAAATAGATTGTTGATCCTAAAGCAGATGTATTTATACAATTGTATTGCCCATGCATTATAAATACATCTATCTATCTATCTCTCTATGGATCCATCTATATATCTATATACTTATCTATCTATCTATCTATCTATCTCTCTATGGATCTATCTATATATCTATATACTTATCTATCTATCTATCTATCTACACATCAAACTCTCTAACTATCTAACTACCTACCCTACCTAACTATCTACCTACCTACCTACCTACCTATCTATCTATCTATCTATCTATCTATCTATCTATCTATCTATCTATCTATCTATCTATCTATCTATCTATCTATCTATCTATCTATCTATCTCTATCTACCTATCTATATATCTATATATCTATCTATCTACCTATCTATTTTGAGGACATTCTTGAATCAAAGCTCAGTGCAAAATGTTGGACATCTATTACAGTTTTAGAGCGAGCATGGACAGTTGCATCCTCAGAACGACTTTTCAGACAGATTGAAACATTTGATAAGACTGAAATAGCCAAATAAACATATGGGCAAAAACCTTGTTTTCACCTCTTTTGACCATGTTTTGACCAAAGTTTGCCCCCCCCCCCCCGCACCGTAGCACCGCCACTGATTGTGAATAAATCAGAATCAGATCTGTTCTTTATTTGACCAAAAAAAAAGTTACGAGAAAATATTGATTGCACATGAAGGCCAATTTCACATTATGAAGTAACAAAACTACAGGAAAATATAATGAAATTAGATAGTCTAGAGTTAAGGCAAAATTATGTTTTGATTTTTTTTCTTCTTCTATTTTTACATTTAATTGTTTACATTATAGTTATACAGTCCTGCAGATGCTTAAGCTTAAAGTCAAAATGACTATAGATAGAATAATACATACAATACATAATACAAAATTAATTACAAATATAATGGAGCATGCATACGGAATACATTTTTCACAACTACCATCAAAATGATCAAAGGTGTCAGGGCATACTGCAGGGGGGGGGGGGGTAACTTAAGTGCACATCAGAACAAACTCCCCCCCCCCTCTCCCAGAGTGTTTCTTAGGCATGTATCTAGTAGAGGGATAAAGCATCATCTTATATTCCAACATTACCATACAATAGTTGTTTCAAAATAGTTTCCAGATATTATACTAAATTCTCTTACTTTTACTAAAGTACGTTTTTTATAGCTTGAAAAATACTTCATTCTATACTTTTCCACTATAATTTTAATATACATGTAATTATTACCTCAATATCAATGAACTCCATGTACTTTTCTATCTTGAATTGATATATATGCTTCTTTTTGCAATGAACATACAAACACAAAAATCCATGCCGTACTCAGATAGCATTCCAAATGTGGCCAGTGTCGTTTCCATATCATTGCCGACATAGAGCCGACGTCGATACGATTGGGAATGCTATCAGGGTATCGTCTCATCATCATGTTTGCTTTGGCACCTGGCCATGGTTTAGACATATAGCATTATATAGTAGTCAAACGAGATAGATAGATAGATAGACAGATAGATAGATAGATAGACAGATAGCTAAGTAGCTAGACAGACAGACATAGATAGATAGATAGAGTGATAGATAGACAGATAGAAAGATAGACAGATTGACAGATAGACAGATAGACAGACAGACAGACAGACTGATAGATGGATAGATAGACAGACAGCTAGACAGTTAGACAGACATGTAGGTAGGTAGGTAGATAGGTAGGTATGTAGATAGATAGATAGATAGATAGATAGATAGACCGATAGATATACAGATAGATAGATAGATAGATAGATAGACCGATAGATATACAGATAGATGGATAGATAGAGTGATAGATAGATAGATTGTCTTATGAGAGGTGCATTAAACCCGGATCTAAAAGTAACTTGTCTTTGTTTAGGCTTGAACGAGCTAGTTTAACACATTTCGACACGTATTGCAGAAAAATAATCATCTTTCAGATAAAGTGTTAAGTTTGGCATTTCTGGCTTCTGGAGTTATTGCAGATTTGATATTTTGCTAGTGAACAAGACGTTAGTTCCAACCTGAGTACTTTTATAGTACTTATACCATAACCTTCGTATTATTAGGCCTAGAAATTTGGTACAAGTATCTTTACAATCCCAGCAAAATAAATTGATTTTTGGAACTTGTTGCTGTTACAAGGACATCACTGATGATGTGGTATGCTCGCTGAAGTGCAGTTTTACAGCACCGAATATTGTTTTATTAATTTTGATCGAACTGTCCAATCTCTGCAATTGTTGTCTAGTTCATCCCAGATGCAAGTATGCACACCAAAATAATGTGGTGTACTTAAGACTGATTTTCCAAACCATTGTTAGATGAAATATTGGTTGCACCAATTGTATTTTTTTTCATTCTATATGTCTAACATATTTAGGGCTACAACTGTCATTGGTCATAATTTGGTACATACTCCCATGCAGCTTGTCAGGGGTGAATTTGGTAGGGGGTGGGCGTAAGGGTGGCCAAGGTCCATGCTATATCCAATTAAATGCCAGCAGGGGGGGGGGGGGGGTGAATTAAGCTGGAATTTGCATGTCGCGCTTATTTTAACAGTAGTGTTACAATTCCCTGGAGCATTTATCTTGACCAGACAACAATTGATCAGACAACTGCCATATTGAAATGGAGGAACAGCAACTACGTGACCGGTTTAAATGCGGTATTTGGTAAGTGTCTTTATTTAATTAAGCTACTATACGCATGTATTTTTTTGACAGGTTTAATATATGGATCATTTCATTTCCAAATACAATTTTAGAGCGAGCATGGACAGTTCAGGGGTGAAAGAAACAGATTAGAACGATTGTAAAATAATTTATCAACTTTTAAAATACTTGACTATTTTATGAAAGCAATTAGTCCAGAATAATACAGAAACAGCATTATAGAAATGTAACTGTACAGAAAAGGGATAAACTTGGGGCGAACGAGGTGCAAACAAGTTTATTGCCCAGATGTTGGTCATTATAATATAGAAGTTGGATATTAAACCATGGAGTCACTAGAGATTCCATGATTAAACCATGGAGACAAACTATTGTTGAATTTTGTAAATTCTTATAAAATACAACATATTCATGAGCATTAACTTATAGCAAACAAAAGAAATGATGAAAAATTAAACTTACATTTAGATGTTTGTGAGTTTTTAAGCATTAACTTCCCAAAACGGCAAAATCGAACACTTTAACCTCATTATTTACCAGGCTACAATACTGGTAACTCTGTTGTTATACATTGGACTCCTCCCCCCCCCCCCCCGCCCCACGCTATTATACAAGACCGCAACATAGGCTACCCCTCAATAAACCCAAACGTTTTATAATGTACCATATGTAATTCCTACTTTGGTTTAAAGAAATATAATCAATTATTTGTACCAATTCCCACCTACTCATCTCAGCCAGTGACGTCAGAGTTGCTGATGCAGGCTATGGATTCATGTGTAATGCATGCGCTGTATAGTAACTATTGTGTCTTATGAATTTAGGCCTATTTTCATATGATAATGTGAACATGTTCCAGCTGTAAACCAGTGTGACTTATGAGTGCATGCTGATCTATTGTCATGGTATCTGCCTCGATCAACCTTGCAAAACGTCTGTTAAGGTGCCTCATTTACATTTATATTGTTCACAATTCCTTGTGCAACTTATTTACACGAAAGGTGGGGTCTCTTACTTGCCTCAGCTTAGACAATAAGCACAAGGAAATTAAACTAAAAATCCAGCAAAAATTAATTCTGGGTATCATATAATGCATTGAACTGAAACTTACAGGCTGCGTGTCTATGTCGGTCATTAATTGCCAATAGGATGTTAACACACATCTTTCACTTATAAAGTATACATAGTAGTAAAGTTCTGTAATAACACACCCAGTGCAGTGCTGTAGTGAGTCTCACAAAGTTGCGTAAATTATACCTATACACATAATAGAACATTCAGTACACATTCACATCTTTTCATATCCACTGTAACTTCATAACATAAATGAAAAATTTAGTTTTGTAGACTAGGTAGAACATTCTATTATATTGTCTATATAGATACAGTATGCTGGCAATAAATTCAAAGTATAGATATATAAATAGACATCTAGGAATGAATTCTTCAAGCATTTAATGAGTCAGCATCTTTGAAGATGATGCAAATATCATATAAATGTTTGTAATGAAGATGGTGCATAAATTAGTAATTAGCATTGTGTCTGCTAAGCAATAGGTTTATGGTAGGCCTACCATGTTAACTCCCTGTTTATATGACTCAAAAATCCTGGTATTGTCGGGCAGGTGACTAAATTTGGGCATTTTTAAAATATCTAATTACATCCTTAATCACAACTCTCATATCTTAGCAAACACAAGTCATAGATACATTGTCTTTTCACTGGTCTTAATAATTAGACTTGGAAATTATCTTTCCTTTGGTGTCCATAATGTCGTTCTATATCCATATCTGATGGAGTTATTACACAATGGTTACTTAGGAGACATGAGAAATCTACACCCTCAAATGGCATTCCAATGTACATATCTTAATGTCTCACATGTAAACATAGTATATAAGTATAATGTAGTAAACATACATTATATAGTATAATGTGTTCTGTGTGGGCAGTCAGTGTGGGTTTTGCTGCAGTGCAGCCCTTGTATCTAGAATTACCCAGTTTAATTAAACAGTAGTAATTTTTGTCTTTCAGCTTATATCTTCTGAATGAAGCCAGACAACTTCGATGCCAACACACGTTCTGCAGGGCATGCATTGAACCTTGGCTTGAAAGTAACAGCGTCTGTCCAGAGTGCAGGGATCCCACCAGACAGAGAGACATGTGCGAACCCCGGATAGTCAATGCAATGCTGGAAGGTGCCCAGTTCACCTGCCAAGGTGCTAGCTGCCCCTTCCAAGCAAATGGATTGACTATCCGGCAACATGAAGATGGTTGCGGATTAATAGAGACAGAATGCAAGTATGGGTGCCAATTCAGTGGTGCCCGCTCGGATGTTCAACAACATGAAGGGGTGAATACTTAAATATTGAGAAAAAAAACCTGTGTTGGGTTTTATAGAACAAGTATATTATATAAGTTTAACCAAATATATATTATAATGTATATGATAATCCATAAATTCCATACATAGTCTTTCCGAAAAAGTCTTGTTTACTAGATTGTAGAAGTAATATTATATTGTTGCCAAATAAGATATATTCTCTCTCATATACAATTATTGACAGCAAATGTCGTTATGATATGTGTCAAGGGAAAAACAATTTACATACAGTAACATAAATATATATGGGTCAGCATATCTACAAAATGACAGTGGATTATGGCTTCATTATCAATTTTAGGTTAAATTAAAGATAAAGGTTCCAGTCAACATCTATTTATTGCATTTACAGTTATACTTTATGTCCAATCATCTATTTCAGTTGTGCGAAAATAAACCTGCTAAATGTGATATCTGTGGCCTGGATGATCAGCCTGTGTCTCACAGAAGACTCTGCAAGACCACTTGCCTATTTTGTGATGTCACCACGACAAGGTATGTGTACATCACCACATTTGTATAATGCACATTTCCATTGCAACTGCTATGAGTGACCACATCATTGAAGCTTCTGTCTATGTTCCAGGATGAAGGTGACCAGCCATATGTTAGAATGCAAAGGAAGGCCAGTCCAGTGCCCTGCATCTGGCTGCTACAAAGTGACAGTAATCAGCGATATGGGCCAGCACTTGATCCAAGCCAGTGATAGCCACATAAAAATGATTTTTCCGAATTTTTTTGAATGAGTTTTTCACTGACTGGTCTATGTTATATATATATAAATAAATGCAGTAATTGCCATAACATTCGGTTACTTTTTTTATTTTCATCTGAGAGTATACACCCCCCCCCTCACAAATATATAGCTTTTTCAAATAGTAATGTTAATTTTTACCCTTTTGACTCTGTAATTTTTCTAGTGGGGGGGGGGGGGGGGTGACACATTTGGGCCACTGTTTTCATTCCCTCATAACTAGACAGGCTCCAAACGATAGCAGAGCCAGTTTGGTTTTGGAGGCTTTACAATCTCATAACGACGAAATGTGATGTTGTACTGAGGTCAGGTATGAATCCAGAGGTACGGATCCAGGATCTAGAACGGCTAATTTCCAAATTCGGCGATTTATGGAACATTTGAAGAATTATCCAGTTCCGTGCTTAATTAACCGGTTTTGCTTTAAAGCCTCATTAATGAGTGACTGAAAAACCCCCCTGAATCCTACAGTTTTGTATCATGGATAGTGTCAGGTGCAGTTCAAATGACTGCTTCATGAATGTATACATATGATGTTCACTCACTGACATCTATTCTAGAATGCTGCTTTTGCAAAATAGCAAGATAGTTGGGTTGGAGGGGGGGGGGGGGGTAAGGGGGTACAATAGGGAATTAGCAAGGAGACAATAGCACCCCCAATCTGACGTTGGTTCCACATGCTCATGTGGCATTATGCAACACCTTTGAATATGACCATGTAACTTATGTTTGAAGTGGACACCATTAATTTATATCACAGGGTTAATGATTTATATTTGTTAAATTCCCAACTGCCAAATTTTCATGTCACATTAATTGCTCTAATTGCTGCTAATTGTAGATTGATAGATATATAGATGGATAGATGGATGGATAGATTGATAGATTGATAGATAGATAGACAAACAGATAGACAGAACTACCTAACTACAAGCCTTATCATCTCATCATTACGTGTGTCTCTGGCAGCTGGTCATATAAGCTGACTAAGCTTCAGACCCAGTAGAAATGAGTCATTAGATAGATAGATAGATAGATAGATAGATAGGTAGATAGGTAGATAGGTAGATAGGTAGATAGATAGATAACTATTACATCAGTATGTACGGTGGCTGAACCACACTGGATTAAAAAGGGGGAAATATCTTCATTGGTTCGCTGGTTTATGTTCAACCTCAGTAAAGCCGGAACCCCAGCCAAGGAAATATCAAGATCATGTTTGTTTACATTTGAGTTAGTCATAGTTGTATATTATCCAACACGCTTAAATATATGTAACACCAACAAATAGTAAATGAAACTGCAGACATTGATTAGTATTAAGGCAGGGCAGTTGAGCTAACCCGTAAGAACACCATGTTTCTTAGGACCTTTTTTTGTGGAGGGGAGGGGGGGGGACTAGGTTTAATTTTCAAATCTGACTTTACTATATCATAAACATTGTGGTGGCTAAGGCTGACTTACTTCTTGGTTAAATGACATAATGAAGCCTCCCCCTCAGTCCTAGCTGCTTTAACATTGAACTCCAAGGTTCATCTTAGCTGAAAAAGTCTGTTTCGCTAAGTACAGTTATCCCATGGGATAACTGTACTTTGCGGAACACTTTTTTGGCAGAGGACACCAGAGGTCTCCACTATCAGGGTGGTTTGCAATCTACAAGTGGTGCTCACTGAAAGGTCAGCGTTGCCATAGCAACCATTCACAAAGTGATGAAACTTGAATGGAGAAGTTATGGAATTTTAAGGCTTTTTGAGTGGTGCTTGCTGAACTAATTGACCAAAACGTGGTCACATCATAAAACCATTGTCTTCAGTATAAAACATTAAAACAATGCCATATTTAAATCAGAAATGTATTTGTTCACTATTATATATTTCAATGAACTTAAAAGGGGATATCACGGGTTTTCTGATCAAGTGTTACATTATGGCAATCTTTTACCAGGCTTTGTCAGTAGAGCTCAGCTGCTCATTAAATCATATATACAGCTGTATAGCCCGGGATTTGTAAAGCATTATTTTAAAAGTCTTTATGAGCAATTCAGGGGGGCAGGGGGAAATGTCCATCCCCTCCCCACTTTTTCTATTGTTACAGTAAATTATTAAATTAAGGATTCCCCCCCCCCTACTTCTTTGCTGCAAACAAGGCTCATTCCAAACCTGACTTATCTTTCATATTTCGCTCAAATACTTCTCTTCTTTTTTAAACTTGCCCCATTGTAAAAGAAATATAGACAATTGAGCAGCACATTCAAAATTAGAAGCTATAAATGACTCCCATATACAGGAATCCCGGAAACTTAAGAATTTCAGGCTAGGGGGATTTAGGGTCAAGACCCCCCTCCCTCCCCCAAGGCCTTAAAATTTAATGAAAAGATAGGCAATAATTACCTCCATAACCAAAGTTATAAATCATATTGTATTTATTCAAATTGTAATATTTCAATATTTATCCGCACAAATTGTTACACAACAGTTTTAATAAGTTTAAACCAAAATAAAGTATCAAGATCGCTGACTTATGAGACACGTTGTCTCAATGATGAGTGCCAATATGCACCTCATCATAATTAAACAATTAATCTATTAAAAATTGCTTCTAATTTAGATTTATATATCCATAGAGTCACCAATAGGGGTGGACCTGAACATTTTTAGCCCCCCTCCCCACCTCCTTGTTTACCCTGCTTTTCTTGGCGGCCAATGCCCCCTGCCCCATCCTATTGGAAAGATATGGAAGATGAATATAGTTTTAGAAAGGTTAAAAATAGTAAAGGAAAAATAGTGCATGTTTTTTTTAAATCCTACTGTAGTGCAAAATAATGAGTCAAATTTATAAAAAAGGAAACAAAAGTGTACGTCGGTCTACAATCGTCCTTAGCAGAGATAAAGTGTAAGTATATATAAATGCAAGTTGTCAATTATCAGCTGATTAATCTATACATGTCATGTTTGGTATCATTTGGCAGTAATTTTTATGACTAATGTAATGGTGATGTTAATTAATTAATATCTACATGTTCCACCAAGTTTGATAATTGACTACACCCTGCCAAACTCAATTAAAGGCCCATATGGTGCACAGCTGCAAACTTGTTATGCTTGGCTGATCACAAGGCCCGGCTCAAGTGGGAGGCACTCTCATGTAGAGTAGTACAGAATGGACCGAAAGGTTACTAATAAACCCAACTTTCTTACTCATTAAACTCTCTGCATGATAGATAGATATTTTATTATATATATATATATTTTTTTTTTGTAGAAACAGGTACAACAATTATTAGGAAGTAAAACATTTACATGATATTAATTATGTAACTATTGTAAATATGAACCCATCAGCATCGGCTGTAAAAGTGGCACCTTCAATAAAAAAGAAAGAAAATTATATCATGATTGAACAAAAATAATTATGCTACATGTATGTATTAAAACTTGAATTGAAAAAATAACAAAAATGTTATAATGATAGTGTAATGACATGAAAGTGATGGAGGGAGTTGACTTTTATGACTGACAAATATAGCTGTTTCTATGTTCACAATAAGCTGGATATTGTTTAACTAGATGATCATAGTATATATTGCTAAATTTCAGTGTTTATGAACAACCATTCGACATAGCATTGGGATGATTTAAGATAAAGGTACAGAGGATGTTTGATCTAAGATTTCACTTAGGTATTACAATTTTTGTAAAGTTTCAGTGATTATATTAGAGTAATCTTTAATAAATGGAAATTATGACATGCACATTGTTATTGATTAAGTTGAATGACAAGTGTTCTCTCAAATCCAAGTAGTACTAAGATTACGACAAACTAATAATAAGAATGCAACTAATCTAGGAGGACTGAAAATTACAATATATATATATATATATATATATATATATATATATATATATTAGCACACTTATGTAGCGCTCCATTTTTAGGTTCAGCACCCTTGGAGTTAGCATTATCATATAGTTATCTCAAATATATCCTTGATAAACCAGTGCAGTTTGACTACTTATTTCTATAACATGTATTTTGTGTGAGATGTAACAAATTAATATTCTTTATTTTTTATTGTATAGTGGGAGATACTAAAGCTTGGATTATCCAAGCTAAAAGTGTCATTCACATGGCTGTAGCTAACTATGAGGCCTGAGGCCCAGGCCTCCTCTGAACGCATTTTTCTTTAAGCATTGATCAAATCATACAGTTGAGATAAAATATGTGCATACAGAAGTGGGAAGGGTGAATTTTCATCGTTTTCAGTCTCAGGGTATAACTGGTCACCACTTTACAGATACAAATAATTATAAATCAGAAAAATAGTGTGGTCAAAAATTTAATACATTTCATTAATAATCAAAAATGTCTGGTGTTTGGAGATTTTATAGAGCATTATTTTTGCTTTTTATCACATCCATCCAGATGTGATGTCTATTTAAACTAGTTTTTTTCCCTATTATCTCCACAAATATTCCAATGAGCTTAGGGCTTTCAGATGACCACTCCAAAAGATTAATTATTTGGCACTGGTTATTCAGCCCGATTTCTTGACTGTGGGATTCAGATTCCCTTGCTACCTTTTTCATGATGCCATCAATGTGATACATTTAAACTGCTTCCTCCACCGTGGCAATGTTACCTTAGGGTTAAAAGCTTAACCAAAACCCCTCTTAATCAATTTTTGCATACTTTTATGTAACCAAACACATGGATTTTTATCTCATTACTCTTCCTTTCTTCATAAATGTCTGTAAACAGGGTGTGCAATTTAAAATGGTGTTTCTGCAATTACGCTTTCATTGCAGCTTGCTAGAAGTCAACTTTTTCTCAGATCAAAGTGTAAAGCAGGTAACCTTGTGTATTTGATGCGTATTAACCATGCAGGCCTATAATTTTGGCATGCAAACGCATCTTAATTCAGCATTTTTACATCAGGTATTATGTTATATGACTTTTTATACTAAGTCTAAAAATTTATCACATAACTGGTTTGAACAAAGCCAGATTATAACATTTCATACTTCCCATATATTGAGCAAAACTTTGAGTTTTGACATATCAGTGAAACAATATTTAAAGATGTATCCATTCTTCATTTCTTCAAAATTATTGACTTCATTTGACCCACAATGTATGTATTAGGTGAATAGGTCTCCTATAATGTATCAAGGAAAAACGTTATGGATGGGGATGACCTAATGCACTCATTATTTATCACCAAGGTTTGATTACTAGTTATGTTATTTCTAAGAAACATTAGTTGACATTTTTCTGCATTGGCTTTCAGGTAGTTTTCTTGGAACAATTCCATCACTTTTAAGCAGTCCGCATCAAACTTTATCTTTAGTTTATTTATGTAAGAGCTAATGTTAGAAAGGGCATGCATAAAGGAGATTTGTTCATTCAAATGCATAAATGCAAAAAGTAGTTATGCTGAAAGCAAAAATATATTTACTGATATGTGCTATTTTGCAGGATCATGGCGTTGTATGTCGTCTACAATCTGTTATCATTGAAATATTTCCTAAAGATTGGGGTAGGAAGCTAATCATATTCCACAGCATTCTCTATGTACTGCTTTCTATTTTTATTTAGGTTCTGAAATATTCTTTCAATAAATGGGTGCTGGGTGCCAAGTACAAATACCCGCTGAAATCACAAAGATAGGCCTATATACTTTGGAGATATTTCAGCTTTTTCTATAGGCAATAAAAATAAGGGAAAGTCGTCAGCATATTATACCCCCCCCCCCCCCCCCTCCACCCATCTAAGCTACTGCACGTGTGGTCTTAAAGTAGCAGATCCTGCCAGCAACCGAGGGGGAGGGGGGGGGGGGGAGCACAACTCGAGTGACTTTTTGGCGAATCAATCAATCAATCAATCAATCAATCAATAAATCTATCAGTCTATCTATCTATCTATTTATCTATCTATGCAAAACATAAACATGTGTATTATAGCATAACCTCATCCCTATCATTTTTTAAGATAAAACTGATCTTGAAAGAAGTGAACAGAAACATTGAGTCACAAGAGAGACTCCATGGAATGACAGTGACCACGAATGACCGGAGATTTATTGCCACTGACTGGAAAAACATCTCTACCGATTAGCAATGCCTGTTTATGTGTTTTTACGGTCTTCAGCTTGTGGAAAATTGCCCATTAACAAGGTGGTGATAGATGTTATCTTAATGGCCACACATGTCTTCTTCTACAATGGCACCTTTTTCTCACTAATTCAAATTTTCCCCAAATACGTAAGAAAATATTTCAGTATATTTTCTGTGTCTTGCTCCGATTCCTCTGGATAGGTGACGGGGTCAGCTCTTTATCTATTTATTAAAATAAATTTGTACATTTATTCATAAGTTATATATCATAATTTTTTTACTTTTATAGGAAAATATAAAGACACTTAGTGCAAGTAGCCCTTAGATAGATTTAATAATAAAAAAAAAACCTATCTAGACTTATCTAAAAGTCTCTTCATGCAACTTCAATCTGTCTAAATTTTCAAAATTCAAAAGCATTTCATTCATATTTACTATTTTGTAAATTGGATTTGAATACTTTCATTATAATATATTAACCTTGGATGATCTCTAGTTCATCCAAGTATTAACAATATCTTTATACACAATGCATAAGTTTAAAAACAATGATTTTTAGTTTGGCAATTTTTATTAGCCCTAATCTATCTAGATCGCAAAGCACAGTAGAGAAACGGGACATCCATGCGGCGTACAGTTGGGATTTTTAAAATTGAATTAATTTAAGAGGATTGGGGGTGGGGAGGGTGGGGGACATTCCAGGAGTTCGGCGGAGCCGCATCCCAACGGCTGAGGCAAAGCTGGGCATTGCCAAGTAGTCTGGGCGGAGTTTGATTGGACCACTGATTTAAAGAAACTAGTCAAATTATTGTTGACCTGAATAAGACATCTTACATTTTTGTAAGCGAAAGCATATATGGGCATGCACAGAAATTGATGATGAAACTTCACCAATCTTCCAATATATTTGTAAACCTGATCACAGAAGTACCTCTTAAGCAGTAAGATATCTTAGTTTGAGGTGTTCTATAGATTTAGATCTGGTACCAAAAATATTGGGTGTACAGAAAATCAGCAGCATCAGCTGCACCTCTTGCAGTGATTGAGCAGGGTGAGGCAAATACCAGCAGCAACAGCAGCACTCTGGTTTTCGTTCCGTTCCGCAAAGTACAGTTATCCCCTAAGATAACTGTACTTAACGGAACAGATTAGCGGGTTATTTTTTTTCTTCTGTTTTTTCTCTCTTGCATCCGTTTCCATTGTCATCTCTCTACCTGGTCTAGCTTAATTACTGTAATAACTGACAATACAAATTATAGGTACATGCATATACCCATACCATAAAACTCTATCACCATCACAGAGACAAGTTCTGAATATGGGATACACCTACAGATGCATGCTCCACTGCATGATATTGCACAAGGATGCTTGTAACTTGTGCGGAATATTATGTCATAAAAAAATATCAATAGAATGACAAGAATTTCTATCCAAATGAATAAATGCATATATATTTATATTTGAAATAAATATAATCTATAACAACCAACTATCATTGCCAATATGTTTCAGATACTCTGAATTGTATTATACGATGAAATGCCAAAAAAATTTAAGAGTCTCATTAAAATCATGTTTACCTGTCAATTAAAAATCCTATGCCTTAGTAACTAGTATCATGAGTACAAAAAATGCTACAATAGTCTATGTAACCGCTAGCTAAATAGGAACCTGTCAAGTATGTAAAATGCGTATTTACTTAGATATATGTGTTTAAACAGATGAGATGTTTTGCTCTTAGATCCGACTGATTAATTCAAATATCCAAAAATAAATAAAATCTCCCATTGTCAAAATATCAGTCATACTGTACACAACTTATAAATTCAATAAGCATGGCACTGTTGAACACAATGATCAACCCCACTATTGAGATCACCTCACTATTTTATTTATTTATAAAACATCTACATATGCAAGGTGACACGGTCAGATCGATTGTTTTTCAACATGACCCTGTTATGAAATAAAAATGAAGGACATGCTCGTACAATGGGTGGTCTTCGTGGCAGGGTTCTACTGTTCAAGTTACACAGTGAGTCAACTGTAGGCCCATTTTCAATCAAGTTTAGGTATTTTGAGTATTTTAATTACTTTGGATCTCTATGTTTGATAAGAACAGACACCCTTAATTCATGATGCCGATGCCTAAACTAATATTTTAATATTTTCTGTTAGTGCATGTAGTGCCCTCATAGTAGAAAGTTGCCAATAAATTGTTGTTCGGATCCGTTAGGTACAGTTATCCCACTGGATAACATGGAGTAGGCCTAAATATTAGGCCTATAATATTACAATTTCCACTTTAACTTTACCAACTGTCTACAGGGACATATCACCCTGTCGGAAAGACATGTTACAGCAATTAATGCACAGTAGAATCTATGTATCTAGAAAATCACAAAGTCATTCTTGTATGTTGCGTTAATTTATCAGTTTCAGTAGTTAAAAGCAACAACAAATAGCACATAATGCAATGAACAGCCCCTACCCCCCCCCCCCACCTCCTTCAGAAGGCTTAGTGACTTCAGTCCCATTAACCGATGCCCATTAACCCCAGTATTATACAGTGCGCTATTGATAACACAGTACTACATTGGTATCTTGACATTTTCTGGAGTGACCCCCTTTCTGTTTTTTGCCGTTTCGTTCCGCAAGGTACAGTTAGCCCTTTGTTGAAATATAGAAATTGTGGTGGTACTTCACAATTATGGGAGGTTAACCAAATTCCTCAGTGCAGGAAATTTTTTTAAAAAATCCAACATGTAACTGCTTTTCATTGCTATATATATATAAATTATGCCCAATTCAAAGGGGCTAATATTGTTTATATTTTGCATTAAGAAAAACAAAATATGTATGTTTGCATTAATTCTTTATTATAAAACACCAAAATATAGTGCCAGGATTCGTATTTCATGACATACAGACACTTAAAAACTAAGTAAGTCCCTGTAAATATATAATAATGTATTTTAGAAAATTTATATTAAACATTTGATGTTCATATTAGCAATGTTTCCAGGGTAAACGAGCTGGATGACTATGTTTCTGAATCTTCCTATGTCCAGCTATACTTAATCACTGGATTCGTTCAACATCACACTCCTGAAAATTTCAACATGCGTGGCATGATACATCATCCATGATAATCGTGTAAAATTCGTCAAAACTTAATTTCTTTAAGCAGGGAACATACCTTCTTTCTTTTGCTTTAGCCTTGAGTGCCCTTCTTCGGTCCCGACGATAGTTCACTCTATCCTCTTCTGTGGTAGCCTGGGAGTAAATATTATAGACACTTACAATACAGCTAGAGCAGTCACACCCTTATCACAGTAATGGGATACAAAATTGTTAAGTGCAAAATTCAATTAATTTGATTTAGAAAATGTTTACCTGTTGTTGGTCCCGTCGTTGGTCCCGTCGTTGGTCCCGTCGTTGGTCCCGTCGTTGGTCGCGTCGTTGGTCATGTGGTTGGTCTTGTCGTTGGTCCTGTTGTTGGTCTATTTCAGCTCCTCGCAACTGGTTTTGAAAAAAGCCCTGAAATATTTCCAAAAATGTAAGTAAGGAATTTTTCTAAGGATTGTGTACTTGGCAATTCTTTAGTTAAGCCTGGTTTCAGATAGTAAATTTAAGTAATTATGTGCTATGTGCAAGCTTACCACTCTCAAATTAGCCAGTTGCTCTCTCTGCAAAATGACAAAACCAAGAATTCTGCATAAATATGAATTCTCTTTCACCCTAATGTTCTGTATAATGATAATTCATAATTGCAAAAGGGAATAGACATTACTCACAGTGGGTCTTTCTGCAGGTTCATCAGAATCGCGTGTGCCAGGCATTTCTTCAGTGTCATCGGGTGCCGTTGGTCCTGTCGTTGTCATTGGTCCTGTAGTTGTCATTGGTCCTGTCGTTGTCATTGGTCCTGTCGATGTCATTGGTCCTGTCAATGTCGTTCGTCCTGTTGTTGTCGTTCGTCCTGTCGTTGTCATTGGTCCTGTCGTTGTCATTGGTCCTGTCGTTGTCAGTGGTCCTGTCGTTGTCATTGGTCCTGTTGATGTCATTGGTCCTGTCATTGTCGTTGGTCCTGTTGTTGTCGTTCGTCGTGTTGTTGTCGTTGGTCCTGTCGTTGTCATTAGTCCTGTCGTTGGCCCTCGTGTGTCTGTAGGACTTTCCCTAAGATGATGCACTTCGGGTACTTGAATTTCCTAAAATTAAGTGTTTGAACAATTACATTTTTGTTAAATACATACAACTCAACATATCTGAAAACCCTTTAAGAACAGTTGATAAATTGCCTTAATCTCACCTGCCTTTGCCGGTCAGCCTGCAAGCTGGCAGCATAGGCGGCATTCTGCTCCTCAACTAGTCCGTGGTTTTCTTGTATCTGCTCTCTGAAATAAAATTGTAATTATACTTTTGTAAAAAATCTTTAAGTTATGCTTACAGCCAAATTCAAAGAATCTCATAGACTAAGCTAAACTCCAGATGAGGTCATGTGAATGTAGGACTCTCATTGGCTCCGGGATTGCTTTAAATCCTGTGAGCCCTGGATTCACATAACGTCCTCTGGAGTTAAGCATCAACATCTAATAGATTGGTTTCTAACGCTGTCAATTGGCTGTAAGGAGGGACAGTTGGGAGAAAGTAAAGCCATTATATTGCAAATTAATGATTTTATTTTTATTAAATTTGTAAATGGTTAGTTAACTAGCCTGGGATGGATCCAGACTACCCACATCCCTTATAATAATACCCATGCAGATGATAGTCACGACAGACGCTAACATGTCAAGCTAGGCAATCGGTTCTAACAGAATATGCAAGGGCATTGTACCTAGCTCGAAGAATTTCAACGCATTGTCTTTCCGCTGCCTCGATGTAATTTTGCAACCTGTCATCGATGTGGTACACTGAAAAAGAAGACATTGTAAAGGTGTTAGACATTGTAAAGGTGTTAACATAGAATTTCGAAACAGTGATACTTAAAAAAAATCGTATGCACATCAAACTCACATCTGTTTGAAGTTGTTGTGTCCCAAGTGTTACCGGCACTTAGGGGCACATTCACAGTTGCACGATAATTGCGCACATCACTGGGCACTGCAAATAAAGGATATGTGCATACATGTTTAAGCCTAAGGTCATATGAAACTGATATTTTAAACAAACAAGGTGAAATTATTAACAATAATATGAAATGCTTAAACAGTGTACAAATAGTTCTTGCACCTTGAGCAAATTCTGGCCATTTCTTATCGCAGAGCCACAGCAGCACTGGCCTATCGCTGTTCAGTGTCAATATCTTTCTGCAAAACAAAATATAGCAATGACCTTTTATATGCATCAGAACCTTTCTCTATCTATCTATTTACCTACTATCTAACTATCTATCTATCTATCTAGCTATCTATCTATCTATTTGTCAATCTATTTGTCAATCTATCTATCTATCTATCTATAAATATATCTATCTATCTATCTTTCTTATTATCCATCTCTCCACGGATTTTTCTTTCTTTCTATAATAGTCATATTTTGCCATTCTGGCCAGTAACACGAGAATGTAGAAAACAAAGCCTAATAATAATAATTATTATTTAAAAAATGCCTATTTATCAATATAAAAAGTATACCTGAAATCCACGTGGTCTGTTGTGATTTCGGTTGCCGTGAATGTGATTAAGGGCATGGCCTTGGCTGCAGAAACCACTTTTGACTGTCACCAGAATCAGATAAATAAAACTCTTATGGAAATCTTAGAACTATTTTTTTTTCAAAGTATTTATTACTTCATATTTGTGTTCTATCCTATTCAGAGTCTTACTTCTTGTAGAGTGAATGGCATAATGTAAGGGCTTTGCCTGTTCATTTCCCTCAAAGCAGCCTCTGCCAAACCAACCACCCGTCCAGCGAAATCTGTGCAATTCAAGTTGAAATACAAGATGTGTAAGCTAAAGATTAGCCAAAAGTATGACGTGATTACTCCACTTTTCTTTATCAATGGCAAAAAACAAAAATGGTAGTAGTTTAATCAATGATATTATCAAAAATTAGCCAGTAGATTGTAACAGTAAATATTTCATATAAGAGGCTGTGGGAGCCTTGCATGTCATAATTACACAGAAAATCAACACCGATATTATGTTAGGTACAGATCATAAGATAATTATTTAATTCTTAAATCATGAAGTTCTCTGGTAATTCCATGATTAAATTAAGTGTTATTACTTTGCACTGTCTCTGCCACAGATTCCTGTTCTTGCGGACGCCTTAACCAAGTTAATGTTGGAAGGTCGTCTTCCTCTTCCTCATTATCGGCAGTTTCAGGTGCTGTTGAGGTTGGGACAGGATCCACTTCCTGCTCCTCCACTTGAAGTACATCATCATCTTACGTGGAAAAATTGTATGGACCAATTTATTATAGTCTAACTAATCAAAATCATAACACATTATTTCCGCCAATGGATTCATCAATAATTTTCCTAAAATTGAATATAGTCACTTACCTGGCTCGTAAACATAGAGACGTCCTGGTCTGGCCTGGATGTCTCTGCCGGATGGGACAGAAGTGGGCCGCCAAGTTCCATTCCCTCTGGCAGGTCGGCCTCTCCCAGAAGTCACTCGTACGAACTGCAGAGGACTGAAGCATGATATTGATTGATTACATTTACTACCATATTATCTATGATATTGATAATGACATGTTTATGGATAATGGCAAGCAAAACATGTTCAAGGTATTTTTGTATCGTGAGTGATTGAAATAGACTACAGCAGATTTCTTAGACTTGAAAAAGCTCCAAAGGATGTGTGCGAATCTTTGTGTGAATCCACGATTTCCATTTGCTGATTGACATTCTTTGCGAATAGGAGTTTGTGGTTCACATGACTTCATCTGAAGTCTAGTTTTTGTTAAGGTATGAAAGCTGCTGTACAAAAGTTAAGGGGTTTTACATGGTGAAACGTTCGTGTTTAAACTGTGATGTACCTTTCAATCTGGAACTCCCTCTCCACTGTGGTGCGGACGTCATCAGAGGACATTGCACGAGAAAAGCCCATCGACTTCAAACGACCTTGATGACGAGCATCTTCATCGTAGCCCCTTGGCACACTCCTTCGGTTGCGCTCGGTCTCTGTAAGCAGCCAAACATCACGACTGAAGTTTGACTGCGCGGGTCGGCCCCTTCTAGAGACCGGTCTGGTGGGCTGCCCGCCTCTTACAGGTCGTCTCTCTGGTCGGCCTGGTGCTGGAGGGGGTGCTGCACCTTCCCTCCCGACAGCTCTTGCCAAATTGAACAGTCTACAAGGAAACAAAAATATATATATATGTTAAAAGTTGGTTTTGTGTTCAGTCTTCCAAGATCATCAAAAGTCTATGCAAAATTTGTTCAAAGAATCTGTACTTACTCTCTTAAATTTGGGTCTGAATCCATCTGAAAAAACACAACATATTGTAACGGCCATACATAAGTTTTAAGGCATTAATTTTGGAATAAGTCTCACTTAGTTCTCCCGCCTGTGTTAAGCTGATTTTGCATGATTATTAGTATTGGTATTACTTTTTTTTTTCAGATAATGATTACAAATGTAAATATCAGAAAGTACATTACAAGCATATCATCACCTTAGGGTCATGCACCAGAAGCTTCAAAATGTTGCGCATGCCTGGTTTTACAGAATGTTTTTATTTATTTCATGAATTTTTTGATGGCTACATTTTCATTTCACACACATAACAGTGATCCAATTGGCAAGCTTAATCATAATTCAGTAAGCTAAATTATTTTAATTTGTTTTTTTTTAATTCACATTCATTTTCTTTTCATGCCATGTTGTTCCATATTTGAGCAAAATATATATGCAATTGGTCTTTTCGATGTTGAGTGATACTTTGTTGTGTAAAAACTACTGGTAGACTGCAGTTAATTTACTTTTTAAGCAAATTTTGGAAATTTTGTTCTGAAACTTTTGAAAATCATATTGCAATACATTTCTTATTTGTGACACAAATCAGTTACAAGATCTGGAATAAAAACCATATACACTTAGACCAATTTTCTTTCTTTTCTGTTTGCCGAGGGTATGCTTCAACAGCAGCCTAAGTTCGCTACCACCCGAGTTTTTTTCTCTGTATACAATGTACTAATTAAATTGCTTGAATGTGGGCCTAGCTCCTGCAAAGTTTCATAAAAACTCTCATATTGACATATGGAAACTCCCACGAGTGCTAACCAATGAGTTATTTATGGCTGAGGAAGTTTATTTGATATTCCAAGGCCATGGAATTTGGATCATGATCGCATAAAGAATCATTCTTACTATAAATCTGTAATTAATAAAACTGGTTTAAGATGGATGTTTTGAGAAATTTAGCAAAAAAAAAAAAAAAGATAATAACAGTGATTCAGTATATTTGAGAGTTATCTGTTGCGTAACAAACTTGTCCACATTGGAGTTTGTAAATTTAAAAGGTGTTTGTGCAAATTATTATCCTACACTTTTATATTGATAGTAATGCACCATGGTTGTTAATTTGGAAGTCTCTGTGAAAATTCTCATTGGGAGGAATGTCTTATTTTCTGCTACATGTTTTGACGACTCAAAATAATTTATGTTCATTTAAATTAGCACTGTCAATGCATTTCTTTTAATCATAGTTAAACATGCATACAATAAGCTTTTTTTCTTTCTTTTTTTTTTTAAACTGTTTTAAGTTGCAGATTGATGAATCTTATAAGTAAGTTGTAATTCACAATCACTTTAATAAGTAACTGCTCACTCGCACAATAAGAAATATAAAACTTAAGTCCTATATATATACACAATAAGTTGATGTGCATTCACTATTTAATAGATTAGAATAACACAATGCATCTAACATTATAATGGAAAGGCCTGAGGGATACTTGATAACCAATTTGTTTAGTTTATTTGCGTATAACATGCAAGAACACTACTAATGTGTTTAAGGTCATTACTGTGCGAAAGTGGCGGGAAACGTGGCAACTTGGATCCCACTAGGAGGATGTCCATGTTTTCTTATTGCAATTAGGAAGACAGCTGAAATTGGGGCATAGGTAATTTACATCAGGCACACGTAGCCTACCTTGTAAGGTGTCAAGTACAATTAGCAAACTATAACAAAAGACAGTGACTTGGTGTTAGCCTGTTTTGGTTTCTATTTCTTATTATTTTCATAAAGTTCAAAGACTTTTTTTTATTATTTTTCGGTGGGTGACCAATATTTGGTTTGGGCACCTGAAATTGAGATTTATTAGGGGGCCACTTTGCTACTGAATCGTCATTTACACACTGGTGCATTTGACGGAGGGTGCTACAAGTAGCTATATAATTTGATTCAAGGTCCGGCTCACTAATTGGCTACACCTTATCTTGATGTATGAGTCTTTTCGTTGTTTATATAGGGCAATCAATGTAGCCTATTACTAATACAGAATATAATATATGAATCTGTCCTAATTTGTTTGGCTAATTTGTAAAATGTGGTGAAAATATCATAAAACATAGTATTGCAGTATAGAACATTGTCTAGAAGTATAATAAGTGTAAGATATAAATTTCAAATGTTGTGGTAAGATTATTAAATGTCTTAGAACTTGTCAAATTATGAATAAATTAATGTCATACAGACATACACCTGTGAATTCATACAAAATTCAAAACTCACACTACTTCAAATATATGCAATTTGAATATCATCAATACATGGAAGAGCACAAATGTAACAAATCAAAAGTAAAAAATTTTATATTGATGGCTGTTTTTCTGAACCATGTTAAATTGGTGAATTTTTGGCAATGCAGCTGTATAAGAATTATGGGCATATAAACTAGGCATGACATTTTGTGAAATAGCCTGATATTTTTTCAGGGGCGACTAAAAAGTGGCATGGGGAGGGGGGGGGAGGTTGGGGAATGTTATGTAACAAAAGGAAGAAAAGGACCTATTCATCTTTCTTTTAAGTGTTTCATACGTTATGTCTCAGATACAAAGAAATTTTACTGATTGATAATATCAAATCAGGGCTGAGTGTAAGCAATTTAATTCTAGACAACATTATGGATTTAATATTATATGAAATGTTATAACCAAAACGTTTTGTGTGTATAATAGTATGCAGGGCAATAAATGGCTAAGAACCTGCATGCTGTGTGTGATCTGATACTCGCAGACTACTCACATCATATACAGGGTGTATATAAACATTTGAAGTGTGAACATCTAACCTAATTTGCCATTTTATTTCTACCCTATTCTGAAAAATATACCAGATACAAATCAACCATTAAATATCTAGAGGTCCAGTTGTACTGTATAAATATGTTACATTTAAGTTCTAAGTTAAGGGTTTCTACAATGTGATATCGAAATTAAAATAAACTCAAACTAACCCCATGTGTACATGCTTTTATATTTTTCTTTAAATATAATTTATATTATTAGTTAGTAAATAATTAAAAGGTGTGACAGAAGATTATAACAATACTGGATTGTGCAAAACTTATTTTTGAGGAAAAGTTACACGGGAGAAGTCAATAGTGTGTTATGATGGATGATTGCATAAGTCATGGGTGTATAAGACATCCTGTGCAATCGCTTGTTGGGATAATAAAAAGGTCTATCTGTATAACAGGAAAGTACTTAAAATAGCCAGTTTATGGCAATTTAAAATCTACTATTGACATCGAATATGGGTTGCAGTGCTAATGATTGCTGTGGTCACTGAGCTGTGACCAATGGTGGCTATGGCAACATTAAAAAAAAAATTGATGTCATGGCACATCTACCAAATTATATAACTATGGAAATGGACTGACCACTGACATTTTGCAGGTAATAAATACACTGTATTTTGACACAGACGCTTCCCAATTTTCATATTAAAATAAAGTTTCATCCCCCACCCCCTTTTTGATTAAGTACTTATTACACAAACTTTGATAACACACATTTACACAATTACATTAATCCTAAACTTACATTAATCGTCCTAAACATGCATAAGGTCATCGATTCATTCTCTTTTTTAAAATTATAAATAACAATAATTACCGGAATAGGAGAATGTGGACTTGTCCGTGATGATTCTGCGAAATATAACGATAATCTTGAAGGAACTGGAGGAAGGAACTGCTCTTGACTCTTTAGCTGATCTGACGAATGACTGTCCGCAAAGTCTTGTTTATAAGGTCATTTGGTTGTGCACATCCCTCTTTCAACCACAAACCAATAAATTACGGGGGTGATACCGGAAGTATTTGATGGACCATCTGTTTGAAGTCCTTGTGTCCGTTAAGTTATTTTACTTCAATACCCCTTCTGAATACCCCTTTAGTCATTGGGTAATCACCAATGGTCATTACGTCAGACTGACCAATGACCATCCGGGTACAGTAATCTTGATGACTGATGCAGTGATGCAGTCACACCTGTCAATTCGAGGAGTTTAGCTGTTTATAATGACATGGTTAATATAGTTTTTACCAGTTTGCTGACACCGTTTATAATTTGAAATATTCACAACGCTTTTTAAAAAAAACAAATTTTTTGAAAGTCTTTGGCATAAATGTGTGCATGAAACATCTATCTATCTATCTATCTATCTATCTGTCGATCTATCTATCAATCTATCTGTCTATCTGTCTATCTGTTTATCTATCTATCTATCTATCTAGCTATCTAGCTATCTAGCTATCATTTACCATGCCACAAGAACTAGCAATTACAGATACGTATATATAAATGAAACACTATTAAACGAGAAAATTGTGTCCTTATTCAAATTGCATCAAACTATACAATTAGCAGGAATATTATGTAAACATTTGGCAGTTGAAAAATTTCGAAATATCTTAGATGTCAGTTATTAACCATTGATATTGTATTTCTGACATAAATTAATGGTGTCAACATCAAACATAAGACACAGGTCATTTTCAACAGTGTTACATAATGCTACATCAGAAGGATGTTGCACCAACATTTGGGGTTCTATTGTCTCTCTGCTAATTCCCCATTGTACCCCCCTAAACCAACTCCCTCTAAATCTCGGGCTATTTTTCAAAGCAGTTATTTTTCAAATCGGCATTATGGAATTGTTGTCAGTGAATGAAACATCATATACACATGTAAAATTATGGATTATAGCACCTTGCTTTTCTTGGAATGATATGACACTTACATTCAAACATTTATGCTTTCTTTTTGGTATCTGATTTAGTTATCCCTGGACACATCACTACTGATACTGGTTAAATCTGTGGGTTTACTTGTGCATTCAATCCATGTGGTTATTTGATGTTTGTAAACAACCCAGGCATCTGAGAAGGTGGAGTCATATATATCACGTGACTATTAGACAATCACAGCCAAACCCGGTTTGGCTGGTTACAACAAAGCCACCCCCTCTCCGTAATTGCATGGGTAGGCAGGAATTGTTTACATATTAAAATCCAAGTGATTTGGGGAGGTTTGAGTGACAGGCCAGGCTCAGCCAATCACAGCACACATGGGGTGGTAAAAACACGTTGAGCAGACCTTGGAGAAATTAGACCTTGATCGAACACTGAGGCACATCAAAATGACCAAAGGACCCGCCCATAATTGGGGAGGGGGGGGGGGGGGGTGAGGAGGGCAATTGTGCAAACAATATGCATGAAAGAAAAATAATATTAATCAGTTCAAGCACATTTATTTATACTACATAATATATTGCAAGAAATGTATATTTCTTCAAGATAATATATATAATTTGATTATCCTGAGCCCTTAAACACTACAAAAAACACTTACTGAGTATGGCATTTGGTGGACAACAACATTATGGAGAATTAATTTACTTAAATTTAATTCACTCAGATGCATAGTTGACAAGTAATTGCCAATAAAGTGTGTGATGTTTATCTTGATTTTAGCAGAAATGCCACAGCAAGCCGTGAATGTAGGTTATATCACTTAGTTGACCAGAAGTTTTACTTTCATCTTAGCATAATTTGATTTTGTAGGTATTTGTTGGTTGTATGTAATGGCAGTGTGAAAAATTCACTTTCTTAAATCAGTCATCTTTGTTTTCTTATAACTGTATCTCCACCAAAAATGGTTTAATTTTCGTGGGAGTAGTTTGTAATTGTAGACTACAAAACTGGCTTTTACGTGGGAATAAAATAAATACATTACATTTTGCTAATTACCATATAGAAGCATTTTTGCTAAGGAGAGTTATAATTTGCAGAGATATCAATTATTATAAAATGCTAAGACCCCTTTTGAGATACCAGAATATGTTTAAGATAGTATGGAAACATTTTTATGCAAAACACATCTTAATTCTGAACAAACATGAATTGAATTTGATGATTACAATATAAATTTTTACCTCCTCCAGCATTATTGTTAATATATTAAATATTATCAATTTTAATTGCCAAAATCAATTAATGATGCAAAAATGTCCAAAAAGTAAAAGCTTAATATGGCGTTCAGACGATTTTTGGGTACCTAAAGCCCAAACAGAGACTAGTGTCGTCCTCTGGTGAAAAAAAAATGGAAGAAATAGTCTTGTGGGACTTTCAAACAGGGACATCCTAAAAAAAGGTGCAATACATAGTGATTTTTCACAATTACATATCTGTAGGCAGATATGCCTACAGATATGTAATTATAACTATTATATTATAAATTGCATTAATCCTGACGCCTGTTGACGCCCGTAAACGCCCAATAACGCCCGTTAAAAAATACAGACAGTGCCTGATTTTATTATGTTCATCTAATTTAATTTTCTCAACAGGTGTTAAATACTTTGAACAAGCGTAAAGGATAAACTGACTTTTGGCACTTAAATAATGCCATAAGACTGTACAACATGAGGTTTTGTCCCTTTGCCCATAGAACTAAGCTGGTTCTTGTCCACAAAAACATTGAGTAAGTTTCAAAGAATTGTATATGAATAAAATAAAGATTTTATTCATGGCTCAATTACGGTAAGCTAGAAACATTACCAAATTCTGAGTCTCAAAAGTGATTGCATTAACAATGTTCCAAAACTGAGGCTACAAAAATATTGAGGTCATTCCAGTTAATAATTGTAGGATTCCAGTGTAATTTTATTATTAGAAGGTAATCATCAAATAGTATGCTGTTAGTGCCTGTCACAACTCAATGTGATACATTTTCAATTAAATTTGATTTAATTAAAATTTCATTCCATTTATTCATAAAATTTACAACAATATTTTAAATTACAAAATAAATTTTAAACAAAAAGACATACTTGACTCAAGTCAGTCATAATGAAACATGCAATCACATACCTAACACAGACTCATCTTGTATGTGTAATCCTTATAAATATTCATGTAGTCATAAACACCTTTTTGATGGTATGAGATAGTAGTATCTAGGAATATTTAGAGAAGGAATGGAAACTAGCTCAGTAATAAAAATTAGGGGTGATTATCAACAGGCCATAAACGTGGAAAATGGCCTGAAGCTGGCCCAGACCCCCCTGCAGAGATGGGCGGGTCATTAATTGCTTTAAAGTTCACTCTGCGTCACGCTGAACTGGGACGCTTGTGATCGGTCTATTTATAACACGCTGCAGACTAGCTACCCTAGTTTGGGGCCCAAAACTTAAAAAACATCATTTGGAGCATGTGCAGTAGTGTCATTACAGACATGTAATTATGTTGTAGTTTTGGGCAGATCTATTGAAACAATGATTCTGAACAGCACTGAACATATATTGGCTCTGTAGATTCTAAAGTTCATATTTATTTTGCAGCAATAAAACAACCGCATTTAAAGGGCAAATGAAGTATAATAGTCCATATATAATTTAAATATTGATAGTATGAATTCAGCGTGGTGGGCACTGGTGAATTTGGCGCGATTAAAATTGTTAATTGCTATTGTCAATTGCTATCACCAATCACAGGTTCCATGCCACACTTATATAATATTATCCAAGTACAATATCACTCAAAAAATTCAATGGCAATCAATAAAGTCCTATGATGATGGAGATTACCCCACAGAATTGTAATCATGTACAAATAATATAAAAATAACATTTATGGATTCAAAATTAGTTTTATTATTATCATTATTTCGTTAGTATTTCCTTAACAAGTTGATTACCTTGAAATATGCAGTAGCTGGCATTATTTTGAAAACTTTAATAAATTCATGTTATAAGGAAATATCATGCAATCCTATATTTTCAGTAGCTGACATTATATTGAAAACTTCAAATCTTTTTGAAATTGTGTCGTAGTTATTTACTACATATTCATCTTGTGGTCTGTTATCGGTCTAAAACCAGAAAAACCAAATTCACTAGTTTTTGGCGCCAAATTCACTTCTAAATGTAAACAATCTTGAACTGAACCAACTGCGCGTTCTATAAATAGCACACGGAAATGCTCGAATGTAGGTTATGCAACGCTTCGGCAATCTCTGGCCTTGGAGGGGTGGGAGCCTCATGGGGGGGGGGGGGGGGGGGGGAGTTTTATTGCCATGTTAATAACTGGTGTCATATTCATATCGTTATAATGTTGCGAGGCACACAGTGAACTTTTGAAGTTGGCTAGTTTCCATTCCTTCTCTAAATATTCCTAGGTAGTATAGTTTGTATAAACAGATCTATGTGACAAGCTAATACATATTGAATATATCACTTTTTGCATTTATCAGACATGAGACAGTCAATATTCAACTGAGGGATAAACCAGATTGGTTCCTGCAGAAGAACCCACTCGGTCTGGTTCCTGTAGTCGAAAAGAATGACACAATTGTCTATGAATCCGCAATCTGTAATGATTATCTTGAGGAACTGTATCCAGAAAGACCACTGTATCCCAAGGATCCTTATCAGAAAGCCAGGCTGAGAATTTTGATGGAGAGGTTTGCCAAGGTTAGACCAATATTTTTTACATATACACCATACTTTCCTGATTACTAACTGGGTCTATAATAGGGGCAAGTCTTGATTAGAGGGCGGGTCATAGGCAGCCTGAAATTTAATAACACCAGTCTTGAATAGAGGTATCCATCTTGTAGTTTCTTCATGAGTATAGATTATTTAGATGCCATTTGACTGTTTTTAAGCCTTGTTGTCTTTCCATTTAATCAGAGCCCTGCTGTCTTTCCATTTAATCAGAGCCTCTACAACTACAACTGTGGATAGGCTCTGTTTTAATGCTCTCAGTAATGTATAATAATTATTTATTGTGTGTGTTGTTGTGCCCTTGCTGTCCTTTTCTAATTGCTTCCCTGCTCCTGATAATTGTTTCGTTCCTATGGTTATTGCTATGAAGTCCACCAGAGAATTAATATGTGAAGCAGTTTATTAAATCCTGACTACACAATATAATGTTTATGTTGCAGGTGATTTCCAATTACTATGACATCGTCACTGCTAAAGATGATGAGGGAAAATTGAAGGAGAGCATTAAGAACATGGAAGCAGGTTTACAGCCTTTTGAAGATGGTTTGCAAGGAAAGTTCTTCGGGGGTATGCTCGATTACTCCAACTACAGGGTTCCAGCTATTTTGGAGGGAAAACCTGAAAAACTATTTTGAGCTTTTCCTGGGACACATCATGAAAAACAAACAAACAAAAAAACTAATAAATAATTGGGAAAACCCCATTGAATCAGAGGTTACATCTTATCTAAGGGAAAACTCTGGGCTGGGAAAATTGAGAGAAATTTGTTTTCATGAAGTGCTAGGAAGTTCACCTTTATTTTTGATTGAATGCGAATATGTTTACAATGTGCAAACCTTACTTTTTTCTCAGGTGATGACCTCTCTATGCTGGACATCCACATCTGGCCGTGGTTTGAGAGGATGGATGGCAACATAATTGTCGGAGCGGATATTTCGGAGGCAAAATTCCCCAAACTGGCAGCTTGGATGGCAAGCATGAAAAACCACCCCACTATTCAGGCCACTATTTTGCCAGGAGAAGTGCACAAGAAGTTCTTTGTAAGCCTTTTAAACAAAACACCGGACTATGATATCGGCCTGTAGATTGAAGAGTACAAGATATCAAGTGACGACAATATTAAACAGAATTAAAAATCACAACACTGAGCTCTTTCGTTGTTGTAATTGCTAAGAACACTTTGTTACACTTTGTGCATGTCAATTGATGTCATACTTTAAAAGAAATAAACTGCTTCATAAAAAAACAAAAAGTTCTTGCCATTGATATTTATATTCACATAAAGCCTACACCAGAAAAATGTCACTTTGCATGTTTGGAAGGCAGCATTTATTGGTGTCAACAAGTTCTTTTTCGGTCAACATGGATAGGAGTTGTTGGTTCGACATTTCCACAATTTTGGACACAGTAATATCTATCAACAATGGCATCATTGATGGGACAAAATGATGGGTGTTTTAATGTTGCTTGGTTGGTTCAGTACTAAATGACTGCCATCAACAGTTAATGCACCAACAAACAAGTAATGCATAGTACAAATCCTGAGCTGGAGAACTTCACCACTGGCAACAGATTAAAATTGCATCAGTCACCAGCCCGTTTGCTCAGTTTAAAGGTGCCCTAAAATTAAATTTGGAACTTTTGTTTTAGTCATATGAAAGAATATAGTCGAAAATACTACCGATCCGAATACTAGGTTAATTGGTGAAGGTTAACCCTTAGTAAATAGACTTTAAAGTTTACATGCTCGATCAGAATTACTACAGTTGAAGAAGTAGTTAATTAAATATGCATGAAATTACATTAGGAACTAATTGCCCTGACCAGGGGGCAAGTTCTTGGCAATCACTGGAGTGTGACCAAAATGTAAGGATGCTGCAGGCTAGCATCACAGCTCACCTGGTTTTTCCAAACAGAAATTATGGGATATGCCTGATGTGATGTCACACTAACTCACCAGTGGGCACTGTGGCATATCCAAAATTCTAAGCTGGAATCTTGATTCAAATTTGGTTTTTGAACAATTAAATGCAAGTATATGCAGTGCAACATTTTAGAGTTTGTTCACCAAGTAAATTCCAACACCTTGATGAAATAAAAAAACAACTTTATAATACTTCTTTCTGCAGCCTGGTTCCATGTTGACTGAATCGTCGGCGCATGTTGGAGTTGGACAGCACTTCAGACATGGACAAATTCAGTGCCCTGGATGTGGAAAGTGCTAGTCTGCTCAGTGCTCGGCTCTTCCCCCTAAAAAAGCCCCTTCTTAAGCTCTCGACCAACAACATGGCTCGTCTGGATGAGTAAGTAACACACTAATCATATAAGGCACTCATTCCACTCTCATTTTACCAACCAGTAGTCAACTGACCATCCTCATGCCCCATCTTCTAGTTGCTGATTGACTACTGTACTGGAAATCACCTCAACTTTTTTCGAATTTATTGCACGAACAGTTTGTTCATACGTTTTTTTGGTCAGTAATGTCCTTGAGAGAATTGCTCAATGAAATAGTAGGTTTACAGTTCTAACTTATTACTGTGTGTACTGGTTGTCTCTCTTTTACTGATTTTGTCACAATAGAGCAGATAGCAACACCAACAACAAGATCTTTTCACAGAGTCCCAAGTTTCGTGAAATCAGATAAGCAGCAGCGAAGGAGGCTTTGGATGATATGGGGAGCAGGAGCTTCATCGCACCACTCGCCTTATTCAGACAGAAACAGGAGGGCATCATCACGCTCAGCAGCCAAAGCGATGTCATCGAGTCCGACTCCTGACCAAGAAAAAACAATCATCACTACCAACACCAGGAATATTGCTGCGCTTGCTGCTCGAAGAAAAAACAAGGCACAGTTAAATACCTACAATACGGAGAAGCAGAAGGATGACAATTACTTGTCCACCAGTCGTCTTGCTAATCACGACAGGAAATATGGCACCACATCGGATGGTATCCGGCATCTTTTAGAAGGTGACAACTTCTCCATTGGTACTGGTGACACCACTGCGAGAACCCAGAAAAATGGAAGAAGGGGGCCCGCAGGAAGAAGGAACAGGACTTCTTATGAAGTAAATTACCAACAGGTTTGTACAAACAGGTTAAATTAATCTTTAGAGCAGCATTCAAATTGGAAACGTACATGATTAGATATTAGAATAAACTTACTTAGCCATAGATTGAAGCATGGCTTTGGAACAATGGGTTGCATACTGAATTTAGTGTTAAAATGTACTCAATTATGGTTGTATACCGCATTTGCATTTTTTTAAAGACAGACCTTGTTTGTTTTTATATGGTATATTTTATGCAATTTTGCATGGTCTTTTGAAATGGGAACATTTTGTAAATTTTGCCTGGGTCTTTAAAATAAGGAACATATTTTTAGATTTTTTGCAACAAATAAGGGTAATTTACTTTTTTTTATTAGTCTTCACCACTAAGCATGATATAAAGTGTCATTAATTTCTTCTGTGCTAAAACCATGTACACATTATTGCAGGCAAATTACAATTCTTAATTCTCTTATAAGATCCAATACTATAAAATCTGCATCAGTAGCTTCCAACACATAAACACTCTTCAGGTGACTATATATAATAATAATATATAATATATAATGTCTATTGCACATGACACTCCTATTGACCCTTCTTGCAATTTAAGCAATTGAAAAGAGCAGTTGATTCTAGCTACTGCAAAATTGCAATTACCCCAGACTGTTATGCTAGCAATTATGGATAACATTTCATAGGATATAAGGGGTTAATTAATTGATACTTAAATAAGTATTACGAATTCAGTTCATAGTATATACAATGATAACTAGAGCAATATTCATAGTTCGTCACTACCATTGACGAAATAACCAATATCGGGTAACGAATCGACCACATTCCAGTGATGAACTGTCCAGTTTTCAAGAGGACAAATCGCGCTGTGACAAATCAACCTGTTACCACTCACATTGCTGTACAAATGCTCTTAAAAATATTTATTCTGGCTATTGCTATGTTCCCAAATAGAACAGGTATGCATGCAAAATCATTACATTGTTGGGTAATCGTGATTTGGGATTTGGCGCATCAAATTCTGAAGTTGCATATTCACACGTCAAACAAGTTTGTCAGCTGCCCTTGCAATATCTTCAGCAATTTGTTCATGGTTTGTATGAGGTTCAACATTACCAGGAAGGAACAATTCATTTTCACTTGATGTTGATAGGGGCGGTTGCCAATTTTAGCAAAAATTAGCAGACCCTGCACATCAGGCGACGTTTGCCATTTCTCAAACAGTGCCTCCTGTCCAGCCCAGAAATAGCAATTTGGAAAATCCTCCGAAGACACAAGGCGTATGAAATTTTAGTTATATCCCTACACTTAAATTACATTTATCAAGCCCTTTTTTTATCCATCCATAAAGACTATATATCTCTAAGACAGTCATGAACATAGTCAATGACTATAGAGTTCCCCCAACAATGTGAGTATGTCTATAATTTGACTTATATTGTGACTATGGTGATTCAAATTGCGAATTGTCACCTTTGTTACTCATTTAACTTTATTAGCATAAGACAGTCACGATTATAGTGAATGACTACAGTTCCCTGCACAAGGAAACTATGTCTGTAATTTGTCTTATACTACAGTAACTCAAATATCCAATATTCATCAGTGGTACCGATGTAGCTTCTTTAGCAAGACTCAAGTCCATTCATATAGACAGTCATAATTATAGTCAATGACTACAGTTCCCTGCAAAAGGGGACTGTATCATTAGTCTGTCTTATACTATGACTACTGTAACTCAAATAGCCAATAGTCGTCTGTGGTACCCATGTAGCTTTATTAGCAAGACTTTAGTCCCCTCATATAGACTATAAGACAGTCATGATTATAGTCAATGACTACAGTTTCCTGCAAAATGGGACTGTATCATTAATTTGTCTTGTAATGTGACTACAGTAACTCAAACAGTCAAAAGTCGCCTGCGGTACTCATGTAGCTTTATTAGCAAAACTTAAGTTCATTCATATAGACTATAAGACAGTCATGATTATAGTCAATGACTTCCCTGCACAAGGGGACTGTATCAGTAATTGTCTTGTACTGTGACTACAGTAACTCAAACAGTCAAAAGTCGCCTGCGGTACTCATGTAGCTTTATTAGCAAGTCTAAAGTTAACTTTTTTTTTATATAGTCAATGACTACAGTTTCCTGCACAAGGGGACTGTATCATTAATTTGACTTGTACTGTGACTACAGTAACTCAAAGAGTCAATAGTCACCTGTGATACTCATGTAGCTTTATTAGCAAGACTTTAGTTCATTCATATAGACTATAAAACAGTCATGATAATCGTCAATGGCTAGTTCTCTGCACAAGGGGACTATATCATAAATTTGTCTTTTACTGTGACTAATTTAACTCAAATAGCCAATAGTCGCAGACAGTCATGATTATAGTCAATTAGTACAGTTCCCTGCACAAGGGGACTGTATCATCAATTTGTCTTATACTGCGACTACAGTAACTAGTCATAGTAGCCAATAGTCATCAGTAGTACTGATGTAGCTTCTTTAGCAAGACTAAAGTCCATTCATATAGACAGTCTTATTACCTTGAACTGTGACTGACTATTTTCCATGTATATATGGTAAAGTTTTTCTGTGTAAAACAGGGTTAGTGTACCTTTTTTTTTTTATAGATTTTGAAGGATTATACATGCATAGGATTATATGTGTTCCTGTATAAAATATACTCCATTTCTATAATCACTGCACACTTCTGAACTCTAATACACTCATTAGAACTTCATTAAATATCTTTCTTTAAAAAAAAAATACAACCAGAAACCCTTAGAGCTGCCCAATATCCAAGCCATAATATATTTGATTGAGGACTGCAGATTGACTAGAAGAAAATATGTATTCTAGTGAATGTTTAACTAATGAAAATTGTTCTAGCTGGGATATCTCGGAATCTGCTGAACATAATACAATTAAAGTTATATGCCCTATATATATAAAATTGTGACTATTCATTCAAAATAACAATGGTAATGTAAAATTTACAGAACAGAAAAATGCCAAGTGGAATCAGACTTTAAAATATTGATTGACCTTTTATCTCAACAAGGGCAATTGACCATGAGTCCATGACCCATATCAAAGGGGGTGAGACAAGGATGCCTCTGATAGGGTGCAGATGATAACTTGTTAAATAGGAGCATGGATGTATACACCCATGATAGGAGAAACTTTGAGAAGCATTAACTAGATATTTGGATATTTTTGTTTATGTAAAGTAAATGTTAAGTTCATACTTTTTTTTTTATTTGAGTATATAATAAATGCCTTCTGTTACATAAATAAGCTTTTCTTTTTGGATAATAAGACTATCAAGTGAAAATTGAATTATAAAAAAATTCAATATTTTATAACATGTAAATTTATGATGTGAAAATGTTAATCTAATCAAGAAACAAATTTATTGATACCTTTTATTGAAGAGAAATTTTCTGTATATTTTTTTTAACTTGCTTGATTGCGCCTGTTAGTTCATAAACATATACTTGAAGTCATGTAGAGCCTGTACTATGCAAAATTTGGAACAGCTTTTTCACAAGCCATTGGAATCATCAGATATATTTGACAATTCAGGGGTAGATAAGAGATATTGGGAGATATTTTTTATATTTCCGGATCTACTGGACATACTAACATAAATTCATATGCTCTTAATCGAGATAATCTCAACAATACTTTGACCATACTGCTAAATATGTAGAACTGACAGAATAACTTAGCAGGGTAATCAAGCATGACCTGAACCCCAGGGGGTGAAGGGGTAAACTGTCACCCCACATTCCCCTGCATGGACATATTGGAGTTGATATCCTCTGTTAATTCCATGACCATGGATACCTATATGACTTTACCATGGAGATTTATAACTACAATTTGACAATCTGAGTTATTATTGCCAAAATCTTATTATTTTTTTAAATCATCATTACTCTCCTCTATTCTGTCTTACATTAATTCACCAATCTATGGATCTCTCTATCTTATCTACCTATCATACCAATATGAAAAACATATTTGATAATAACCTAAATACCACAGATACACCATGGAAACAAGAGTACTTGTACTTCAAAACACTTAATATGGGTTAGTGCAGCTGGACCCTCCCCCACCCCTCCAAAGCACCTCCTCCCTGCCTATCATCCCTGTAATGACCCTATTCTGCTAACTGATATCTATAACAAGATTACATTTTATCATCTGACCATATCCTGTATTCATGCACTACTACATCCATAATCCAATCCATATTCAGACATTACTTAATTAGTCAAATTCTTTGATTATTTCACTTCATATTTTTTTCACTCAGTCATTATTGATATTGAAAAAACGGAGCTCTTAAATTATCTTAACACCTGTGTTCCTCATGCTATTGGTAAGATTAAATTAAGATTTGCATTTAAAAAGATTTGTTTGGATTCCCTTAGTGCCATTTCAAGGACCAATAATCACCTGAATGCCTTGTATTGAAGTTGCACAATAAGCTAATGCATACGCAATCAATTTGACTAAATTTAACTGGGATAAATCAACATTATTCATGACTTAGACGAAGCCTTGCTTTTCTTAAATTATAACAATTAGACACACAAGTACTACTTTAGAGTGCTGGACATCAGATTTACTTCTGATATCACTGGATCTGAAAATATTTGCAATTAAACTGATTTAGCCTGAAGCTGGAAACTGATATTCATGGCTCCATGTCTGTAGCTAGTGGGGCCATGTGGGGCCATGTAGTGAAATTATAAAGAATAATTTTACATATATAGCTTATTTGCTTGCAGGTTTTGCTTATTAATTTAAAGGTGCAGCCAGGAAGCAAACCTAATTATACAAGTTTGTCAAAAATAGTGTAATTGTAAGTAGTCCCAAAGATCAATTTATTAAAACTCAAGATCTACAGTTAATTACACAATGGTAAATTGGTTCTGTAATCAATCTGTTTTGACAATTTTAATGAAGCATAATATGATACATATAGCTTAGTGTATATATATAGGACTAATTATTGAAATACATTTTTATGTCATTTTTTTCTGTGGCAAGTCAATCAGAATAATATAATTTACGCACAATTTCTACATGTAAATCATATACCCATGAATTTTTTTTGAAATATTTGCTTAAATAGCTTTATGATGAAATACGGTATATTTCAATATTATGTACTGGGTGATTTAATTTTTAGAACATTTGGTCTCATGGTTGAAAGACCTTATAGGGAGGCAAACTCTGAGCAGCTAAAGAACCCTTGCTACTCCTCTAAGCATGAGCTTCATGGTCAAACCATCTACAATATAAACAGTAATAGCATAAGGCTGGAGGAGCCCTTTGAGGTGCTGATTTTGTTTCACAAAAGCAAATACCTTTTATCTAGATATAAGGTCTTTGACAAATGGCTCAGAAACCATGGGGTTTTGGACCTGTTAAACATAACATAGTTTGGAGCCTAGTAGAATCATGAATTTATATATGATGGTTAATAAACCAAATTTTCCTCCTTTAATAAAAGATTTTAATGAGGCCTATGCTTGTACAAACTCTGCTGGACACACTGCATGCCAGCAGAGCTTGGACTGGCCTGTGAGTCTGTGAGTCTGTGTTCTTTAAAGTTAACTTTTGTCAGTATATTTCTTTTGTCAGTACATTTCTTTGTAGACCTAATTGTTTTAGCAGTTCTGGGCATATCTCCAGCATCCCTTGAGCCTTGGTCAACAATTGTGCATCTTGGATAATTGTTTTTAATATATTGTTTTAATCAACCTATTACCACTGATTACAGGGTACCAGAGGTCCAGGGTCATAGCCGGGTTAAAAATTGACGCAAAGCAGTATATTTAGTAGAACTGCCATAAGCTTCACAAACACAAGTGAGACATAACTGAAAGGACCCAAAGCCATAAATAACAAAAATGACAAAAACCTACTTCATTGAAAAATATACAGGAAATATATAGAAATAAGTAGTTAGGTTATGCAAGTTGGCAATATACATAGCAGGCGTTTTTGGTATATATTTTGCCCAATTGATGGAGGGAACCCCTCCACCCAGCTTAGTTCTGGGTATGCACCTGGAGGTTACATACTTCAGCAGGGTACAAATTAAGGGGGGGCAGCAGAGAAACAAAAACAATTTGAATTGTATATTTTATCAGGTCCTTGTATTAAGTTACTAACACAGAGCCTTGTGTCATAATCAGTTTCTTTAGTTTTTTTAATGGATTTTTCAGATTAAAATGTCTGATGCTCTTCTGAAATATATATATATATATATATATATATATATATATGTATATATAATTTTTATCATGATAATAGGCTATGTCGTAAATAATTATATGGATTAACACTTTTTAAGCATTTAAAAAAAAATTGAAATATTGGAATGAATTAATTTTATCGACATGTGGATGTCAACAAACTATAAAACACTGAGATATTATCCTCGCACACCCTCGCACGGAGACAGAGGATGTGAGATAAAAGAGCCTCCATGGCCACACACCCCAATTTGTAACCCCCCATCCTGTGAGCAGGGGGAGGGGTGGTAGAGGAGGGGAGGGGGGTAAAGGGATAAAATGTTGACTGGCAACGGATGATGTACCATGTACAGTGCATTGTAGAAGTCTTCACCCCATCGGTTTCCATGCAATTATATTGTTAATTTGATTAATAATTAAAGTTGTAGTTGTGCGCAGGGCATAAATGACCAAAAACAGTCAATACATTAAAAAAACAATAATTACAATTAACTGTTCGACAAACTTTAGAGACACTTTGCAGCTTTTGTGCCATATGTCACATTACTTGTGTGTTCATAGAAAACCCTAGATTTTAATCTGAACATTAACCCTCTTTGGTTTGCAGTGTCCCAGAATTACAAATGATTATTGTTAATGTTAATTGATCAACATGTTGTTGATAAATTATAAAAAATAACAAGAGCCTAAAATCCCTTCAAGAATATATCACTTCCTTTATTCACACCTCTTGGATATACTAGAGTCTAATGAAGCATTATAGCTGATACTCAAGAGCATAACCAAAAGCCACCTAAAGGGGGGGTGGGGTGGGGTGGCTTAACCCCTCCAATATTTTAATACAAATAAGAAAAGATTTACAAATCTGTTTATATTTAAAATTTGTTAGGTCATTATTCAGTTCGAGTCTTCAAGATCTTTCGAAATATTGGAGGGGGAGCCAAAATTTATGCCAGGAGTCACTAGCCAGAGTCCCCCAGAGAGGGTTCCCCTGTGCCTGGGTTCTCCCCTACTGTTGAGTGTTGAGGTCAAATGGGAAGCATAGACTGAGAAGGACTGTCCAGGGAGGAGATTTAGTAATTGAAGTTTCCTATGGAGAAAGCAGCACAAACAGAGGATGTCACAATATGCAATCGACACCCCAGACACTGTACTGAGATTGCATTCCAAATCAAGCCAACATTACTTCTATATTTGCCATCGTCGTTTCGACATCGTATCAACATTGTTGACATCAAGATAATGTTTTTCTGATTTGGAATTCTAGCTGGGCTGTATCCGATTTTTTAATAAAGTTTTTGTACATACATTAAATTCTAGTATAGCCCAGATTGTTACATTTACATTGCTGTGTAAAACTTGATGAACATCAGAAGGTGTGAGTAATGTTACATTTATGCCAGGAGTCACTAAGAGCCAAACCAGTTTTTGACTCAGCGTGGTGTTCACGCTGGGGCATTGTCATACTCTTGCACCATATTGGATTACAAATTTAGCAGAAAGCCTCACTTTTGCTAAGAAATCCTCACCAGATGCATGGCCTAGCTGCACTTCGGGATATTATGCATCATGTTGTTATCCACAATGTCTTCCTTCATGTTACATGTGTTGATTGCAATGTTCTGAACCATTTTCTACTCATTCATGATAGCAAAGTCATCAATATACACAAGAGGGCACACCAGTGCGATTTGGTGCTGATATGCTTCTACAGACTGGTTTTTTTCCACCCGAACCCTGACAAGGATTTATCTGTCTCCTTTCTTTTAACATAACGAAACACAACTAAGTAAGCAGCAAAACGTAACCAAACCCTTGCAAAATCAAAAACAAACCTCTAAACTTTGGTTTCATATAATATTTTGTGTATTGACATTCGATTTTTGGTGCTCGCTTGTCACGGTTTTGTGAGTGCTGTATTATTGCTCAGCCGAGAATGTGGTTTTTTTGGCTGGTTTGTCTAATTTTGGTCAAATTCTGCAAAGCACTGGTGTATTATTTTATTGTGTTCTTTTATTTAATGTCTGCAGTTTATTTTCTCTCAATTTCTGTTGTCCATCTGTATTTCTTCTTGTGTTGAATACTGTTCATGTTTTTCTATTGGACCCTGTTGAACACGTCTTTTAGCAATATATATATCCTATCTGTTCCATTATACGCACCTGCATTTGATAAGTCATGATCACAGTTCTGTGTCATAACTCAACCTCCAGCTGCTTGCCCAGCCAAGTCATGACATAATGAAGATGTCATAATGACATCAAAAAAGTCTCAGAATGTATGAGATCAATGTGATCTCAACATGAGGTAAAATGTGTGATCTCAACATGATGTCATTTATATGAGATAAAATGTGAGATCTCAATGTGATCTCAACATGATGTCATTATCTGTCATAAATGATATCAGGATGATCTCATAATGAATTTATGCAATGATATCACTTCTTGACATCTCCGCGATATCATTAACCGGCTTCAAGTGGTCAAGACTTGAACAAAGCAAGTAACTGAGGAATTGGTCCAAACAAGCTGAAATGACTTCTACTTTCTTAGACGCATATAAATAACACTGTACAGAATCAACGGAAAGGGAATTTAGAGATTACATTTTTGTTTTTATACTGAATTTAGTTGAAATTGTCAATGGCAACCACTGTGAGCGATAATGGAGTGACAATTCTACCAAAGTAATGTATTATCAATACAAAAGCATTTGATATAGTCTCATTAGAAGGGTTATTGTATAAAATGCTTGAAATGGGAATCTGTGGCCAAAGTATGTATGTTAAGTCCCGCATTTTTGTAGATGGGAAGATATCAGAATTTTTTGATAGCCTCCAGGGGGTGAGACAAGGAGTGAACCTTTCGTCACCTCTCTTCTCCATCTTTGTGAATGACATGGTGGATCACCTGATGTCAAACGGCTGTCAGCCTGTCCAACTTAGCGACGGTGAGCTTAATAATTAACTGAGATTCCTTGTGGTCATGTATGCTGACGACACCATTCTGTTGGCAGATAGCCCCCAAGGCCCCCAGCATGCACTTGATGGATTGAAAGATTACTGAGACAAGTAGCCACTAAGTGTCAACTGCTCAAAAACTAAAGTTGTAGTTTTTAGCAAACGCAAAACAGCTTGTAAGATTTGGGGGTCACAAGATGACTTAAAAGAACTTATGACCATCTCACCATATTCCAAAGTTGTCTCTTAAGTCCATGATGAAGTATAAAAGTAAACAAGTCAAAGTCAGAGCTTGGTGTATTGACTAGTCAACTTCTACTAGGTAAAAAGTGTCTTGGGATTCCTTGGCCACCAGTCCTACAACCAATCAGTACCTTTCATGCTGTGCCTCATTACCTTTGCCCCTAGGGCTTAACCAATCACAAGAGCTGTGTCCTTCTGCCCATGCTGGCCAGCTCTTCCCAGCAGTGGAGTTCCCCCTCCTAATTAATTCCTCTGGTAGCTTGGCTGTGCATTCCAGGGTAATGAGTCCAGAATTCCCCCTTTTTCATCATGCCCAATTACAATACCTTATTCCAAATACTACCTCCTCTTTGTACCCTGATAAGCATTGCTCATCTCAACCTCCTTGCCTGAGTGCCCTTCATCTTAGCTCCTATTGTATCCACTCCTATTGTATTTTACCCTCATTGTACTAGCACCCACCTGTTCACCCCCTTGGAGTGCAGTAGCAAAGCTTGCCAGACAACCATTGTTCAATGTATATTTAAATTAAACTGAATTTTACAAATTCCACATTTCATGAACATTTCATACATACACAAATATATTAACTAATATCCAGTGTAATATAACCTGTACAAACATTACACAATTCATATTTATTATAGTTATCTCATTAATTCAATTATAAACTTAATTATTGTTCATCATCATTTCAAACCAGGGGTCAAAAAGCCTAGTGCTTTTTACAAGCTGCAAAAATCCTAAAATTCATGTATGAGGGAGAGATGCTGAATATTGTGGACAGCTTCAAGTCCTTAAACATTTCCATATCCTACAATGGATCCTTCAAAAGTGGGGTCCAGGAACTTCTCGCTCAAGCTCAATCTCAGTTTTGGGAAAAGCAGGACCTACATCTACCAATTGACATACAGCTGGAACTCTTTAATGCACTTGTTGCCCCAATCCTACTGTATGGTTGTGAAGTTTGGGGGCACCAGAATGTGGAGAGCATTGAGAAGCTGCACCTTAAATATCTCAAATATGTTCTTGGAGTGAGGAGATCAACCAGTAACTCCATTGTGTATGGCGGGGGATTTCCCCTGAGGATCAAAGCACAGAAAAGGCTGATTGGCTTCTATGCTTGTACTCTCGGTGGCAACGATGCCAAACTGAGCCATATAATGCTTCCCAATCTAAACAACACAATGCAGGCAACTTCTTCTAAAAGTGGGTGACCCACACTAAAAGAAATCCTCAATTCTTGTGGACTTTGCAATAAAGTCACCCAATCAGCATTGAGTGGATAAAGAACTCTGTAGAGCGTTCGTTGAAAGACCAGTTTATCCCACAATGGGCTGTAGACTTAAGGGGCGTTCACACTATCAAGTATAAGACCGTACATTTGACCAAAACTTGGCTATACGTGCTTGCTCATGGTTCTGTTAATCACGTATAACTTTTTGCTACGAGCGTACGTGGGGCAAGCATTCTTGAGGCATCCTTGAGGCACTCGTAGGCACTCGTAGATTGCTCATAGATCGCTCGTAGCTCGCTTGTAGTGCGCTCGTAGCGCGCTCGTACATCGCTCGTACATCGCCTGTGTGAGTGAATGGCGGGTATATACGGATGGATAGTGGCCAGGTATGGCTACGTTTGGCTAGGTATCGCAAGGTATGGCTACGTATGGCCACGTATGGGTATGTAGAATGTATGTAGAACGTACGTAGAAAGTACATAGGATGCTTGCCGACTGACCCCCGAGCAAGGTACGTAACTAATATAAACATTATAGTCGTAGGACGTCTGCCAAAGTTTTGAACATGTTAAAAAATGTTCCTCTCTTGATGTATATCTGTGAGTGTTCAAGTGCAACCAGGAGTGATCTACAAATTAGCGCGAGTATACGTAAAACACTCAGCCAGTAAATCACGTATGGCCAACGATGAACAGGTGTGAAAAAATATTTTCATACGTGGTCATCTGTAGCTCTTATACGTGATAGTTTGAACGCCCCTTTTCAGAGCAAATCGTCATGTGATTTCTATTCAACCTGCAAGCAGATATTTAGCAGAGAAAATACCTGTCTCTTAGTAATAACAACTCTGTTAGAGCGCTGATTAAATTCCATACAAATAACTGCAGAATCTTGAAAGTTACAGGGAGCTTCAGAAATATGCCCCAGGATGAACGCTTGTTTGACCAACTGTAGGTGCAAAATCTAGTGTGTGCTCTCTATGATGATAGATTATTATCTAATGATACATACTTTTAGAATGACTCCTGGCAAAAGATTATTATTACATGTATATTATTTTATTATTATAACTTTTTTTCCCCCTCTTACTTTCTGTTTCCTAGCGTGAGATTATATTATGAATATTGTGTGCTAATCTGTATATTTTGTGCTATTGTATTTTGGTCTGAGCCAATAAAAAACTTGAAACTTGAAACTTGTTTTGTATCATTTGACACCGTGTCAAGGGCGTAAATTTTGATAACGACAGAGCTCGTTCTATATAAAGATAGCAGACACAACACTGACACATTTACATTTAACCATTTAAATACCGTTGTAGACACATTTGTTTTGATGGGAGCTTGGATTTTTATAGTTAAAGGTTCCAAGCAGTTCAAGTATCAGTTTAGTGCGCTAACCACTTACATTGTGACCAGTGACCATCACCAGAACGGCAATTTTACATCCGAGTACATAAATTGCATCAAGTGCCATGTAAGGTTTCTTTATTTTTCCTAATTTTTTGTGTCTTTCTCAAGATTCTGAGTTTCCTCCAAATGAAAAGAAAAACTACTACTAAAAAAAAAAACCTTTTTCTAGGTTTTGCCTTATTTAGAGAATAGTTGGGAATAGTTTGAACATACCCCCTAAAGAATATTCCTTGAAGACTGTCTTCAAAAGGTTGTAAACCTGCTTCAACATTTTTCATGGCCTCCTTCAGTTTCACCTCATCGTTTCCAGCAAGGTTAGCGGCATAGTAAGGTTTAAAAGTATACTGTTGGCATGGTAACTGGGTATCAACTACATACTGCAAAAAACATGTATACACTGAAACCATTAAAAATGATATATGATGATTACATTACAATGACAGCTGTTTTGACTTAAAATTCACCTCAGAGGATTTTATTTATTTTGTTTTGTATACCGACAGCTTTTTCCACCAACCCAACTGGGAATGAGTTGGCAAAATTGTAATATGTTGGATTGCATACAATTGTGCAAATTTTTGCCATTCCAGACTGTTCCACAAAGGACCATTGTCTGTTGTTATTTTAGCCGGAATGCCATGAGTGGCAACCCATTTCTTTGTTTGTCTGATTATGGCTGCACTCATTAGAGAAGTTAGCTTCTCAATTTCAAAGTATTCTGAATAGTAGTCTGTCATTATCAGCCATTTTGAAGCTAAATAATCAAAGAGGTCTTGCGAACAATGTTGCCATGGACCTTCGGGTATCTGTGTTGGTAACAGTGGTTCTTTTTGTTGTGCTCTTTGTTTGCTTGGCATGTACTACACTTTTCAACAACATCTTCAATTTGCAAATTCACTCCAGGCCAGAATACGAGATCATGCGTGAGTTGTTTTGTTTTAACGATTCCCTGATGTGCTTGATGTGGCATGCGAAGGGCTTCGTTTCTCATACTATTTGGTATCACTAAGCGTTGACCTTTGAATAGCATACCTTCAACCACATTTAATTCATCTCTGACAGGGAAGTATGGTTTTGCTATTTGTACTACTTCCAATATTTTGCTTGGCCAGCCTTGATTGCTATTCACCATTGCAATTACAGCAAACAATTCTTCATCCACTTGCGTCTCAGATTGGATTGGATCCAGACGGCTGGATGACAATTGTGCCAAATTTGGCATTTCAACAGTGAACACTTCAAAGTCATTGTTAAGCCGCTGTGGGCTCTCATCATTTTCAACATAGGCGCGACTGAGTGCATCTGCTACCGCAATGTCGTTCCCTTTTTTGTAGATCAAATTGTGATAGCCTTGTAAGTGCATCAACATTTTCTGCAGCCTGAGAGGCACACACTACAAGGGCTTTTGCATAATTCTAACAAGTGGTTGATGATCAGTCTGAATTGTTACATCAGTATGCCCATAGATGTACATATGGAATTTATTCACAGCAAACACAATTGGGAATAATTCCTTTTAGATTTGCACATATGCACGTTCTGCATTCGTAAGAGCCTTTGACGCATAATGCACTGGTTGATCATTTTGCAAGAACATGCACCCAAGTCCTGACTGGGATGCATCACATTGTATCACTACTGGTTTGGTACTGCTGTAGTATTGCAGAAATGCAGTGGACACGATTGCTTGTTTCAATTTACTGAAAGCACAATAATGGATCTCATCAAAGTGCCAACAAAACTTAGCCTTTTCTTCATTATCCTCCCTAATTAAATCTCTCAACGGTTCTGACATTGCTGATAGGTGAGGAACATACTTTCCCACATACGTCACCATACCAAGAAATGTACGTACAATGTCTATGTTACTTTGTTCAGGCATTGACTCAATTGACTTTATTCGATCAGCATCGATCTTCAAACCACCATCTGTAAACTCATGACCACTGTATTTTACACTGTTGGTACACAGTTGTAACTTGGCTATTGAAAATGTTACATCATGTGTTTTGGCCACCTCCAATATTTCATTCAAGATTCTGTTGTGCTCCTCTAAACTCTCAGCTGCAATAAGGAAATCATCCATAATGATGATTATGATTTCTAAGCCCTTAATGTGACCAAAAATATCACCAAATGCTCTTTGAAATAATAATTCCCATAGGCAATCTTTTGTACCAAAAGGTGTATTGAATGCTGTCAAATCTTTGGAGTTTTCATCCAATACTAACTGGAAATAACCTTGGTTAGTATCTAACAAGACAGGTATTTTGCACCTTTAATTCTTTGCGCTACTTGTTCAACTGTTGTAGTTGGGTAGTATTCCCTCAAAAGAGCCCTGTTCAAATCGCTAGGATCTATTGTTATGCGAACATCACCATTGGGTTTGGGCACTACATGTAATGAACTGCACCATTGTGTAGGAATTCCCATTGGAATTTTCTCAATGATATCTTAGTTACACAATTCAACTTTTTCTCTCAGTGCAACTGGAACAGGTCTAGGTGGATGCACCACTGGTGTGTAATATGGTTCTAACTTCAATGTTACTGCACCAGGCACTTTGCCAATACCAGATAATACATCTATGTACTCTTTCACAATTTGTTTGGCACTTTCTTGTTTACATTCTTCTACCTTTTGTGGCAGTTTGATATCTTTCAAATTTCTAACTTCGTTTTCATTTTGTACATGTACACTGTGTACTCGCTTGATCAAAATGATTCCAACACAATCGGTCAATGACAATAAATTTGGTACACTCAAATTCTTTACCTGTAACAGTACAAGGCAAAGTGACTTTACCAATTGGAAACACTGGTTGTGCTCCAAAACCATAGATGGCAGTGTTACTCTTGAATAAGTCTGCTTATTCAACAATCTCTCATAACATCCCCTGGAAATGACACTTGTTTCACACCTGTATCTAATTTGAATTTGACAACATCTGAGTTTCTAGCTTGAACATCTATGCACCAACTGGTCTTTGAACTATTTCCATTCCACCAAACATGTAACTGCTCAAAATCATCACATACTTCATCATAATTCACATCATTGACATCATCATAATCATAAACATCTTTGTCATCAACACATTCATAATACCTGTAATGTGAATTCCGTTGATGTGAGCGACACATTCTAGCAAAGTGATTGTACTTTCCACAGTTCATACAGTTCTTCCCATATGCTGGGCATCTTCGTGGATGATGCGATTCTCCACAATTACCACACGTGTTCGATGTTGAACGATACTGCTGCGTTTCGCGACTGGACGGTGTTCTACGAAAATTCCTCGGTGGCAACTCGGTTGATCTGGCTCTTTTACATTCTGTTGCCCGCATGTTCCGTATGATCTTCCATTCAGACCTCGACCACGATTCCTGAACGATGAACGCCCTCTGTTTTGGTACGAATTCTTGTTCATGTAATTGACTTCTGAGGTTGTCGGCAACTCTCTTTGAAGCATATCTCTCGATTCAATACGTTGCTCATACAAATAGCCTTTTTGGATGAGTTGCTCTATTGACAAATCTTCCGACCATAATTTATCATGAAGTTCTTCGGCTTGTAGTCATCCCTGCTTGCTCCAAAATTACAATACTGTGCAATGTCTCTAAGTTTGGACACATAATCCAAAATTGATTCCCCTTCTTGTTGATAGCATGTATCAAACTTTGTCATCTGTAGTTTCACCAATGACTTCGTTCAAAGTGTGCATCAAATGGACTTCACAAATTTTTTGCATCATTTTCACTTAAACCAAATGTTTTAAAGGTTGTCCTGTACTTCGGGCCCATACCATACAATAAAATTGTAACCTTAACACACTGTGGCGCTTGGCGTTTGCCACTACAACACCAGATGGCGTCTACGTATACACTGTACGGTGGCGCCACAAGTGACAATCATATGCAATCATAACACCAGGGAGGGAAACTTAGGTAATTGCAATGCTGGTGAGGATAAGTATTGTTAGTGGCCGGGACATGACCAGGGGGTGCCCAAATAGGCATGTTGGCCTGCTGGTCGAGCTGATAAGGGGTCGATTCGTCACAGCGACTGCTATATGGTCACGATGCTGCACGGGCACGTTGGTCGAACTGCGTGTTTTTAACCATGATTGGGGTTTAGTTCAATTGTGTTTAAACAAAGATAATAACAGGTAAAATTAAACAAATCATGGTTAATTGGTCAAAAGGAATATATGAGCAATGTCGGTCCATTGACTGGTTGGCACTGATAAAATATGCGTGGCTTGATACTAGTGTTTGATGTATGGTGCATCTTGAATATCAGCACCCTATTTCCTATTGTGCTTTGGGTATTAACTAAGCTCTGATTGGCTATACGATTCTCAGGAGGGAGGTTAAATGCGGTTAACATTTTTCAATAGTAATACCCAAAGGGAAGTTCTTCCCATGAGGATCTGGCAGATGCAACTCAAATACTTACTAGAGTTGCTACCTGGTTAAAATAGTTAATTTCATTAAAACAATTGTTTAAGGTAATTAATCATGATTTAATCATGATTACCATTTAATCGTGATTAAAATTAGATTAGACCCAACCCTGTTGACACCTTATTAATTAATGTAAGCATTGGTGGCAATTGTATATTATAAAGTGCTTGACCTGTAATTGGCTACATGCTGGATGTATGCTCTCCATGGATCTGAGAAAGGCTCAATTTGAAAAGACCTGCCAAGGTATATGCCCAGGATTATCACGTAATTGAAGACTCTAAAACCGCGCACATTCTTCCCACAGTTGAGAATATCCTGTTGCTCAAAACTTCCTGTAGCCCTGAAGGTCCATGGTGATTAGCCACACATTAAATGCAGTGTTAGAAGTAACATTTCTGGTAAATGAGTGTTAGTAGAGCAGCAGAAGGCCCATTTGTTAATAAATAACCCCGCACGGAAGTACGTACTTCGGAATAGTAAGTTTCTTGTGTCAAAATGGTCGCAAGAACTTTCTGGAATTGGCCATGAAAATTGTAATTTTGGGACATGAATAAATATTTTTCCACTTCTGGATTGAGCAATTAAAGAACGACCGTATCTAGACAAATCCATATTTACATGATCTTCTACACCAAATGACCACTTAAACATATTTTAGATTCTTAGTTTTTCCTTATCATGTCTCACTATATTCCATGTACTGACATATTCATTGAAAAGTAGTTGCTTACACAGCTGAATATCACAAGGAGTCTTATTATTAAAAACTTCCAAAAGATTAAATTTTTCCAAAATACATTGAACGTCAAAACAACCATACTGATTATTTTGGTAATCCCATTTAAAGACTTTCTTAGTTAGTCTATGCTCAGGCATTGTAACCAGGCGATTCCATAGTCTAATCATATCAATGTATCGTCTAACTTGTGGGCTGAACCATCCCTTATCCCATGACTGAGCATGTTTTTTTATGATACTGGTGTTTTTCCCTGGGTGATATTGTTCTAAGAGGGATGATATCAAAGGCTTGGAGGGATGATACGGCTTTTCGAGGGACGATACGAGATTCAGCCAATCAGAGGCAAGACTTGCAGGGACGATACAGATTCTAACCAATGAGCAACAAATAAACGGACTGACCAATGAAATTAATCTATGTGCATTGTTTTGTTTTCAAAACAATGACAAATTTGGATCTTCAGCAGTGTCATGAACGTCACCAGCTCAAACAGCATTTTGTCCATTCCTGGAAATTTGCAAAATTTTTTGTGTCCTAAACTTACATAAATTACTTTCTTTCAGTAATCTATAAATAACATTACTTTGTGTGAAAATACCTAGTGATTTGTTGTTGAAGTGATCTCAAGGCTGTCCCATGTTGATCCATCTGAAAATCACCACTACCCAGTGTAATACACTGCGAATCTGGTAAATGGGATTTCCTGCACCTCTATTCAGTAGGAAGTCATCATACTTCTTATAAAATCTCCAAAATTTTATCCACAAAGGATCCAAATCACAAAAAGCACCAAAAACTGTCATTTCAGCTGCGACAATGAAAATATGTCAACTAGTATGGTGACATTTTGTGACGTCATCAGTGATGTCACCAGCTTGCTGGGCTAAATATCGACTCAGCTGAAGTGCTGAATTTAGGGTCAACTTCAGTTCCTTCAGACAGCCATAACTTTAGTCCTACTAATTCACAAATTATGAAATTGCAGGAGATAAATATTCAAGTGGTCTTTAATTGTCTAGTGAAGTACCTAACACTTTAAAAGTTTATCTAAAGCCACAATAGTTGGTTGAATTGGAAGAACCCATGTCAAGACTGATGTGATAGGTAGACAATCATTATCAAAGCCATTATTCATAGTTATAGCTATAAAATTGCAGTCATAGAGACCCGTGACTTAGCATGTTTTTTCCCTGATATTGGTGTTATTCCCTGGGCGATATTGTTTTGCGAGGGATGATATCAAAGGCTTGATGGGATGATACGGCTTTTTAAGGGACGATACGAGATTCAGCCAATCAGGGACAAGAACTGCATTTTTGACCAATGAGCCACCAATAAACAGGGATGATATTGATTTCCACCAATCAGGGGCAATTTCAGGGCCACACCTCCAAACCTGAATTGACCAATGAAATGCTGTTGCTATCAGTTTGTTTTGTTCAAAACAATGACAAATTTGGGATTTTTAGTGTTTCATGAACGTCATCAGTTCAAATGGCATTTTCTACATAAATTAATATACCAAAGTTTCCAGACTCATAAGATGGATGCAAATGATTTTTGTTTCATTATTCTATAAATGCAGAACATTTCTGAGAGTACCAATACCTTAAAATTTTGTGCAGGAGATCTCAAAACTGCCACTTGCTGTCAATGTTGATCAAAAACAAAGTTACCACTGAAGTCCTATCAATTTCCATTCAGACAGAGTATGTGATTTTGCCCGCACTTCTGATCAGTTAAAAGTCATCATACTTGCAAAATATTACCAAAAAAGCATTCCAAGGGTATCCAAAAGGTTTAAAAAAAAACAAAAAAACTGGCATTTTAGCTCCAACAGTTGGTTTTCATGAACTAGAATTGTGACGTTTTTGTGACGTCATCCATTACGTCATAAGCTTGCTGTGCTAAAAATAGACTCAGTTTCAGTTTTGAGTTGACTTTAGAGTTTTCTCAGTTGCTCAAGACAGCCATAACTTCAGTGCTGGCTATCCGAAATTTATAAAATTTCATGGGGTAATTCCTGTTGTAGTATGCATTCATCATGTAAAGTATCAAGCATAAACATTTTTTTATTGAAGCTACAGTAGTTGGTTGAAGTGGAGGAGCCATGCATAAGCTCCTGTTTTGATGGGTGTACCTTATCAAGTAATTTTCAATTTATAGCTCTAAAAAAGAAGAAACTTTTACACTCTTAAATTATAGTGTCAGGCATCTACATGCATTACATTGCACTAAATAAGTACGTATTTCTCAGTGACACATGAAGTACACGTTTTGGAAAAAATAACAAATCCACTAGAGGGATTTTGTGTTATAATCTTTTTCACCAGAGAGTATCAAGCAAGAAATTGAGAGGCGACCTCTGTCAAAACATAGAAAAACAGTTGAAAAAGATCGACCTTTTGACATGGTCAAAATTTATTAATGACGGGCATTGTTTTCCAAGGCACCTACATAATGTACAACCATTAGCAACCACTTTGATATGCTGACCACTTAAAAATCCAATTCAATATTTTTAGCCTTGGTAGTAATGAATTAATAGAATATTCAAATTGGAATAAACAAGACCGATTAAATAAGTATATTAAACAAAATATTTCAAATAAAATGTTCATGAAACGTAGAACTTATCATAGTTTCATTCTCAACATTTTTCATTGTCATCATTGCTTAGATATGGAATATGATATAAATTATGGAATTCGAAGTTTGAAACCAGCCATGCTTACCACTGAGGGCGGAGGCCTAGCTCAGAGGTAGCACTCTGGGCTTCCAACCGTTGGGTCCAGGGTTCAATTCTCGGTCGAGCATCTCATTGCCATGGTCTCTGCCTGTCCTGGTATACCCAGAAAGACGGTGTTAGTGCCAAAGTAACGGCCTTTTCATGCTGTAAAAGGCAGTGAAAAAATAAAGCCTTTATGACTTGTGGTTGCTGAGAAAAATGCGATTTACTATGGACATGTCACAACCGCTATTGTTTACTTGTCATTAAACAATGTAGGTATTGAGTCAAATCGTATACACGCAATATCATCATAATGCCAATTCATTGACAACTAACCCGTTGACATTGAGGACGGCAAACTCGTTGACAATCAACACCCTTGGCCCGACCATCTCGTTGGAATATTGTGGTTATTTTCTTTTTTTTTTACCATTTTTAGTGTGACATTTTAAAGCTGGTCCAATATCCATGATTTATTTTTTAATTTGTGCTTATATTATAATTTAGTGTTCTGAACTAACATTTTCTAATGTATATTGAGTCTAAGTTTTAAAATAAAATAATTTTGTTGTTATCCTTTGCTCTGCCTGTTCACTGTTCATCTTATAAAAAAATATCCAAATTTAATTGATCAAAAAATTATGCAACTAATATAGATTACCGAAATTTTGCTGAAATATGGCAATTATAGTTGTGGAAATATCTGTGGCTCAAATTTTAATTCAGTCTTTTCCCTGTGTCACATGTTATCATCAATTAGTGTACAGCTTATTTTGTCCTGAGCATTATGCTCCATTCATTGCTCACATTTTTACATATTTATTGATCTATTAGAAAAAAGATTATAACACAAAATCATGGTTTAATATGTTCACATCATTTCTGGCTTTTTAAAAATTCCCTTAAGTTTCCAGTGTAGTGAGAGTCCAATAAAAATAGAAAATGGGTGTCCCGAGCGTTATGCCCTAATGTTAATTAATGTTCGGAAATTACCTGCCCCAGCCAATAAACCAAGCAGTCCTTTCACAAAATAATCAGTGTTATAGGCCAATTAGAACAATAGTATAATGAATTTTGTTGACTTTTACAACAGATTCTTAAGCATTAACCTATAGCAGACAAAAGTAATGATATAATGAAACTTACAATAGTATTAAAATAGTATTTGCAGTCATTAAGAAGGTTGTGAGTATCTATGAAAGATTAACTTATATATTAGCAAAATGTTACATTTTATTTTTCAAAAGTTAATCTTTAGTGTGTGTAGTGCAGAAATTACATTTTTGAATGATTAGTCAATGTCATGTGGTCAAGCTGCTGTCATTTAAAAAATGCCAATGATATCACAATTATTTCTGTGCCTAACCAACTGTATGTAATAAAACCATGTAAAAGAATAGTTTTGACTCATTAATGTTAGCCTGTTGTATATTTCTAATTAAAAAAATATTGACTTTGCCGTTATATGACATTTCAGAAGCTGTTTTTGAAGAGGATGTCAGGTCAGAGCGGCAGAGCAACTTGCTGTTAAATGGCCTCCAAGGATAGTTTAGGACGGTGCCTGGATGCTGATGCCAAACCACAGAGATGACATGCCTACTGTACTGGAGGGGCATAGGGCAAGACTTGCAAGAGTCTGGCAGAGCGAGGACCTGCAGCTTCAAGCAAGATGAGGAAAAAATGTACTTCCCCAGCAAGCACTCTAATGTTGAAACAACGTTGGTATTTCACCAGATTCACCAGGAACATCAGCATATCAAAACTAAAAATCTACAAAATGTCAAAATTAGACGTTGAATCAATGTGTCCATTTAAGTGTTGATACAACGTTTGGCAACATTGTTACTGGTGGCGCCTCCTGGAGTTACTTCACTGTACTCATGCCATCTGGTGTATTTTGCTCCTGCTGGAGATTGGCAGCAATTCTGAGGTAAGTCTGAAATGGCTATCATCTGCAGCAATCCTTGTATGTTCATTTTCATTTTCATGATGAAGTTACCTAAGACACTGCTGATAAGTTGTACACTAGTAATTTAAATATGATTTTTACTGATACTATCCAATAATAATTCCAGTGTGTGGTTTTACTATAATATCGCCCATGCATGATTATATTCATTAGTTAAGTTAAATAACAGCATTTTACTTGTCGGGGAATATGCAGTTATTCTTCGGTAATGCTTGACAATATCATATAGGCCACAGCTAATGAAGTGTGAAGTACACATGCATTCTCTGTATCTGGTTGCAGCCTCTGTTCTGATGGCCCACAGACAAGCGACTGAAGATGAAATCAAGAGGGCGATACAAAAGTATTTGCAGAATGCCCTATTCCGCCAGGGAGGAGGGGGCAGATTAAATTAACTTATTTTGTTTGCTGTATAAAATGAAATAAAACAGTGTACTAACTAACCTGAAGTGTATTTCTTTTCAAAAACTAACCAAACTGAACATTGATTCAACGCTTAGACACTAACGTTTGTTAAACATTAGAATCCGGATGTCTTTACAACGTCGTGCCTAAACGTCAGAAAAACTTTCATTCTGGGTGAAATTACAACATCATTTAAACGTTTGAGCAAAACGTGCTTGCTCGGTCATGGCCATTGTTGCAGCAATGATGCAGAAAAAGGTACGGAATCACATTGCAAGGTCACATCAGTTAAATTCTACAGGACAGAAACATCAGAGGGTATCTTCATTGTCTAATCTGTTTTTTAAATAAAATTAGCTTAATTACAGGTGCTAGAATCATCATGGAGGTAGATTGGAACAACAGGAACTCCGAATGCAAGTGTCAAGCAGGAGCAGGTCATATGGCATGTGGAATCTGTGCTCTCCATGCTTCTCAACTTCATGGGGACAGGGGACATCATATGATGCAATGCAGCTGCATGCTGTACTGATATGTTACAAACATTCCAGTACCAACCCTAAAGTAAGTAACAAGGTAATGAATGAAGGCCATTTAAACATGTTTTGATGGAAGGATCACCAGTGAAAGTAGAAGAAATTCCAAGAAAACAGAAAGTGAGGTCAACCTGAGTGACCCTATAGGCCAAATTTATATGCTCTCTTAGCTAGAAAGACTTTATACTATATAGACCATATACTATCTTTGTCCCAAGGCAAAAATTTAAACTGCTGTGCATAATCACATGCATCTACGCAGAAATTGTAATGGAGATTGGGTGGACCAAATTCTACAGGTGCTGAATTATTTTGTATTTAATATTTAAATTCATGTTCAGTTGTTCCAGTTTAGTGGCCCATTGACATTCAAATGTTCAGTTCAGCTGTAATGTTAGTTTTATTTGTTTATTTGTTTAAATTATCCTGAATTCCCAGCCATTTCATTTGAACCAATTTGAACATGAAAATGTTACAGTTATTTAATAAATTAGTAACTACGGTGTTGAGTTGACATTATATGTATTGGTATAATTTTGGCCAACCTTTGCAGGTCACTGAAGAACAGGTCATGCAAATAAAAAAGAAAAATGGCAACAATGTAGCCGATGGCATGAGCGCTGAGTGTGGAAAATTGGAGTTTCAGTACAAGGTAGTTACAATCAGAAAAAAATATTTCTTAAAATTTTTTTTATTTGACCAGGAAATAAAACTGCATTAATTCTTTCACAGGTGAACTTTGTCATGCAACTGGTAGATCCAATTTCCAGCCAAAGCTTTCATCACAAAACAACAATTTGAAAATATTATCAGATCCAACCTTACTTGTTTTTGGTATTACCTTTTGACCAAAGGAACATGAATGCGCAGTTTCATTGAAATTTATGCATTTCTATCTAAAGCACAACTCATGTGAAGTTTTACACTATGGTATACATTTGCTTGACAAGTCATAGATATCTATAGCACAATCTTGTACTTTTCGGAATCCTTAGAAGTAGCTCTATCAAGCTACGGGGGATGCCATTTTTCCCATGGCAACATAGCTTGAAAACTGTTACCATAGCATGTAAGTATATATCAATATTTTCTAAATAATAAGTTATATATACATGTCGTACTATTTAGTTGTATTCAGGACATATCACCTACATTTTGTAAGCAATATGAAATATAAATTATGCTATCCTGAATTTCCCCTGTAAGATTAGCAAAGGAATATCATACTTCATACCTTTCATGATTACAAACAAATATACATTGATCTGATTTAAAAAATGATTGACCAGAAGCTATTCGAAAAAAAAACGGGTGACGAATGGACTTATTTCGGGTGACGAACGGACTTATTTGCGGTGACGAACGAACCCGTTTCCGCTGGGACGAATCGCGCAGTGACGAATCGACTAGATTGTATGTCCGTAGCCACACGTAGCCACATGTAGCCATATATACTCGCCATTCACTCATGTCCACTCGTAGAACACTCATAAAACGCATTGGAGGTTAAATCTAAATATAGGAAGTAGGCGTCATATTAAAATATGCAGCAATGTTTATCTATTTTTCAAAGTCTGGTAAATTTTACGCACCAACACACAAGCAATATAAGTTGCATATATAATAGATAAGCATGGCTGCATATTTTAAATAAGGCGAGAATGCTATTATTAAAAGATAAATAAAAATTTGGTGAGTATCAATATTGCTCTGCTGCTTGGGAGCACACTGACTAATAACACTCAGTGGGCTGCCGCCTAGAGCCTTGAGTTCTAGGGGACAAAAAACAATTCCACATGAGGCACTTAAAATGTGCTGAAGACGCGAATTGGCACTTTTTAAATCACAAATTAATGGTATCTTGTGAACTTTTAAATCTTTTAGTTTCTTTCCAAAATTTGGTGGTATGTTAAGTCTAGACTTTAATTTTACCCTTTACTTCATCTTTTGATAAGATAAGACAAGATAAGATAACATTTTATTTAAAGTGGGGAGTGATACAATAAAAGCATTGAGTGCTGGATACGGCTTGTTATAAATCAATACTAATAATCATGAGTATTGATAACTTTTTCTTGGCCAAACAACAAATTGAATATATCCCTTAAAGTTAGTAGTCCAGTTCATGACCATAATTGATGCAATATGAAGAACATTTATATCTCCATGTGGTCATTAACTGCATTTCTAAGGGCTTATTTTATGAAAATAAGCTATATTATCAAGAAGGTTTTGCTGTTTTGCAAGTTAATGGGACTGGAAAACCGATTTAAGTTACCACAACTGATAGAAATTAGCCATACAATGTAAAATAAGATGGACTGTACTTCTTATATGGGGTGAAAAAAAAATCTTTATTATATCATACATCGTTATTGCCTTGATAGATTTCTTAATATATTTTTTTAATGATTGGCAGAACATAGACGTCCCTCTTTTTTGTACCTTTAGTTAATGTTTTCTAAGCTTGTTAACATGAAGTTCTCTGTGGTGTGAAAATTAAAAATTTAAAGTCAAGCATCTCTAACTTTTCCGAACAGAATTTTTTACCTTTTTGCATTACAGTGAAATTCATTGACTTGGAAACTATCTCGGACTTGGAAGCTTAACTCCCCATGTCATGTGAATGGTTGAGGGACTGCCTTAATTGGCCAAGTTTTCAAGTCTCTGAGCTTGGTTTCCAACTCTATGAATTTCGCTGTAAAATGAAGGTCATACCATGTATACTACATAATTTGTTTTAACCGCAGAGTTTATTATATAAACTTTTATTGACAAATCCATATCAAAAAGATACATGCGTCAACTTTATTCAGGAGCAAATTAAGTAAAATATCCCTCAAATTTTTCCAAAAATGCACAGAATACACAGGGGTGGGGGCCCTAATGATTGAGCCCAAATATTTTCTTTAGCCTACAGCCCAGGCCTCTGCTAATCCGTCTTTGATGGTCGCTATCATAACTTAATGTGAATTTAATGACCTCACACACATTTTATTGAAGTCAACATACCTATAGGCCTAGTTCAAATTCTATTTCGCGGTTTGTGGTTCAAAGGGGATTATTACGTCTAATTTGGGATTCAAGTTTTAAACTATATGATTACCCGGAAACTGAAGTTTACAAGAGCTACATTGTCAGATATGTGAATCATACAACACAATACTTCCTATGTTATCTTCTTCTTGCACCAATACTGGATTTGAAATATGTTATGCTATTTATTTTGCATGAAGGTAGTTTGCATTATACAGTAAAGCACTAGAATTTTAACTGGCAAGCACTTAAGAATTAAGGAATATGCCCTTTATACAGCTTCAATTCAGACAATTTACCTTCCATATTCTTCACAAGATCTTTCTGGAATCTTGACATCATACTGTCTGATATTGTAGTATTATAAGTCATTTTACAGGCCCCAGCTGGATTTCTGTAGTGATTCAGTCTTCCTATGGCCGGATTAATTGAGACTCTTGTATGACCAGGCAAAACTCTTCCAGCCCAATGGACATTCACATCAATTACTTCACTGGGTTTACTAATTGATTTTTCATGCGGCATTATTCCAATCTGCCCTCTAAGATCTTTTAACCTTTTAGTCTCATTTGTTGATAGATACATTTCTCCTTTGACATATTTAGACTGTGTAACTTCACTCTCAAAGCATGCCTCTTTGAAGATAAAGGATGCTAGACGATAATTCCACAATCTATTCCAAAAGGACGTCATCTCAATTTCAATTTCTTTCATCATTTCTGCCCATGTCTGAAGTTTTATTGGAGTTATGAATTCATCTATGTCAAAGACGCCAAGGTAGGTGAAGTCATCGCCATATCGATATAGACAATCCATGTAAATCAGGTGCTGGGCAAAGAAGTTGACACAATGCACTTGCGAGCCTTTGAGTTTTGTACTTTGTATCTCTGGGTCATTGGGATACAGTTTGTAAATGTTCGGTGTGTATGTTGGCATAGGTAAAGGCCAAGGGTGTCGGATGAGGAACCCTGAATCTTCATAAGATTGAAGGAGTTTTAGTATTACGGAACTGACATTGCTTGTTCCATGCAGAATGACTTGGTCTATACCAAGTAGTTTTTGCATCTCGAACCATGCGACAGTGCGGTGGACGTCTATGTGATGGTCTGACATGTCAAACAATGGGCTGAGACATACACCATATTTTGGTTTAAGCGGTGGGATGTATAAAGGGACTTTCACCTTATGCCATACGGATGTATTAGTCGGCCTATATGATTTTGAAATGGCTACAAAAGCTGGTATTTCTTCAGATGATATCCAACAGATAACTACAGCCGTGACCCATTTGCAGAAAGGTGGAACTATCTCACTGAGTATTTCTACTTTAGCTTTTGTAACGACTACAGATTTTGTGTTTGTAAGATTCATGTGGCAGTACACAAGGGGTGGATATTCAGTTGTTAATGCCCACATTCTAATGACGCTTTGTCTCAAAATCCTTGGATCATAAAATGGTGATTTCACATACATATCCACGGGGTCAACTTCTTGAAAAGTTTCATTTGTGTGATACTGAAATATGTTCGTGTCGGAGTAAAATGGTGTATAGCTTTGATTCAATGTGATTAGCTCATAGAATGTCCACACTGCCACACAGATGAACAGAGTTAGGAGTGTTGACCATATCTTCATTCTATGAAACAAAAGTAAACATCCATCCATTATTTTTAAGGATCATCCACAAATTTATGTTTGTTCTGGTCCGAAACCTTACAGCCAATTTCATAGACTTCGCAACAAAATTCCAGAGGAAATCATGTGGATAACAGACTTTCATTGATCATAGGATGTCAGGTTTCTAAGCTGAAAAAATCTTTCATTTTGTGCTACAGCTCTGATGCACAATGATAGAAGGGATCAATACCACCATTTTTGGATGTCGACCCACCTCCAAAAACTTCCTGTTATGGAGCATGGTTGCCATAGAAACGAAAGTTTAGTTTTTTCAACATTTCACACAAATTGTGAAATAAAATAAATTCTATGTGCTTCACCTTATGCTACCGTAATAATTCAAATTTTATGTTAGACTATAATCGGGGCACAATGCTATTACAGTGGCCCAATATTGAGCCAAACGGACTCTTTTCTTTAGATGATATGATATACGATATATGATATATATGATATGATATATTTTTTAATTTAAAGTCGTATGTAAGAACAGATAACATAAGCAGAAGCTTTTGTTCGACTAGAATAAAACTATATGATAAATGAAATATATACAGATGAGGAGTTTTAACTATAGATATACACAATTGCAATCTGGTCCATTCCATGCCAATAGGGCTGATTTAAAATTTTGAATATTTTTTATGGCAATGGGAACAAGGTTCCACAATTTAGCACCCTGGTATCTTATGGATGACCTACCGTATCTAATTGTTTTCAACTTTTCATTTGACAGTGGGGGAGCATCAAACTGCAGAACTTTAAATACATTTTGTTCTCATGAGATACAGTAGTTATGTTGATTGTTTTTAAGGATGTCTGTATAATTTGAATTAAAATCATTATATAAAGCGGAGGGCACGTTCATTAAGTTTTTCAAGTTTATTAATGTCTGCAGTTAGGCACTGGTGGTAGACTTTAGGGCAATAGTTAAAATTTGAAATTATAAATGACTGATCGATTTTTAACTTTACTTCAGTATTAAGATTTTTTGATAAATGTTTTGTTGAATTAATTTGCATGGATGAATTTTTACTAATATTGGAAATGTGGACATTGAATTTAAGTTCCTGGAAGTTTTAACACAGGTACTTTTGGTAATGTGGATGTGGGCAATTTTTTTATTTGAATATTTTCTTTTTTGGGCAAACCCAGGATCATAGCTTGAAATTTGCGTGGGTTCGCCTCCATGTACTTAAGGGAGAACCAGTCTATGGCTTTATTAGATATGTGTTCAATGTTTTCTTTAACTATTGAAATGTTAGGACCAGAGAAGTAAAATGTATTATCATCAGCATAATTACGTATGTTATTTGTGTTTAAATAGTAAAATATATCATTTAGAAAAAAGTTAAAGAGTATTGGGCCAGTAAGAGAGCCCTGGGGAATGCCCCCTATCTTGACACTTTGGGGTCTTTGATTTAGATAAGACTTAAAAGGTCACAAGCAGCTAATGACAATCCATAGCTATGCAGCTTGGCTAAAAAAAGGCCGTGGGGTAGAGAGTCAAAGGCCTTAGAAAGAGCCATTAGGACAGTAGCTACAATGTGGCCATGATCAAGTGATTGACGCCACTCCTCAATACAACGAATGAGGACATTATTGCAATTATAATTTTGAGATATGCAGAAAGGAGTTTAGAAAGTTTATCATCAAAGTATGACATCATCTGGTCGCAGACAATGCCTTCAAATTTTTTTGAGAAAGATGTTAGGATACTAATAGGCCTATAGTTTACTTTTTGCATGTTATCATATTTCTTATATACTGGACATATTTCTGCAGGTTTTAGAATGGATGGGAAAGTTGAGGAAGTTAGGTTGTTTTTTATTATTGGAGTGAGGGACACAGTACTTTGACAGAACGTTTAATAAATTAGCAGGTAGCATCAAGGAGCCACGTGCAATTGCCATGTCAGTTAAACTATTTTCAAAACCAAGACATATTTGTGCAAATATATTATCAAGAAAATTTTGTCTTGAATGCATGATATGCTGGATTGATTTCACAGTTGTAATAATGGCTTGAGTAGTTAACCTTCCATTTTAAAAGGTATTGAGATGCCATGTCATTTAGGATATTGCATACATCTTGTGTATTTTTGTTATTACTCTATTGTCTTCTAGGAGACTAATGTGCTGCCGTGATTAATAGTATCCTAATATTGTTTACCATTAGGCGATTGAGTGTTGCATTTATTGTTGAAATATATTTTAATGGTATCTCGTTTAAATTTAGTGACTAGGTTACGTTGTCTTCTGTATTTTTGCCAGGCTTCGCTTGATTTGTATTTGTTATATTTACGTCTGAGCATGGCTTTAGCATCTGCATAATTCACCATGGATAAAAAGTGCTTGCTTTCTTTTAACCAGTTTGCGTTTAATTGGAGCATGATTGCACAGATGATTATATAAAGCATGATACAATATTACAACTTTATTAATTCCTTAATATAGTACTCTGTTGTTACTGGTTGCAGAAAAAACTCAATAGAATTGCGTATATAAAGCAATTTGCTTGACCAGAGTTTTGTGAAAATTTCACATACATGTAAAGGAGCAACGGAGGGATCTACATGATCTATCTTTTAGATAATAACTTTAGCTCAATATAAGTATCAACAATGGCTGTGAGATATGGAATAACAATTTTAATCTGTTCGATTTGCCAACAGTAATGGACTTCTATTGAGTTTTTATTAAGGAATTAATAAAAGCTGTAATATTGTATCTTTGCTAATGTTACATATAAAATAGATTGGATTATTTCACTTACTTTCTTTTGGGTCCAGGAGTCCTGTGTACCAAGTTGTTATTTTATGCTTGAAATGTTCTTCGTGTTGTGTGAAGTCAAGCAATTATTACTCATGAGATTTAAGGAACCATAAAAATAGGCTGTACTGCAATAAAACTCTCAACAAATGTTCATAGCACACAAGCATTATAATATAAAATGCTTTCAAGAAAACCTGTGTAGCAAAATGTATATAATCATCTGTACAGTTAGTTCCATAAAAAACGGCCTGCCATATTCAAACCAGACTAAACAGACCTTTCTGGCTACTCATGCATGACATATTGTCACATTGTCACAATGTAAAAACAGAAAATACTAAGTAAATTACATAAAGTAACAATCAAAGAATAATAGAAAAGTAGTAAATAAAACTAGGTTCCAGCTACAATAAAGATTTGTTACCATACAATGGCAACATAAGAATGTACAGTTTTCAATGTAAAGTTCAATCATGTTATATCTATATATATATACATCTTACAGCATTATCCATAACAAATGATCTAATACATAGGTAATGAGAGCATTAATAGGAACGTATATACATGTACGTAAAAGTATACAAGATCAAAGATATGGTGTACAAATGTTTATAATGCAGAGAGACTCTCAGAATGATCATGTCCAACATGTTTAATGCCGGACGATGGATGATGACTCAAACATTTATTAGGCATCAATATCCACAAGAAATTTTCCAAATGATTTTTAACAACTCATGCTCTTTTAATTAAATTTATCTTCATTGTTTAGTTGCTCAAAATTATTAAGTTTATTATGCGGACATATTATGAGACAATGTTTTTCTTCTTCAACTTCATGCATTTTGCATTTTAGGCATAGCCTCTTAACTGCTGGCAATATGGGATTATCATGTCTATCTGTTTCAATACGCAAATTATGTGAGCTTACTCTAAATCTGGCGATTTTATTATACATTTTTCTGCTTAGGTTAAATAAGAGATACGGTTCTAGTCTATAATCAGTCTTGAAGAGTTTATAAGTTCTAAGTCTTATCTGTAATGTTGAATCATTGCGTTCAGCTAATATAGTTTCCTGACATTTATCATAAATTTTAGATTTGAATGTTTTAATAATGGATTCTTGCTCATTATTTGCAAGTCTTAAATGATCTCTTTGTGGATAATGTTCATTGAGTATATATAATTTTTGCAACCCAAACGTTATTACCAGAAGTGTGGATCTATTTTTCCTTGTTTTAAATTTTTTTAGGAATGTTATTATTGGGCAGCTTATCCATTTTAATCCAGTAGTTGATTATTCTAAACTGTTGCCGCACATGTAATGGGAATCTGTCGGTCTCACCATACACTGCTTGCGATGAGGTCTGTCTCCTAACTCCTGGCATATTTTTCAGATATCCTAATTGTACCTTTTCTAGGTTATTGACAGGTTTGTGACTGGACCATAGTTCACAATTATATTCAAGGACTGGTAAAATATGTGTCAAACATAGAGCAAGTACAGGAGTGATGTGTCCTTGTGCCTGCTTAGTGTCACTTTGCAAAGCAAAAATTGCTTTTTGGGCTTGCGTACAAGATAATCTGTCATTTTTACGTGCATGTTAAATTTGTTAGTTAACACATGTCCTAGTTATTTAAATTAGTTGTGTATCATAGTAAAATTGCTTTTGCCAAGTATTGCCATATTTCATTATTTTAATTTTTCCTGCATTCACATGATATATTTGATAAATTTCTTACATTTACCAAGGTTTTAATTTTCAGTGGTGGTAGGTGTAAACAGACTATTAGCGAGGAGTAACAGAAGGAGCTGGCTTTACCCAGTCATATAGTTGATCATTTAGATATTGAACAATATTTTGTATGTGGTTCTTGTTGCGCCTATGGGAATTACAATGTAATAATTCTTAAAGAATTCCCAATCAAAGAATATAGGACACACTCAGATGGCGTTTCTGACAGTTATAATATGTGTTTAACAGCTTTAATAATTAATATAGAATATTGTAATTGTGTATACATATTATGTTTGGCATAGATTTACATTTAATTTACATGATAAACATATATCATTTACTTAAGTAAATTTGGTTAATGAAGGTCGACATATTGGAATCTCTCTCTCTCTCTCTGCATAACACCTAGCTTCCTCATCCTGGCACTGGCCATCTCTTGTCCTATCAGAGGTGGGTAAGCCAAGCGGATTAGTATCCCTATATAGCTTTCTACGCAGGGCTCTGCTTCACTTGTCTCTTTTTTATTCGTTTGACTGGTCATCACACAGCATTAAGCATATCATGAGAGAGGTCTTGCATCATAGGTTGCCTATTGTCTTCCATCCTGTTCACACCTAGCTGAGAGGTTTTGAGTCAGTCTTGAGCAATTGTATGAATTCTAAGCTCTCTACTGCATCGGAAATCAACACTTACATATCAGCAAAGTCAGCAAGTGGAGTGAATAAGCTTTTCAGTAGACTCAGCTATAGTCTTCCGTGAATTTGCTACCTTCAGTGACCTCAGAAAAGTGTGCGAAAGTGTGATAAGTAACCGTGTCTCTTACCATTGTATCATTATGATAGGCAGAATGGCAGTGTTGGTTGGTGATAGAGACACGGGTGCTAGACCTGACCAGGGGAGTAGAGACGGTATGGAGAACCAGAATAGGCAGCCACAGCGATATGGGTCTGAGCATGCGTTGCTGCCGAATCCCGTGGTGTCGCTGGGCCTAATTTGGTACGGGACGACGAGGGCAGAATTTACATTAAGACCATGTACCAAAACCGCCCGATTGACGCCCAGATGGGCGAAATGGTGGGCTGCTGGGGTCCCAGGATGGTGCACGGTCTGCTCACGGCTATGATGGAAACGTCTATCCATCGTGGTTCGTGCCGCCCGTGCTGAGGCAACAAGCTCATCTCACTCCTGTAGATGATGCCAGGGGATTTCATGATGAGGTCAATGGGAGGAATGTACGATGGTCTCAGGCACCTCCCGAATGGAGAGTTCTGCCTATGGAAGCCCAGTTCGACCCTAGTGTTTACGATGGGGCAGCCCGTGGAGCAAACGTTCGTTCCAGGACAATCGCCACGAGATGTTGAGGGCGCCAGCCGCTAGTCTTCATCCCAGTGCCGGTTGGGACGGTTGGAGGAGTTACGACCCGCGTCATCAGCAGCTTGTTCGTGACCAGTTTTTTGTGCCCCCCCCCCCCCCTCAGGCGAGGCGATGGCTCTGCCCCACTCTGGATTTACTTCAAATGTGCGGGTGTCCCGTGAACGCATCAATGAGCTGCATAATGACATTTTGCACGACTTATCATGGCCTGGCGGATATGACCCTACGATGGCCAATGATGTTTGTTCTGGGGCTGAGCACGTCTCCCAGAGGCTCAAAGATGCTGCCCTTCGCGGTGAGTTTGTCAACATAACCGACCTGTTATCTAATATAAGGTCAGAACTACGTAAGTACCAAGATACCGCCAAAGGAATGCCAGCGCCTCAGGCTATGAGATCAAAGGACCCCTGCAGGGGCCTCGGGCTATCAGCCTCTGATCCTGCAGGTGCCCCGGGGCTATAAGAACAGGTTTCACTGGAGCTGTAGGCTGTTAAGCACAGGTGTGTTGATGCCCTGAGGCTTTGACGTTTAGTTAACATTTACAGAAAATTATCAGTAATAATAATAATAATGAGAATAATATTAACGTGAATAAGAATGCATGTACCGGGAAATTTCTGTTTAGTATATCTTACAACCATTGAGGGTGGACGTAACAGAAAAATTCCTCTCTGGAGCTGTACCTACAGAGGTTAGACATGAAAATACAGAACATTTTCATAACACACTAATTTCGAGCAATGTGGACATGAACTCTACCAGGAGCTATAGTCAGTGGGAGATATTCGGACGAATCTTACCAAAAAACGAAGTGGTTTTTATTTGTCAAGTTGTAATTCTCTATATTGTCATCCTTACATGCATCGTCAATCTGTCTCTTGGTAATGGAGATAGTAATTTGTGGACTGCTCTCTTCTCCTTATCAATGGGAATAATGCTGCTCGCACCAACACTCTCCAAGAGGCAGCGCTCATGACTGAACCCTTGAGGCTGTTGGTTTTCATTCCTACGCTATGATTGATGCTATGAATATATTACTGAGACATGCCCTACAGCATAGACGTCCTTGCGACGAATGCTCTACAGAGAGTATAGGAAAAAGTGCAGTATAGCGGACCCAGATTTATGACCATATTTAACAAGCCTCATTGCCAGGTATATGACGTAAAATGCTTGAAATGTAATTATGAAGTCACAAAAATGTATGTAGATATGATGGCGGTTTCATCTTTTCTTGGTAGCTACCGCCCCAAACCCCTGTTTATCTACACCAAATGTTATTTTAATTGTGCTAGTAAATTTTTAATGGCCACCAAATATGGGCATAAATTTGGGTCCGCTATACTACACTAAACCCAGAGTATAAATGCCAAAGCCCTAACAACCTTTAAGCATTCACTTAAAAAGATATACACACACCAGGACAGCCAGTCAGCTTCACTCTTAGACTCCTGAGGGATCCAGTGGAATGACTCTCTGTTTATCAGAACACACTAGAGTAATCTCTCATGCTGCTCAGCAATACAAGTCAGGTTACGTCACTTGTGTCACGCTACATCTGTGACACAACCAAACGGAGGAATTTACATATCGCAAAGAAGTCCTTTGAGAAACTAAAGGAGTCGTCTGCTGAACTTCACAATGCTTTGGTGAAAGGCGAAGCAAAGCAACTGAGTCTAACAAAGAGACAATTTGTGATGATCACTAAGTTCCAGAGGAGTGACAAGGAATCACTGCACTATGTCTCCTTTCTACATTCGAAAAGTGAGCAGGAAACACTCACAGACGTCAGTGAATGTCACCACAGCAGAACTATTAATCTCCGCAAAGAAGAATACAAAAAATTCCAGGAAGCTATGGACAATATTTTCCAAGTTATCATTACTCCACCAAAGGATGGAAAGGGGGATACAGCTCATCCAGAGGAGGCAGTGACAGTCAAGGCATACCAGTGGAATGTCGAGATGGGTGGAATGAAGTCACACACTTTATTCCCCACTCATAAAGACTGTGAAGACAGTATCAAGGGCTACCTCACTGGGCTCCCTAGTGAAGACCAGAAGTACGACTACACCATAATCGAGATCGATGTACATCGAGCAAGTAAAATGGAAATTCTGGAGCAGGTATTCTGCAATCAGGTGTTAGACAAAACCGAGCATTCATGGTCCGACTTGATGCTTCAGTGTCCTACACGTGCAGAGATGGAGGAGGCTCTACTAAAAGTGACCAAAAATTATGTCTTGAGGATTGCAGAGTGAATCACTGTAGCACTGAACCATAAAAGACTGTATTTTATGAGCGATGTATTTGACATTTTTGTGTATATCAGTGGAATTGAGAGATCGAAGGAAACTCTAAGACTTGTTCAATGTACTGTGTCACCAACGACTGAATTGGCCTTTCAGCTGCTTGATTTTTGCTATCAGAAGATTGTAAAGAAGTCACATATTACCAATGGTGCTCCACAACCTATGTCTAGCTAGTGTGTATTTAGTCAATGTACAACTGAGACACCCCTGTATAAACTGCATTTTTTCATCACTGTGTTTGAAATAAAATAAAAATTTGAACTTTGAATCTATCTCGTTGTGCCATTTTTATACTAGAGAAAATAGAAGGAAGGGGCCTGTGAATTTCATGATGAAAAGGCCATCACATTTCATTTAGTGTTATGGAAATGTGATTTATTTCACTCTTGAAAAGCGTAGTTAAAAAAAAAACAGTGATGATCTTGCTATCCAAAAGCATGGAATAACTTTCTATGTATTCATTGCGGTCAACTCTAGGAACACTGAGTGAGTCATATGCAAAGCGGTGGTGTGGTGGTGGTTCACCATGACACTCTTACATATCAACCAGTAGTGTAATTATAAGCTCATGATCACTAGTGCTCGTAGTTACAATTCTGAGGTCATGAGCATTTCGACCTAATGAGTGAATAGTAATCAATCAATCAACGCAATACAATGATGTGAAGATGTTTAAAATCAGTAATTTATTAGACTGAAGGCTGTTAATGTCAGTATATTGGAGCACTGATAATCAATTGTCATATTTCTACGGTATCACCATATTAATTATCAATGATATTGTAGCAGAGCTATTCAGTGCTATTCATTTATAATACCACCAGAGGTCAGCACCTCAAAGCTGACCTGAGTAATTCATTTAGCCACCAGAGGGCTTAATCCCTCCATTCAAGTTGAATTAGCTGGAGAGCAATTTCATACACTCCACAGTTGCACTCCAAAGCAACTACTTGGAATGCTGACAGAATTGACCACTTCGGTATTTAGGCTTGTTTGCCTGTTGAAGTTTGGTTGGTCACCCTAGCCATTTGGTTACCACATTGGTTAATTTATATAAAAGCCCCTTCAAAGGGGTTTTTATCGACAATAAAATTGGCCAACGCAGTTGGTGTTCAAGAATCATATTTTCCCTGAACAATGGAGCCCCCAGTGAGGATGTGCACCAGACAACTTGGGAACAAAGCCGGATCAGCAACCGTGAGCTTCAATGTTTCGTCTGAGAGGGTAATCCGTTAGTTGTCACAAAGGAGATTACCTTAAGTGTACATGGACTCATTTCAGTGCACTAGAAGTGTACAACTTTGATTTCAGACTTTCAAAAGAATTTAATCAGTGCATTTTTCTTTGCTAAATTTTGCTAAGTCTAGCAATTAATAACTTAACTGCAGTGTCACTTCAGATTGACATTTGTTGTCATTTGGCAACTAAACCGACTTGTGACATATTGTCACTGTTGTTTCAAGGTACCTTTCCGATTTATTTCATCTATCATGATATTTCAAATTATCTGTTTGTAAATAGTTGTGTATGTTTAAACACTTGAGTTCCAGTTGAGTTTTGGAATTCTCACTTTCAAATTCTTTGTTTTAGTGATCAGTTTAGAGATTTAATGGTTATTTTCACGCATTTTAAATTACTCTGTGTGGTGTGTTGTTTTATCAGTAGCTGTTTAGTGGTTGCAATGGCCGCCATTAATTTTGAAGATAAGATTGCACTGTTAGAGCGAGATGAGGAGTTCAATGCGATCATAGATAAGCTTGATGATGGTGATAAGCAAAAATTGTTCAACCTCATCAAAACAAACGTAGCCCCAGTCAGTGATGAGCCAAAACCTGAACCTGGTGCAGAGGCAAGTACTGTAAATCCAGATAGTCAAGCAGTCACGAATGATTCTAAAGACCAATTGCGTTTGCCTCATGTTCAGTTGCCCAAACTTGGTACATTCTCAGGGAATGAGCCTCTCGGGAAAGGTGACATTTCGTACGATCAATGGAAACATGAAGTAACTTGTTTGACTAGAGAAGGTTACAATGACAATATTGTTATGCAATGTATAAGACGTTCTTTGAGAGCAACTTCTTCAGCTGTATTGCTCAATTTGGGTGTCAATGTGTGTTCAAAAGATGTGGTACAAAAGTTTGATGTGGTTTTTGGAAATATTTTGCCTAGTGAAATGCTATTAGAAAATTTCTACACTGCCAGGCAAAAAGACAGTGAATCTGTGGTTGCTTGGGGTTGTAGGATAGAATCATTGTTAAAAACAGCCAAAGAGCAAGGTACAATCCAAGCCACTGAAGATATGGCAAAGACTAAATTTTGGTCAGGTATCAAAGATGAAAAGGTTAAATCTGCACTCAGACACCAATTTGATGGTGGTGTATCATTTGAAGAGCTGCTAAAGAGAGCTAGAATGTTAGAACATGAGTTCGATTCAAAAACTGTAAAAGTTAAATCACAGTCTGTTCAGCCTTCCGGTCTAGATAAGTTGCAGTATAGAGTTGAAAAAGTGGAGAAAATGTTGTCAAAAATTGGAGAAAATGTTGTCAACATTGACCAAGGAATAGTCACCTCGAAATGAAACTTCAGGTGAGTAACAGATATTTTGTAGGTATTGCAAAAAAACCAATCATGTGATTGATGAGTGCAGAATATTAGCTAGGAAGAATGCTAAACAGCAGCAGGAAAACCCCGATCAGTCAACTCTAGGGACCGAGAGTTAGACTGTAGTGGTAGGAATGGTCCATCTTTGATAGGCAAAGCAAACATATGTCAAGTATCAGTTAATGGTGTCAAATGCTTAGCACTGATTGACACTGGTTCGCAAGTAACAACTTTGTCAGCATCCATTGCCAATGAATGTGGCTGTAACGTTCAAAATCTTGATTCGCTCATCACGGTAAAGACTGCTGGTGGCAATGAATTACCATATTTAGGTTACTCAGAAATTTGTATAGACTTGGCCCCTGGGGTGGGTGTACCGGTTGATGCACTGGCATTAGTCATTGCAGATGACAAATGTGACTCTAATGTGCCAGTTGTGGTTGGCACTAATGTTCTCAGAACATTAAGTGCTGAAACTGCCTCTATACTCCTATTCAGGAAGCAATTTCTTTTTTTGCGTATGCAGTCCTTGATAATCAGGTTGGGTTGGTTAAAGCCATAAAGACAGAGGTGTTACCACCTAAATCAAGAGTGTTAGTGCACGGCACTGCACAAATTTCAACTCCATTGCCTAGACTCACGGTGATGACGGAAGAATCCAGTCAGCACCAATTACCTGGTGGCATACTTGTTTTTCAATGTTTAGTAAACGTTGGTAAAGATGCACACGGTGTTGTGGTAGAACTTGTGAGCTTGTCTGATCGCGAACATTCGTTACAGTCGGGTTCAATCTTATGCGAGTTGCAATCAGTTGTAGTGGAGAGTTTGGGCGATTCGGGGAGTTCTGCAGAGGATGAGGATTGGCTTAAGAAGTTTGATTGGCCTGCAGATGCTGCACAAGCCCAGGCCATTCAAGACCTTGTAAAGCAGTATAGGGTCGTATTTTCAACCCATGCCCTGGACTATGGCAAAACTGATTTGGTAGAACATAGGATCGATGTGACCGATGATAAGCCAATAAAGATGAGACATCGCAGAATTCCACCCAGTATGGTTGATGAAGTCAGACAGCATTTAGATGAACTGATAGCGGCTGGTCTTATTCGTCCATCTAAGAGTCCATGGAGTTTCCCGCTAGTTCTGGTGCATAAGAAGGATTCCAGCATTCGGCTGTGCATAGACTATCTGACCTTGAATGTTAGGTGTCGTCAGGACTCCTTTAGTTTGCCGAGGTTGGACGAAACAATGGACGCTCTCATAGGAGCACAGTATTTCTCCAAATTAGATCTGAGATCGGGGTACTACCAGATTCCCATGTTTGAGGACCATAAGGAGCGCACAGCCTTCACTGCAGGTCTGCTTGGCTTCTTCGAGTGGAATTCTATGCCTATGGGAACCGTGAATGCCACGGCAACGTTCCAGCGTCTAATGCAACAATGTCTTGGTAATGCACACTTGAAAGAATGTGTCGTATTTCTTGACGACATCTTGGTGTACTCCCCAACTTTTGAAAGCCATGTCAATCGCCTAAAGAATGTTTTCCAAAGGCTTAGGGATTGCGGATTGAAGCTGAAACCTTCTAAATGCGAATTTTTGAAATCTCATTGTCAGTATTTGGGCCATGTAGTCAGTGCAGAGGGTATCAGCACGGATCCTGAAAAGATTGCAAAGGTCAAAGAGTGGAATGTGCCGTGCAGTGCAAAAGAGTTGTCATCGTTTCTTGGTTTTGCCAGCTTCTACAGAAGGTATGTGAAAGGATTAAGCTCAATTGCGAAGCCACTGCAAGACCTTCTGAAAACTGCAGACAAGAAAGGCAACATTATATGGTCTAAACCAGCAGATGAAGCTTTCATAGCATTAAAGAATATGTTAACTACAGCACCTGTGCTAGCCTATGCCGATTACAGTAAATCATTTATTTTGCATATTGATGCATCCGGTACTGGTTTAGGAGGTGTACTCTGTCAGAAGCAGGACAATAAGCTCAGAGTGATTGCATTCCCAAGTAGAGGGCTGAACGCAGCTGAAAAGAATTACCTCGCCCACAAAAGGGAATTCTTAGCATTAAAGTGGGCCATAGTGGACAAGTTCCATGATTACCTTTACATGAACAAGTGTGAGGTGTATATGGACTCGAATCCACTGACCTATGTTCTAACCACTGCTAAACTCGATGCTACAGGTCATCGCTGGTTGGCTCAGTTGTCGTCATATGATTTCTCACTCCATTACAAACCCGGGGTACGAAACAAAGATGCGGACGCATTGTCTAGGCTAGACAACGATGTTACCAATGCCATATGCGATGCAGCATTGCCCATGGAAGGTTGGTGCTGAAGCTTGCCTCTGGCAGCCGGTTTTGAGAGCGATATGGTCGGAAGCAAAATGTCAACTAATGTGTTCAATGGAAATGTAGGTGCCTGTCAAGATGATAATACTTTGTTAAGCAGAGTCAAGTCTTGTATTGAGGGTACAGTGAAAATTTCCATTCAACGGCAAAAATCTGAACCTGCAGAAGTGAGGAAGTTATTACAGCAAAAGGACAAGCTGTGTGTCAGAGATGGTGTTTTGTACAGGAAGGTTCAATATGATGATCGCGAAGTGCTTCAATGTGTCATTCCTTTTAGTTACAGAAGGCAAGTGTTTGAGTGTTTGCATCATGACATGGGATGCTACTGGCCGTCCATGTCAAGAGATGTGGAAGAAATGGTCGGGAAATGTCGCAGATGTGTATGCAGGAAGGCTAAGAATGTTACTGCACCTCTCACTCCGATCGTCACATCTCAGCCATTAGAACTGGTGTGTATGGACTACCTTCTGATTGAGCCTTCAGCAGGGTATGAACACGTGTTGGTAATCACAGACCATTTCACTAAATTCGCTCGTGCTGTACCAACCAAAAATGAATCTGCCATAACCACTGCCCGGGCATTGTACAACAATTTTATCACTGTGTATGGTGTCCCCAAAAGGATTCACAGTGACCAAGGAAGAAATTTTGAGAGTAAGGTCATAAAAGAGCTATGTCATCTGACAGGTATGAGCAAGTCTAGGACTACCCCTTATCATGCAATGGGAAATGGAGCATGTGAACGATTTAACCAGACGTTGTTGAAAATGTTAGGAACCTTGTCAGAAGATAAGAAATCCAAATGGAAAGAATATCTGCCGTCTGTTTTGCACGCATATAACTGCACTTCACATGAGTCAACTGGATTCTCCCTATATGAGTTGATGTTTGGTCGGAAGCCATCTCTCGCCATTGATGCAGAGTTAATGCCTCCAAGTGAAAGGATTCCCATGTCGAAGTTCATCCAAGATCTTCAAGCACATGTGAAGTATGCTCATGATTTGGCTGCCAAGAAGTCCAATCTTAAGGCCACCAAGGCCAAAGAGAATTATGACAAGAAAGCCGTAGCTGCAAATCTACAACCAGGGGATGCAGTTCTCATTAGGAAAACCACTTCAAGTGGTCGAGAGAAGTTGGCAGATAAGTGGACAGATGACGTGCATGTGGTAATCAGTCAACCAAATACAGAAATCCCAGTTTTCAGAGTTAAACCAGTGGCTAGGCATGGCAGAGTGAAAACATTGCACCGAAATCTGCTGTTACCTGTATTCCATGAAGAACAACAGGAATCGGACGGTCCTAATCCTAGGACCAATAAAGGGAAGGAAACCATCATTCAGTCATCTGAGTCTTCAGAATCAAGTGACTCCGAATTTGAGTTATTTGTAGCTCCACCAAGACAATCTTCTCAAATGCAGCAGCCCACAATTCAACCTCCAATTCTATGCCCTCCGGCATCCCAAACTCAACCTCCTCCACAATCTCCTCTGCAGCATCCACATGTTCACTCTCCTCAGCCTGTACCTCGTAGATCAGGCATAATGCATTCTGAGCCAGTTAGGTTTGGTGTCTACGTAAGGCATTGAGGATGTAATTTTATCTTACTGCATTATGAATTTTAATTGAATGGTGTCTGTAATTTAATTGTGTAAAGCTTATTGCAAGGTGAAGTTTCTATTTGTTCTGTTGTTATTTCATTCAAATATGAGTCCTGTGCCTATTTTCAATGTGTATAGCAACCGGGACGGGGTTTTTCCTAACCAGGGGCTGTGTAGCAGAGCTATTCAGTGCTATTCATTTATAATACCACCAGAGGTCAGCACCTCAAAGCTGACCAGAGTAATTCATTTAGCCACCAGAGGGCTTAATCCCTCCATTCAAGTTGAATTAGCTGGAGAGCAATTTCATACACTCCACAGTTGCACTCCAAAGCAACTACTTGGAATGCTGACGGAATTGACCACTTCGGTATTTAGGCTTGTTTGCCTGTTGAAGTTTGGTTGGTCACCCTAGCCATTTGGTTACCACATTGGTTAATTTATATAAAAGCCCCTTCAAAGGGGTTTTTATCGACAATAAAATTGGCCAACGCAATTGGTGTTCAAGCATCATATTTTCCCTGAACAATATATATAATAATAATAGGCCGCCCGTATGGCTTTCATGTCTAGAGATTGGCAAAAATGAAGCCTACTGACGACCCTTTCTGAAATGACCAGATTGGCACTATGTTGTCCTAGATATTCTGCACGGCCATGATGCGCACAAAATAATAATGACCTACTTACACAAAAATCGTTCTTTACTTAGGATTTTCCTGACAAACTTGAAGAAACTCACGTTAGAACTCCGTTAATGACCATTTCTGGGTAATTCCACATTTCTAGGTGATTCCAAGACTGGACAAGCAGTAGAAACATGGTTTTGAATGTTCCATGGGAGCTATGTCGATTGCCATGATTTTCTACGAAGCTAGAACTAAATGAAGGTTCGACCAATCAGAGCAGAGCTTATTTCATTGCTAGGCAATTTGCTAGGCAACGAGCTCTAACAAACTCTGTGATTTTCCATGGCGCTTAGGTGTTAGAAATCAATGCCTGTGGCCTCACCATACATCAGTAAGAGTAGGCAGAAGTAGACCTGTACGCCGCAGCCGTTAATCAGCCTCTAAACTTTATCATTGACAGCCTCTATGCTTTTATACAAGCCAGCCGTTTATCTCACTGCTCAGCCAGCTACCTGATGTTTTCCGGCAGGTGGCGCCCAAGTTGCTAAAATGACTGTGCTGCCACCTGCAGTATTAACACGGTGTTAAATACAAAGCACCAGCAAAGAAGTTGGGCAGTGTACTGTGTTTCTGAGCGCTGTCTTTGATGAAAGAGTGTTTAATGCTATATCCTTGATGTATGTCCTCATCAACTATTAAGTCAGGTATATGGTAAATTAATGACATTTGAAAAAATCCACTTCTCTTGATAATGAGCCACGCTATGACAGCTTGTTCACTCAGAAAATTTCACCAACAGAAGCAACTACTTAGGCATTTCCTGAAAACTGGCACAATAAAAAAATTAAATACCACTGAATTTCATTCTATTAAATTTCTGGTGTGACATGACAGTCGCAAACTAGTACCACAAATTAATTAATCAACCTTACAAACAGTATTTATTTATGTGGACTCTATAACAGTAACATTTACTCAAAGATAATATATTCATGTTTAACATATATATTTTAGGCATATTCAATATCTATCTATACCTATAGATTAGTAAATTAATAATGTTCAAATGACACAAGCAAAATATAAATGAATATCATTTTGTAATGTGATCCAAAGTCATTTGTTTAAATTGTTGCATAATACAACAGGTTCCAATATTAAAAAAAAACGATTTGAAGAAGCAGAATGATATGATGTGTTTTTGTATAGCCATAAAGTATATTCATCTCTGGTATAGCCTTCTATTTGCCAAGATTTACATATACGTTATTTTTCTCAAAGCCATCGTACACGATAATTATTCAAGTGGAAAATATTCGGTTGAAACCAATTTTTTGAGACACTCCTACATCCAATACGTCAACATGCTGCTGCTGTCAGGCCTACAGTCTGGCAGGCAATTGCCTGTCGGCAACGCTTGCGTACCATCTTCGACGATCAATGAAAAATAATGTCAGCACAGGCTTATGATATTGTACCCGATCAAAACATTTGCCTTGTATAATTTGCGAATTGTTCTCATAAAGTACTTTTCCATATGAAATGGGTTATGTGTTAGACCCCGGAATCGCCGTCATCCGTCGTTGCCTTCAGTCCTATTGCAATTGTAGAACTTTATGCATTGAATTGATTGTTTTCCACCGGTCTACAGTAATCTCTAATGCAATTGACCCTGACGTATTCACATATGTTGAAATAGCAATTGATAATTGACACTCTGGAAGCAATCAAACCCTCACATCTTCCAATAGAAGTGAATTGCAATCTGACAATGACTGATAGATGTGAGGAAAACATATTCAATAGATATAAGACCATTTGTGTAATTTACGAGCAATTGGCATCCAAGTAAATTATGTTTGTGCCCTATAGAAAGACATTGTGTAGGTTTTAATCTAGCCTAATATTCATTAGTAGATTCTAAATCTAATTTCAGCTGTCCATCCGCCTGCCCTTAATATTTTTGCAATTTTGTGTATTTAAGTCTTATATTGGAGTCTATATACTTTCAAATTTAAAACACATGAGTTGGTTAAAAAAAAACAGAAAACATGAGTTGTAGTGTTTAACAGTTCTATATAATTCTAAATACGAGATATTATAAGATAAACAATTTTATTTTTACACAGTGACCTTTAATTATCATACATTTCTCCTTAATTTCAAACCCTGTTTAAGAGGTGGATTAGTTTGATATTTTATTTACTATATTATTGTCAACATTGAGGCAGTAGGAATTTGCATGTACATTGCAATGTATGTAACTAATTTTCAAATAAATTGAAATATTAACTTTATTATTCTCATAACTTCAAAAATTTGTGAATGAAAAAAAGACCATCTTTCAGACCTCATTTCTCTTTTTGTAAGCTAACCTCTTCATATTTTCTGATGGATGTGGCACTATCAACATGATTGGAGACAATGAGTGGTTGTACGAAGACGATGTGGTAACACAAACACACATAAACAAAGTCGGAAAACTTCTTTCAGCCAATGGCCTCGAGAGGCTCAATATTGTTAGGGATGAGAACTGCCTATTTCGTGCTGTTGCTACTTTTTTGCAGTGTCCAGACGAATGGGCTAATGTGAAGGCTTTATGTGCGAAATACTTTGAACAAAAGTTCTTGCACTATTCAGATCTCTTCCCACAAAATGTTGAAGTGTCAAATTTGAAGAAGTGCATCCCTCGTAGATCTATATGGAATCATGGAATCAATGACCTGCTCTCCAATGTGATCGCCAACATACTTCAAAGTGATATTATAATATTCTCTAGCCTGAACAATGTAACAGAAATCAAGCCAACCATAAGTTATCCGCCTTGGTGGACATTAACCAAAATTCCCAGGAAATTGATTCTGGTACATTTGGTGGTCCCAGGACATGAGCACTATGATACCGCAGGTATACAAATCTTTTGCAAAGCAGTTTGCACTTGATCATGAATTGGAAGTCCATAATTATAATATATAATATTTATATTGCATATTTGAGTATTTCTCCTTTTTAATTTAATTTTTATTGTATATTATAGTTTTTTTTAAACAATTTTGTGAAAACAATGTAACAGATGAACATAGCGGAGGTCGGAATTCATAATTCTCTTAATAAGTTTTAGGGATCCATACACAACAAGTTCTTTTCTCTGTGGTAGTTTTCAGAAACTCACATGATGAAGTCCAACGTCAAGGTCAATTGTCAAGGAAAGATATGAAAATCCCAGGGTCAACAATTCAAGAATCCCACATGAAGCTACATAATTCTGAAGAATGTTACTATTCCAAGCTGGCTCTGATGTTCCCCCTGATAAGCAGGAGAGTATTTTCAATAAGTTTTGGCAGCAAGGGGACCTAACTAAACGTTGTCAATTTCTATTGAGGTGTATAGATGAGAATGAATGTAGAAGTGTCATGTCGTTTTTTAATTAATCTAATTAAGAAAATTAATAGGACTTAAAGAGAGAAAGGTGTCCCTTCAAAAGAGAAAGCATGCTCTTCTCCCTCGCTGTTTGAAGCCCTAAATAAACATAGGTTGCTGTGCAATAATCACTTGTTGTAATCTGTCTTATCAAGAATGGAGTTATACATGTTTGGGTCAGTATTGCGGTCAAATTTAGTTAAGAAATTGTTTAAAGTTAAAAGAACTTCTTGAAAGATAGGTCAGCAGTTTGCCAGGAATGCCGCTTGCATGCATAAAATGTGGTTAAAAAATACAGTAATATCGCGATGTGATTTATTTATTTTTCACAGTTAAGTAGCCTCAAAAGAAACACCAAATAAGATAGGTATTTCTGGCACAGCTCTAGAAACTTGGTTGCTTATTCCACTCACGTATGAACTTTTTCTCATATAAAGGTAAATGGAATAAGGACCTATCTGACCTTATTACTGTTTTTTCAACCATATTTGAGATAGTTTTTAGGAAATGTTGGAGCTAAATTGAAATCCTTTCAAATTACTCAATTTTTCAAGACAAAATAACTGGGGATGTTACAGCAGTGATTTAAGGTCTAACTATCGCAATATTTTTTTACACTTTTGTATTATTATCAGGCAAAGGGGACGGATTTCAGTCCCAGGCAAAAAGTCTGAAATTTGTTTTGGTTCCATATTCCATGCACCTGACACAATGATGGCCTGATGATCCAGGTTCTTGGTGAAGTTAAACTGCCCCTCCACTTTGATGAGAGGAAGAGCCACTCTCTGGGACATGTGGATTTCCGGGATGCAGGGCACCCTCCATCCGGTGCAAGCGATGTTGCAGGGAGCAGGAGAGTTCATCATGTAGGTGCCAGGAGTCAATTTGACCGGAGGATGCACCGCACCTGGGCACCATGTTGATATCATCTCCACCCAAGTGAACTTCCATGGATCATACTTAGACTTCCGTGGATCACATGTCGTATACGTCGTTCTTCCATACTTGTTTCGTGTCTCTTGCGACGTAAGCCACAGATTATTATATACAATTTTTTTTTTGTCGAGAATCCTTGGCCAATATGTCAACTTAGGGTCTACAGATCAATATTATTATATGATCAACCACAGATTTTCCGTCCCTTTACTGCTATGTGAAACCTAGGCTTTAGTCAAAGAATTACATAATCTGAATCTATACAGAAAATTTAGTTGAGGCCTGAGTCTGTTTCATTGCATTCCCATAATTTATATAGATATTTCTGAAAATATAAAAAATATCACACTGTTCTACCATTTTACTGTACTAATGCATTAACCCTAACAAAATTGTGTACAGTAGTACTCTAAATGGCCTTTTGATAGTCACATTGACATATGTTGGCTATGTTTTACCAAATTTGGGAAAAAATCGAAAAACAATTTTTTGTTTTAGTTCTGGATAAGAACTCTGACACTACTGCACTTACATGCTTAAAACTTTGTCATAATATGTCTAAAATAATGTAGCGGTGCCTTTCGGGGGTCTAATGGCCGTAAATACTATAGAATTTTTAAAATTAGGGCAAAATAGGGAAAATTCCTACTTTTACAAACCTCCATATAAAAGACACTATGTACCTTACATGAATGAAATTGTATCAATAACAAATCTAAATTATAATATTTTCACTTTTTAAACTTAATTTAGATATTAATTTCATGCTAATTACAAAATAATGGAAAATCAGAAAAAAAATGCTAAAAATTGTGTTTTCGGAGCATAACTCTTCCATTAATGCACTTAACCAAACAAAATTGTACATGTTGTTACTCTGTATAGCTTAGCTGTGCATTTTGATAGTCACATTGGCATATCTGAGCTGTGTTTTAAAATATTTAGAGAAAAATGAAAAAAAAAACATTTCTGTTTCCAGAACAGGACTCACACACTACTGCACCTACAAGCGTACAAAACTTAGTAAGAATATGTCTAAAATAGTGTAGAGATACCTTTTTGGGGTTTCATGACCATTTATGACAAATTCTTTTATTTAATAAGGAAAATATGAAAATTTGGACAGGTACTCTTTCAAACCCTCAAGGGATCTATGATCCTTACATCAGTAACATTTTGCCAATGATATATCTAGATTATAGTCATAATATTGGAAAATCTGGAAAAAATGCAAAAAATTGTGTTGCTTCCTTCATATTTCTTAGCTTTTAGTTGAGCTGCCTGGCTATGCATTCATGTAGTATACATAGACAAAATTCATGAATATTAATTTTTGCTATTGACCAATCTGAGCATTGCACCTCTAAACTTTCTGGGACATTTTCAGTAATAAAGGAATTTACGAATGATATTTACAAGCCAGTTGTTAAATATATATTTCTTGTCAGAATTAGTTTTTTAGATTTGGATATAAAATGTATTATTTTGTTTTGATCAATTGTTTTACCGAAGCGATGACGCTACCAGAGACATTTACCGAGACGTTCCACTCTCAGCACGCTCATTGGTTTATCATAAGGCCGCCATATTTATTTACCGGACAGTGGCGGCACCTACAGTTTGAGGGGAATGCGACCATTTCCTTATCAGAACTAGTTATGAAATCAGCCTGAATTGCAACTTGTGTGATACGACAAAAAATAATTAATTATATTAATTATTTATAATAAGTCAAGTAAATATTACAGGCGTCATGTGGCGACCCCTATGAATAGCAAGAAAACGCAAGGGGATAGACTAAAAAGCATACCAAAAGTCATGATTAGCAGCTGTATCTGGTACATACTAGCTGAATATAATTATGTGCTAAATCACTTGTTTTAAATTTGTTATTAAACATATTTTTATCATCAAGTAGTATATATATATGTCACTTTTGCAATAAACTAGATACATTTAATTCCTCTAATATAATTTTTTTTATTTCTGGTTTTGCCTTTTGGTAGCAATTACCCAAGCTCCAAATAGTGGTAATCTCCTGTCGGGAGCTTGTATTAAATCGACAAATACAGATCTTTTCTGTATTTTAAAGGGTACCGGTAATAAACCTTAGGGGCTCTACAAACACTTGCAAAATTTTATTAAACTAAAACATGATCCTTATTTCTTTGAAAGATGAATGGGGATATGGTCTCTTGGAACCCCCTCTCCATTGGGTAAAAAATATTTAAAGAGATTTTTGTCCCTTTCCCTTTTTATTTTTTAGGGGCTTCCTTTTATATATATATATATATATTATTTTATTTTATTTCTCTTTTTTACTTTCCTGAAATTACTTTTAGCACATTTTAATTGGTATCCCTTATTATATAAGTCTAGATATAAAATCACAAAAGAGACAAATTGATTTTCAACAAATGATTTAATTCTTGTCATTATCATATATATACATCATGCACCTGACGGCCCTGACCATACCTCATAAATGTAATTTAACTTTCTTTTTTGTTTAATTCATACAAATGATGTCACTCGTTTTATATTTTTTCCAAGTCAGTGCATGTGTCACCAATGTCATTTCATACATCATTTTCACATAACAATGACATCTAGTGTTACTTTGATGTACTCCTAATATCAATACCTACAAGAACAAAGTACACACAGATTTTTACAACAATCTACATAATTACAAACGTAACTGCTACATGTCAGTGGGTGTGCCACCAGCCCACCACAGTGTTAGAAAACTCTTCATAAAAAAAGTCTTTTCTGTCAACCGATATTTAATATTATGTCACTCATTCCACTTCCAGGACCAAGGGTGTGACAATATAAAGTGGCCTGACTGTAGTTTATACAGAGAAATTTAAAAATAGAAATATAATGCACAATTTTTATTCACATAACAATAACATCTACTGTTACATGTACTTTGATGTACTCCTAATATCAAAGACCTACCAGAACAAAGTATACAGACTTTTGCTAAATGTCAGTGGGTGTGCCACCAGCCCACCAGTGCTGGAAAACTTTGATGCCCTGCTTACATCAAAACGTACCTGTCAGGTACTACCTGATCAAAGTATATTTGGGACTCTAGTGACAATTATTTGCATACAAAATTTAAGGAGTAACTATACATGTTACAATACTTTGACACCCACTTGACCACTTTACATAAAGACAATGCCAGAACAAATTACACATTCATGGAAGCCACTCTTATAAACTATGAATTTAATTTAAAAGTTATAGTGGATGTCACAATGCTGTCAAAGTACTCAATAGCTCAAGGTGTGCCATATTACCATTTGGACTCACATACATAGATTAATTAAAAAACTATGACACCGTCTTGATATTCATCAAAGTACAAAATTAAAATAGAAATTTTAAAAAGCATTACATGTCATATTGGAATGTTACAAAAATCCAACCTCTGATTTATATCCAGTGGTTATCCACTTCAAGACGTATGGCAATAAACAACATGATAATGTACCTTTGGTTACAGTAATTTCACTGGTGCTTCAGAATTTGGAGTTTCTGACTCTTGGTTTTTTTGGTTGTAAGCTGTCTAGATTCAAACTTGAAGTAGTAGTGGAGACGACAGCGCAGATACAATCCCACCACTGACTTAAGAAGTGCAGATTCCTTGTGAACCTGACAAAGATCAACAATACAACATGGGACTTCCTTTTTCACCACAACTTGCAGCTTCTTCAAGATTCCCTCATCACATAAAAGCTGAGGAATCTCTTTGGAATACACTTTCAGTACGTATCAGAAACTGGGTGAAAGAATCAGAAGGTGCAACAAGTGAGCCAAATGCAGATGTGTCATGCTGATAAGCTTTGAAGTGGCACAAAAGCTGACTATTCTGTACAACTGGAGTTTTGTTTGACAGTTTTTCAAGACAAATGCTGCACTTGAAGCTATTCTGCATCTTTGTGAGGATGTACCCACCAATGTATGAAATGACATTGGTGATACATGCACTGACTTGAAAATCCTCAGTGTTTTCCACCAAAAGTGGAACCTCCATATTGCCAGTACAAATCTTCTTTACAGCTCTTTCTTCTCCATCATCTGACGTACGTTTCCTTTTGGCATTCTGCACAGCACGGCTGAGTGTGTCAAGGGAAACCAACAAGCCATCTTTGTCACCAAGACAATTTGCAGAAGCGACTGGGGCAAGTAGCATATTTGCTGCAAGGGATCTGTATGCATACTGGAACTCATAGGCTGTGGGATTGGATCTGTGGCCTCCCCGCCCCCCGCACCTGCGAAAAAAATTCTCTAGGCAATCCTGATTGACTCTGCCAGTGAGGACATTCTTTGCACCTAATGCCAAAACATCTTTTGCCACCAACTCCATAGCATTCAGATTTTGTAGCAGTGCTGCAAAACATGGCATTTTTCTTGAACTTCCTTTGAGTGACCACAGCTTCACATTGCCTCTGAATTCTGCAAACATGAACATGGTTGTTTCAAAAACAGGCTTGGTAGACTTGTTAGCCAGACGTCGCACATTGAGAAAGTCAAACACGTCGTTGACTTGTTTCAGGAAAACTGCAGTTTGGCCTGCCTCAGGAACCATTTTCTCCAGTTACACCAAAGTACGCATACCAGCGTATACACTGTGTGAGCAAACCTGAGCAGCAAGACTAACCTGAAACAATAATCATGCATCCTTCAACTTTAATCATTATGACATGAATAACATTTATATAGATAAAATAAAAGCTGGGGTAACTTGGGTGTAATCAATTTAAAGTATGTACATTTACTTTACTATTGCATCAGATCTAAGAACTTGTATTTTATAATTTACATACATGCACATGTATAAGAAATACATTTCAATTCAAATCAAATCAATTTAAATTATGCTGCATTTTACCTTCATTGTGGAAAATGCAGGAAGGAATATATGTTTCAGTGTGAGTTTGGGTGCCATCCTGACTGGCAAATCGACATCAATCTTGTAGAAATCAATCACATGTCTCCAGGACGCAGTCTGCAGTACCACAATAGTAATTTAATACATGTTAGGAAACAGTACATAAAAATATGGCTTAAAATCCATGTTAACCCCAGCCCCTATAAGCCCGCCAGACCGGACACTCACCCACCTGCCCGCCCCATTTTGTAGGTCACAGTAGGTGTCTCATAGAAGATCACTACAGTAACATATCCTTAGCCATTATGCACAAAGAGACGATGCAGTGGCCATCACAGTCAGAAAATTAATACTAATTAGGCCACCAAACAGTAATTTTTAATAGCACCGAGCCCATATTCGAACTCGTCAAAGATTGTTAAGGTAGCTAACAGCCTGTAAAACGAAATTATGATTCATGCAATATTGTTTAAATAATCGCATCCACAAGCCAGCGTGACGCTCGCCCATATTCAGTGACGACAAATACCCTAGCCCCTATCAGGGGGCTGGGTTAAAAATTACAGACAATACAGTGTTAATTATTTTTACAAATGACAAATTATGAAGGATACACAACATGGTGACAACAATGTATACAAATTAAGTTTCCATAGACTTATCAGTGATATTTGATAACAATTTTAATAGCTCATATAATTTTGAAAGTATCTTTAAATGGTATCGAGCGCGAAGTTTACTATAATCACAAAATTTTGATTACCTTCAATAATGTTGCAATGTATTTCAGTCTGGACCAAGAAGATGAACTTCACAAGAATGGAATACATAAACTGGAACCAAACAGTAAACTAGTGATGTAAATTTTCAATAGTAAATTCTAACTTCAAAATGAAAAACAAAAAGGTGAAATAACAGAAATTAGAGAACTGGTTATAGCTTAAAGACAACAAATTAAAAAAATATTTAACACATAACCATGTTTAATACCTGTCTGTCTCCAAATTGAATGTCTTGCTTTTTCAAGGTGTTGCGGATGTTCTTTAGAATATGTGGGGTATCATGCATCGCATATATGGTTTTGCCATCAACCTGAAGTAAAGAATGACTGATTGTTGCTAAATTATGCTAGTAATCTATATATAAGGGTGATCTTTACTGGCAGAGTGGTAGCATATTTCTAGACTTGCTTTTGCCTCTAATATATCACTTATGAAATTTTCAAATAAAATTTTAAAAAGGCCTGAAATGTTCAAAATGGCTGTGTTAATTGCATATTACAGTCATTTTTTTCTTATTACTCTCTTTACAAGAAATATATACCTCAAAGAAAGGTCGATCTTTATGGATACCCAGCATCGTGTATAATGAGCGGTTGCATGGTCCTTGATCACAAACTATGACAAGTGGTTGGAGGGATACATCCCTCAGAGCCCTGATGACATCTTCAAGTATGGCCCTGAGGTACTTGGCTGATGCAGCGTTGTGGCTGAAATAAAATGACAAAGGCTGCTTCCATTGTGAAGTGAGGCCTTTGATCATTACCACCAGTGCTTGGTTGCAAGCTTGAGCCATCTTGGTGGGTAGTTCCACCAAACCAACCACTGAATCACCTGAGGCATTGTAACTGATCTCTTGCTTCAGGCTCATCTCGTCAAAGGTGAGAGAGCATAGTCGAGACCTCTCGCCCATTTGTTTGACTTTCACTGCCAACAACTTCAGTACTTCAGCATTCAGCCCAGTGTGACATGGGATACCCGATACAAATCTGAAAGTATATTGTTATAAACATTCCAATATTATAATATGCGAAACAGAATATGAGACTGTATCAGCTCTGACATTCTGAGTAAACAGCCATATATATACACAAATACACAATTCTAATATATGCAAATGAGCTAAAATGATGCTGTGTTTCCATAAACTCAGGTTATTAATGATACTGGTCAGAGTTCTCATACACTGAGGAAATCAAGTTTTAATAAATTTTAACATGTATGTAATTTATAATTATACTTTAGACTTTAAAAGTGAGATTTTAATCCAGGGAAAATTTTTTTACCGATGGAGTGTGGTGGGTGACGGCATCAAGAAGACTGACGACAGAGTCTTGTAGGCGTGTCGGCTTCTAAAATATATAACCAGAGCCAAAGCCTTGTCTTCCATTTTCCATCTGTGGCCTGAAAGATTTTAAAAATATTTGGCCCTTATATGAGATGGTAAGCATTTGCTGAAAATTTTAATCTTTTAAAAAATTTATATTTTTATAATCTATACTGTTATTTGCAAAATAAAATTTATATTCGTAATGTTGCAAACTTACTCAGCTCTAGAACATGAATTTTTCAACAATTATATGGGCATACAATATGTATATTTGCTTAAATGATGTACATAAATGAATGTCATCATTATTTTAGATATGAGGCATTCTGATACACATCAGTACTTAAGAAAAGATTGATTGATAGTGCAGCCCTCTAAGGCAAGTTCTTGCTACTAACAAGGGGGTTGATTAATGAGATGTGACACAATGTTTAACAGAAAAAAAAAAGTGGTATGAGTAGTAATTACCAGCATTCTGTCTTTGACAATTGTTGAGCTGACTTCTGAAGAAGTTTGCTGCAACCTTATTCATTCCAAGATTGATGGCCCCCTGGTATAATTCATCAACAGTCAATGACTTCTCCACTGGCATCGTGGTTGCACCTTTCATTTCTCCTCAAGCCGCACCACATCCTGCTGCAGCTGTACAATTTTCTGAAACCGACAACAGACTAAATGTAATCATCCACAAGGATGTTCTGGTCCAACTCTAACAGTCTTACAGTTTATTATTCATACTTTAATTAATATATCTGCTGGATAAACTATAAAAGTTATATTTACATTTGCCATGCAGTGAACATCTACATCAGATGAAGTTGATTGTTTGGCTGGCACGCTGCTAGATTCTTTTTTGCAATAAATGTGATCATTGCACTGATAACCCTGGAAAAATATGTACATATACTGACATTACGATTTATATATTTAGGAGTTAAAATGTCAATAATTTGAGGAATAATTTACCAGTACAGTATCAGTTTACTTAATACAAATGTTGACACTTAACAAGTTATAAATAACCAATCACTCATAAGTATGATATAAACTGTTCCTTCCTGTTGTTTAATTTGAATGTTTGACTTTGAAATTGTATAATTATTGTTTTTAAATATTAGTATTACCAGGGTACAATATAAAAATATTTTTTGCTTACACCAAATTCTTAAAATTCTTTTATGACTGTCATATATTCTCTCACTTATAATTTATGCATTTACAAGGCGTCCACATACAGCACAGAAACTTAAATGCTTTTTATCTTACTAATTCATTTATAGATCTTTGCATTTTGACTTACCAAAGTATGCCCAGAAATCTGAGTATCATCATCATCAGCAGCAGAAGTATCTGAGACAAAGGGTCGTTCCCTTGGGGGTTTTCTTTCTTTCTTTGAGGTTGGATGTGATGTTACTGAAGGAAAGATAGTTGGCAAGGCTTTCCAAATAAGCCTACTTGTCATGTCTGTGGGATTGTTGAATTGGTCCCTTGTAAAATGCTCACTACACAGTGTGCAGTGTCTGTTGAGATAATCAGCATCTTTACTTAGCAAATCCTGTCGCTTGCTGCGTTGGACCCATATCTTGCATCTATAAATAAATTTTCACACAATAAAAGCAATTCATTGTACACATGATATAGAAGGGTGTAGGTTCCTGGCACATGGATGTAGACTTGTAATTATTAAAAACAAATGCGATTTGCTATATTTGGCTATCTACTATAAGTTACAATAAGTTATAACCCACTTACTAAGATTAAGCACTGGTGTTGGTATATATATTGCCAGATTTTTATCTGAATATCAACTTACAAAACCAGATAAATAATATTTTTATGCTGTATTTTAATTTGTGTTTCATTTGTTTTCAAGGTTTGTATGCTCTAAATATGGGCTTGTAGATCTAGATCTATGCCCTTTGAAGCAAAGTATGCCTGTGGTAGTTTGGTATGCTCACTAATATTTTTAAGATTAGATTGCCTATATTTTCAAATTCTCAATATTTTGACACGTTGAAAGGTTAGTATGCCTTTTAGAGACTAGTATGCCCCTTATAGAATATGTAGTATGCTGTACATAAGGATCACTATGACCCTAACACTAACAGGGTTGGTATCATATGGCCTGGAATGCTCTATGCTGGGTATGCCTTTTAGACAGGCATAATCAAACCTCAGGCAATGAAGCACATAACTTTTTTGAAGTTTTTTCTTACCTGTCCTTGTCTTTAGGAAACATAGAATAGACTAGGTGCCTCTGTACACTCTTACTGTTTGAACAACCATAAGCGGCACAATAAGAACCGCTTCGGTTTGTAGCTGCAGCCATTGGCAGACGCCAGTCAGTCAGACACAACTCTCTCGGCCATGTTGTTTATGTTCCCAGCAGAGATCCCTTGCAAACTGTAGGTGTCGCCACAGTTCAATTTTTAAAATGGCGGCACGTGATTGGAGCGTCTCGGTAAATGTCTCTGACGCTACTTTGATATGTTGCCCTTAGCAACGCACATATAAAATGGCTTGTATCTGTGGACTGAACAGACCATTGACTTTCTGTTACGTTGTTTGGTCCTAGAATCGTTAATTCTGGTCCAATTTCAAAAATACTAACTATCTTAGAGAGCGGACCATTTTAACTGTTAAATGGTAGTAAAACCGTTACTCCGAATATTGTTTTAAATTAGTTTAAACGGCGAAGCGCTAAGCTGCAAAAAGTGATTTTTTTTGTCATTGGCCTGCCAAACATAGAAGTATGTGGTATACATTTTCCATCCTTGTAAGGTAAACCATGTAGTATAGATATATGTATACCACATAGGCTATACCACATGGCTTTTCTATGTGGTATGCAGGTTATTAAGCAATAAAATAAACACCGTTCTTGTGTATTTAAAGAAAGTTCATAATTTATATTCATTTATATTTACCAAATGGTCTGAATATTACAATGTAGATGTTAATATCCAAGTGTATTTGCATCAAAATAGGACAATGTAAGACTTAGTGGACAAAAGTAAGACTGAATACGGGCCTTTATTTTTACAAAAATAAAGTACGACTTTTTCAGTCTTTTTTATAACCCATGGGAACACTGTATTATTTTACACTTGACAGAATATAATGAACAAATGAAGAAATTCAAGAGTTCAAAAAATAGGACATCTTGGACTCTAATTAGCATTGCATAACAGGCTATGTAGGTCAAGTGGCAATTGTTTCGGTTCATCGCACACACTACATAAACACACAAGAAATAATATTTTTGTAAAACATAGCCAATATATGTCAGTGTGGCTATCAAAAGGCACCACTAGGCCATATAGAGTGTTACTGTATACAATTTCATTAGGGTAAGTGCATTAGTAGAGTTCAGCTCTAGAAACGAAAGTGTGTATTAAGAGTTCTGCTCTGGAAAGGAAAGTGTAACGCCCGCCCTCCTGCCTGTCAGACGAACACATAACAATTTTAATGATGTGTGCTATGTGGGATTCGTTGAGGGATATCTATTTTTTTATTGTATCGTATTGAATACTTTTTTGGAAAATCATAAACTATCCAATTAAACCTAACTGTTATTTCTTGGACAAAGGCATATAAACACAGATGCGTCAGTAATATGATAGCATTCATGATTGAGCCTTGGAGATCTTCCACTTCTTATATGTGATACTAATCTCAAACTTGTGTGAGTTCCAGCCAGTGTCTTCCAGGTGAAAAAAACTGATTTGTGAGTGCAAGGTGCTACTTGTTTCAGATCCATTATATTATTGATCACAATTGAATAATTTATTCAAATAAATTACAGGAACAACATCTCAGTCATAAAATGCTTTAACGACAATAAAGCTCAAATTTATTGCATTCATCTCTATTGCTAGGAAACGTCCGCGCCGGGACTGTATTAATGTTTATACTGATTCCATACGTATTTTTAGAGGAGCAGCAGCCTTTTAAAGAAGTGCTCAGCTCTGCCTGCATTGATACAGTCCGGGCGCGGACGCTTGAGGGAGCACCAGTGTTTGCTGCCTACCTGCCTTCTCAGACGAATATCTCGCTTAATATTTGGTCTATTTTCGATTCGAAAACATGTATGGAATCAGTATGAACTATACTACAATTCAGTTTTATTATTATTTGACGAAAATCAGACTAATATTAGAGGAGCAGCAGCCTTTTAAAGTAAATACAACCCCCCCTCCCTGCCTACACTGATGCTGACGCTGGTAGCAGTCGGCGAGTTACTCCTACAACTCGGCGGATTACTCCTGGAAGCCGTCGAGTTACTCCTACTACCCATCAGCTTACTCCTAGTAAACCGCCGGCTTTACTACGGCTACCAGGCCCGAGTTTCCCGGCTTGGCCAAGAGTCCCAGGTGTTAACCGACGGGTATCGCCGGGTATCCAGGGGTAGCCGTCGGGTTGGAGCCGGGAAGCGCGTTACGTACCCGTTATGTAATACTATGGGTTCACTACGGGAAAACCGGCTATGTGAGACCGGGGCTTTACTCTCTTAGTTATAATAATATCATATTTCAACGGTGTTTAGTTTGGGTACAATCTTGAGTTTAAAATGGTGCAAAATGCCACTGAACATTTTAGGTTAGAAAACACAAGATTGTAACAAAACTAAAGCCTGCCTATAACATCCCCTTTTGGAAGATGTATTAAACATTATTTCAGTTAAAATAGATTAGATATACAGGCATGCAGACTTAGGCTTCCAGACTATATGAAACTAACATCAAGATGCGTCACAAAATGAAATATTATTAAAGAGGAGGAGGAGAATGAGGAGGAACAGGAGGAGCAGGAGGAGTGTAGCCACTCTTCCAAATTTGTATACCTGCAGTTAATTGAATTAGCCTCGTGTGTCCTAGTACGAAGGTATTTCGTGGTACGAAGATATATTTCATGGCGCGAAGGTTTTTCGTGGTGAGAAAGTACCTAATGTCATGGGGTGAAACTTCTACTGTTGAAGGGTGAAACCTCCACTGTCGGGGGGCAAAGCTTCACACCAGAAAATTTACTCCTAAGGTTAAAAGAAAAGTGGAAATTATTCTTGCAAATTAACTGGGATTATACTGAACACAAAAAAGGTTCCCCTGTGTTTGACAAACAAAGAAACTTGGTGTCCCTTTGGTTTATGCAAAAATATGTAAATTTTGACAAATACGTGGTTTTTACATCATTTTGACAACTTTCTTTTTGTGCTGAAAACTTTTAGTGGTGATTAGTAGCTTTACTAGCTACATTGTGACAAACGAGTTTGGAACAAAACATGTACATAATATATATATATATATATATATATATATATATATATATAAATTAGTTTTCCAGAGATCCTACAAAAAAAAATACAAAAAAAACTAAAATGATAATGGTGTCAGCACAGTAATACTAGCAACTAGTCTGACATAATTGACTGTCAGAATAATTAATTTTAATATAATAATTCTGAAATTTCTTATTGATAAGTGATACATTGTGAACAACCTCTAAAATTAGTCTTTTAATTAATTGATGCTATCTTTTTGTGGGTAACTGGAATTAGGTTTGAATTTGTTTTTAAGTCAAAGTTTTTTGGGGTGGGGGGAGATTGTATGGACAATACTTGTATAGTAGATCTTCTTTAGTCCAGATGTCTTGAAACCAAACCCACTGTCTAAACAAAAATGGTACCACATTAACCAATTATGAACAATCAGTGACCAGAAAATAGCTTGTCCTTAAAAATGATATCGTGAGATTCTTAAACTTTTCTTCTAACTTAAAGGTCGGAGAATCACTTTGCAATTTTGTCAGCTGAGTATTGTTGAGTTGGAACAATATTTTAATATTAAGGCACCATCAATTTATTAATACCCTTCTATTTGATAAATCTTTAAATACTTAGTTTATGCCTAAATAGAATGCATTTGGAAATCTATTGTCCAAACCATCCAATGGACTGATTTTTATGAGAGAATCTTTAATAGAGCAGTAAAAATGATGGATCGTTGAAATGATAATAATCGTTAAAATACTATCTGCCAAAAAACAAGAGATAAACAAGTAAAGCTCTCTTTAAAAGACACCTGTACCGGACTTGTCTGAAATTAGTGTGATAGTAGATAGTAGATTGTGCTCCATAAAGGATTGTTTTTGTTTGGTTTTTTTTTTTGCTTGTGAATGAGGAAAATCTGACTTAATTGATCATATTCAATGATAGGAAAACATATAAAAAAAATTCCCTTGGTTGGATTCCTTTAAACCCCTTTATTAATTTCTACCAGCCCCTCTGACAATTTCACCACTATTACAGGCTATTTATAGCACAAATTTCCTGTGAGTAGATCACTGTCAAATGTAGGCCATGTGGTCAATGGCCCATGTTGTGTAGCTTGTTTTATTGCAGTAAAATACCATGGTTATCATTCAATAATCTCTAAAATGGTAGTTTATGCATTTTGCATACATGTGGTAACCAAATTTTGGCTAAATCAGTCTTAGAGCAACAGAGCTACAGAACTACCTTATATGGGCATGCACAAAAAGTGATGACGAAACTTTACCAATCCTCCAATATATTGATAAACCTGATCAGAGAAGTACCTATTGAGCAGTAAGATATCTTAAGCTTAAGATGTTCTATAGATTTAGATCTTGTACAAAAGCCATCAACTAACCTCCACGATTTGCTAAAGTACAAATATTTTTCTTGAAATTTTGTGATGTGCGTATGGTTTACTCTTTCTCTTGTTTTCGCGAAAATCCAGTGAGGCGGTCTAAGCTAAAATTTGGTGGCCACAAGAGGTAGTCCCATCAATTTAAGTTTATTCAATGTTACTCTGGCACAGCAATTACGAATCTACATTTTCTGCGAACTTCCAGCATGGCATGGTGCATTAATAATGGTCTAGCTTTATGTACCTCCAAAAATAATGGGCCACTTTTAAAAGTTGTACTGTAGTAGCCTTGGTAAACACTACTTAGGACATTCAAAGATATTGATATTGTGGATAAACAAAATCAACAGTTCCATAAGATTATAAAGTATGCGGTTTTTGTTTTGTTTTTTCAACAACAAAAGAGAAGCATAAATTAATGCACATCAGTGACCAGAAATAACAGCAACATAACTGTATGAGAAACTAGAATTATTGTAGTAGGGGAGAGGGGGAACAATGAGTCACTAGTGTAGCTGATATTAGACAAACAACCTTTCTAGCCTCTACTGAACAAATACGTATTTGACTGGATACAAGTAGCCTGAATTGAATGTGCTGACTGGTTGAACTACACTGTACAGTTCTCTTAATGAGAAAGAAATAGCTATAGCCATTATTCTGTACCTTATCTTAGTGGTCTCAACCAAAAGCCATAACAGTTACTACCCAGACCGATCCATTCCTATCTCCGGATCCTTTGCCTTGTATTACCTCCACCGACGGACAAATTGTATACCATTAGGGATAGGGGCAATATGATGAGAAGTGTGATAAAATGTAAATTTTAATCATAATGTGACCATTATTTGTTTTTAATTGGACTTTCTAGTTTTGGATTCAATATGATAGACTTGGATATGAAAACAGTTGGAAATAACAAATGTAGGATGGTGAAATGGCAAATATTTTTTGGTAACGAGCAATATATACAGTGAAGTGAGGCATGACTTGGAAACAAACATGCTATGCAAAATGCTACCCGTAGCAAGATGTACCCCTCCCAGTTATCATTAGCCCTTGCGACAGTAGCCCTCCCATGGTCCTACCTTCAACAAAATTTAGGCATCAATAATGATATTGAACTTTGTGTCATTGCTGATATTTTGTCAAAAACGTTGACAATTCGCTGATATATCTATTTATGGATTTCCAGTTCATTTTGCAGCTGGGTGGCTTAATGGTTAAGGCACCCACCCATTTAACATCGGCTTGCCCTGATGAAGGTCTTGGGTTTGATTCCGGGCATAATTCACATTTTGTGCAAAGCTGCAAGCAATGAGTAGCTTTTGATACTTTGTATAGGCCTGAGTGACTTGTTTTTCAATACATGTGAGTCGATGTGACTTGTTGTTTTGATAACTACAAACGATTAAATTTCAAATACCCGGCAGAAACAGATAGAAAGGAGGTTAAACTGTGGTACATGTTTTCATAAATTTCGGTACTTTTCGCTAAAGAGCAAACGTTGTTCATACGTTAAAGAGATTAATACATATATTTTTATATATAATTGAAACAAACAAGAAAAAAAAAACTTTGTGATGCTATTTTGTTCGTTCTTTCCTGCCTCTGGTTTTGTGCGTCAAATTATTGACAAATATGTCTATAGTCGTCTGAATCGACTACATGGTATGTAATAAGACAGACTTAAAGGAATGATTCACCTTCATAGTCACATGATTAAAAATGGTAGATGCAAGAACTAGTAAAAGTTATTGCAATGCTAATCTAATAAATATAACCAATCACCTGCTTGGCCCAACTGGATTTTTCTATTTTGTATCATTAATATAATAATGCAACATAGATATAATTAAGCATATCGTGATTTGTGTCAATAACTGATAGCAAGACCACAGGTCTGGCCTAATCCTTCATAATATATTATGTAGTTTAATTAATATCTTTCGCTTTTGGCGCCAAATATTTAAATGAGCTGAGTGACGTCTTGATAAAAGGTCAAGTTGAGGTCACTGTTGGCCAATTGGAGAAGAGCAACTTCTTGACGTCATGGTAACGATATGATCGTGAGGTACTATTGTCTGACTGTTCATGATCAACACGTGTCTCGACATTGCTGATTGTGCTTCGCAAATTTCGGTGAGTATTTTTAAGTTTTACAAAAAAAAACCATCTTGACAGCCACCTAAATTATGTACCAAGAAATGATGGTGGTGCAGTGCATCTGGCAGATGATCTGTTGGATTAATTTTGTTTGAAATTGTTGAAATTTTCACTTAAAACTACCAGCTCGACTACTTCAGTACTTGGCGGGAAATGGTCTATCTAAAAATTTGAAAACTGTTCATTGTAAAAACATTAGAAAAAAAGAAGAAAGTGAAATTGTTACGCAAAACAGAACTTATATGATATATACAGTATTGTAATATCTGATAAAAACGAGAAATGAAGTTTTGCAAATATCCACAATATAGGCTATGGACCACATATATATTTTATAGAAAAACCGTATCCATAGTCTATAGACAAATAGATGTCGATATCATAAAAAGAAAACTATTTACAAATTTATTATTAGTACTAATCATTAGTTTGATAGCTTGATCAATAAATCAAATCAAAAGTCCATGACTCCCATCTCTTACCAAATTTAGCGAAAGGCTGTTGTTCCTAAAAAATTAAGGAAATATTATACAGTGTAATAGCATGTCTAGCTTAATTTATATATTTTCTAATAGTGATAATTTAAAAAAAATTAATTGTTATAAACTTAAGGAAAAATTAATGACCAGTTTCGTTTGGTAAGTGTGTGTTTTGGGTGCTCTTTTGCTCCATGGAAACTGCACTGGTGTCACATGATTAGGTTATGTCACATGATGCACTGTAACTATATACCTGCAGCCATGGATACAATCAATTGTTTCAATTGTACTTGTTCGTTCACTGACGCCCAAGTGTGTACACTCTTGAGGTATTTCAAGATTATTTAATGTTTTGTGCCAATAAATTGCACTGTACAATGTACAATGGTTAAGTTATGTTTCCATATGACAGAAATAATTTTGCCATGAAAATTCTTTGAATAATTAGTAACCTTAATCACGTTGTTTTGTGTGCTGTGACCCAACGTGTACAATTTTTACAGCTCAAATTTGATCACTGCAGCATGATTTTTATTATTATCAATTTCATCTTTAAAAATGTCTTCAGTTCCGTTTTTTTTTCCTTCAGATTTGTGAATTAAGTCAATTGCGACTAAACAAAGCAACTTGAAAAAGATGGGTCTGAATACCGTCATTTTCACCCCGCAAGATGTTGGTATGATGCTGGATATTATCAGAGCTCGCCAGTACTGGGATAAATCCAATACCCAGTCCAAAGCTCATCCGCTCATCAAACAGCAAGGTGATCAACCGGATGAAAGTGTTACGCTTTCATCCGAGAAGCCAACACCATCCGAGAATGTAGATGAATGCTTCGAAGCTTGTTTGCCTCTGGTGCGTTTCATATTTTTTAATGCAATTTTCAAATTAAATGACTAAATGAAAAATACTTGACATGTAGGCCTATACTTATTTCTCAAGTGTCTGCTATTGCAGGTTTACAAGCATGAAGTCGTTAAGGTGGATAATGGATTGAATGTGGCAAAATTTCCTGAGGTAAGCATTTAGAATATATATTAAACAATCTAAGCATAAAAAAGATGATATTGTTAACAAAAAAGACCCTCTAATATTTAAGTTATAAAATACCAAATAAATTATATGCTATCATGCTAAAATACTATCAATCAAATATAGTATATTATTGGATTGTTAGTGTACATGTCACATAAAATGCATGTCAGTTCTAAATCTTATATTTATTTGATTAATTTCAGACTGATACTAAGTCGAAAGTTGAAATGCCCCAACTAGTACTCGAGTTGAAAATTAATTCCACCACCAAGAACGCTGTGCAACTTGAAAGTGATTCTACCATAAATGCTACACAGCTTGTGGTTGAAGGTGACTCTTGCAAGGCAGAGAGAGAAATAACAGCATTTAGTCAGGCTAAAGCAGAAAGTAATATCTCGGTTGAAAATGACATCATCAATCCTGCTGTGCAGCAAGAAAGGAATGTGATAGTTCATTCAGTAAGTATTATGGAATTTTATCTTTGATGAAGTGAATGTATACGAGAATCATTTTAGCGCAATGATATTTTGCAAAACAGAGAGAAAAAAAACTCATTTTTTTATGTGGTTTTGTGTATAATATCATGAAGAACTCAAAAAGGATGTTTTCAAGTTATTCGATTAATATTGTGAAGAGTCCTGATATCCGACTCAAGAGTATCCATACGTTTTATGTTCATTTTTGGAATTGACCATATCATAACATGTATTTTTTGTTTGCCAATTTCAGCTGGACACCACATTGAATCCTGTCGAACCACATGTACCAACTTCATCAGTGGCAAAACCAGAATCACCAGCAATTAGTGGAAACCTCGTGACTACGTCCTCGATGTGGACGGAGAATGCATTTGATGACACGATTCAACTTTTGGAAGTGATTGAATACTTCGGTGCTGAGAAAGAGGAGAGACCAAGAAAGAAGAAAGGTCTTTTCAGGAGAGCAATCAGAAAGATTAGAAAATGGCTCAAAAAGTAATTAAGTCATTGTTTTTTTGTTCTTGAAAAACACCATAAAATGTATCAAAAAACTATTAAAATATAAAAAGTGGAAAAAAAGAATAAAAAAGAAAACCCAAAAAGATGGTGATCAGCGTAGCTTGATTGTTCCACATAGCTCCACTATACAATAGTTATTTTTGGTGTATTTTATCAAAATGTTTTTGATACTATTTGTTCCATATAGCACACTATATAATAGTTATTTTTGGTGCATTGTATCAAAATATTTGTACATTGGTAACACTCAGCCATCTGTGATATTTTTACATTGAAATATTGTTTTTCTATGGAAATAACGATTTTGTTGTATATTTTATATTTATATATATATATATACTTCATTCTACACAGGTTTCCATATAAAATAAATTTTTGCAAAAACTTAGTTTTTTGCATATAAACTCTATTGATGTCTTTGTTGTTTCACAAGTTTTTGCTCATAAGAGGTGGGTGGTGAGTGGATTAGGGCATTACGTCCTGTATTTCTGCACCTGATTGGCTAATTAGGACAGGCAGGGACCATGGCAATGAGATTATGGATGAAACAGTCATCCAACTTAGGCTCGACTGGGAATCGAACCCGGGACCCAGTTGTTTTGCTCATGAGACATTGCACTTTATCATGAGCTCACTATGATCTCTTCATTTGTGTACAGGCGGAATTATGAAGAAAAAAAAACAACTATTTTTTTATATGAAATTGCTAATAGTCCAAGAAATTGCATAATCGCAGTGGTATTATGATAATTGCTCTCATTCCTCATGAGCAAAAAATGAAACTAGAATGATTATCCTTTGAAGGCTGTTGGGTCTGAACATAGAGTTGTCCTCTATGTGGTCCTCTATGGTCCGAAGCTTAGCTTATATATGACCAGCTGTCAAAGGCAGACATAATGATGAGATGATATGGCTTGGAGTCCACACCATGTTACAAATTTACTCCATAGGTGGGGTCTTTTACTTGCCTCGGCATAGACACAGTACGAGGCACCTCCAATTTTATGTCTCTTGAGATCGACATCCAACTGGTTTTCACATATTTGAAAGGGGTTTTTTTCGGCAATATTTTCCAAAATTTGGAACACATAGCTGAGATATGTCAATGACTAAAAATGCACTGCACTTCAATGAATGATCTCTCGGGTTTTTTAAACTTCATTATTAAAAATATTATTACCCCACCCATTGCTGAGGCTAACTCGAATAGAAAAAACGGCAGATAAGAATTGAAATTGATTTATTTGTGACAGTTAACATTACATAATTACACATACCTACCCACATACACACACATGCCCATATTTTCTTTGCTTTGGAGTAATATCATAAGGAACTCTGAATTCCTCAGGGTTCGATTCTCGGACCGTTGCTGTTCCTGGTTTATATTAACGATCTTCCAAGTGCTATCAATCATGGAAATGCAATCGTATTTGCTGACGATACCACCATCATTTACCATCATAAATATATCCAGTTACTCACATTAATAATTAACGCAGAGCTCTCTATACTACATCTATGGTTTTCAGCAAATAAGCTATCTCTGAATACGAGCAAAACTAAATATATAGTTTTTCATTAAAGGAACTTCTAAAATTTTCAGGACTTTCCAATAACTATTGATATGGAAGTAATAGTAAGAGTGCCTTATATAAAGTTTTTAGGTGTAATTCTGGACGAAAACTTAAGTTGGAAAAATCATGTGGAATTTAAGGGCAACAAAATTCTAGTGCATTATATAGCATTTCAAGAATGAAGCATCAAGTTCCTGAATATATTCTAAAGACTTTATACCAAACACTCATTTCTCCTTATTTTAGTTACGCAATAACCTGATGGGTTTACTCAACAAAATACATTTTGAAAAGGCTAACTATTCTGCAAAAGAAAGCTATTAGGTCAGTCTCAAAATCCAGATATAACTTACACTGTGACCCTTTTTTTAAAGAAGTATAACATGCTAAAGCTGGCAGATTTGTTCAAATTACTATGCATTAGATTGGCTTATAAAAACAAATTTGCACTGTTGCCTCATTATCATTCTGGCAAACGTCTATCCTCATATGTCAATCAGTCAATACCGACTAGACAACATTAAAGCAATATTAGCCAATATGAGTTTCACTGTTCTAGGATAAATTGCTATTCTTGCCAAAATAATTAGAGTTAAAATTATCTCCTCCCTTTGCTCAATTATTTTTATGTGTAATTATGTCCAACATGGATTGATTTCATATCTGCAGTGGTTCACCGCCCTCCTTTTTCCCCATGCATAGGCAACAGCAATTATAATTACCACAACTTTTTCTGTTACTGGGCATCCTTGCCAAATTTTATCATATCATGTATATAATTTTTTGTTTTTGAAATCATGTATATGAATGTTGTATGGCAAAAATAAATTATCTATCTATCGAGTCTCTGCCATGCGTCTAATAAAATTTCATTTTCTTTACTATAAATTAAACATACCATAAAGTAAGTTACTGTAAGCCAAGGAAGCGTGAATTTACCGTAAATTGTAACAGTAACTTATTGCAAAAAGTACAGCAATATTTCCAATTGCAGAATCAAAGCAAATAATTACATGTAAGCTATCATGCAAACAACAGTAATTGCAATTTACTTCATTCTCAATTCATAATCTAGCCCAAAAAGACCAAAGCCATAAACAATGGGTCAGCCAGCAATCTAGAGGCAATTTTTCAATCAAAACTCAGGAATTTTATAAAATATTTGATACATGTATGTTGGACCCCAAGGATGAGGTGCAAGTGTCATTCCAGCAGAGCAAACCTTAATGTTGCATTCGTTTGTCAAGTAATTTGCTGTATTGAAATCTCCAGAACACATCTGCTGCATGCAGTCCTGTGGAGTCCCACTATAAGTTCCTACAACAGAAAGTGCAAGTATTGAAAAAGTGTACAGTGGAGATCACAAAATAGGGCTGATATTTTGCATCTTCAGTAACAAACTTTCGCTTAGCCTACTATATATATATAATCTTTATTCATACAAAAGGGTACAAAGTTTGACTCATATAATCATATCACATTTAAAAATTTACAATCGAATAAATTAATTGAATCATTGTATCCAAGGAGTATTTAAAAGTTCAATAACATTGTCTAGACAGTTGCCTGGCTAAGAATCAGCCTACACCATCTAATAAACAACCAGCTTACTTGGACCAATTCCTCATCTGGTCTATTTCTTGTGGGACTTATTACTGGTGGTGTGTATACCTTACATTTAATGAATATTCAATGTTCAATTAACACCTCAAAACATAAACCAAGCTGAATAGGGCATGCAAGTGATAGCTAAATCTCCAGTTTTGGTGGGAATGAAATGGTCACTTCTGGAAGGAAACCAGACCAAGCGCCATTGAAATTAATGGAGTTGGACAATATAATACCTGCTAATTTCTCACCTCACTTCATAATGTAAAGGATTTAAATTTGGCTTATTCAATCTGACCAGACTTAAGATATATAATGATGATGATGATGATTTATTCAGGCACAATTTACAAAATTAATTATATATAAATTTGATGTGTGCCTTGGGAGACTCCCATATGACAATCATGTCGCTTTTTGGGAGCCACCCAGTGATTATTATTAAGTGTTCGTTATAAGTCCATTATTAATTCATTTATGAATTACTACTTGCTTCGTGACGTTCTGCACTGGTGCGAATTTTTTAACTTTGCAGGCGCTATGACAATATAATATATCATGCGCATCAGAAAAATAAATAAATAAAGTAAAAATAGAAATAAATACATAATATTCATGGCATAAAAGTCAAAATAGAGTACAGTCTCAAATGTGTATATTTTAAGTAAATTAGAAATATGTATATCATGCTTAAGGTAAATAATGATTCAGGTTGCGCAGCATCATAATACGAACCGATGTATCCACAGGTTGAAATCGTATTGGAGTAGTCAGTTACCAGGATTCTCTTCATGCAGGCTGGTAACAAATAAAGAAAATATCAAAATAGTACACTCTTCTCATTGAATATATAATGTACTTAGTGCATAGAATAAGTACAAAATATATTTATTAAGTATATGAAAAATTTATAATATTCAATAAGGCAATGGAATTTAAAACACAATTTTAATTTAAATGCATTTATGTAATTACAAAACAAGCATATAGAAATTACTTGAGATAAAACCTTGAAACAAGTAACATTCAGCAATAATGGAGACAGGAATTCTTACATTTTGGGTAGAAGCTAGCACGAAATATGATGGAAATGTGAGCAGAGTTTGTCGTAGCCGGAATGCCACCATAGTGATTCTTTTGACATATTTGAATGCTGCACCTAGAGTTGTTAACATTATAACTCAGGGCATTAGCACTGTCGTCAGATCTTGCAAGTTCCAAACACTGATCTTGATCTACACTTGAAACGACCTTTGATTCATTACAGAGTAAAAAGAATCTTTCCTCCGGTTTCGTCGCTGTCCTAAATGCACGTTTTCCTGGAGAAAGAAAACGTGTATAACAACATTATTACACTTACATATAATTTTGAGCATTGATTAAAAGAAGATTAAATTGTATTCAATGTTAACCTGATATGTAAAGCTGCATTGAAGTTTGCCCAATTGTTACCAGATGAAAGTTGAAGATGATGTAGCATTTTGAATCTTGGCTTATGAAGAATGCATGACAATTTGGATCAAAAGAGCACATGATTGCACATTTCACAATGAGGCCTCCGTCATGGTATTCAAGCACCATTGTCTTATTTTGGTATAACCCTTTTGATGTCATCTGTATGAACAATTCCATTCTCACATCACCTGCAAATTAAGGCCAAATTTAAAATTAAATTTTGCAACGTGAATGCCAGAGAGTCATACAGGAGTTTTCGCAACACAATCTGATCAATAAATTTGAGAAATTTGTTTGCATTTAAATGAAATAAATTTAATTCAGAAATTTAGTTGCTTTTGTTGATCAGCTAAGCATATGCACATGCATTTAAACACATTTGTTAATGTCCAAAGCGATTGCATTTGTGTTTCGATGCATTGGACCATTCACTCCATAAAAATGGCTATAAATCATATTAAATACTTTTTTCTATGATATCTACTAAAACTTACCTGTGATTTCATTGATGAGTGAAAATAAACATAAATGCACCAGTGATGTGACTGCATTCATGATTAGGCTATTGATAAATTCTGCTTTGTTATGATTTATCTGTAATACCAAATTTCTAATTCGGGTGAATCCCAACCTATTCAAACTGATTCATGAGCACTTCAACAGTACAAACAGCTTTTGACCAGTAGTCTGTTAACTTCATATTTATACAAAACCAGGTTATTGATCATCACTGAATAATTTACGAAGGAGAAGTTGCTTCACATTGTTAAGTCAGGTGCTTAAAACCGTATAAAATTATTGCTTTCATCTGTACCTGCTGGGGAAAGGTGGATGAGATAAGATAAGATAAATTTTTATTTACAGTCGGTTTTACATGAACAATAAAATAGGCAATGATGCTTGTCTCCGACTAAGATGACAATGAGACATTATGTACAGATGAGAATGACTATATACAATGGCATAAATTAATGATAAGGTTAAAATAAGATTAAAACAGAGAACATAAAAATCATGAATTGCATTCACAGCTCGGCTTCCAATCCCGAATAACACTCTTAAAATCAATCAAATTTAGATTCTTAAAATCGGTTGGTAATTTATTATACAACATGGGACCATTATAACATTAATGGCTTTACGCAGAACATCATTCATGTATGGCACTTTTTTAATCCTCACAGTTTTGTGTTTAACTGGAGCATTGATGTCAATAACATTTGCTAAAAACTTGTTATGGAACCACATTTGATCACTTGGATCCTCAAACACTTTAGAGACATGAAATGGAGCAATGGTTAAATCATTCACAAAATCTTCCTCCTTAAAATGTTTGTAAGACCTATACATAATTTTTCTAGGTTAAACTTTAGGAGCACTTATTCTTGTAACTGCACCAACAAAATTGTGACAATCACATATACCAATAGCAATATTAAAATGAGTTAACACTCTTTGTGGAGAATTTGTAAGTATACCATCAAGCAGAGAAGGATTTTCCAGGCTTTTGAAAAAAGTAGGTTTGACAATAATGTTCTTCAGATCATATGAGTTACACAAGTCAGTAAGTGCATTGGGACTTTTACTTAAATCAACATTAAAATCTCCTATGACATAAAAGCTTTTGCATAACACAGTACATTTATCAATTATGTTAGACATGACATTTATCAAATCAGCATCCTTTACACTCGGTGGTTTATATAACAGGATGAAGAATACCTTTTCTTTTTGTAGTAATATTTCAATTGTCATACATTCAAAACCATTATTTGCAAAGTCTATTAAATCACTACGTTCTCTGTTTGGGATTTTAGAGTTCACATAAACCATGAGTTCTCCACCAAAAGTATTTTGATCTTTTCTATACATTTTGAAATTTTGCACTGCAAATTGTGCGTTTATGAAAGAGTCATCAAGTTTAGTCTCGGTTAATCCTAATATGTCTACCGATTCAAGCACATATGAGACTTCCATAAATTTATATCTGATGCTATTCATGTTTAGATGAGAAAAGATGATTTTACTGAGGTGCTTTTTCCTAATGTTGACCAATTCAGAGAACATCTGCTGTCAACTGATGTCTTGTGTTTCAATGGATATTTCTTGCAGTGTTACAGTTTGTTGAGCTGCATGCAGAGACTGGCCCTGCTCAAGACTTGTGATCCTGGCCTGCTCTTCATGGCCCGAATCCTAACTGCGACTGTGCAATTTCAATTGTGGCCTTTTCCACCACATGTGTAGCAGGTAATGGGTTCACCATAAATACAACGATCCTCACGAAGGTTTACTTTCTCCAAAGAACACAGACTGACTGTTGATGATCATGATGTTCTGTAATCGCACCTGCATTACTGTAGTTCAACTGTCATGGTTTATCTGGAGAGTTTCTTGGACTGCCTCTTCTCCCCAATTTTGGTGCATGTAGTTGCCATCCTTCATCATTGGCAACATTCTGGACAGTTGTGTCTCTATCTGCCTGTCCGTTTGTCGCCCGTCTGTTCACCTTGTTATGTTTATCAGCTTGTTTGCAGATGTTTCTCTCACAGCCTGCTTTTATTCTGTTTCAAATTTTTGGCGAGCTGCTGAGTTCCGCTGCTGGAAAGATTAACACCATCATCCTTTAGAAAAGCATCGCATAAAGATCCATCTTTTAACTTAAAAACCAAATCATTGTCAATGAAAGTGACACCAATTTCCTCCGCCACATTTATCAAACAGTCATTAATGAGCTCAACTCTGTCTTGATTTGCTGCAGAGTCAGAGCGAGGTATTACGCTGTTGATTACAACATCTTTAAGTGATGACACTTTGTTCTTAGCCTTGCCAATGAGACTTTTGTAACCATCAGCTAAGAGCTCATGATTTAGAGAGTCACCACCACAGTCATGAGTGCCAACACAGATTATGACTTTTGAGTAAAGATCACTCACTTCATCCATTTATTTGTTGAGGTCATCAACTTTTGCTGCTGGTCTCGTAACAACTTCAGTTTTAATCAGCTTCTGAGGGTAAATGGCCTCAATTGTGGAATCTCCAATCAAGAGTACATCCTTGTTTTTGATGAAGTTTTCCCATACAGATTTATTTAGTTGAGCTGTCAGATCTGCCATCTGAGTCCTCAGCAGTTTGTTTTCATCTGTCAGGGTGTTGCATTCGTCTCTTCACTTTGTAAGATCTTGGGACACTGACTCAAACTTTGTTATCAAAGAAGTATGAGACTTTTCCATGTTGAGGGAATTGTGAGTAGTTGGTCCATTTTGCTCAAAATGTCCCCCACATTCCTGCTGAGAGTTCGGCATACAGGAAAGGCTATATTTTCTGGCTTCTTGGGATCAATATCAACACATTTGAAATGAAACCATTTGCAGCACAGACAGCAACGTTACATGGCTGTCATTTCCTGTCTTTGTTGCTTACAGCCTCTTCCAAACAGTGACCAACATAAGTTTGGTCACTGGCCAATGTATGGATTTTGGCTTTTTAGAATTACTTAAAGCCTCTGTTGATCACACCTTTGCAGTCACTGATGTATGAAGTGAAGAGGGGGGGGGGGGGAGGGTCAGAAAACGATTCCGACCTCTAATCAGCTTTCAAATGGGTGATATTCAGGTGAGATGACACAAATCTTCAAATTTCACATATATCAAAGTCACCTTGCTTAAAACGTTAGACCCAATGTTATCCACAAGTCTTCCTCTAAGAACTGGTGGAGTGTTTCTGACTAAATCCAACTTCAAAATGTCAAAATGTACCAAAATTCACAGAGCTACTGAGTGTGTGTGTCACAGAGCTATTCAGTATCATGATGGACCACTTAACTTGACAGCACTTCACACACATTAGATATGACTTCTTATGAACACTTCATATTCAGTGAAATACATACCATGATGAACTTTGTTTTCTATACTAGTAAATGGTTAAATGTTTACCTCCTTTTTCAGAATTAACATATAAAATATTTGCAGTGATGGCCCATCTCAGCCTGCTGTAGGGATGAGATGGACCAGTGGCTATCACCAGATATGGACCACCTGGTCCATCTCACATGCAGATTTAAAATTTATAAGTAGTACATTATTGTGTATTCAAATGAAATTCCAGGCCATGTTACTTCACAGAACTCCATGTAATGCCCCAACATTTGTGAGGAAGTAACACGTTATACTGCTTCTGCCTGGTACTTGGCACCATCAACCTTTTACATTCAAAGAACTGATCAAGACAGACAGACAAAGACATTTATTTACACACAGAGACACAAATTTCATATACAAACATTGATTGAAACACACATAGACAAATACACAAGTAAAGATATATTAGAAAGGTATTTTTCTCTATTTGTGGGAGGCTTCTCTAAGGTCTAAAGGTAGGGTGAAATCTCCTGAGTTTCGATTACAATTTATCTGGCCCCGCCAGGTTTACATTACAACTGAAGTATATCAGTGGCGTTTACGTGAACAATTACATCTTTGTTCATGTCCTTTTTTTTTTCTTTTGGTTTCCCAATATCAGATATGACAACCTTATGTATCAGAGCATTTGGATGTTTAATGATACTCAAAGACCACATTTATGTGATATTTTAATGCACATACCACACTAGCCATTAAGACAAGTCATATGCTAACACTAGTAACTGTACAATGTTGATCTTTATTGAGGACTTAGTCATGGTATAAACTAGAAGTTGTGATAAAAGCAAAGAAATAATTTATCAAAACAACAAGTCACATCGACTCACATGTATTGAAAACTCAGGCCTATACAAAGTATCAAAAGCTACTCATTGCTTGCAGCTTTGCACAAAATGTGAAATATGTAGGAACGAAAAAATGGGGTTAATTCTTCATCTGAGTCATAGTTGTGACAAATATAGGAAAAGTCTCCAGGAGTACAACCAAATGGGCCCACATTTTACAAAGGCAGCATTGCTGCCATGTTTCCCCTGGCCAACTTTCGCTATATGGCTTCATGTATACCAGGCAACAATATTCCTCTTCATCTGATGAGGAGGCATCCTTGTCTCTTCTTGGAGCTTTCGCTTTGTTCCTGCCTTTGCAGAGCTTACAATTGATAATTTTTTTTACCAAAAAAAGCTTGCTTTGCTGGTTTCACTGGTTTGACAGGAGGGGGATTTTTGTATGGACTGTCGGTGGTCAGACTGGTTGGTTCCAGCCGGGGGTGAGACTGGCTGGTTCCAGGCAGGGGGTTATACTGGTTGGTTCTAGGCAGGGGGTTAGACTGGCTAATTCCAGGCAGGGGGTGACACTGGCTAGTTCCAGGCTGGGGTTGGGTGTTGTTCCGGAGTGTGGGTTAGGTGTTGATCCTGTTGACTGCTGGAATATCAGTTCAGCAAATGAAAACTCTTGTTGCCCAAATTCTGAATAATGGCAGCTTGGCTATATGCCTTGCTAAAAATGCCAGCAACTTGGGATTGAGTGACTAGGCTGTGGATAGTGGTTTCATAAATGCAACATCGAGAGGCTGCAGTTTGCGGGAGATGTGTATTGTATTTCGTTTGTATTTTACCATCCCTACAAACTGTAGAAATTAAATCTTAACCTCAGTTATAACAGCAATAAATCTGCCACATAAATCTCATTTATTTTTATTTGCAAGGTACTAAAAGCTGAGTTTTCACAGAGAGTGACAGTTGTATGTATCTCAATTGAGTAGATTTCAGTTTACCCAAACAGATATTTGAATGATAATAATAATAATAAGACATAATTCATGTATCCATCTCACCCTAAACTTGACCATCTCAGCCAAAATTTAAAATTTACAAATAATGCATGCTGCCCCAAGACACATAAGATCTATGACTTTGCATTGTGTTGAAATCTTTACCTGAAAGGGATTTTAACCCAATGAAACTTGACTAATTTTAGTGTCTCATATGTTCTTGGGACAGATTCCTATTTAGGCATGTGGTTTTAATAGATCAGAACCACAGAAAAATAATGTTGGTTGTGAAAATCAGAAGATAATTCACCTGGCCTCTCCATACGTCCGCAAGTGATGTCATGAAAAGAACTCTCCTCCAAAGTTGGAGAATTACATCAGGAGCATTCATTATTACCGAAATGTCGCGGCGGACCATCTCACCCGGGTGGTCAATCTCACCCCCCTTCTTTTGATTATCGATCTCACATTAGTAACAGCTATCTTTTCTTCGATGTTAGTAACAATTATCTTTTGTTCAGTCTTCATACAAGATATAATGCATATGTTAATCAATGACAATGGACTTTTTACAACCACTTTAATTTTTGACATAAGTACAGCTTGACAACCCGTGTCAACAGTGCAGTCTAAATTTGTTTCTTTTAGTTTCACTTTTGAAGTACAAAAAGAATCTGTGTGTATACATTTGAGTGGTTATTCTGTTGCACTAAGACACAGAATTTGTGCACATGCACTGGTGAATACTCTTGGTTGATAGATGACAGATGTCACATTACCATCAACAATGTGCTTGGCTGTGCTCATATAAAATATTAATTGCCCAAAACACCATAATCCATGTTGCTTTTTGCAATGGGATTAATATATGCACAAAAAAGCATACTTGTCTTTCACAAAAAGTGTGTCTCAGTGGTTTATGCCAATATTTGTAAATCCTGACATATGTCTATTATTTAAATCACTTAATCAATTTTGTCTGTTACTAAAACAACCTTTGAGTTGTGCTTTATAGACTTGACAAATGTTTGTCCCAAAACCAACATCAGATTCGTAACACTGTATGCTGTCATCACAAAGGCCAGTGACCTGATTATGTACATGTTTTGCTCGTTTACTAAATTAATAAAATTCCCTTTTATATGCTACAGGCTAACATTGAAATGACAGGATATTAGAGCTGAGTTTACACAATAATCATTCTGACAATTATATTGTTTAACAAGGTAATGTAGCAAAGAATGTCCATAATTGGTTGCTGGACTTTGAAGTGACAGCACACCATGATACGCAGAAAGTTTATAATTTTGATGCAAAAAATGGTGCAATCTTTATTACATCCTGTGCCCAACAAATCTTGAGGATAAGCATTTTAAGTACATGACCATCACTCTTCCAACAGTTTTCGATTTTTGCTTTACATGACGTCCTCTGGTGTTACCAAGTCCATCAAATTGGCTGAAAGTCGGCATCATAACTCAAATAGTACAGGTTAAAGATAGAGTAAAAAAATATTCTGGCAGTTTGAATTTTAGCACAACTCACGTAAAGTGTACTTGAAAACAGCATTATATTTGCATCATTGAGAGAATGTCACAGTTTAAATTCTACACTGTGTATCTTTTTTTGTAAGAACACTGCTCAATTATCCATCTTAGAGGAATAGTGGATGTTATTGATTACCAGAGTGCAATGTGCCAAAAACAGCATAGGAATACATAAAAGAGCTTCAAGTAATGATAATAATGCAAAAATAACAAATCGAGCAGCCAGAATCATATTAGTTATTTCGACCAAATCAATATATAAAGTAGAACCTACTTAATTACAACAAAAGTAAAATGGATGAATATAAGTGAAAGACTACAACTTTTTTTTTAATCCTTTTTTTTTCAGGTTTTAAAATTGACTTATGAAAATGAAGAAATTAAGACACTCAAAATTACATTAATACGACATGCAAATCAAACGGTGCATTTGTCCCAACATTACCGTTTTGCATGTTTACATTATTAGAGCAGTTCTATTCAATTTTCGAGACAACCATGAAATTCACTCTTCCCTAGAGCCTTGATGTTATCTTACATACAGTAAAGTCACTACTACATACATGTGATTGACGGAATTTGGTCAACCATGCTGCAGCGTCATTATTTGGACAGTGAATACTTTACCAAACTCCATAAGATCCATGTTTAGAGAAGAATTTGTCAGCTAAAATTAAGAGTCTTTATTTACCAATTTACATGTTAGGGAATAACATCTATACAAATTGCAAATTTAGTAATTATTTCAGAAATTTAGGCGACTTGTGTAGGATTCCTTTGGCAAAACTCTGTTGAGTGGACATTTAAACATTGTCCTCAACCTCTGGAAAGGCCTGACTTAGAAACCAATCGGTGAAGAAGATGCCATGAGAATTGAACTAGTGTACTGTAGTAATGGTTATCAGTCTTGGAGGTAAAGTCTTGGTGTTAAAGGATGATATTGCAAAGAAAAATGGCCCCAAGGACATGAAGAACCTTCACACAGCTAGATTCAACTTTGCAGTCTTCATGTTTCTTTGAGCTTCCATTTTGGTCAGTGAGTTTTGATGGATAATTTCTGGCGTTACATCAACCTTTGGATTCTTATGGCAGCTGGAGAACTTCTGCTATACGATGCTAAACAGAACTATGTGACTATACAGGGTGCAGCCTAAAAACTTGCACTTTTAAAGTTTTCCCACATTTAGTAAGGGGTATGAGCGATTGGTCATTGTGATATTTTTGATCTTGTAATGTCAGACAATATCAGTGTCTCAATTATTGAGAGGGTACATGCTGCGAGGCTTATTCTGAGAGACACATATCACAGAAGTCAGACTTCTGTCTGCTTGCATGGTGTCTCTAGTTGCAGAAAAGTTTACAAATTAGAGATTTCCTAGTTAATACACCTCTGAAGCCACCGAAAATATAATATTAGCAGAGAATCCTCCTTCAGTGTTTTCTATACATGCATATAAATATTATGGTATAAGATGATAAGGAGGTTGGTTTCAGTTTTGATCCAGCAAGGTCATAAAATTATAACAGAGATATATAATGGTATTCCAGAGGGACTTTTTGAATCTACAATTAATCTGGAAAAAATCACATGATTTTCAGGAAGATGGGCCAGTTAATAAGACAGAAATAACAGAAAATTGATCAGAATCCAAAATGGCACTTTCCACCTCAAAGGTGTCAATGGTCTACCTTCTTATTAAAAATGAACCTATTTGCCCTATTTTTGGTGGCAAAGGTCAACAAAGGTGTCTGTAACACATCTGTATGATCAGTTACATAATCTAATGTTTGTATTGCAAAGGCCGATAAGTGTGCATGTGCTATATTTAGATCCATATTATCAATAATTCATGAGGTAACAAGAAAATGCAAATAATGAAGATAATTTAGGACTATAATTACTTTTGTGTGTATGATTGCAGCTGCATGCGAGCACTGTCAATTGAGGTAATAACAGAAAAAATACAGAGTCGCACATATTTTTCATTTCTTGTTGAAAAGATGCATGTCTAATAAATACATATTCATGATATATTAGGTAAATTTCTTGCATTTACCAAGGTTTATATTTTTTCACGTGTGGTAGTTGCAAGTCAACTATAAGCTAGCAGTCAACAGAAGTGGCTGGCTTTAGCCAGTTATAGCCACAGCCAGAAATAGGTCACGACAGCTGTCTAGAGTCAATCATATTTTATGAAACCAACTGTAGCATATACAATATGTAATACACTGAAATTCCTATGGTGTATTCAAAGTAGAAACATTATTCAACCCGAATGCACTGAGATGAACAAACTGGTGTTGGCTATAGTCGATTGTAATAGGAGAAGTAATGAACATTGTGTATCGTCAGAGTTCTCAAGCTTATAAGGCCATTTTGGCTGCACCAAGGAATCCTTTCTAAGCTTTCATCAGGTGAATTTTAAAGAATAAAATTGTGTTCATTAGATTATGTCATGTCGTGTCATATAAAATAAGAAGACTTAAAGCTTCAAAGGTTTGCGTGTCTTTAAAGTGACAAACACATAATTATTATGATATGTTATGAAGGAGTATTTGTCAGCCTATCATATTACATGACAGATTGGCTTATATATCTAGTGTATGCATGTAAAGCTTTGGAGAACCAATAAAATAATTCTACCTGCTTGTTGTATTTTATTCTTAGGGTGACTGAGATTGAAAATAATTCCTGGATTTTTTCTCCTGGTATTATTGATTTTGCTTACAAATTCTTGACACAATTTATAAACAGTATATGTATATAAATTCATTTATCTTAAAAATAAACCTTTCATATTCAAGCACAAAAAAAATGTAATTACCTTTCTTTTACACACTTTAGTTTGGCATCCATTATCCATGATTACTTTACCTATTGACAAGTGTCCGCCTGTTAACTGCCACCACTTGCACGAGAAAAGGAAAGTCACGGTGCAACAAATTAGTCCTGCATCCCCTCCCCCCTCCTCCTTACCAATCAAGAGAAATTGCATTATTGCCCTTTTTGGCCCTCTGCTGCTCTTCTATTTAAGATCTGCCCAAAAATGGTAAATATGGTAGGAAAGTTTACCACCAAAAATCTTGCTCATTGAGTTGGTGTGCAAATTTTTTTTCCAGCACTGGTCTGTTGGGAAACAGAACCTGGTCTATTCTATCTGTATTTAACTAGTCAGGGCTCCATAGTTAAACTACAGATAAACTGTTTTCCTACAAGTCAAGATTAACCCATGATATCACAGTTTCTTTTACAGGAGTGTGAACAGCATCAGCGGTGAGGTCAATGACCAGTGTGTCATCAGTTGAAGAATGATTGGATGAAGAGATTGATGAAGTAGACGTCCTCTTCATTGACATGTCTAGTGGTGCCACCTGGCAACGACGTATGCGCAGTGGCGACGCCAGTAGAGATCTTGGACGCAACTTGACTGGCCTTTGTTTTGATACTTCACAGCTGGGTGTGATGATTTTCGTATCCAGGAAAGGGCGAACCTTGATAAGACTAAAGATAAAATATATTGAATGAAACGGTGGACTCATATATGTTGCTCCTTGATGTCAACTGGCAAAATATAAATTTTCGTTATCCTTCTCTTCACAATAAATTACGAATATAAACAGGCAGTTACACAAAGCCTTAAGTGACATTATAACTTAATAAGCCCATTTGTCTGCCTCGTCTAAGTACCTTACTGACATTTGGAATACTGGTCAGAACGTCCAAAAACCGAAATGTCCAAAAAAAAACCTATCTGATACCAGAATTTCTGATTTGTGCCCTTAATTCGGTTAAAAAGTAATAAATAACAGTAAAAAATATTGCACAGATTTGTAAACAACACACATACATACAAAATACACATAACATACAGTATTAATTGGCATGCAAATAAATAATGTGTTAAAGGTCAATGCTCTGTGATACAAACAATCAGCATTATGTAACATGTGGTATTGTAAACACCTGGGACTAACTGATTCAACTTTTTGTTAAATACATGCATACAATCAAATCAGACATGTGCATGTCAATCAAGACTGGCATGCAATAAATGAATACGAGTATTGTGAAGTTTAACAGGCAAAACAGTGTACACTCACACAACAGTGGTAGGGATGCGTAATGTTGGACAGTGTGAATCCAGGATTCCCATTGGTTCGGGCACTCGGGTAGTCCCTCAACCAATGAAAGTCCTTGACTCACATGACGTCGTGTGGCCTTTAGTTTCCAAGTGTAGGATATTAGTTTCCATGTCTATAAAATTGGCTGTAAGCTTTTTCAATGTGCAATTTACTATAGTATCCCGATTTGTGCAATGTCCAAGTAGAACATTGACCAATGGAGTCACACATATTGTAAAAACTGCATTGCAAATCTGTGGTTGAGGGAAACATTAAACTATGTTAATAATCATAATGCTTGGCAAAGATTTTAATGTCAGCAACAAACGCGGGATTGAGTTAGTAAAACTCATTGGCCAAATCTGGTGTAGTCATTCATACAACACGCAGGTGAAATACCATAATTAACTGACGACAGCAAAGAAATACGAACAAAGGGTCATAATTTCGGAATCATAAATTGTCAATTGACATTTTTTACATTTGTATGAAATATCATATGGTAAGGAAAAAAACATGACATTGTTTTGAGAATCAACAATGAACATCTAAAGCTGGAAGACATGGCAAATCACATGTTGGGTCACAAGAGGCACTTTAATTGTCACTGAAAGCCATTTCCATTAAAAGTATGGTTTTCGTAAGTTCTAGGAGGCTTTTTTGAAGGTGTGGTGGAATCTGTAGTATTTGATTCATACTTGTTATGTTTGGTTGAAGATTTGAAGCACTGGCTCCAGGAATCCCTCACTGCCTTTTCTCTGATGTTGTAAAATATGAAAATCAAGAATCCTTGAAAAGCATTGCAAATGCAAAACAGGTATTGGAACACCAAGCGAGCATCCGCTATGGCCAAGAAGCCAAAGACCCAGGTGAGACCTGAAATTTATGAGAACAGTGGACACAGTCAATGGCAAATACTAAGCTATTTAAGAACTGGCATCAGTTATTTTGTAGCAGTTAGTTAAATTATGTTTATGGGCTACAGGTTTGGTACAGAACCCTGTGTTGGCCGTTGGGGTTCAAGGTCTTCACCCACTGTGTTACTAACGATGGAGGCCCAGGACTCTCGTGAGCAAATTGGTTTGTGTATGCAGTAATAAAGACTAATTATACCCCACATGGGCTGTTTTGCTGTTGTTCTGAGCGGGAAATGTTAGTTAACATCCCTGAGTGAAAACTGAACTTGACTTGGGTGATAAAGGCAGTAAAACAAAACAATCAAACAAATTAGGAAATAATGCCTTTTGGAGAATAAGTTAGTTATATCTCTCATAGTCAGGAGTTAACTAACATTTTTGTTACTTTTATCCCTTTGGCGTCGTGATATAACCAACAAAAATGCTAGACATAAATATCAGTAAAGAAATACCAAATTAATTCGAGACTTGAGTTTAGACAAAAGATCTATGGGCATTTTATGCTTTTAAGTTGCATCATCACATTTTCGAATTGATTACTCTGATATTGAGGCATTTTTTTCAATACGTTCATCATTGCATCAACCTATTAACAAAGCCTTTTCAAGTTTGTTGTATTTTAGGGAATACCTGCAGAACATCCTTATTTAACTGTAATAAATTAATAAACAAATATTACCCAGCACTATGAAACATGTGGCTCCCGCCCTGACTTGCAGATATCTGAAGTCAGATTTACTTCTTGTGCTTTGTACATTTGGTCTACCACATGTGATTCCTTTGATGACCAAGATAAACAGGATGGCATTGGTGATGATGACCAAGGCCACAGGAAGCAGGAATCCAAAGTAGAAAGCTGGTAGGGCAAGCCATCAACTGAAAAAGATCAATAAATATTTCTATGTAAATCAGTGGAAATTAGATACAATGTGTCTCTCTTTCGTCTAAATTGTTCCCCTTTTGTTTAATTTTTTTTTTTCAAGAATTTAGTAACTTCTTGTTTGATTAATTAACACCAACTCAGGAATGTTACTTAGTCATATATTGTCAATGATAGAGTAGATTTAGAATGCTAATGAGTACAACAAGCTCTTGTTAACTATGTTAAAAAAACTTACTATTGAGGGTGACCTCTGAAAAGATTATGATCAACACATGCAACTGTTATGATTGGAATTGTGGGTACCTCTGAAAAGAGAAAAACCCAAAAATAAAATGCCAAAAATTACTGACAGAAATCTGTAGCACCCAGTTACAATGAAGAATACACTGTGAGAAAACATAGGAAAATATATAAATATATATGAACAGCTTGTACAGTATCTTTGTATGTAGGCTTTATTTTTTAAATACAATATTATTTTTGAGGCCGAGAATAGGATTAGGGTAGGCGCCAAAACTGTATCAAAGATATAGTACTTCTGCACTTGATGGTGCATACTAAATATCCTCAAATACAGCTGTATTTTATTTACAATTACTGCATGAAACATAAGTCTTACCCCAAGCTGGGATGCTGGCTTTCCACATGAAATTGTCAACATAAGTGTCAAGGACCTTGACAAACTTGAAGTACTGGACGACTGCCTCCACCATCATCCAGGCAAAGGAGACAAGTAGGAAGTACTGGATCAAAGCTGCTACAACTTTACAGCCAATGTCATTGTCAGTGGCATTTATTCCTGCCATAAAGATCACATTGACAGCCAAGAGAGCCAGAGCGAGGTTGAAAAGGACCTTCTGTCCTCTGCCCTTTCTGAAACGTCTGTCATAGAAAATGCATTAAAAAAAATTATATACGAAAATTAAAGTTCATAGTAACTGTAGGTGGAGGCATATATTCCTGAATAATATTAATAGTCGAATTAAACGATTTTTATCTTCATATTTCCCAAATTTTCTCCAAATATTCACACCTTACTGTATACGATAAATGCAAATTAGGTCTAAAGAAAATATTTTATTGAAATATGTTCTAATTTTGTTATCTGTGGTTAATCATAACAGTTATATCTTATCTTGTCTTGTCTTGTCTTGTCTTGACTTTGATACTGTGCTATTTAATACAATGACATAATATAAACAACTGAAAGATGCGTTTTAGTATGGCTTACCTGAAGCAGAGGAAGGTCAGAATGGTAAAAGTCAGTCCAACGATGGATAGAGTGAGACCAATGACTGAGATGATGCTCAAGGCTAGTCTATGTCCTTCTGGAATCAGGGACTGGTCAAAGCTCTGAAGGAAAATTACAAGCCCAGGTCATTTTATTCTACTCTTCGATTTTAAGTTTAACCAAGATTTAAGCACCATACAAAATGCCACAAAAAAACCTACAGGGTTTGCCTCCCCCTTTCTCCATAGGTGAAACATTTCGCCTGTTTTCTTCTTGTTTAATTGTTTGTATCTTTTATCTTTATTTCTTCATTGGTTTTTTCACCTTTTTTGTCAATGGGTCATTTTCTTAGAAACTGCTGAAACCCCCCCCCCCCCCCCTCTTTACCTTAAGCTTAAAAATTGGATCTGCCATGAGCATGTTTTCTGATTTCAGCTTAGCAATCTAACGATATCTGCTCCTATTTACATCCCTGACACAGGTGACTAGTGGGTTACAGTATCAATGAAGAATTTTAGAATGACATGTCAGAATATAACGCATTCAAATCCATATGGACCAAATCCAGCAATAGAACTATTGTGTGGCTTGCCTATTTGTTGTGACAAAAGTTAATATCTACTAAATGCACACCCCTTGGATGGCAAAGTTGGTGAGATGGGATCAGAGGCAGATAGTTCTGTTGTCTCGGGTCCCATTGAAATGACATCCATCTGAAGACCAGTTACCTCTGCCTCCTGCAGCATTGAAGTCCCAGTAGACACATATTGGTTCCCCTGTGATACCCTAAGAAGTAGGATTTAAGGCAGGAGAAAAAAATATATAGATCATCAAAGTCTTTCCTTTTTGAATTTTGAGCAAGCTGTTCCACAGCCTGAATGTTATGATAAATTATAAAGATTGCTTATCATACCCAATCATGTTTGACAATGTTACGTATTGTTTTCTCTCTCCTATTTTTATATGTACAAGTCCGTGGATCTGGGGGGCGCATAGTAGTGACTGTGAAGCCATATTTTCAGTGCTAGTCTAGCTTTTTCAATGATTGGACTAACAATTAAGATTCAGTTCAACTTTCCCAAAGTAATGCAATTACTATTCAATGCAAAACACAGGTAATTACCAAAAGTGTTCTGCTTCAGATGTTGTAGCTACTCTTCATGAAGTTATGTTTATGATCTTGCAAAAGCAAACAATGTACCTGAAAAGGCTTGAATATAGTCATCACAGGTTGTTGGAGATCTTTAATGACAACATTATTGACAGTTCCTGCCACCACTCTGCTTTTGGCAATCTGCTCCAAGCTGATGCCAGAACCTAGATTTGAAGGTGTGAGAAACAAGTCCCCCTTGCGGAAAATAAAGTAACTGAGACAGATGGGTCCAATGACGTCATTCACAGAAGATGGTCTGGCTGCTGCAATAAAAACCAAATCATAACACATTTTTTCCCACGCAGCACATCATGTAGATCATTGCAAGTAAGATCACTTTGATGCAAAATGTACTGGTCCTCATGGTGAGGTTTGACTTCTGGGGTATAAGGCAAAGTACTTATGCAATAATCAGCATGCTGTTCATTTAGAATATTTGATAAATGAAACATACATTTAGTTTAATGATACTTCAAGCAATGTCTTCATCAACATATTCAATATTATAGTTTCAAGTTTCAAAAATCTTTATTGGCCGCTTATTTGCCAATTGACTTGGCCAAAATAACAATAAAGTGGTGGCACCTTTATGCAACAAAATACTCAAATAAAAATTCTTTCCTGATCACAATTTCATTTGATAAAAATGTAGCTAAATTTGGGTGATACTCCTTGTATATAAATTTAAATAATTATATAATTTATTTCTAAGTTCACTAGTGCCTGCACAAAAATATAATATAAAATTATATGTGAGATCCAGCTAGGTAAGTTACCACCGCCCTTGCCACAAACATGACAAGGATTTGTATTACTAAGTTTACTAAGAAACATACCTTGAGCATCTCTTATTCTTTGAATAACTTCAGGGCTCAGCACAATCGCAGCATCAATGTTGGAGATATTGACTTGCTTTAAATCGGTGTATGACTTAATATTTTCCATGTTCAAATCCTCATTGGTGAACACAGCCCCATAACCAAGAGGTAGGGCATCAGTCTGACTAGTTCCCCAAATATCTGCAGCAATGTTGCCTTGAACTCGGAAAGAGTTGTTTTTGGAACCAAGATCAGTGCGTCGCGAGTAAGTACTTAAGGCATTCAGTATTGAAATGATTCAAAATACTAGACTTTCTTATACCGCCCTCCAATATATAAGTAATCTTTAACAACTGCATCCGGGTGCAAGTGGTCTTATATATTATGGAGGGTGTGTCAAGCTATGGTAAAGGCTACTAAGTTAAATATGATCAATTACCAAAATTGTTAAGGGGTCAGCCAATGTGTGAACTGGTCAGTGTTATAACCACTAAGCCAACCAGCTTCCTCGCAAAATAGCCAGTGGGGTGACTCTTAGGAGAGGGTCCAGTATAGAGTGAAACTTACTTTGTTGAAGATTGGCCCATGAGTTGCGCATCTCTGATGTTTTCCGATTTAGCACCCAGAACATTGTTTACTGTGCTCATGAAGTTTTCAGATGTCTGGAAAATAAAAGCTAAATTTATGTACACCAGGCACACTAAATCATGAAAGCTATCAAGCAATTTCTACTATTAAAAACCAACAAATGTAAGAAAAAAATTATCTTAAAAGTAAATATCTCGAAGTCACCGAACTATTCTATGCCAAAATCCCTTGTTTTCTTGCCATTGGAAAACAAGTTATTTGTATGAATAACCAACCTCATTGTTGAGTGACTGAATTGAAACGATTTTGTCCAGGATAGAGGAAGAAAGCATAATGTCCAAAGTTTCCAAGTTTTCAGACTCTTTAGTCTGTTGATTAACCCTGGCTGCCACTTCATTTGCATTTGTCTCGTTGATTTCAATCTGGAATTGCACCATATATAAAGAAAGTTGGTTAACGCAGTTATTACTGTTGTACCTTACTTTTGTATCTCATCTTTTTTAATATTTGAGCAAGACAGATGTTAATTTTATCACCTCAAGTTTATTTGTAATATAAGGTATGAACACATTTTTACTGTAATTATGAAATAATCATGATATACACTGATTTCCGTGAAGATTCTACTGAAAATGGTATTTGGAATGCAATTCTTCTCTGTATTGCTCAAGGTGTTTTTCAGTGAGGATAGATGACAACATAGGCCTACAACAAAATAACAGATCATGCCATGTGACCAGGCTACTCCAACCTTAGAAATATTCTTTAGTTCTTGTGAAATGACAGATTCCTTGAGTTTGTCACAATGATCCTAGAGACGAACTGTACCCCACTTAGCACCCTCATTAAAGCGCCCTTTGCAAGTTCTGTTGTCCAATGGTAGACCAGCTGTAAACAAAGGCATGTAGATATAATTTAACCAAATTTGCGCTGATATGATAAAGTATTCTTTACGTGTCCAAACTACAAATAAATATAGCTCTTTATATATATACATCATTTATTCATACACTTTGGAGTACAAAGGTATAAGAGCTTACTTGAAGCAATAGTAGGAAATAAATAAATTTAATAAAAAAAAAAAGGGGAAATAGCAAAGTTAAATCATAATGTCAGTTAGAACACAATTCATTAAAAAATATATGAATGTCTTCTTTTGAAAAGCTGTCAGGCATTTGGCCTGACAAAATGTCTTTGACAGCCTGGACTGTTGTCATGTCTTGCAGGTCACATGGATTTGATGTCAGTTTTGTTGTTGCTAGCTTCTGGATCGCTATTCCATAGTCATTGGCGATTCGTCGTAGGTTGCTCCCAATGAGTGATTGAGCGCACAATCTGCCTCGCTCAGCAATCATTCTGACATAGGCATTGTTCATTTTCAGCTTAGTTGAGTAGAGCTTCACGAACCGATTTGCTATGGCTTCACCAACACGGTCTTAAGTTCAGCAAACATGTCTTCTCTGATCCAATGGTAAATTGAAAGGTCAACAATGATACTGCCACGTCTGCAATGAAAAGTTAAACTTTGGATCATTTTAACATCTGCGAATTAATTCTACCTTAAGCATACTATAACTACAAGTCGGTCTGAAATCCATCCCACTTTGGAGACTATACCAAATGCAATCTACTATAGGGTTATTATTGTAAGCAAAATATCAATTTCCAATTTGTATATCAATGCATGAGGTCAATAAAGATTTAAAAATTGGATGATTTCTTATTATTTTCATTATTCCTGACTAGCAATCAATATATATATGATCATATTATTCATAATTATGGGTTTAGATTAGCAATCTGAATTTGACTGTGTTGACAACCCAGCTGCAGTAGTTCTGCTACCATGAGCCAGATGGCGACGTCACAAACTAGTTCCCATTGTGTAAATGCTAGCCTTTGCATCTTGTAGTAGATCATCTTTGACTATACCTTATCTTTGGGACCACAAGTTTGGACCCAGGTTTTGGCATTATATCAACACCACCTAACCAGTAAGGCCTGTAAAATGTACACTTATATTTTCTATCAAATTAAATTTCCACTTGCCTTTCGATTATATTGATAAGTCAAACCCCAACTTTCTCACTCATAAAACTCCTCTCTTGACCAAATAATTTGCTATCTTTCCAATGGTGATATCAGCATCATAACTATTTGTCATGGTCACAGAGTAACATCCAAATTTACTATAGAGAATATAGCCAAGTTTGTAGTATCACAGCAGTGTCATAATAAGCAAGTTGGGATTCGACTTGTTGTTAGCATTTATGTCCATATTGTGGTACTCACAGCACTTTTGAGGGAAAATATGATATGTATAGTCTTAAAAAATACAAATCATTCGATGTCATATAAATGTATTTTATACATTATTGATTATTGAATCATCTCCCTACCTCAACTTCGTAATGATTACTATTTGTGGCAGAATGGCACTGAGAGATTCATCTAGCTTGAATAATTCTTCAAACATGTCCCTTTGCAGTTGGCCTGGCCAAATTGTTGATTGGGAGGTAAGAAGTCTAAGAATGGCGTCTCCTTTGAGGTTGGCATTTGTGATGGTCAAAGATGCTTGGTAGGTAAACATACCTGGAAAAATTAAGCTATTTAAATTTATTTATTTAAATTGACTTAAATTAAAAATTTTAATTAAATTTAAAACATATACATTTAGAAACAAATAAAATTTACTTATTTATTTTAATTAGGCTATTTAATGCAAATGGAATGCATAGGTTAATATGTACTATACACAGCATGGTTCAGCACTGACTGCTTCAGAAAAATTGACGTACTTTATTACTGATTGGTGAAATAACCAGTACTGATTTGTATGCTTCCCATAACAAAGCAGCTCTGTCAAATAAAAGGTTTTATACTGGTTAAAAAAAAAAAGTGATACATTCACTGATAGTTCATTATAAAACATTTCACTTATTGCTACAGTATACATATGTATACCTTTTATTTGACAGAGCTGCTCTTTTTTTTTGAAAACTCAAAATTATTAGACATAGAGGTTACTTGAATTCTTTGACCTATATATTCTGCCCCACTTTGGTAAGCAGTAACTTATTAAATTCATGCCCAATTTAGTAAAAAGCAGTAACTGTTATTAAATTTAATGACAGTTTCTGCTTTTTATCAAGGGGAAAGTTAATTGTGTCACACCTCCATTTAGTTGGACCTCTGGTTGAGGTTGAAAGCTCCCATGTGAGAAAATCTTTGCTGTGCAGACAGTTTAAACTGTTCTAACGATGTTTATTGTCTACTAAAAATGTTGTTTTGAAAGTCTTACCGGTGAAATGAACTAAAGCTGACTGAGATCTGATTCGACGGTTGTGCTCCAAACCCCAAACTTCACAAGTGTAGTTACCTTGAAGACCCAGAGCCCCAGCATCAAATATTGGCAATTTCCCACTCGCATCTACCGAGAGATTCATTGTAAATCCTTGACCCACACAACACTCATTTCAGGGTCAATGTAGTCAGCTTTGCAAGTCAGTACAGGTGGACTGGACTCAAAACTAACCCCTGGCAGCTGGACAGATGAAAGAGAGCCTGCTTCTATGGCAGCTGCTGTGGTAACTAAGTCTTCAGGATGCAATGTCAACAGAAAGGTAAATAAATAAATATATTTATATCTAAACATGATATTTTATACCAAGAGTTGTACACGTACATAATTCCTTGAGCAAAATCTTTAAGTTTGATAAGGTGTTTTGATATATATATATATTAACACATCAATAAAGCTAAGTACTGTATGGAATTGCGGTGGGATCTTATGGCAGTATCCTTACATATTATGACTATATACTTTGTTGTCATCACATATGATGAAGCTTTTTCTGATAAAGAGCCATTTACAACATCAAGTTTATCACAGTCATAAAAATAACTAATTCATAAACAAATTGTAATATATCACATGAGATAGTTATTAATACTGACTTTATCCAATGTGAATAGTGATAATCTATGCTACAAAAGTATACAATTTATAATGCATCACTATTATATGCAATAGTGCAAGATATGTTGTTGTGAAGGGCTATACATTTCTACTTACCTTTGACAGGAAGAGAAGGCATCTGAAAGATAAAGGCAGATCCCCAGAACAGTCCTGGGCATCTCACATGAACGACATTCCTCTGAGTGACCCACACCCTCCTTCGGAGTTCTGGATGAACCTGTTGAAACCTGCCAAGGGACTGCTGTCCAGCCATTGCCAATGGGCACTCACATTCTTCAGGCCAAGCCAAACTAAGAAGCATTAGCAAAGGTCAGATGTAATGAGGGTTAGCTCTATATATACATTTATAAATGGAGTGGACTTAGCTATACTGTCTCACAAAAATGTGACACTCGTTAAGCCAGTAACCTATGTCATGGTGTGTGTAAGTTTCCACAGATGAATCGAAAACTGAACAAGTCAAATGTACTCGAGTGAAAATGTTATCTGCACTTAGTCCAACTTCAGGGTTGTGTAAGTCAACATTATTAAAAGGAGTATAAAATAAGGCAGTGTTAGACAGAATCTAACAGCCGTTACCAAACCCCATGTAGTTGCTGAAAAATTCCATCAACATCAGATTCTGTTCAAAAGTTGACCAGGACACAGAGTACACACCTGTTGACAATGGTCCTTTGGCCCAAAGAGGGGTACATTCAGGTTTGTGAAACTGATGGTTTGCTGAAACTCGATCTAAATATTAATCACTCACCCTGTGTTTCTCCAAAGATATCTTTATTACACCCAGATGTGCAGCATCATTGAACACATTCAAGGCCCTGTTGACAATGGGGTTTCAAATTCACTTGCAACTGAGTGCATCTGGCACTGTTGCTGCACAGGACTTGTTGGAATCTGGATTCACAGGTGTCCTGAAAATGCACAATACATTTTATGTATTATGTTGGTGAACCATATTGTAAAGGCAGTCAATGAATTTAGGTCCTAATTCTAAGGCGGTGCTAATATTAGTGATACTTAGGTGTAGCGGCTGTTAGATTCTGCCTTCTTGACATATTGTACCAAACCACCTCGATACACAACAATAAAACACCTCGATAATAGGACAACCAAGTCTTGTAGACTGCATAATGTTATTGACATATTTTGCCACACCATGAAGGAAATAGTGGTGCTAAAAAAGAGTTCTTACAAAAAAAAAGGAAAATAATAAAGGTCATATTATACCTACATTTTTATCAGTGCAGTAGATTTGTTTGTTACATTCACTCTCTGAAGCAACATTATTACACACAAAGCAGGACAGAAGATCTAGGTGAGGATAACCCTGTTCCATTAGATGGCATGACTTCAGCTGAAATAATGCATTGAATATAGAGTTACAGACACCATCATTAAACGTTAACATTACAAAGGTGTCATATATGGTGCTCTAAAAAAAATTGGAATATGACTTACCAGAAGAGTGAAGCATTGCCACAAAAGACGTCAAGTTATGAAGATTGGAAGATTTAGGAGTGGCTAGTTTTGCTCCTTTCTCGGCACATTTGGCTGATGCATCACTGAAGGACGTCTGGGTCTGTTGATACTGGAGGCAGACTTCAAACTGAAGGTCTCCATGCCAGTTTTCTGGGCAGAAGTCCCCTGAAAATAATTAGTTTTAATTAGGATAATAGCTTAGAATCAGATGACATGGCACATCAGCTCAACATCTCGCACAACATCGATCCGACATTATATCTGAGGTCCTCTCTGTCAAAGATAAGACCTACGTATGACCAAGGGATGAAAAAATATTTTTACTCTTGCTCATCATTTTACGGATACTCGCGCTAATTCGTAGAACACTCCTGGATGCGTTTGACCACTCATGAGCATACGTGGATAGGAGAAAATGTTTTAAACTTGTTTAAAACATTGGTGGATGTTCCACAAGTGAATTGTTTACATTAGTTACGTAACTCGCTTGCCATTAACTAAGCGTACGTTCTACGTATGTTCTACGTACATTCTACGTACGTTCTACTTACGTTCTACGTATGTACGTATACGTAGCCACTGTCCATCCGTATATACTCGCCATCCACTCACCTCCACGTAGAACGCCCTTAGCTCGCCCGTCGTCTTCTGTGCCCGTCCATGCCCATCCTTGAAACTTGTGCACGGGTGATCCAAGAGCGATCTACGAGCGATCTAAGAGCCATGTACGAGCGATCTATGAATGTACTACGAGCGATGTACGAGGGGTATATTTACGAACGATCTAAGAGCCATGTATGAGCGATCCATGAGCGTACTACGAGCGATGTACAAGGGGTATATCTACGAGCGATCTAAGAGCCATGTACGAGTGATCTATGAGTACTACGAGCGATGTACAAGGGGTATACGAATGATCTATGAGTGCCTGGCAGATGCCTGGCGGATGCCTAAAAAGGACGTTCAGACGGACATTCAGACGGACGTTCAGACGGAAGTTCAGTGAGCGTTTGAGGATGTTCGGCAAGCCATTGACTCACGTCCAGACATCCGGTGAGCAATCTACGACTACCTCTCGTATGCTTGTGGAAAGAATTTATACATGAATAACAGAGCCACGAGTGAGCATGTATAGCCCATTTTGGATGTACTTGGTAACTGGAAGGTCTTAAACTTGACAGTGTGAATGCCCCTTTGATCTTTTTGGAAATCTTATTAGTTAAAAAGAAAAAATGGTGGTGCATATATTCCTCAATGTTCGCATGAGTCATTGTAGTTTCCAGATATCAGCTTGACATTGGTCCTTCGTCAATCTGGTCTGGCTGAGGTTGGCCAAATATCAGGCCAACTAGCTGGCAAGATATTGGTCAGAGAGACGTGCTGTTATGATTTCTATTATCAAGCTATATATTTATTTCATAATCTATTGATATTTAATAGTTAGTTAATTCTTACCACTCTTTGGACGGATGATTCTGGACCACTTAAAGCAAATGAAGGGTGATTTAGTCGAGCAGTCTTGTATGGTCATTGCCAGCCGTGGTTTGTTTTGGTCTGGCAATAAAAAATAGAATAACATATACTTTGGTTATATTTTGCAGAAAATTACAATTTTGTCTGTGTTATACAAGAAATTGAGATACTGTCTCTCCCATGAAATAGGTTGTTTGAAGTGCAATATGTACTTCGTGACTTATTTGAGTTACCTCATAGCTTCAAAACCAACCAAGACTTTCGATTAATTTTAAGTAACCATTACATCACCATCTGTCTGGTGGATCAAACCATCAAAAATGTTTAATTCAACTACAACGGTAATACCTGAGTCGATTTAACACAAATATTCTCGGATGGTCATACTCAGAGGAGAACTTGGTGAATTACTTATCCTACTTACCTGTCCTGTTGAAATGGAGCATGCCACAACCCACGGTAGTACCAGGCTGGCCTTCTTCCCAGTCCCAAGTGGCATGGTAACTGAAAAGAAATGCCAAACTGATAGCAACAAATTGCTTAAGATTTAAGAATCAAAATTTTCCATTTATTCACTGTCAAATGCAGTAGCCCAAGTATGACAATTTGGCAAATTTACATTGGATATCAAAAGGAGCAGTTTAAAGGAAAGATTCCCTTTAATTTTGATGTGGGGGACATTTCGCCCAATGTTGGCAAATGTGACGTGATGTACCTGGTTGGAATCTAATGTACTGCATTTGACAGTGAAAAAATTCAAAAAAAGAAAATCCTAAATAGTTTCTGAGAAATTAAAGGATTTAATTTTCAGTATTTTCAAGGTCATAATGGCCAATTATTTATGTTGTTTTCTGATCTTATCAGAATTGTGATGAACATCTGGCGATCAATGGCTAAAACACCTAAGCTTAGCAAGTCATAAAAACCCGTCTATTGAGGACATAAGAGGCAGAATACATATATGGGAAAGTGTGTTGATGGAGGGACATTTTGCTCTATTGCCCATTACTGTAACCACTTTATGACTCTTGAACTGCCTGTAAGGCAATGAAATTTCAGCTTAAAATTCGAGCCGAGAATGCAACAATATTTTTAATTACTAATTAAATCACAACTTGTCTAATAATGGTAAAGGTGGGATGGGAGGGTTTTCACATGATTCGGTGCTGACCCCCTAAACTCAGTTGGAAGATTCCCGGTAAGTCAAGCCAAGACCTAACGTCATTTCAACATTCGCCATTGTCAGCCCGTTTTGGGAAAATGTCTAGCCGAACTGGCATGTTACTTTGGGTAGCCACAGGGACAGTCCTAGGGCAATGCGAGCAAGGCGGCTGCGTTGGGCCAAGCGCCTAAAAAGGCCCCGTGCTACCGCATCATTAGGCCCTGAAAAACCTGGATGACTAAGAAAAAAAGGTCTTCAGATTTGTAAAAGAAAGTAAACAATGGTAAAAGCAGTGGCATACATAGGCCCCGGGTTGGGTTTCGCACACGGTAAGACTGGCCCTGGGTAGCCATCTGGGCTAATATAAATGCCAAATTGAGCCGAAATTATTCTTCGCTAACAGACAACATGCCACACTGGCATGATGTCGGACTTGGTGTTGGCATCAGTCAGCCAATGCTTTTCAGATGTCAACAACACTATGTTGCACCCATACTTAGTCCAGACATCAAGTACAAGGGTTTGACTGTTTTCCTTTTCCAAGCAAAATATATTGACATGACTCAACAAAGAAGCAACCATGGAGTGTCAATCGAACCCAGACCTTCTGAACCCCTTGAATATTAATCAGTTGATTTGTTTATAGGAGGATTTACATGTAGCTGTCCTGCAAAAATTACTCACATGTTAGCATTTATCGGTGTATCAAATTCCCAGTTGAGTCTGTTGTCTGAACTGTGAAGTCCTGTCCAAGTTGAACATTTGTACGGAAAGGAAACGACTGATATATTGGCTATGGTTATTTCTGTTATGACATTCATTGGTTTTTTTAATTTTTATTATTACAACTTTTATTACTCAATAATATATCTGTGGCAATATTTTGAGAACATTTTCATAATTTCTTAACTTACAATATGCTGATAGCATAACAAATTGAACCATCATTGGGGTGGTAGTTGCATATGCTGGAACATATTGCGCCACTAATACCATAAAACGCCATGCCAACACTGAGCTGACACGACATCCCGAATGACATGTTAAATCAGCTCAACGTCGGCCGTTGATCGGATGTTGACCCAAAAAGAGCATATGAGCATAAAAGAATTGGGCCAGAAGTTTTCTTTTGACTTTATCTTGCAAATGAAGTAATTTCTCCTGGGTATAGGCTTCATGGAGTGTAGTTGATGCCTCAGAGTTGAGAGTGGTGTCATCCAACACCAGCAGGTGACCCCAGTCAGCCCGGCACGTGGCCAAAGCCTGGTCCCACATGGAGGACAAATTGTAACCCAGTAGACAGGCACTCTTGAAGTTAGTTTCTCCCTGTGTAATGGCTACATCTGGGACTTTTAGCCAACCATCAGGACAGGAGTGAGAAAAATCTGCAATGAATATTAATTAAATTTGTAAAAAAATATTGCCTTCAGTGGGTTTCAATAATGTATATTCAGTTATATTTTGCAAGAAGCTTTCCAGACCTTTTAAGCAATGCGAGCAAGACGGCTGCGTTGGGCCCTGCGCTCACGCACTATTAGGCCACCAAAATATGTAAGGACTAAAAAAAAAAAAGGTCTTCACTTTCAGAATTAAGGGAAAAATAGTGGGTCATATAGGCCCTGCGTTGGGCCTCGCACAAGCTAAAACTGGCCCTGCTTGTAATGGTATGGGTATGCCAGATTCGATTCCTTAATTATCTGGCAAAACTTTCCATCTCAGCTGTTGCTGTTTGCACATGTTTGTCTATGTAGCAAAATAAGCTGAGAAACTCCTCAAAGATTTTAATGTATACTATGGTAAGTAGGTGTGGCCTCTCTGATGCAGGGACTGATGGATCGGTCTAGGAGGGGCCTAAACTTGCATGTCATCATCATGTCTGCCTCTGTCGGTCTGTGATTTAAATACAGTACATTATAATCGTGGAAAGGTGATGTGCAGGTGTTCAGTCCTATACGATTATATTTACAAAAGGATTTACATCAGTCATTGAACATCAAAAGAAAAAGAACAGCAGGTGTAGGTGTAGGTTCCATTTGGACAACAGTCTTCTTAGGACCCCTCCCTTTTCCTCTCCTAGGTGGCATGGTGGTTATTCAAAGCAACGGCAGTAGTAGCAAGGCTTTGCTAGAATTCACCCCAATTTAGGCAATTAGGCAATTGACACACTTAATCACAGCAATCCTGTAGATAATAGGCTGCAGGAGCCGTAGGTGTAGTAGTTTGGCCCTTGACGTTTTAATATGTAGACACATAACAACGCATCTTCCCAGTTGCCATCTTTATTCCGGAACCTGGTTTTACACACAGCCCCTTAGCACATTTACTCAATGCCGCTTATATCATTACATCCCCCGGGTTTAAAATTTAGCTCAAAATATTGTAACACCCGGTGTAATCATTCTCATCAAATCACTTGTACATCATAGTAAATTATCATTGCCTACTCTACATCCTGGACATGGATTTTCTAACTTTATAATATTTAATTTTATACCCAATCAATTTTTTGTTTTTGTATGTATATAAACAATACATGTTTTGAAAATACCATATTGCAATTCAAATAAAATAAAATTTACAATTTATAAGATTGAAAATTAACAAAATAAACACTTTTACCAAAACTACTAACTTTTTTTTTTTTTTAACAGTCCAATTTCGTTGGCTTCTTGATAATTCTTCCTGAGCGTGTTCTTTTTTCTGGTATAGAACTTGGTACTTCATTCTTTGATTTACCCGAAGAATTGGTTGTTGCAGTTTCTGCACTGACAGCTTCTGATACAACTTGACCAGGAACTGTTTCACTAGATAACAGTCTCTGTTGAAGGATTGCTTGTAATAACATCAGGTATTACACAAATGTTTGCACGAACAGTCTCTTGATTTTGAACAGTCTCTTGTGATCTAACTGTATCATCACGACAAACCGTCTCTGGTGCACTTGAACGTGATTGTGTTGTTGACCCATTGTCAACTACAGGAACGTTTAAGCTCACACTTTCACGAATATGTTGTCTATTTCTTCTGAGCGATCTGCCATGTTGATCTTGTACAATGTACGATCTCTGGTGATCTGTAGATTTCACGACTGCTGGTTTCCAACACTGTGTTGTCTGGTCTGGAATACAAACTTGTTGCCCTGCGTACAGTGGTGGAAGGTCATCTTTACGGGCTTTTCTATCGAAGTATAACTTCTGCGAATCTGTGCGTTTCTGTAGTGCGTTCTGAATATCATCTTGATTGCGATCTTCTGAACGGATTCGTGTCGTCACGGATGATCTGATTTTTCTTCCCAACAGAAATTGAGCTGGGCTTGCGATTGAAGATTTGACAGGTGTTGCTCTAAGTTGCAAGAGTGCTAATCGAATGTCTGTCTGCGATTCTCTAGCTTTCTCCATAATCATTTTGAAAGTTCGTATTTGTCTCTCGACATAACCATTTCCCTGTGGTCTTCTATGTGCTGAAGTAACATGCTTGAAACCCCAACATTCAGCAAACTTGCTAAATGAGACACTTGAGAAATGAGGTCCGTTGTCACTTACAATCTTGTCAGGAATTCCCATTTTCGGAGAATAAGTGTTTCAAAATGTCTATAACGGAACTACTGGGAGTGGGATTTGGCAATTTTCTGATAAATGGATACTTGCTGTAGTAATCTGCGATCATCAGCCACTGAGAGCTTTCAAAGTCAAAAATGTCAATGCCAAGTACACACCATGGGCGAGATGGTACTTCGTGTGGCATTAGATGTTCGGGGACTTGTGAAGTTTGATGATATTGACATATCGAGCATTTCTTGATGAAATTCTCTATATCCTTATTAATGTTTGTCCAAAACACTGTGTCTCTGGCTAGGAGTTTCATTTTCTCCACACCCATATGCGCTACGTGTAGCTCATTAAGAATTTCTTTCTGCATACATGCTGGAATCAGAATTTGTTGACCCTTGAGGATAAGTCCATCATCCACTACTAACTGGTCTCATATACTCCAGTAGCTTCTAATTTCTGTAGGTAACTCTTTGATAGTAGACGGCCATCCAGTAACTATCTTCTTTTAGATGGTTAAGCATATGATCCACGGTGGTTTCTTCTTTTAACTTCTCTATTTTCCTACTTGAAAATCTAATGTGGTCAACCCTTACGTCAAGTTCAATGCTTATTCCTTCAGGTGAACTGGGAAATCTGGATAACACATCTGCCAATAAGTTTGTAGCACCACTCTGATGGGAAATGTCAAAGTTGTATCCTTACAACGCTATAATCATACGCTGCAATCTTGCCGGTACATTCTTAATTGACTTATCCAATATCATCACTAGTGGTTTATGGTCTGTCACCACGTGAAATCTTCTGCCATACAAGTACTGATGGAATCTCTGTGTAGCAAACACAATAATCAACAGTTCACGTTCTATACATGCGTATCGCTGTTCTGTACTTGTCAAGCTCTTGCTTGTATATGCAACTGGACGAAGGTCTCCACTGTCACTTGGTTGCAGTTATGCAGCACCTACTCCCTTCTGACTGGCGTCACAATGCAGATATACGGGTTTGCTAACATCAAAATATTGTAACGCTGATGCTTGGGAGATTTCGTTCTTGATGGACGTAAATAATTGTTCCTGATTACTATCCCAAACGAATACATTGTCTTGTCCTAAGAGTTCTCTCAGAGGAGCTATCTTTGTGCTGAAATCTTTCACGAATTTAGACAAATAGTTCAAGAAACCTAAGCATTGTTGCATTTCTTTCTTATTTGTTGGACTTGACATGTTCATAAGGTCGTTGACCTTCTGTGGGTCTGGTTTCCATACCTTCTGATGAATATACATTTCCAAAGAAGGAAATGCTACTCTTTTTGATCTCACACTTGGTGGAATTCAATGTCAGTCCCTGCTCATCTTCATGAAGCTTCTGAGATTGTTGTCGTGCTCAGACTCAGTTTTTCCGTACACTATGACATCATCTGCTATGCCGCATGTTCCTGAGCATTTTTCTAAGATATTATCCATTTCCATCTGGAATATGTCTTGGCTCACACTTAAACCGCATGGAAGCCTTCTAAAGCAGTAACGTCCAAAAGGGGTGCCAAAAGTAGTCAGTTTCTGGCTTTCCTCATCTAGAGATATTGCCCAGTACCCCGATTTGGCATCTAACTTTGAGAAGTATCTTGCTCCACTGAAACGGTGGTTTAATACTTCTACTGTGGTCATTTGGTGATACGGTCAAATGAGTGCTTTATTGAGAGCTCTCGGGTCTAAACACATCCGCAGTGATCCGTCTTTCTTGGTGACATACGTGATCGAGCTGGTGTGCAGTCAAAACGGCCTATTGCCAGAACGGCCCCCACCAAAACGGCCCCTTACCTGAACGACCTCCCCCGTTTTATAAAGTTTTTTTTTCAGCCAAATTCCACATGAGACATCTTTTCAATACTAGTAATGCTCTAGAGGTTGCCACCAATGAAGGATTTGTTGCAATTTGGCGATGGTGTCTTCGTTAGGTTGATAAGTTTGTTATGATTTTTTGCCAGCGCTACAAGAAGGGCAAGCGGTCTGCCATTAAAACGTCACCGAAACGGCCTCCCCAGCAGTATATGAAGGGAGTAACCTTCTGCATCATTAATCCAGAATAACTTGGCCATTTATATTCCGATTTTCAAATTTTAAAGTTTCTAGTAATTGCCGAAAAATCCTACTTCTTTATAACAGACTGCTGTTAACAATTTTTAAGACGCAGTATCACGTATTTAGCGCGACGCAACAATATCCATATTTTGATAATAAAATATTTAATGTATAAAAATGTGTTTGTTTTCTTTCCTTCTAAATATTTTTGAAAGCATATAAAATATGCAATGTATATGTTGCTAAATGACCTGGGAATTTATATAGAGAAATAATTTTATCCAGATAATAATTAGGTCACTGACAATCACAAAAAAAAACGTTCTGACATTATTTTTATAATTATGTACTTATTGCAATCCTACAAGACATCTGTCGTGATACTTCAAAAGGTAGCAGAATCTGTCATTATACTTCAAAAGGTAGCATAATCCATTTATTATTTCATCATGGGATCAATTGCAATTAATGCAACAATTGCAATTAATGTAACACAAGGGGGTGGAGACTTGTAGCCTAGTCTGTCAATAAAAAATTTATATCGTTTGGTGGAGTTGTTGCGACAAGAAGGTGTCCAAATTCATGTGTCCTTATAGACCGTGAAATAAACCTTAAACGGATGGTCCGTATTCTGGCAGCCCTGCACAGAGACCGGGATTGTTAGAGAATGTCAATGTCAGTATTTAATGTTTTCTTTATGTTCTTATGTGTATTTATGTTTTCTTATATATATTGATTTGCCTATAAAAAAAACATATAATCTTGCTTTGAAATTGTGTCAGCTCATTCAATGCAATACCTACTAATAATACTGGATCTGGATATTACTATTAACTATACATACATATATAGGGGGCCGTTTTGGTAAGGGGCCGTTTAGGTTAGGGGCCGTTTTGGTAATAGGCCGTTTTGACTGTAGAGCATCGAGCTCACCCATTCCGTTGGCTCTTGGATTTTACGGATGACTGTGTCATTGACCATCTTATCGAGTTCTTATTTTATCTTTTCTTTAAGAGCAAGCGGAATACGTCTGGGTGCATCAACATGACTCTGTATGTCATTCCTAATTTTTAAACTGTGTGTGGACATGTTTCCAATCCTATCGAATTGTTGTGGATATAGGTTCATCAAGTCAGCTACATAGTCAAACGTAGACTTTGGCTGTGCGCCTGTAGCAGACGAGTGTAGACTGTCAACAGATTTCCGCTGGTTGACTTCATGACTGTTGTGTAACGTAACAACCTTAAACTTCCTAATTGATGGAAGGCCAATAATCGCTGGCCCTGAAACGTCGACAACGTAGAACCTTGTGTTGTGCCATGTGGACTCCTTAAAACTACAGTCGATGTCGATTGTGCCCACGCACTCGATCTGTGTATTATTATATGCTGATAACTTGTGCTTTGTGGGGACGAAGCGAGCTTCATAACCACTAGGGAACATCTTCTTTGCCATGCGTACTGGCAAAGTGTTTGCTTGGGCACCAGTGTCTATTTTCAGCTTCATCTTATGAATACCTGGTCTCGGGGGAATCTTGATGTCGAGGCTAACGAATGCTTCGTCTGATGCATCCTCTGTCTTGTGTTGCACTGATGACACACGAATGACATCGAATGTCAGTGTATCGAATTGTGAGTTGAACTGCGAGTCATACGTATTGTCGAATTCTTCGTAGTCTACGATCGAGTGAACGCCTGGACCTTTACCGCAAGCTCTCCGTGAAGGTGCTCCGCGAGACTGTGCTCCACGAGACTGTGACTGTGCACCACGTGCATATGCTCCATGATACCTGGCTTGACGTTGATGTTGCGTTACCAAGCACACTTTTGCCCAATGTCCAACCCTATTACACGCGTTGCATGTAGCTTCACGTGCAGGGCAGTATTCCTTGCCGAAACGATGGCTTAACCCACAGTTCTTGCACACTGAGCTTTCGTCCTTTCGGAATGTTCGGATAGCATCTACCTGTGTTGTCTCTGTTGTCTCATTTAACGCTTTAATTTGCTTTGTATGCGCTTCTGCTGCTTCGTGTTGTCTACCCAACTCGATAGCTTCTTTTAACGTAAAGTTATTGTCTTTTGTTAATAATTCCTTTTGATAATCCAAACTTGGGATGCTAGCAATAACTAATTCGATAATTCTTTCTTTGGCTTCATCTGCAGTAAAGTCACACTTGATTGCCAAAAGGCGACATCGATTCACAAAGTCATCAATTGATTCCTGGGAACCTTGCACATATTTGCTAAGTTTCAATCGAAACACTCTAAAGTTATGTTTAGGTTCGAGCTGTTCCTCAAATCTGACAAAAATAATTTTTTCTTTGGCTTCATCTGCAGTAAAACCCCAGCTGTTATATCTACGTAAACCTTCGTTGCCGGTTGCAAGGAGAACTGTCGCTGCTTTATCTGCATCTTTGACTGTTTTTACCTGGAAGTGCAGTTCCATACGTTGTTTGAAGCTTAAACATTTCCGCTATGTCCTGGGATGTCCAATCGAACGTTGGAGCATGGTTGATGTTGTTGTTCGCCATGTTGCATGCGGGCGACAACGCCTCGTGTTCCAGTAGAGTTGTCTTGTCCTCCTTGAAAATTGATGTTACTGTGCGACTGGGGGCGACTGGGAGTTGCTGGTTTGCGCTCTAGATGTTCCTCTTTCGATTCTATTGGTTTTCACCGCTCCCACCATGTAGTAGTTTGGCCCTTGACGTTTTAATATGTCGACACATAACAACGCATCTTCCCAGTTGCCATTTTTATTCCGGAACATGGTTTTACACACAGCCCCTTAGCACATTCACTCAATGCCGCTTATATCATTACAGTAGGGGCCGCCCGTAGTGCTTTAATGTCTAGAGATTGCACTGGTCTGAAGCTTAAATGAGCATTTACACATTTACCCAATGGGAAAGATCTTGTACTTGCCTCTGCTTCGTAAAATACTAGGCTGAATTAACCCAGACTTGACAATTTGAAGAAAATCATGTTAGAACACTGTTTATGATCATTTCATGTGATTCAAGACTGGAAAAGCAGTAGAACTATGGTTTGAATGTTCCATGTGAGCGATGTCCATTGCCGTGATTTTCCACAAAACTAAATGAACGTTAGAAATCAATGCGCCATAATGAGGTCATGCGCTACGATGAAAATAGGCCACTGCAAGGCAACCATGTGCACGTACCTTAGTTTAATTATTATCTTGCACTGGAAAACGACATGTTCGCTCAACCGGAACGATCGCGGTTGCCTGGACTGTTATGTAACAAATTGCTATTAGTCATTTGTGATAATTGCTTTTGTTAATGTCACTTAAATACACTTCTTGGCTTATTCCTACAGGCCTAGGAATTGCATTTATTATGACAAATGCAATTTTTGATGACCAGAAATATACATGTCTCCTAGCTAGCTCACTTGAAAAATAGAAATAAATAAAGTAAATGTTGGTAGTTTTATCAATTTCTCATCTGCTTCATTGATTGGCAATAGAAAAGGTAAATCTCAACTCCATAGTTACAAATTTTTTTCATTCAGGTATAAACCGTGTTGTAACTTAAATGCATTATTTCACCAACAATTTCAAGAAAAATACTATAATTTAAGCATTTCTGCTTATACACTTGCTTTTCTGCTACCATTAAATAAAGTTAGCCCAATTAAGTACAAAAACATACGTGACATTACCCACATGTATGAAAATGGCATCAAAGTATAATTTTTAGTAAATCACACCTGCGGTCTCTCATGCACACTGCATTATCATATTATCCAGAAAAAGTGGACGATAATATAATAATGATGATCAATGCTGATGAACATTGTGAGACGGAATGATGCCTCTCCCAACACGGCGGTTCTATTTATACTCAGGCAGCCGTACTCACTCCGTGTCAGTCTATCTGACACCGTGTTGACACCTTGTTCACTCCGGCCTCTCCTTATTGACATCGTGTGACACCATGTACATAACGGGGTTCACGGGGCTATTCAAATGACATGTAACCCGCTAGCCTTGTTCACTCCGTGTTCACTCCGTGTTGCCCCGTGTTCATTCGTGTGGAACCGTGTTGGTCCTTGTACTCTCCGGCGTACATGGCAGTGAAATTTTCATGCCCGGTTGACGCCAGACATAGCCAGACTTAGCCAGAGATAACACGAAGTATGCCGGAGTCAATACGGAGATTTCCAGAGATCGGCGAACTCTACTTGGAGTCTACACGGATCACATTAAATTACTCCGGGACCTCCATCATGAAAAACTGAACATGTTTAATTTTTCTCCAGGAGGCCCACGGTGGTGCCGGATTGCCCCGGGCAATGCCGTACAATGCCGGAAATAAAAATGAAGTCTACACGGTATTACCCGGAGTATGCCGGAGTGATACTCCATGATGCTCTGGCGCCTGATCCGGCTATGTGTGAAGGGGGCTTTAAGCATCAACTTCCTGAATATATTCTTAAGACTTTATTCCAAACTCTCATTTCTCTTCATTATAGTCACACAATAATGATGGGTTGACTTACCAAATTACATTTTGAAAAGGCTAACTATTCCGCAAAAGAAAGCTATTATGTCAGTCTCAAAATCCAAAAATAACTTACACTGTGACCCTTTTTTAAGAAGTGTAACATGCTAAAGCTAGCAGATTTATTCAAATTACAATGCATTAGATTGGCTTATAAAAACAAATTTGCACTGTTGCCTCATTATCTTTCTGGCAAACTTCTATCCTCATATGTCAATCAGTCAATACTGACTAGACAACATTAAGGCAATAATGATGGGTTGACTTACCAAATTACATTTTGAAAAGGCTAACTATTCCGCAAAAGAAAGCTATTATGTCAGTCTCAAAATCCAAAAATAACTTACACTGTGACCCTTTTTTAAGAAGTGTAACATGCTAAAGCTAGCAGATTTATTCAAATTACAATGCATTAGATTGGCTTATAAAAACAAATTTGCACTGTTGCCTCATTATCTTTCTGGCAAACTTCTATCCTCATATGTCAATCAGTCAATACTGACTAGACAACATTAAGGCAATAACAATGACATTAAAATCTCTTCGTAAATCAATTAAAAGTCACTTTATTAGCCAATATGAGTTTCACTGTTCTAGGATAAATTGCTATTCTTGCCAAAATAATTAGAGTTAAAATTATCTCTTCCCTTTGCTCAATTTTTTTTATGTGCACTTATGTCCAACATGGATTGATTTCATATCTGCAGTGGTTCACCGCCCTCCGTTTTCCCCATGCATAGGCAACAGCAATTATTATTACCACAACTTTTTTTGTAACTAGGCATCCTTGCCAAATTTTATTATATCATGTTTATAATTTTTTGTATTTGAAATCATGTATATGTATGTTGTATGGCAAAAATTAATTATCTATCTATCGAGTCTCTGCCATGCGTCTAATAAAATTTCATTTTCTTAACTGTAAATTAAACATTCCATAAAGTAAGCCAAGGAAGCATGAATTTACCGTAATTTGTATCAGTAACTTATTGCAGAAAGTACAGCAATATTTCCAATTGCAGAATCAAAGCAAATAATTACATGTAGGCTATCATGCAAACAACAGTAATTGCAATTTACTTCATTCTCAATTCATAATCTAGCCCAAAAAGACCAAAGCCATAACCATTGGGCCACCCAGCAATCTGGAGGCAATTTTTCAATCAAAACTCAGGAATTTTATAGAATATTTGATAAGTGTATGTTGGACCCCAAGGATGAGGTGCAATTGTCATTCCAGCAGAACAATCCTTAATGTTACATTCGTTTGTCAAGTAATTTGCTGCATTGAAATCTCCAGAACACATCTGCTGCATGCAGTTCTGTGGAGTCCCACCATAAGTTCCTAAAACAGAAAGTGCAAGGAAAGTAGTATATTCACTGCGTTTTACCCACAACCTATAGAAAGAATGTACAGTGGAGTTCACAAAATAGGGCTGATATTTTGCATCTGCAGTAACAAACTTTCGCTTAACCTACTATATATATATAATCTTTATTCATACACCATTGGTACAATGTTTGAGTCATATAATCATATCACATTTAAAAATGTACAATCGAATTAATTAATTGAATCATTGTAAGCAAAGAGTATTTAAAAGTTCAATAACATTGTTTAGACAGTTGCCTGGCTAAGAATCAGCCTACACCATCTAATAAACAACCAGCTTACTTGTACCAATTCCTCATCTGCTCTATTTCTTGTGGGACTTATTAGTGGTGGTGTGTATACCTTACATTTAATTAATATTCAATGTTCAATTAACACCTAAAAACATAAACCAAGCTGTATGGGGCATGCAAGTGATAGATAAATCTCCAGTTTTGGTGGGAATGAAATGGTCACTTTTGAAAGGAAACCGGACCAAGCGCCATTGAAATTAATGGGGTTGGACAATATAAAGGTGGCTTACTCATTAATAAATGCATAACAACCTGTAATTGACACAAAGACATCCCAAACTATTTCTGAAAACCACAAATGTAAATACCTGTTAATTTCTCACCCGCTTCATAATTTGAAGGATTTAAATTTGGCTTATTCCATCTGACAAGACTTAAGGTATGATTATTCCAGCTCTTTTTGGTGATTATTACAAAGTGTTTGCTATAAGCCCATTATTAATTCATTTGTGAATTACTACTTGCTTCGTGCCGTCCTGCGCTAGTGCGAATTTTAAACTTGCAGCCCTATGACAGTAATATATCATGCGCATGAGAAAAATAAATAAATAAATGTAAAATAGGAATAAATACATAATATTCATGTCATGAAAGTCTAAATAGAATACAGTCCAAAATGTGCATATTCTAAGTAAATTAGAAATATGTATATCATGATTAAGGGAAATCATGATTTAGGTTGCGCAGCAGCATAATATACGAACCGATGTGTCCACAGGATGCCATCATATTCGAGTAGTCAGTTACCAGGATTCTCCTCATGCAGGCTGGTAACAAATAAAGAAAATATCAAATAGTAAGCTCTTATCATTGAATATATAATGTACTTTGTGTGTAGAATATGTTTAATAATTACACAATATGTTTAATAAGCACACATACAAATTACAAAACATGAAAAATTTGATAATATTCAATAAGGCAATGGAATTTAAAACACAATTTTAATTACACAACAAGCATATAGAATTGACTTGAGATAAAACCTTGAAATAAGTAACAATGTAGCAATTATGGAGACAGGAATGCTTACATTTTGGGTAGAAGCTAGCACGAAACATGATGGAAATGTGAGCAGAGTTCGTCGTAGCCAGAATGCCGCCATAGTGATTCTTTGGACATACTTGAATGCTGCACCTAGAGTTGTTAACATTGTAACTCAGGGCATTAGCACTGTCATCAGATCTTGCGAGTTCCAAACACTGATCTTGGTCTACACCTGAAACGACCTTTGATTCATTGCAGAGTAAAAAGAATCGTTCCTCTGGTTTCATCGCTGTCCTGAATGCACGTTTTCCTGGAGAAAGAAAAAGTGTATAACAACATTATTACACTTACATATAATTTTGAGCATTGATTAAAAGAAGATTGAATTGTAATCAATGTTAACCTGATATGTAGAGCTGTGTTGAAGTTTGCCCAATTGTTACCAGATGAAAGTTGAAGATGATGTAGCATTTTGAATCTTGGCTTATGAAGAATGCATGACAATTTGGATCAAAAGAGCACATGATTGCACATTTCACAATGAGGCCTCCGTCATGGTATTCAAGCACCATTGTCTTATTTTGGTATGACCCCTTTGATGTCATCTGTATGAACAATTCCATTCTCACATCACCTGCAAATTAAGGCCAAATTTGAAATTAAATTTTGCAACGTGAATGCCAGAGAGTCATACAGGAGTTTTCGCAACACAATCTGATCAATAAATTTAAGAAATTTGTTTGCATTTAAATTAAATAAATATAATTCAGTAATTTAGCTGCTTCTGTTGATAAGCTAAGCATATGCACACACATTAAAATGCATTTGTTAATGTCCAAAGTGATTGCATTTGTGTTTCAATGCACTGGACTATTCACTCCATAAAAATGGCTATAAATCATATTAAAATACTCTTGTCTATGATATCTACTAAAACTTACCGGTGATTTCATTGATGAGTGAAAATAAACATAAATACACCAGTGATGTGACTGCATTCATGATTAGGCTATTGATAAATTCTGTTTGTTATGATTTAGCCTTAATACAAAATTTCTAATTCGAGTGAATCCCCACCTATTCAAACTGATTCATGAGCACTTAAACAGTACAAACAGCTTTTGACCAGTATTCTGTTAACTTCATATTTATACAAAACCAGGTTATTGATCACCACTGAATAATTAACAAAGGAGAAGTTGCTGTGTTTAAGCCTCATTTACATTGTTAAGTCAAGTGCTTAAAACCATATAAATAATTGCTTTCATCTGTACCTGTTGGGGAAAGGTGGGTGAGATGGACCACTTAACTTGATAGGACTTCACTACACATTAGATATGACTTCTTATGAACACTTCATAGTCAGTGAAATACATACCATAACGAATTTTGTTTTCTATACTAGTAAACAGTTAAATGTTTACCTCCTTTTTCAGAATTAACAAATATATGCAGTGATGGCCCATCTCAGCCTGTTGTAGGGATGAGATGGACCAGTGGCTATCACCAGATATGGACCTCCTGGTCCATCTCACATGCAGATTTAAAATCTATAAGTAGTACATTATTGTGTTTTTTAAATGAAATTCCAGGCCATGTTACTTCACAGAACTCCATGTAATGCCCCAACATTTGTGAGGAAGTCACACGTTATACTGCTTCTGCCTGGTACTTGGCACCATCAACCTTTTACATTCAAAGAACTGATCAAAACAGACAGACAGACAAAGACATTTATTTACACAAAGAGACACACATTTCATATACAAACATTGATTGAAACACACATAGACAAATACACAAGTAAAACGATATTTAAAAAATATTTTCTCTATTTGTGGGAGGCTTCTCTAAGGTCTGAAGACTGCTATCGAGAGGCCACCCAGGCATTTAAAGGTAGGGTGAAATCTCCTGAGTTTCGATTACAATTTATCTGGCCCTGTCAGGTTTACATTACAACTGAGGTATATCAGTGGTGTTTACACAAACAATTACATCTTTGTTCATGTCTTTTTTTTCTCTTTTGGTTTCCCAATATCAGATATGACAACCTTATGTATCAGAGCATTTGGATGTTTAATGATATTCAAAGACCACATTTATGTGGTATTTTAATGCACATACCACACTAGCAATTAAGACAAGTCATATGCTAACACTAGTAACTGTACAATGTTGATCTTTATTGAGAACTTAGTCATGGCATTACCTAGAAGTTGTGATAAAAGCAAAGAAATAATTTATCAAAACAACAAGTCACATTGACCCACATGTATTGAAAAACAAGTCACTCAGGCCTATACAAAGTATCAAAAGCTACTCATTGCTTGCAGCTTTGCACAAAATGTGAATTATGTAGGAACGAAAAAAATTGGGTTAATTCTTCATCTGAGTCACAGTTGTAACAAATATAGGAAAAGACTCCAGAAGTACAAGCCAAATGGGCCCACATTTTACAAAGGCAGCATTGCTGCCATGTCTCCCATGGCCAACTTTCACAATATGGCTTCATGTATACCAGGCAACAATATTCCTCTTCATCTGATGAGGAGGCATCCTTGTCTCTTCTTGGAGCTTTCACTTTGTTCCTGCCTTTGCAGAGCTTACAATGGATACTTTTTTTGACCAAAAAAAGCTTGCTTTGCTGGTTTCACTGGTTTGACAGGAGGGGGATTTTTGTATGGACTGTCGGTGGTTAGACTGGTTGGTTCCAGGCCGGGGGTGAGACTCGACGGTTCCAGGCAGGGGGTTAGACTGGTTGGTTCCAGGCAGGGGGTTAGCCTGGCTGGTTCCAGACAGGGGGTTAGACTGGCTAATTCCAGGCAGGGGGTGACACTGGCTAGTTCCAGGCTGGGGGTTGGGTGTTGTTCCGGAGTGTGGGTTAGGTGTTGATCCTGTTGACTGGAATATCAGTTCAGTAAATGAAAACTCTTGATCCCCAAATACATTTGAATTAAATGGATGCTTGGCTATATACCTTGCTAAAAATGCCAGCAATTTGAGATAGAGTGACTAGGCTGTGGAGAGTGGTTTCATAAATGCAACATTGAGAGGCTGCAGTTTGCGGGAGATGTGGGGAGGGATGTTTAATATGCTCACTCCCATGTCTCTGACTAAGTCAATGACTTCAATATTCTTCTCTCGAATGGCCATCCAAAATCAGCAACTCTTTCTTCGTGAAAGATGCTTGAGAGAAAGCTCTAAGAAATGCATGAACCAATCCTTAAACAATTCCTTTCGATCTATCCACTGGGATGGCATTTTGCAATGGATCCATGGGGTGCTCCATCCATTAGTTCGTTCTTCATCCGAACTCTGGAAAACACAAACATTAGGGGGCACAAACCTACTAGTGGCACTCATACAGATTACCACTGTTATCAGCTGGCCTCTTTCTGTTAATGTCACGGTCCGACCATTCTTTTTCCCCTCTTTTTGCAAAAACTTTCGAAGGGGTGACCTGTAATGTTGTCAAGCCAGTCTCATCGACATTATAGATATTTTGCGCAGGATATGCATTCCTTGTCATAATCTCCAATCTTCCAAGTTGTTAAAAAAGTGGCCAACTTTCTATTAAAGCCAAGGGCTCGCACCATAGAAGTAGCCTTACCCAATGCTTGACCATTTCAGCCAAAATTCAAAATTTACAAATAATGCATGCTCCCCAAGACACATAAGATCTATGACTTTGCATTGTGTTGAAATCTTTACCTGAAAGGGACTTTAACCCAATGAAACTTGACTAATTTTAGTATCTCATATGTTCTTGGGACAGATTCCTATTTAGGCATGTGGTTTTAATAGATCAGAACCATAGAAAATAATGTTGGTTGTGAAAATCAGAAGATAATTCACCTGGCCTCTCCATACATCTGCAAGTGATGTCATGGAAAAAATTCTCCTCCAAAGTTGGAGAATTACATCAGGAGCATTCATTATTACCGAAATGTCGCGGCAGACCATCTCACCCGGGTGGTCAATCTCACCCCCCTTCTTTTGATTATCGATCTCACATTAGTAACAGCTATCTTTTGTTCAGTAACAATTACCTTTTGTTCAGTCTTCATCCAAGATATAATGCATATGTTAATCAATGACAATCGACTTTTACAACCAACTTTAATTTTTGACAGCTTGGTCCATTTTTGCACCCAGATCCAAACACAAAATTAAGGTTGGTCAAACGGATTATGGGTAGTCATGGGCAGTCATAAGTGGCCCTCTATGGTAATCAGTTTAACTACTCGTTTGTAATTGAGTGTTGTATATGACTAGCCTTTAGTGTTGTGATCGTGTTTTTGTGGGTTGTCTGTATTATTATGTTCTATATATGTATATCTGTCATATATTAGACTAATAAACTGTCTTGAGTCTTCAGTCATATTGACAACCCGTGTTGCACTAAGACACATAATTTGTGCACATGCACTGGTGAATACTCTTGGTTGATAGATGACAGAAGTCACATTACCATCAACAATGTGCTTGGCTGTGCTCATATAAAATATTAATCGCCCAAAACACCATAATCCATGTAGGTTTTTTCTGAATGGGATTAATGTATGCACAAAAAAGCAAACTTATCTTTCACAAAATTTGTGTCTCAGTGGTTTATGCCAATATTTGTAAATCCTGACATACGTATATTATTTAAATCACTTAATCAATTTTGTCTGTTACTAAAACAACATTTGAGTTGTGCTTTATAGACTTGACAAACGTTTGTCCCAAAACCAACATCAGATTCGTAACACTGTATGCTGTCATCACAAAGGCCAGTGACCTGATTATGTACATGTTTTGCTCGTTCACTAAATTAATAAAATTCCCTTTTATATGCTATAGCATAACATTGAAATGACAGGATATTAGAGCTGAGTTTATGCAATAATTATTCTGACAATTATATTGTTCAACAAGGTAATGTAGCAAAGAATGTCCATAATTGGTTGCTGGGCTTTGAAGTGACAGCACACCATGATACGCAGAAAGTTTATAATTTTGATGCAAAAAAATGGTGCAATCTTTATTACATCCTGTGCCCAACAAATCTTGAGGATAAGCATTTTAAGTACATGACCATCACTCTTCCAACAGTTTTCAATTTTTGCTTTACAGCCGATTTCACAGAATTGACAACTAAACACCAAGGGACATCATGTTTCAACTTCGGCACGATGTCGGCAATGTTGATATGATGTTGTAACAACACTGGCCAATGTGGAAACGATGCTGCCCAGATAGCCTTCCAAATCGTTTCAGCGTTGGCGCGATGTTGGCGACGTCAAAACGATGCTGTACCAACGGTGGCCTATATAGAAACGACGCTGGCCAGATTTGGAATGCTATCTGGGTGGCCGATTTGGAATGCTATCAGGGCACTGCTTTAACCAATTGGAGTCCTGGATTCACATGACGTCCTCTGGTGTTACCAAGTCCATCAAATTGGCTGAAAGTCGGCGTCATAACTCAAATAGTACAGGTTACAGATAGAATAAAAAAATATTCTGGCAGTTTGAAATTTAGCACCACTCACGTAAAGTGTACTTGAAAACAGCATTTAATTTGCATCATTGAGAGAATGTCACAGTTTAAATTCTACACTGTGTATCGTTTTTTGTTGGAACACTGCTCAATTATTCATCTGAGAGGAATAGTGGATGTTATTGATTACCAGAGTGCAATGTGCCAAAAACAGCATAGGAATACATAAAAAAGCTTCAAGTCAATTATTTTGACCAAATCAATATATAAAGTAGAACCTACTTAATTACAACAAAAGTAAAATGGATGAATATAAGAGAAAGACTACAACTTTTTTTTTTAATCCTTTTTTTTCAGCCTTTGAAATTGACTTATGAAAATGAAGAAATTAAGACACTCAAAATTACATTAATACGATATACAAATCAAACGGTGCATTTGTCCCAACATTACCGTTTTACATGTTTATACATTATTAGAGCAGTTCTATTCAATTTTCGAGACAACCATGAAATTCACTCTTCCCTAGAGCCTTGATGTTATCTTACATACAGTAAAGTCACTACTACATACATGTGATTAACGGAATTTGGTCAACCATGCTGCAGCGTCATTATTTGGACAGTGAATACTTTACCAAACTCCATAAGATCCATGTTTAGAGAAGAATTTGTCAGCTAAAATTAAGAGTCTTTATTTACCAATTTACATGTTAGGGAATAACATCTATACAAATTGCAAATTTAGTAATTATTTCAGAAATTTAGGCGACTTGTGTAGGATTCCTCTGGCAAAACTCTGTTGAGTGGACATTTAAACATTGTCCTCAACCTCTGTGGAAAGGCCTGACTTAGAAACCAGTAGACGAAGAAGTTGCCATGAGAATTGAAATAGTCTACTGTAGTAATGGTTATCAGTCTTGGAGGTAAAGTCTTGGTGTTAAAGAATGATATTGCAATGAAAAATGGCCCCAAGGACATGAAGAACCTTCACACAGCTAGAGTCAATTTTGCAGTCTTCATGTTTCTTTGAGCTTCCATTTTGGTCAGTGAGTTTTGATGAATAATTTCTTGCGTTACATCACCCTTTTGATTCTTATGGCAGCTAAGGAAACAGGTTACAAGCTTAGTACTGCTGATCTCTTTTGGTGCTGGTGGACAATTTCACCGGTAGCATCTATGACACTCCAAAATGTGGATTATTGCAATCCTGCTTATTCACATTTTCTGGGGAATATTGAAAATGCAAATTTTCGTTACCATGGCAACTGTTTTTGTGAATATCTCAAAATGCATAAGGATACTGAACTGGCACCCATCAGGTTTGGAATCAGCACCCTCAAATTACCCAGTTTAAGCAACAACAAAAATGGTTGCCATACTCCATGTTACCATTCACCAATGATTCTCCTGGACTAATGAGTTCTTGAAATCTCTCCACTGAAACTCCAACATACTACTATCAATAATGCAAGGTTTGGTTTGGATATCACATGAGTGATGGAATACAAGCTCTTAATTGCAAGCAATGTGCCAACAGATAGTGTCATTATGCTACTGATACATGACAATGCTGAAGATGACACAAACCCAATGAACACCAAAGATGATCAATAATGATGCTTTCCTATCCTTTTGAAACAAAATTACTAGTCCAATGACTATAACGGCCAACTGCATGACCAAGTCACAAACATAAATATTATAAGAGAACTTGTGTAGCCTATTCTGGCCATTCCTTGACTTTTTTTAGGACAATACATGCAAGGCGTATAATATGCAGCATTAGCATGATTTACCGAGGCATTCTAATTGAATACTATCTTCAGAGTAGTTAAGATTTGCAGAGTTATTCCATATAATTATTATTGTTCTTTTATCTTCTAAGACTTCCTGGTAAATAATCCAAAGAATTCAACTTACAGTCAGTTTCATTGTCAAATTGAACCTAGACAAAGCTAGAGAACTTCTGCTATACGATGCTATGCTACTAAACAGAACTATGTGGCTATACAGGGTGCGGCCTAAAAACTTGCACTGGGCATCTCCTCTTTCGAGATAGTTCTAGGTTACTCAAATGCTTATGAGGTCTTTTAAAGTTTTGCCACATTTAGTAAAGGGGTATAAGCAATTGGTCATTGTGATATTTTTGATCTTGTAATGTCAGACAATATCAGTGTCTCAATTATTGAGAGGGTACATGCTGCGAGGCTTATTCTGAGAGACACATATCACAGAAGTCAGACTTCTGTCTGCTTGCATGGTGTCTCTAGTTGCAGAAAAGTTTACAAATTAGAGATTTCCTAGTTAATACACCTCTGAAGCCACCGAAAATATAATATCAGCAGAGAATCCTCCTTCAGTGTTTTCTATACATGCATATATATATTATGGTATAAGATGATAAGAAGGTTGGTTTCAGTTTTGATCCAGCAAGGTCATAAAATTATAACAGAGATATATAATGGTATTCCAGGGACTTTTTGAATCTACAATTAATCTGGAAAAAATCACATGATTTTCAGGAAGATGGGCCAGTTAATAAGACAGAAATAACAGAAAATTGATCAGAATCCAAAATGACACTTTCCACCTCAAAGGTGTCAATGGTCTACCTTCTTATTAAAAATGAACCTATTTGCCCTATTTTTGTTGGCAAAGATTAGTGACATAATCTAATGTTTGTATTGCAAAGGCCGAGGTGAAAATGACCCGAAGGTGTGATAAGTGTGCATGTGCTATATTTAGATCCATATTATCAATAATTCATGAGGTAACAAGAAAATGCAAATAATAAAGATAATTTAGGACTATAATTACTTTTGTGTGTATGATTGCAGCTGCATGCGAGCACTGTCAATTGAGGTAATAACAGAAAAAATACAGAGTCGCACATATTTGTCATTTCTTGTTGAAAAGATGCATGTTTAATAAATACATATTCATGATATATTAGGTAAATTTTTGCATTTACCAAGGTTTATATTTTTTCACGTGTGGTAGTTGCAAGTCAACTATAAGCTAGCAGTCAACAGAAGTGGCTGGCTTTAGCCAGTTATAGCCACAGCCAGAAATAGGTCACCACAGCTGTCTAGAGTCAATCATATTTTATGAAACCAACTGTAGCATATACAATATGTAATACACTGAAATTCCTATGGTGTATTCAAAGTAGAAACATTATTCAACCCGAATGCACTGAGATGAACAAACTGGTGTTGGCTATAGTCGATTGTAATAGGAGAAGTAATGAACATTGTGTATCGTCAGAGTTCTCAAGCTTATAAGGCCATTTTGGCTGCACCAAGGAATCCTTTCTAAGCTTTCATCAGGTGAGATTTTAAAGAATAAAATTGTGTTCATTAGATTATGTCATGTCGTGTCATATAAAATAAGAAGACTTAAAGCTTCAAAGGTTTGCGTGTCTTTAAAGTGACAAACACATAATTATTATGATATGTTATGAAGGAGTATTTGTCAGCCTATCATATTACATGACAGATTGGCTTATATATCTAGTGTATGCATGTAAATGTTTGGAGAACCAATAAAATAATTCTACCTGCTTGTTGTATTTTATTCTTAGGGTGACTGAGATTGAAAATAATTCCTGGATTTTTTCTCCTGGTTTTATTGATTTTGCTTACAAATTCTTGACACAATTTATAAACAGTATATGTATATAAATTCATTTATCTTAAAAATAAACCTTTCATATTCAAGCACAAAAAAAATGTAATTACCTTTCTTTTACACACTTTAGTTTGGCATCCATTATCCATGATTACTTTACCTATTGACAAGTGTCCGCCTGTTAACTGCCACCACTTGCACGAGAAAAGGAAAGTCACGGTGCAACAAATTAGTCCTGCATCCCCTCCCCCCTCCTCCTTACCAATCAAGAGAAATTGCATTATTGCCCTTTTTGGCCCTCTGCTGCTCTTCTATTTAAGATCTGCCCAAGAATGGTAAATATGGTAGGAAAGTTTACCACCAAAAATCTTGCTCATTGAGTTGGTGTGCAAATTTTTTTTCCAGCACTGGTCTGTTGGGAAACAGAACCTGGTCTATTCTATCTGTATTTAACTAGTCAGGGCTCCATAGTTAAACTACAGATAAACTGTTTTCCTACAAGTCAAGATTAACCCATGATATTACAGTTTCTTTTACAGGAGTGTGAACAGCATCAGCGGTGAGGTCAATGACCAGTGTGTCATCAGTTGAAGAATGATTGGATGAAGAGATTGATGAAGTAGACATCCTCTTCATTGACATGTCTAGTGGTGCCACCTGGCAACGACGTATGCGCAGTGGCGCCGCCAGTGGAGATCTTGGACGCAACTTGACTGGCCTTTGTTTTGATACTTCACAGCTGGGTGTGATGATTTTCGTATCCAGGAAAGGGCGAACCTTGATAAGACTAAAGATAAAATATATTGAATGAAACGGTGGACTCATATATGTTGCTCCTTGATGTCAACTGACAAAATATAAATTTTCGTTATCCTTCTCTTCACAATAAATTACAAATATAAACAGGCAGTTACACAAAGCCTTACGTGACATTATAACTTAGTAAGCCCATTTGTCTGCCTTGTCAAAGTACCTTACTGACATTTTGAATACTGGTCAGAATGTCCAAAAACCGAAATGTCCAAACAAAAAACCTATCTGATACCAGAATTTCTCAGTTGTGCCCTTAATTCGGCTAAAAAGTAATAAATAACAGTAAAAAAGATTACACAGATTTGTACCTCCTTGTAAGCAGGCCAACACAATATATTGCATGTCAGCTGTTGCATCTATAGACGAGTAATATACATTCTTGATTTAAACATAAAGCAAATTTATGTACAAACAACACACATACATACAAAATACACATAATATACAGTATTAATTGGCATGCAAATAAATAATGTGTTAAAGGTCAATGCTCTGTGATACAAACAATCAGCATTATGTAACATGTGGTATTGTAAACACCTGGGACTAACTGATTCAACTTTTTGTTAAATACATGCATACAATCAAATCAGACATGTGCATGTCAATCAAGACTGGCATGCAATAAATGAATACGAGTATTGTGAAGTTTAACAGGCAAAACAGTGTACATTCACACAACAGTGGTAGGGATGCGTAATGTTGGACAGTGTGAATCCAGGATTCCCATTGGTTCGGGCACTCGGGTAGTCCCTCAACCAATGAAAGTCCTTGACTCACATTATGTCGCGTGGCCTTTAGTTTCCAAGTGTATGATATTAGTTTCCCTGTCTATAAAATTGGCTGTAAGATAAGCTTTTTCAATGTGCAATTTACTATAGTATCCTGATTTGTGCAATGTCCAAGTAGAACATTTGACCAATGGAGTCACACATATTGTACAAACTGCATTGCAATTCTGTGGTTGAGGGAAACATTAAACTATGTTAATAATCATAATGCTTGGCAAAGATTTTAATGTCAGCAACAAACACGGGATTGAGTTAGCAAAACTCATTGGCCAAATCTAGTGTAGTCATTCATACAACACGCAGGTGAAATACCATAATTAGCTGACAACAGCAAAGAAATACGAACAAAGAGTCATAATTTCGGAATCATAAATTGTCAATTGATATTTTTTACATTTGTATGAAATATCATATGGTAAGGAAAAAAACATGACATTGTTTTGAGAATCAACAATGAACATCTAAAGCTGGAATACATGGCAAATCACATGTTGGGTCACAAGAGGCACTTTAATTGTCACTGAAAGCCATTTCCATTAAAAGCATGGTTTTCGTAAGTTCTAGGAGGCTTTTTTGAAGGTGTGGTGGAATCTGTAGTATTTGATTCATACTTGTTATGTTTGGTTGAAGATTTGAAGCACTGGCTCCAGGAATCCCTCACTGCCTTTTCTCTGATGTTGTAAAATATGAAAATCAAGAATCCTTGAAAAGCATTGCAAATGCAAAACAGGTATTGGAACACCAATCGAGCATCCGCTATGGCCAGGAAGCCAAAGACCCAGGTGAGACCTGAAATTTATGAGAACAGTAGACACAGTCAATAGCAAATACTAAGCTATTTAACAACTGGCACAAGTTATTTTGTAGCAGTTAGTTAAATTATGTTTAAAATTTTAACCACAAGGTCATTCATGTCTGGGCTACAGGTATGGTGCAGAACCCTGTGTTGGCCGCTGGGGTTCAAGGTCTTCACCCACTGTGTTACCAACTATGGAGGCCCAGGACTCTAGTGAGCAAATTGGTTTGTGTATGCAGTAATAAAGACTAATTATACCCCACATGGGCTGTTTTGCTGTTGTTCTGAGCGGGAAATGTTAGTTAACATCCCTGAGTGAAAACTGAACTTGACTTGGGTGATAAAGGCAGTAAAACAAAACAATCAAACAAATTAGTAAATAATGCCTTTTGGAGAATAAGTTAGTTATATCTCTCATAGTCAGGAGTTAACTAACATTTTTGTTACGTTTATCCCTTTGGCGTCGGGAAATAACCAACAAAAATGTTAGACATAGATATCAGTAAAATTCTTCCGAGACTTTAGATATGAAAAAAGATCTATGGGCATTTTATGCTTTTAAGTTGCATCATCACATTTTCAAATTGATTACTCTGATATTGAGGCATCTTTTTCCATACGTTCATCATTGCATCAACCTATTAACTATGCCTTTTCAAGTTTGTTGTATTTTAGGGAATACCTGCAGAACATCCTTATTTAACTGTAATAAATTAATAAACAAATATTACCCAGCACTATGAAACATGTGGCTCCCGCCCTGACTTGCAGATATCTGAAGTCAGATTTACTTCTTGTGCTTTGTACATTTGGTCTATCACATGTGATTCCTTTGATGACCAAGATAAACAGGATGGCATTGGTGATGATGACCAAGGCCACAGGAAGCAGGAATCCAAAGTAGAAAGCTGGTAGTGCAAGCCAACAACTGAAAAAGATCAATAAATATTTCTATGTAAAACAGTGGAAATGAGATACAATGTGTCTCTCTTTTGTCTAAATTGTTCCCCTTTTGTTTAATTTTATTTTTTCAAGAATTTAGTAACTTCTTGTTTGATGAATTAACACCAACTCAGGAATGTTACTTAGTCATATATTGTCAATAATAGAGTAGATTTAGAATGCTAACGAGTACAACAAGCTCTTGTTAACTATGTTAAAAAAAACTTACTATTGAGGGTGACCTCTGAAAAGATTATGATCTACACATGCAACTGTTATGACTGGAATTGTGGGTACCCCTGAAACGAGAAAACCCAAAAATAAAAATTCCAAACATTACTGACAGAAATCTGTAGCACCCAGTTACCATGAAGAATACACTGTAAGGAATGTAGAAATATATATGAACAGCTTGTACAGTATCTTTGTATGTAGGCTTTATTTTTTAAATACAATATTATTTTTGAGGCCGAGAATAGGATTAGGGTAGGCGCCAAAACTGTATCAAAGATATAGTACTTCTGCACTTGATGGTGCATACTAAATATCCTCAAATACAGCTGTATTTTATTTACAATTACTGCATGAAACATAAGTCTTACCCCAAGCTGGGATGCTGGCTTTCCACATGAAATTGTCAACATAAGTGTCAAGGACCTTGACAAACTTGAAGTACTGGACGACTGCCTCCACCATCATCCAGGCAAAGGAGACAAGTAGGAAGTACTGGATCAAAGCTGCTACAACTTTACAGCCAATGTCATTGTCAGTGGCATTTATTCCTGCCATAAAGATCACATTGACAGCCAAGAGAGCCAGAGCGAGGTTGAAAAGGACCTTCTGTCCTCTGCCCTTTCGGAAACGTCTGTCATAGAAAATGCATTAAAAAAAATTATATACGAAAATTAAAGTTCATTGTAACTGTAGGTGGAGGCATATATTCCTGAATATTATTAATAGTCGAATTAAACGATTTCATCTTCATATTTCCCAAATGTTCTCCAAATATTCACACCTTACTGTATACGATAAATGCAAATTAGGTCTAAAGAAAATATTTTATTGAAATATGTTCTACTTTTGTTAACTGTGGTTAATCATAACAGTTATATCTTATCTTGTCTTGTCTTGTCTTGTCTTGACTTTGATACTGTGCTATTTAATACAATGACATAATATAAACAACTGAAAGATGCGTTTTAGTATGGCTTACCTGAAGCAGAGGAAGGTCAGAATGGTAAAAGTCAGTCCAACGATGGATAGAGTGAGACCAATGACTGAGATGATGCTCAAGGCTAGTCTATGTCCTTCTGGAATCAGGGACTGGTCAAAGCTCTGACGGAAAATTACAAGCCCAGGTCATTTTATTTTACTCTTCGATTTTAAGTTTAACCAAGATTTAAGCACCATACAAAATGCCACAAAAAAACTTACAGGGTTTGCCTCCCCCTTTCTCCATAGGTGAAACATTTCGCCTGTTTTCTTCTTGTTTAATTGTTTGTATCTTTTATCTTTATTTCTTCATTGGTTTTTTCACCTTTTTTGTCAATGGGTCATTTTCTTAGAAACTGCTGAAACCCCCCCCCCCCCCCCCCCTCTTTACCTTAAGCTTAAAAATTGGATCTGCCATGAGCATGTTTTCTGATTTCAGCTTAGCAATCTAACGATATCTGCTCCTATTTACATCCCTGACACAGGTGACTAGTGGGTTACAGTATCAATGAAGAATTTTAGAATGACATGTCAGAATATAACGCATTCACATCCATATGGACCAAATCCAGCAATAGAACTATTGTGTGGCTTGCCTATTTGTTGTGACAAAAGTTAATATCTACTAAATGCACACCCCCAGGATGGCAAAGTTGGTGAGATGGGATCAGAGGCAGATAGTTCTGTTGTCTCGGGTCCCATTGAAATGACATCCATCTGAAGACCAGTTGCCTCTGCCTCCTGCAGCATTGAAGTCCCAGTAGACGCATATTGGTTCCCCTGTGATACCCTAAGAAGTAGGATTTAAGGCAGGAGAAAAAAATATATAGATCATCAAAGTCTTTCCTTTTTGAATTTTGAGCAAGCTGTTCCACAGCCTGAATGTTATGATAAATTATAAAGATTTCTTATCATACCCAATCATGTTTGACAATGTTACGTATTGTTTTCTCCTATTTTTATATGTACAAGTCCGTGGATCTGGGGGGCGTATAGTAGTGACTGTGAAGCCATATTTTCAGCGCTAGTCTAGCTTTTTCAATGATTGGACTAACAATTAAGATTCAGTTCAACTTTCCCAAAGTAATGCAATTACTATTCAATGCAAAACACAGGTAATTACCAAAAGTGTTCTGCTTCAGATGTTGTAGCTACTCTTCATGAAGTTATGTTTATGATCTTGCAAAAGCAAACAATGTACCTGAAAAGGCTTGAATATAGTCATCACAGGTTGTTGGAGATCTTTAATGACAACATTATTGACAGTTCCTGCCACCACTCTGCTTTTGGCAATCTGCTCCAAGCTGATGCCAGAACCTAGATTTGAAGGTGTGAGAAACAAGTCCCCCTTGCGGAAAATAAAGTAACTGAGACAGATGGGTCCAATGACGTCATTCACAGAAGATGGTCTGGCTGCTGCAATGAAAACCAAACCATAACACATTTTTTCCCACGCAGCACATCATGTAGATCATTGCAAATAAGATCACTTTGATGCAAAATGTACTGGTCTTCATGGTGAGGTTTGACTTCTGGGGTACAAGGCAAAGTACTTATGCAATAATCAGCATGCTGTTCATTTAGAATATTTGATAAATGAAACATACATTTAGTTTAATGATACTTCAAGCAATGTCTTCATCAACATATTCAATATTATAGTTTCAAGTTTCAAAAATCTTTATTGGCCGCTTATTTGCCAATTGACTTGGCCAAAATAACAATAAAGTGGTGGCGCCTTTATGCAACAAAATATTCAAATAAAAATTTTTTCCTGATCACAATTTCATTTGATAAAAATGTAGCTAAATTTGAGTGATACTCCTTGTATATAAATTTAAATAATTATATAATTTATTTCTAAGTTCACTAGTGCCTGCACAAAAATATAATATAAAATTATATGTGAGATCCAGCTAGGTAAGTTACCACCGCCCTTGCCACAAACATGACAAGGATTTGTATTACTAAGTTTACTAAGAAACATACCTTGAGCATCTCTTATTCTTTGAATAACTTCAGGGCTCAGCACAATCGCAGCATCAATGTTGGAGATATTGACTTGCTTTAAATCGGTGTATGACTTAATATTTTCCATGTTCAAATCCTCATTGGTGAACACAGCCCCATAACCAAGAGGTAGGGCATTAGTCTGACTAGTTCCCCAAATATCTGCAGCAATGTTGCCTTGAACTCGGAAAGAGTTGTTTTTGGAACCAAGATCAGTGCGTCGCGAGTAAGTACTTAAGGCATTCAGTATTGAAATGATTCAAAATATTAGACTTTATTATACCGCCCCCAATATATAAGTAATCTTTAACAACTGCATCCGGGCTCAAGTGGTCTTATATATTATGGAGGGTGTGTCAAGCTATGGTAAAGGCTACTAAGTTAAATATGATCAATTACCAAAATTGTTAAGGGGTCAGCCAATGTGTGAACTGGTCAGTGTTATAACCACTAAGCCAACCAGCTTCCTCGCAAAATAGCCAGTGGGGTGACTCTTAGGAGAGGGTCCAGTATAGAGTGAAACTTACTTTGTTGAAGATTGGCCCATGAGTTGCGCATCTCTGATGTTTTCCGATTTAGCACCCAGAACATTGTTTACTGTGCTCATGAAGTTTTCAGATGTCTGGAAAATAAAAGCTAAATTTATGTACACCAGGCACACTAAATCATGAAAGCTATCAAACAATTTCTACTATTAAAAACCAACAAATGTAAGAAAAAAAGTATCTTAAAAGTAAATATCTCGAAGTCACCGAACTATTCTATGCCAAAATCCCTTGTTTTCTTGCCATTGGAAAACAAGTTATTTGTATGAATAACCAACCTCATTGTTGAGTGACTGAATTGAAACGATTTTGTCCAGGATAGAGGAAGAAAGCATAATGTCCAAAGTTTCCAAGTTTTCAGAATCTTTAGTCTGATTAACCCTGGCTGCCACTTCATTTGCATTTGTCTCGTTGATTTCAATCTGGAATTGCACCATATATAAAGAAAGTTGGTTAACGCAGTTATTACTGTTGTACCTTACTTTTGTATCTCATCTTTTTAATATTTGAGCAAGACAGATGTTAATTTTATCACCTCAAGTTTGTTTGTAATATAAGGTATGAACACATTTTTACTGTAATTATGAAATAATCATGATATACAGAGATTTCCGTGAAGATTCTACTGAAAATGGTATTTGGAATGCAATTCTTCTCTGTATTGCTCAAGGTGTTTTTCAGTGAGGATAGATGACAACATAGGCCTACAACAAAATAACAGATCATGCCATGTGACCAGGCTACTCCAACCTTAGAAATATTCTTTAGTTCTTGTGAAATGACAGATTCCTTGAGTTTGTCACAATGATCCTAGAGACGAACTGTACCCCACTTAGCACCCTCATTAAAGCGCCCTTTGCAAGTTCTGTTGTCCAATGGTAGACCAGCTGTAAACAAAGGCATGTAGATATAATTTAACCAAATTTGCGCTGATATGATAAAGTATTCTTTACGCGTCCAAACTACAAATAAATATAGCTCTTTATATATATACATCATTTATTCATACACTTTGGAGTACAAAGGTATAAGAGCTTACTTGAAGCAATAGTAGGAAATAAATAAATTTAATAAAAAAAAAAATGTGTATAGCAAAGTTAAATCATAATGTCAGTTAGAACACAATTCATTAAAAAATATATGAATGTCTTCTTTTGAAAAGCTGTCAGGCATTTGGCCTGACAAAATGTCTTTGACAGCCTGGACTGTTGTCATGTCTTGCAGGTCACATGGATTTGACGTCAGTTTTGTTGTTGCTAGCTTCTGGATCGCTATTCCATAGTCATTAGCGATTCGTCGTAGGTTGCTCCCAATGAGTGATTGAGCGCACAATCTGCCTCGCTCAGCAATCATTCTGACATAGGCATTGTTCATTTTCAGCATAGTTGAGTAGAGCTTCACGAACCGATTTGCTATGGCTTCTTTGGCATTAGGTAATCCTGTTATCTCCGGTAGGTAACGAGTATGGGTAGCATACGGCAGTGCCATAATTTTCCTGAGACATCTGTTGTATGTCCTGTAATATCGTATAACACTCCCATCATTGAGACACCAGGCCTGTACTCCATAGAAGCTGCATTGGGTTTGAAATACTCTAATCCTTGATTTAGACGAAATTTCTCCAAGATTGCCAGTCATTAGGTTCACCCTGCCAATTAAGTCACATTTCTTTTTTGTTATCTCCACTGTTTCCCTTAAATCATAAGAAACATAGTTACCCAAGTGTTTCATATGGTCTTTCCACTGAAGGGTATTCCCAGCTAATGTAACATTAGGCGTTCGATGTCTTTAAATTTGTCTTTTGTGTACAGGATACACACAGTTTTTTTGGGATTGAAGTTCATACCATACTCAGCACCAAACACTTCACAAAAAATCCAACATTTTCTGTAGCCCGCTCGCAGTAGGGGACAGCAGTATCATGTCATCCGCATACGCAAAGGATCCATAGAATCTATGTTCGAGATAACAAGAGTATTTGTTTTAATAATTTTGAAAGGTAATTACATGAGAAGCAAATTTCTAACATGTGAGCCACATCTCCAGGTTTAGTGTCTGGCCAAGTTTATGTGATGTCACCAATAACTTCAGCGAATCTGGGACATGAATTTGAAAATTCATAATCATGTTTTGTTGAAAACGTATTTCAGTGACACATTGTCGCATCATCCTGTTCATGACTTATATTAATTACCGCAGCCATGACAAAGGGTGCGATGGCACATTTTCGTAATTTATTTGAAATCTTACTCAATCACAGGAATAGCTTATGCTTGCAAGATTAGTGCCTTGTCGAAATAAGCCAGACAGATACATGTCACCCTACTTAGAATATTATAACACTATATTTAGTATTTTTATATTATAATTCTTGCTGTAAGTGAATAATGGATAATTGCAGTATATTTTAATTGTAGTGTATACTTTTAGGTCATCGTAATAATGTAGTTTTAGTCTTAGTCTTAGTATTAAGAAATAATGTCTATATGGTGATTTATAGCACAATTATTGACCTTTAATCGACCTCCTTTTTTCTAATTTCGAATGAAAATAACGAAACGATTCAGAATTTTTAAGTCTGATCTTGATTTCTACCTTTTCTCTGAGCAATGAGAGCGCAACAACCTTTTGTGGTAAATCAAAAAAAGGACAACATTTCTTCCAGACGAACAATAGTTATTACAACCTTGTGGGTGATTAGTTGTGATTTGGTCTTCAGGAAATCTTAATAACAAAGATAATCATTGACTTCTGCCGTGCTTGATCTACAGAGGTCAAAGTCAGTATTTGTCAAGTTGAATATGCAGACTCTTTGGACCAAAAACGCCAAACAGGCACTTTCATATTTGACCATAGTTCATTCTTTATTGGGTGTTACTACAATTGGAGATAGTACTACTTACAAGTGCTCTTCACTGAGAGTGACTCCACAGGAATATTGAAGTTCAGCCATCTTTTTTTCCAATCAGACTGCTGGAGACGACTAGTGGATACATGAAGAAGTAAATTCAGCAACGTTTTTTCAATGTCACTGTACTCAACGTTACTCGACAAGCCGAGCTTCACCAACACGGTCTTAAGTTCAGCAAACATGTCTTCTCTGATCCAATGGTAAATTGAAAGGTCAACAATGATCCTGCCACGTCTGCAATGAAAAGTTAAACTATGGATCATTTTAACATCTGCGAATTAATTCTACCTTAAGCATACTATAACAACAAGTCGGTCTGAAATCCATCCCACTTTGGAGACTATACCAAATGCAATCTACTATAGGGTTATTATTGTAAGCAAAATATCAATTTCCAATTTGTATATCAATGCATGAGGTCAATAAAGATTTAAAAATTGGATGATTTCTTATTATTTTCATTATTCCTGACTAGCAATAAATATATATATGATCATATTATTCATAATTATGGGTTTAGATTAGCAATCTTAATTTGACTGTGTTGACAACCCAGCTGCAGTAGTTCTGCTACCATGAGCCAGATGGCGACGTCACAAACTAGTTCCCATTGTGTAAATGCTAGCCTTCGCATCTTGTAGTAGATCATCTTTGACTATACCTTATCTTTGGGACCACAAGTTCGGACCCAGGTTTTGGCATTATATCAACACCACCTAACCAGTAAGGCCTGTAAAATGTACACTTATATTTTCGATCAAATTAAATTTCCACTTGCCTTTCGATTATATTGATAAGTCAACCCCAACTTTCTCACTCATAAAACTCCTCTCTTAACCAAATAATTTGCTATCTTTCCAATGGTGATATCAGCATCATAGCTATTTGTCATGGTCACAGAGTAACATCCAAATTTACTATAGAGAATATAGCCAAGTTTGTAGTATCACAGCAGTGTCATAATAAGCAAGTTGGGATTCGACTTGTTGTTAGCATTTATGTCCATATTGTGGTACTCACAGCACTTTTGAGGGAAAATATGATATGTATAGTCTTAAAAAATACAAATCATTCGATGTCATATAAATGTATTTTATACATTATTGATTATTGAATCATCTCTCTACCTCAACTTCGTAATGATTACTATTTGTGGCAGAATGGCACTGAGAGATTCATCTAGCTTGAATAATTCTTCAAACATGTCCCTATGCAGTTGGCCTGGCCAAATTGTTGATTGGGAGGTAAGAAGTCTAAGAATGGCGTCTCCTTTGAGGTTGGCATTTGTGATGGTCAAAGATGCTTGGTAGGTAAACATACCTGGAAAAATTAAGCTATTTAAATTTATTTATTTAAATTGACTTAAATTAAAAATTTTAATTAAATTTAAAACATATATATTTAGAAACAAATAAAATTTACTTATTTATTTTAATTAAGCTATTTAATGCAAATGGAATGCATAGGTTAATATGTACTATACACAGCATGGTTCAGCACTGACTGCTTCAGAAAAATTGACGTACTTTATTACTGATTGGTGAAATAACCAGTACTGATTTGTATGCTTCCCATAACAAAGCAGCTCTGTCATATAAAAGGTTTTGTACTGGTTAAAAAAAAAAGGTGATACATTCACTGATAGTTTATTATAAAACATTTCACTTATTGATACAGTATACATATGTATACCTTTTATTTGACAGAGCTGCTCTTTTCTTTTGAAAACTCAAAATTATTAGACATAGAGGTTACTTGAATTCTTTGACCTATATATTCTGCCCCACTTTGATAAGCAGTAACTTATTAAATTTATGCCCAATTTCGTAAAAAGCAGTAACTGTTATTAAATTTAATGACAGTTTCTGCTTTTTATCAAGGGGAAAGTTAATCGTGTCACACCTCCATTTAGTTGGACCTCTGGTTGAGGTTGAAAGCTCCCATGTGAGAAAGTCTTTGCTGTGCAGACAGTTTAAACTGTTCTAACGATGTTTATTGTCTACTAAAAATGTTGTTTTGAAAGTCTTACCGGTGAAATGAACTAAAGCTGACTGAGATCTGATTCGACGGTTGTGCTCCAAACCCCAAACTTCACAAGTGTAGTACCCTTGAAGACCCAGAGCCCCAGCATCAAATATTGGCAATTTACCACTCGCATCTACCGAGAGATTCATTGTAAATCCTTGACCCACACAACACTCATTTCAGGGTCAATGTAGTCAGCTTTGCAAGTCAGTACAGGTGGACTGGACTCAAAACTAACCCCTGGCAGCTGGACAGATGAAAGAGAGCCTGCTTCTATGGCAGCTGCTGTGGTAACTAAGTCTTCAGGATGCAATGTCAACAGAAAGGTAAAAAAATTAATATATTTATATCTAAACATGATATTTTATACCAAGAGTTGTACACATACATAATTCCTTGAGCAAAATCTTTAACTTTGATAAGGTGTTTTGATATATATATATTAACACATCAATAAAGCTAAGTACTGTATGGAATTGCGGTGGGATCTTATGGCAGTATCCTTACATATTATGACTATATACTTTGTTGTCATCACATATGATGAAGCCTTTTCTGATAAAGAGCCATTTACAACATCAAGTTTATCACAGTCATAAAAATAACTAATTCATAAACAAATTGTAATATATCACATGAGATAGTTATTAATACTGACTTCATCCAATATGAATAGTGATAATCTATGCTACAAAAGTATACAATATATAATGCATCACTATTATATGCAATAGTGCAAGATATGTTGTTGTGAAGGGCTATACATTTCTACTTACCTTTGACAGGAAGAGAAGGCATCTGACAGATAAAGGCAGATCCCCAGAACAGTCCTGGGCTTCCCACATGAACGACTTTCCTCTGAGTGACCCACACCCTCCTTCTGAGTTCTGGATGAACCTGTTGAAACCTGCCAAGGGACTGCTGTCCAGCCATTGCCAATGGACACTCACATTCTTCAGGCCAAGCCAAACTAAGAAGCATTAGCAAAGGTCAGATGTAATGAGGGTTAGCTCTATATATACATTTATAAATGGAGTGGACTTAGCTATACTGTCTCACCAAAATGTGACACTCGTTAAGCCAGTAACCTATGTCATGGTGTGTGTAAGTTTCCACAGATGGATCGAAAACTGGACAAGTCAAATGTACTCGAGTGAAAATGTTATCTGCACTTAGTCCAACTTCAAGGTTGTGTAAGTCAACATTAATAAAAGGAGTATAAAATAAGGCAGTGTTAGGCAGAATCTAACAGCCGTTACCAAACCCCATGTAGTTGCTGAAACATTCCATCAACATCAGATTCTGTTCAAAAGTTGACCAGGACACAGAGTACACACCTGTTGACAATGGTCCTTTGGCCCAAAGAGGGGTACATTCAGGTTTGTGAAACTGATGGTTTGCTGAAACTCGATCTAAATATTAATCACTCACCCTGCGTTTCTCCAAATATATCTTTATTACACCCAGATGTGCAGCATCATTGAACACATTCAAGGCCCTGTTGACAATGGGGTTTCAAATTCACTTGCAACTGAGTGCATCTGGCACTGTTGCTGCACATTATGTGGTAGCTCACGACCCCTAGGACTTGTTGGAATCTGGATTCACAGGTGTCCTGAAAATGCACAATACATTTTATGTATTATGTTGGTGAACCATATTGTAACGGCAGTCAATGAATTTAGGTCCTAATTCTAAGGCGGTGCTAATATTAGTGATACTTAGGTGTAGCGGCTGTTAGATTCTGCCTTCTTGACATATTGTACCAAACCACCTCGATACACAACAATAACACACCTCGATAATAGGACAACCAAGTCTTGTAGACTGCATAATGTTATTGACATATTTTGCCACACCATGAAGGAAATAGTGGTGCTAAAAAAGAGTTCTTACAAAAAAAAAGGAAAATAATAAAGGTCATATTATACCTACATTTTTATCAGTGCAGTAGATTTGTTTGTTACATTCACTCTCTGAAGCAACATTATTACACACAAAGCAGGACAGAAGATCTAGGTGAGGATAACCCTGTTCCATTAGATGGCATGACTTCAGCTGAAATAATGCATTGAATATAGAGTTACAGACACCATCATTAAATGTTAACATTACAAAGGTGTCATATATGGTGCTCTAAAAAAAATTGGAATATGACTTACCAGAAGAGTGAAGCATTGCCACAAAAGACGTCAAGTTATGAAGATTGGAAGATTTAGGAGTGGCTAGTTTTGCTCCTTTCTCGGCACATTTGGCTGATGCATCACTGAAGGACGTCTGGGTCTGTTGATACTGGAGGCAGACTTCAAACTGAAGGTCTCCATGCCAGTTTTCTGGGCAGAAGTCCCCTGAAAATAATTAGTTTTAATTAGGATAATAGCTTAGAATCAGATGACATGGCACATCAGCTCAACATCTCGCACAACATCGATCCGACATTATATCTGAGGTCCTCTCTGTCAAAGATAAGACCTACGTATGACCAAGGGATGAAAAAATATTTTTACTCTTGCTCATCATTTTACGGATACTCGCGCTAATTCGTAGAACACTCCTGGATGCGTTTGACCACTCATGAGCATACGTGGAGAGGAGAAAATGTTTTAAACTTGTTTAAAACATTGGTGGATGTTCCACAAGTGAATTGTTTACATTAGTTACGTAACTTGCTTGCCATTAACTCAGCGTACGTTCTACGTATGTTCTACGTACATTCTACGTACGTACTACGTACGTTCTACTTACGTTCTACGTATGTACGTATACGTAGCCACTGTCCATCCGTATATACTCGCCATCCACTCACCTCCACGTAGAACGCCCTTAGCTCGCCCGTCGTCTTCTGTGCCCGTCCATGCCCATCCTTGAAACTTGCGCACGGGTGATCCAAGAGCGATCTACGAGCGATCTAAGAGCCATGTACGAGCGATCTATGAATGTACTACGAGCGATGTACGAGGGGTATATCTACGAGCGATCTAAGAGCCATGTACGAGTGATCCATGAGCGTACTACGAGTGATGTACAAGGGGTATATCTACGAGCGATCTAAGAGCCATGTACGAGTGATCTATGAGTACTACGAGCGATGTACAAGGGGTATACGAATGATCTATGAGTGCCTGGCAGATGCCTGGCAGATGCCTAAAAAGGACGTTCAGACGGACACTCAGACGGACGTTCAGACGGAAGTTCAGTGAGCGTTTGAGGATGTTCGGCAAGCCATTGACTCACGTCCAGACATCCGGTGAGCAATCTACGACTACCTCTCGTATGCTTGTGGAAAGAATTTATACATGAATAACAGAGCCACGAGTGAGCATGTATAGCCCATTTTGGATGTACTTGGTAACTGGAAGGTCTTATACTTGACAGTGTGAATGCCCCTTTGATCTTTTTGGAAATCATATTAGTTAAAAAGAAAAAATGGTGGTGCATATATTCCTCAATGTTCGCATGAGTCATTGTAGTTTCCAGATATCAGCTTGACATTGGTCCTTCGTCAATCTGGTCCGGCTGAGGTTGGCCAAATATCAGGCCAACTAGCTGGCAAGATATTGGTCAGAGAGACGTGCTGTTATGATTTCTATTATCAAGCTATATATTTATTTCATAATCTATTGATATTTAATAGTTAGTTAATTCTTACCACTCTTTGGACGGATGATTCTGGACCACTTAAAGCAAATGAAGGGTGATTTAGTCGAGCTGTCTTGTATGGTCATTGCCAGCCGTGGTTTGTTTTGGTCTGGCAATAAAAAGTAGAATAACATATACTTTGGTTATATTTTGCAGAAAATTACAATTTTGTCTGTGTTATACAAGAAATTGAGATACTGTCTCTCCCGTGAAATAGGTTGTTTGAAGTGCAATTTGTACTTCGTGACTTATTTGAGTTACCTCATAGCTTCAAAACCAACCAAGACTTTCGATTAATTTTAAGTAACCATTACATCACCATCTGTCTGGTGGATCAAACCATCAAAAATGTTTAATTCAACTACAACGGTAATACCTGGGTCGATTTAACACAAATATTCTCGGATGGTCATGCTCAGAGGAGAACTTGGTGAATTACTTATCCTACTTACCTGTCCTGTTGAAATGGAGCATGCCACAACCCACTGTAGTACCAGGCTGGCCTTCTTCCCAGTCCTAAGTGGCATGGTAACTGAAAAGAAATGCCAAACTGATAGCAACAAATTGCTTAAGATTTAAGAATCAAAATTTCCCATTTATTCACTGTCAAATGCAGTAGCCCAAGTATGACAATTTGGCAAATTTACATTGGATACCAAAAGGAGCAGTTTAAAGGAAAGATTCCCTTTAATTTTGATGTGGGGGACATTTCGCCCAATGTTGGCAAATGTGACGTGATGTACCTGGTTGGAATCTAATGTACTGCATTTGACAGTGAAAAAATTCAAATAAAGAAAATCCTAAATAGTTTCTGAGAAATTAAAGGATTTAATTTTCAGTATTTTCAAGGTCATAATGGCCAATTATTTATGTTGTTTTCTGATCTTATCAGAATTGTGATGAACATCTGGCGATCAATGGCTAAAACACCCAAGCTTAGCAAGTCATAAAAACCCCTCTATTGAGGACATAAGAGGCAGAATACATATATGGGAAAGTGTGTTGATGGAGGGACATTTTGCTCTATTGCCCATTACTGTAACCACTTTATGACTCTTGAACTGCCTGTAAGGCAATGAAATTTCAGCTTAAAATTCGAGCCGAGGAATGCAACAATTTTTTTAATTACTAATTAAATCACAACTTGTCTAATAATGGTAAAGATGGGATGGGAGGGTTTTCACATGATTCGGTGCTGACCCCCTAAACTCAGTTGGAAGATTCCCGGTAAGTCAAGCCAAGACCTAACGTCATTTCAACATTCGCCATTGTCAGCCCATTTTGGGAAAATGTCTAGCCGAACTGGCATGTTACTTTGGGTAGCCAAAGGGACAGTCCTAGGGCAATGCGAGCAAGGCGGCTGCGTTGGGCCCAGCGCCTAAAAAGGCCCCGTGCTACCACATCATTAGGCCCTGAAAAACCTGGATGACTAAAAAAAAAAAAGGTCTTCAGATTTTTAAAAGAAAGTAAACAATGGTAAAAGCAGTGGCATACATAGGCCCCGGGTTGGGTTTCGCACATGCTAAGACTGGCCCTGGTAGCCATCTGGGCTAATATAAATGCCAAATTGAGCCGAAATTATTCTTCGCTAACAGACAACATGCCACACTGGCATGATGTGGGACTTGGTGTTGGCATCAGTCAGCCAATGCTTTTCAGATGTCAACAACACTATGTTGCACCCATACTTAGTCCAGACATCAAGTACAAGGGTTTGACTGTTTTCCTTTTCCAAGCAAAATATATTGACATGACTCAACAAAGAAGCAACCATGGAGTGTCAATCGAACCCAGACCTTCTGAACCCCTTGAATATTAATCAGTTGATTTGTCTATAGGAGGATTTACATGTAGCTATCCTGCAAAAATTACTCACATATTAGCATTTATCGGTGTATCAAATTCCCAGTTGAGTCTGTTGTCTGAACTGTGAAGTCCTGTCCAAGTTGAACATTTGTACGGAAAGGAAACGACTGATATATTGGCTATGGTTATTTCTGTTATGACATTCATGGGTTTTTTTAATTTTTATTATTACAACTTTTATTACTCAATAATATATCTGTGGCAATATTTTGAGAACATTTTCATAATTTCTTAACTTACAATATGCTGATAGCATAACAAATTGAACCATCATCGGGGTGGTAGTTGCATATGCTGGAACATATTGCGCCACTAATACCATAAAACGCCATGCCAACACTGAGCTGACACGACATCCCGAATGACATGTTAAATCAGCTCAACGTCAGCCGTTGATCGGATGTTGACCCAAAAAGAGCATATGAGCATAAAAGAATTGGGCCAGAAGTTTTCTTTTGACTTTATCTTGCAAATGAAGTAATTTCTCCTGGGTATAGGCTTCATGGAGTGTAGTTGATGCCTCAGAGTTGAGAGTGGTGTCATCCAACACCAGCAGGTGACCCCAGTCAGCCCGGCACGTGGCCAAAGCCTGGTCCCACATGGAGGACAAATTGTAACCCAGTAGACAGGCACTCTTGAAGTTAGTTTCTCCCTGTGTAATGGCTACATCTGGGACTTTTAGCCAACCATCAGGACAGGAGTGAGAAAAATCTGCAATGAATATTAATTAAATTTGTAGTTGAAAAAAAGGATATAAAAAAAATATGGCCTTCAGTGGGTTTCAATAATATATATTCAGTTATATTTTGCAAGAAACTTTCCAGACCTTTTAAGCTATGCGAGCAAGACGGCTGCATTGGGCCCTGCGCTCACGCACTATTAGGCCACCAAAATATGTAAGGACTAAAAAAAAAAAGGTCTTCACTTTCAGAATTAAGGGAAAAATAGTGGGTCATATAGGCCCTGTGTTGGGCCTCGCACAAGCTAAAACTGGCCCTGCTTGTAATGGTATGGGTATGCCAGATTCGATTCCTTAATTATCTGGCAAAACTTTCCATCTCAGCTGTTGCTGTTTGCACATGTTTGTCTATGTAGCAAAATAAGCTGAGAAACTCCTCAAAGATTTTAATGTATACTATGGTAAGTAGGTGTGGCCTCTCTGATGCAGGGACTGATGGATCGGCCTAGGAGGGGCCTAAACTTGCATGTCATCATCATGTCTGCCTCTGTCGGTCTGTGATTTAAATACAGTACATTATAATCGTGGAAAGGTGATGTGCAGGTGTTCAGTCCTATACGATTATATTTACAAATGGATTTACATCAGTCATTGTACATCAAAAGAAAAAGAACAGCAGGTGTAGGTTCCATTTGGACAACAGTCTTCTTAGGACCCCTCCCTTTTCCTCTCCTAGGTGGCATGGTGGTTATTCAAAGCAATGGCAGTAGTAGCAAGGCTTTGCTAGAATTCACCCCAATTTAGGCAATTAGGCAATTGACACACTTAATCACAGCAATCCTGTAGATAATAGGCTGCAGGAGCCGTAGGTGTAGTAGTTTGGCCCTTGACGTTTTAATATGTAGACACATAACAACACATCTTCCCAGTTGCCATCTTTATTCCGGAACCTGGTTTTACACACAGCCCCTTAGCACATTCACTCAATGCCGCTTATATCATTACATCCCCCGGGTTTAAAATTTAGCTCAAAATATTGTAACACCCGGTGTAATCATTCTCATCAAATCACTTGTACATCATAGTAAATTATCATTGCCTACTCTACATCCTGGACATGGATTTTCTAACTTTATAATATTTAATTTTATACCCAATCAATTTTTTTTTTTGTATGTATATAAACAATACATGTTTTGAAAATACCATATTGCAATTCAAATAAAATAAAATTTACAATTTATAAGATTGAAAATTAACAAAATAAACACTTTTACCAAAACTACTAACTTTTTATTTATTTATTTTTTTTTTAACAGTCCAATTTCGTTGGCTTCTTGATAATTCTTACTGAGCGTGTTCTTTTTTCTGGTATAGAACTTGGTACTTCATTCTTTGATTTACCCGAAGAATTGGTTGTTGCAGTTTCTGCACTGACAGCTTCTGATACAACTTGACCAGGAACTGTTTCACTAGATAAGACAGTCTCTGTTGAAGGATTGCTTGTAATAACATCAGGTATTACACAAATGTTTGCACGAACAGTCTCTTGATTTTGAACAGTCTCTTGTGATCTAACTGTATCATCACGACAAACCGTCTCTGGTGCACTTGAACGTGATTGTGTTGTTGACCGATTGTCAACTACAGGAACGTTTAAGCTCACACTTTCATGAATATGTTGTCTATTTCTTCTGAGCGATCTGCCATGTTGATCTTGTACAATGTACGATCTCTGGTGATCTGTAGATTTCACGACTGCTGGTTTCCAACACTGTGTTGTCTGGTCTGGAATACGAACTTGTTGCCCTGCGTACAGTGGTGGAAGGTCATCTTTACGGGCTTTTCTATCGAAGTATAACTTCTGTGAATCTGTGCATTTCTGTAGTGCATTCTGAATATCATCTTGATTGCGATCTTCTGAACGGATTCGTGTCGTCACGGATGATCTGATTTTTCTTCCCAACAGAAATTGAGCTGGGCTTGCGATTGAAGATGTGACAGGTGTTGCTCTAAGTTGCAAGAGTGCTAATCGAATGTCTGTCTGCGATTCTCTAGCTTTCTCCATAATCATTTTGAAAGTTCGTATTTGTCTCTCGACATAACCATTTCCCTGTGGTCTTCTATGTGCTGAAGTAACATGCTTGAAACCCCAACATTCAGCAAACTTGCTAAATGAGACACTTGAGAAATGAGGTCCGTTGTCACTTACAATCTTGTCAGGAATTCCCATTTTCGGAGAATAAGTGTTTCAAAATGTCTATAACGGAACTACTGGGAGTGGGATTTGGCAATTTTCTGATAAATGGATACTTGCTGTAGTAATCTGCAATCATCAGCCACTGAGAGTTTTCAAAGTCAAAAATGTCAATGTCAAGTACACACCATGGGCGAGATGGTACTTTGTGTGGCATTAGATGTTCGGGGACTTGTGAAGTTTGATGATATTGACATATCGAGCATTTCTTGATGAAATTCTCTATATCCTTATTAATGTTTGTCCAAAACACTGTCTCTGGCTAGGAGTTTCATTTTCTCCACACCCATATGACTACGTGTAGCTCATTAAGAATTTCTTTCTGCATACATGCTGGAATCAGAATTTGTTGACCCTTGAGGATAAGTCCATCATCCACTACTAACTGGTCTCATATACTCCAGTAGCTTCTAATTTCTGTAGGTAACTCTTTGATAGTAGACGGCCATCCAGTAACTATCTTCTTTTAGATGGTTAAGCATATGATCCACGGTGGTTTCTTCTTTTAACTTCTCTATTTTCCTACTTGAAAATCTAATGTGGTCAACCCTTACGTCAAGTTCAATGCTTATTCCTTCAGGTGAACTGGGAAATCTGGATAACGCATCTGCCAATAAGTTTGTAGCACCACTCTGATGGGAAATGTCAAAGTTGTATCCTTACAACGCTATAATCATACGCTGCAATCTTGCCGGTACATTCTTAATTGGCTTATCCAATATCATCACTAGTGGTTTATGGTCTGTCACCACGTGAAATCTTCTGCCATACAAGTACTGATGGAATCTCTGTGTAGCAAACACAATAATCAACAGTTCATGTTCTATACGTGCGTATCGCTGTTCTGTACTTGTCAGGCTCTTGCTTGTATATGCAACTGGACGAAGGTCTCCACTGTCACATGGTTGCAGTAATGCAGCACCTACTCCCTTCTGACTGGCGTCACAATGCAGATATACGGGTTTGCTAACATCAAAATATTGTAACGCTGATGCTTGGGAGATTTCGTTCTTGATGGACGTAAATAATTGTTCCTGATTACTATCCCAAACGAATACATTGTCTTGTCCTGAGAGTTCTCTCAGAGGAGCTATCTTTGTGCTGAAATCTTTCACGAATTTAGACAAATAGTTCAAGAAACCTAAGCATTGTTGCATTTCTTTCTTATTTGTTGGACTTGACATGTTCATAAGGTCGTTGACCTTCTGTGGGTCTGGTTTCCATACCTTCTGATGAATATACATTTCCAAAGAAGAAAATGCTACTCTTTTTGATCTCACACTTGGTGGAATTCAATGTCAGTCCCTGCTCACTTGCAATCTTCATGAAGCTTCTGAGATTGTTGTCGTGCTCAGACTTAGTTTTTCCGTACACTATGACATCATCTGCTATGCCGCATGTTCCTGAGCATTTTTCTAAGATATTATCCATTTCCATCTGGAATATGTCTTGGCTCACACTTAAACCGAATGGAAGCCTTCTAAAGCAGTAACGTCCAAAAGGGGTGCCAAAAGTAGTCAGTTTCTGGCTTTCCTCATCTAGAGATATTGCCCAGTACCCTGATTTGGCATCTAACTTTGAGAAGTATCTTGCTCCACTGAAACGGTGGTTTAATTCTTCTACTGTGGTCATTTGGTGATACGGTCGAATGAGTGCTTTATTGAGAGCTCTCGGGTCTAAACACATCCGCAGTGATCCGTCTTTCTTGGTGACATACGTGATCGAGCTGGTGTGCAGTCAAAATGGCCTATTGCCAGAACGGCCCCCACCAAAACGGCCCCTTACCTGAACGACCTCCCCCGTTTTTTAAAGTTTTTTTTTCAGCCAAATTCCACATGAGACATCTTTTCAATACTAGTAATGCTCTAGAGGTTGCCACCAATGAAGGTATTTGTTGCAATTTGGCGATGGTGTCTTCGTTAGGTTGATAAGTTTGTTATGATTTTTTGCCGGCGCTACAAGAAGGGCAAGCGGTCTGCCATTAAAACGTCACCGAAACGGCCTCCCCAGCAGTATATGAAGGGAGTAACCTTCTGCATCATTAATCCAGAATAACTTGGCCATTTATATTCCGATTTTCAAATTTTAAAGTTTCTAGTAATTGCCGAAAAATCCTACTTCTTTATAACAGACTGCTGTTAACAATTTTTAAGACGCAGTATCACGTATTTAGCGCGACGCAACAATATCCATATTTTGATAATAAAATATTTAATGTATAAAAATGTGTTAGTTTTCTTTCCTTCTAAATATTTTTGAAAGCATATAAAATATGCAATGTATATGTTGCTAAATGACCTGGGAATTTATATAGAGAAATAATTTTATCCAGATAATAATTAGGTCACTGACAATCACAAAAAAAAACGTTCTGACATTATTTTTATAATTATGTACTTATTGCAATCCTACAAGACATCTGTCGTGATACTTCAAAAGGTAGCAGAATCTGTCATTATACTTCAAAAGGTAGCATAATCCATTTATTATTTCATCATGGGATCAATTGCAATTAATGCAACAATTGCAATTAATGTAACACAAGGGGGTGGAGACTTGTAGCCTAGTCTGTCAATAAAAAATTTATATCGTTTGGTGGAGTTGTTGCGACAAGAAGGTGTCCAAATTCATGTGTCCTTATAGACCGTGAAATAAACCTTAAACAGATGGTCCGTATTCTGGCAGCCCTGCACAGAGACCGGGATTGTTAGAGAATGTCAATGTCAGTATTTTATGTTTTCTTTATGTTCTTATGTGTATTTATGTTTTCTTATATATATTGATTTGCCTATAAAAAAAACATATAATCTTGCTTTGAAATTGTGTCAGCTCATTCAATGCAATACCTACTAATAATACTGGATCTGGATATTACTATTAACTATATATACATATATAGGGGGCCGTTTTGGTGAGAGGCCGTTTTGGTAAGGGGCCGTTTAGGTTAGGGGCCGTTTTGGTAATAGGCCGTTTTGACTGTAGAGCATCGAGCTCACCCATTCCGTTGGCTCTTGGATTTTACGGATGACTCCGTCATTGACCATCTTATCGAGTTCTTATTTTATCTTTTCTTGAAGAGCAAGCGGAATACGTCTGGGTGCATCAACATGACTCTGTATGTCATTCCTAATTTTTAAACTGTGTGTGGACATGTTTCCAATCCTATCGAATTGTTGTGGATATAGGTTCATCAAGTCAGCTACATTGTCAAACGTAGACTTTGGCTGTGCGCCTGTAGCAGACGAGTGTAGACTGTCAACAGATTTCCGCTGGTTGACTTCATGACTGTTGTGTAACGTAACAACCTTAAACTTCCTAATTGATGGAAGGCCAATAATCGCTGGCCCTGAAACGTCGACAACGTAGAACCTTGTGTTGTGCCATGTGGACTCCTTAAAACTACAGTCGATGTCGATTGTGCCCACGCACTCGATCTGTGTATTATTATATGCTGATAACTTGTGCTTTGTGGGGACGAAGCGAGCTTCATAACCACTAGGGAACATCTTCTTTGCCATGCGTACTGGCAAAGTGTTTGCTTGGGCACCAGTGTCTATTTTCAGCTTCATCTTATGAATACCTGGTCTCGGGGGAATCTTGATGTCGAGGCTAACGAATGCTTCGTCTGATGCATCCTCTGTCTTGTGTTGCACTGATGACACACGAATGACATCGAATGTCAGTGTATCGAATTGTGAGTTGAACTGCGAGTCATACGTATTGTCGAATTCTTCGTAGTCTACGATCGACCTTTACCGCGAGCTCACCGTGAAGGTGCTCCGTGAGACTGTGCTCCACGAGACTGTGACTGTGCACCACGTGCATATGCTCCATGATACCTGGCTTGACGTTGATGTTGCGTTACCAAGCACACTTTTGCCCAATGTCCAACCCTATTACACGCGTTGCATGTAGCTTCACGTGCAGGGCAGTATTCCTTGCCGAAACGATGGCTTAACCCACAGTTCTTGCACACTGAGCTTTCGTCCTTTCGGAATGTTCGGATAGCATCTACCTGTGTTGTCTCTGTTGTCTCATTTAACGCTTTAATTTGCTTTGTATGCGCTTCTGCTGCTTCGTGTTGTCTACCCAACACGATAGCTTCTTTTAACGTAAAGTTATTGTCTTTTGTTAATAATTCCTTTTGATAATCCAAACTTGGGGTGCTAGCAATAACTAATTCGATAATTCTTTCTTTGGCTTCATCTGCAGTAAAGTCACACTTGTTTGCCAAAAGGCGACATCAATTCACAAAGTCATCAATTGATTCCTGGGAACCTTGCACATATTTGCTAAGTTTCAATCGAAACACTCTAAAGTTATATTTAGGTTCGAGCTGTTCCTCAAATCTGACAAAAATTATTTTATAGTCTTTGGCTTCATCTGCAGTAAAACCCCAGCTGTTATATCTACGTAAACCTTCGTTGCCGGTTGCAAGGAGAACTGTCGCTGCTTTATCTGCATCTTTGACTGTTTTTACCTGGAAGTGGAGTTCCATACGTTGTTTGAAGCTTAAACATTTCCGCTATGTCCTGGGATGTCCAATCGAACGTTGGAGCATGGTTGATGTTGTTGTTCGCCATGTTGCATGCGGGCGACAACGCCTCGTTATCCAGTAGAGTTGTCTTGTCCTCCTTGAAAATTGATGTTACTGTGCGACTGGGGGCGACTGGGAGTTGCTGGTTTGCGCTCTAGATGTTCCTCTTTCGATTCTATTGGTTTTCACCGCTGCCACCATGTAGTAGTTTGGCCCTTGACGTTTTAATATGTCGACACATAACAACGCATCTTCCCAGTTGCCATTTTTATTCCGGAACATGGTTTTACACACAGCCCCTTAGCACATTCACTCAATGCCGCTTATATCATTACAGTAGGGGCCGCCCGTAGTGCTTTAATGTCTAGAGATTGCACTGGTCTGAAGCTTAAATGAGCATTTACACATTTACCCAATGGGAAAGATCTTGTACTTGCCTCTGCTTCGTAAAATACTAGGCTGAATTAACCCAGACTTGACAATTTGAAGAAAATCATGTTAGAACACTGTTAATGATCATTTCATGTGATTCAAGACTGGAAAAGCAGTAGAACTATGGTTTGAATGTTCCATGTGAGCGATCTCCATTGCCGTGATTTTCCACAAAACTAAATGAACGTTAGAAATCAATGCGACATAATGAGGTCATGCGCTACGATGAAAATAGGCCACTGCGAGGCAACCATGTGCACGTACCTTAGTTTAATTATTATCTTGCACTGGAAAACGACATGTTCGCTCAACCGGAACGATCGCGGTTGCCTGGACTGTTATGTAACAAATTGCTATTAGTCATTTGTGATAATTGCTTTTGTTAATGTCACTTAAATACACTTCTTGGCTTATTCCTACAGGCCTAGGAATTGCATTTATTATGACAAATGCAATTTTTGATGACCAGAAATATACATGTCTCCTAGCTAGCTCACTTGAAAAATAGAAATAAATAAAGTAAATGTTGGTAGTTTTATCAATTTCTCATCTGCTTCATTGATTGGCAATAGAAAAGGTAAATCTCAACTCCATAGTTACAAATTTTTTTCATGCAGGTATAAACCGTGTTGTAACTTAAATGCATTATTTCACCAACAATTTCAAGAAAAATACTATAATTTAAGCATTTCTGCTTATACACTTGCTTTTCTGCTACCATTAAATAAAGTTAGCCCAATTAAGTACAAAAACATACGTGACATTACCCACATGTATGAAAATGGCATCAAAGTATAATTTTAGTAAATCACACCTGCGGTCTCTCATGCACACTGCATTATCATATTATCCAGAAAAAGTGGACGATAATATAATAATGATGATCAATGCTGATGAACGTTGTAAGACGGAATGATGCCTCTCCCAACACGGCGGTTCTATTTATACTCAGGCAGCCGTACTCACTCCATGTCAGTCTATCTGACACCGTGTTGACACCTTGTTCACTCCGGCCTCTCCTTATTGACATCGTGTGACACCATGTACATAACGGGGTTCACGGGGTTATTCAAATGACATGTAACCCGCTCGCCTTGTTCACTCCGTGTTCACTCCGTGTTGCCCCGTGTTCATTCGCGTGGAACCGTGTTGGTCCTTGTACTCTCCGGCGTACATGGCAGTGAAATTTTCATGCCCGGTTGACACCAGACATAGCCAGACATAGCCAGACTTAGCCGGAGATAACACGAAGTATGCCGGAGTCAATACGGAGATTTCCAGAGATCGGCGAACTCTACTGGGAGTCTACACGGATCACATTAAATTACTCCGGGACCTCCATCATGAAAAATTGAACATGTTTAATGTTTCTCCAGGAGGCCCACGGTGGTCCCGGATTGCCCCGGGCAATGCCGTACAATGCCGGAAATAAAAATGAGGTCTACACGGTATTACCTGGAGTATGCCGGAGTGATACTCCATGATGCTCTGGCGCTTGATCCGGCTATGTGTGAAGGGGGCTTTAAGCATCAACTTCCTGAATATATTCTTAAGACTTTATTCCAAACTCTCATTTCTCTTCATTTTAGTCACACAATAACCTGATGGGTTGACTTACCAAATTACATTTTGAAAAGGCTAACTATTCCGCAAAAGAGAGCTATTATGTCAGTCTCAAAATCCAAAAATAACTTACACTGTGACCCTTTTTTAAGAAGTGTAACATGCTAAAGCTAGCAGATTTATTCAAATTACAATGCATTAGATTGGCTTATAAAAACAAATTTGCACTGTTGCCTCATTATCTTTCTGGCAAACTTCTATCCTCATATGTCAATCAGTCAATACTGACTAGACAACATTGAGGCAATAACAATGACATTAAAATCTCTTTGTAAATCAATTAAAAGTCACTTTATTAGTCAATATGAGTTTCACTGTTCTAGGATAAATTGCTATTCTTGCCAAAACAATTAGAGTTAAAATTATCTCTTCCCTTTGCTCAATTTTTTTTATGTGCACTTATGTCCAACATGGATTGATTTCATATCTGCAGTGGTTCACCGCCCTCCGTTTTCCCCATGCATAGGCAACAGCAATTATTATTACCACAACTTTTTTTGTAAATAGGCATCCTTGCCAAATTTTATTATATCATGTTTATAATTTTTTGTATTTGAAATCATGTATATGTATGTTGTATGGCAAAAATTAATTATCTATCTATCGAGTCTCTGCCATGCGTCTAATAAAATTTCATTTTCTTAACTGTAAATTAAACATTCCATAAAGTAAGCCAAGGAAGCATGAATTTACCGTAATTTGTATCAGTAACTTATTGCAGAAAGTACAGCAATATTTCCAATTGCAGAATCAAAGCAAATAATTACATGTAGGCTATCATGCAAACAACAGTAATTGCAATTTACTTCATTCTCAATTCATAATCTAGCCCAAAAAGACCAAAGCCATAACCATTGGGCCACCCAGCAATCTGGAGGCAATTTTTCAATCAAAACTCAGGAATTTTATAGAATATTTGATAAGTGTATGTTGGACCCCAAGGATGAGGTGCAATTGTCATTCCAGCAGAACAATCCTTAATGTTACATTCGTTTGTCAAGTAATTTGCTGCATTGAAATCTCCAGAACACATCTGCTGCATGCAGTTCTGCGGAGTCCCACCATAAGTTCCTAAAACAGAAAGTGCAAGGAAAGTAGTATATTCACTGCGTTTTACCCACAACCTATAGAAAGAATGTACAGTGGAGTTCACAAAATAGGGCTGATATTTTGCATCTGCAGTAACAAACTTTCACTTAACCTACTATATATATATAATCTTTATTCATACACCATTGGTACAATGTTTGAGTCATATAATCATATCACATTTAAAAATGTACAATCGAATTAATTAATTGAATCATTGTAAGCAAAGAGTATTTAAAAGTTCAATAACATTGTTTAGACAGTTGCCTGGCTAAGAATCAGCCTACACCATCTAATAAACAACCAGCTTACTTGTACCAATTCCTCATCTGCTCTATTTCTTGTGGGACTTATTAGTGGTGGTGTGTATACCTTACATTTAACTTAATATTCAATGTTCAATTAACACCTAAAAACATAAACCAAGCTGTATAGGGCATGCAAGTGATAGATAAATCTCCAGTTTTGGTGGGAATGAAATGGTCACTTTTGAAAGGAAACCGGACCAAGCGCCATTGAAATTAATGGGGTTGGACAATATAAAGGTGGCTTACTCATTAATAAATGCATAACAACCTGTAATTGACACAAAGACATCCCAAACTATTTCTGAAAACCACAAATGTAAATACCTGTTAATTTCTCACCCGCTTCATAATTTGAAGGATTTAAATTTGGCTTATTCCATCTGACAAGACTTAAGACATACTAAGGTATGATTATTCCAGCTCTTTTTGGTGATTATTACAAAGTGTTTGCTATAAGCCCATTATTAATTCATTTGTGAATTACTACTTGCTTCGTGCCGTCCTGCGCTAGTGCGAATTTTAAACTTGCAGCCCTATGACAGTAATATATCATGCGCATGAGAAAAATAAATAAATAAATGTAAAATAGGAATAAATACATAATATTCATGTCATGAAAGTCTAAATAGAATACAGTCCAAAATGTGCATATTCTAAGTAAATTAGAAATATGTATATCATGATTAAGGGAAATCATGATTTAGGTTGCGCAGCAGCATAATATACGAACCGATGTGTCCACAGGATGCCATCATATTGGAGTAGTCAGTTACCAGGATTCTCCTCATGCAGGCTGGTAACAAATAAAGAAAATATCAAATAGTAAGCTCTTATCATTGAATATATAATGTACTTTGTGTGTAGAATATGTTTAATAATTACACAATATGTTTAATAAGCACACATACAAATTACAAAACATGAAAAATTTGATAATATTCAATAAGGCAATGGAATTTAAAACACAATTTTAATTACACAACAAGCATATAGAATTGACTTGAGATAAAACCTTGAAATAAGTAACAATGTAGCAATTATGGAGACAGGAATGCTTACATTTTGGGTAGAAGCTAGCACGAAACATGATGGAAATGTGAGCAGAGTTCGTCGTAGCCAGAATGCCGCCATAGTGATTCTTTGGACATACTTGAATGCTGCACCTAGAGTTGTTAACATTATAACTCAGGGCATTAGCACTGTCATTAGATCTTGCGAGTTCCAAACACTGATCTTGGTCTACACCTGAAACGACCTTTGATTCATTGCAGAGTAAAAAGAATCGTTCCTCTGGTTTCATCGCTGTCCTGAATGCACGTTTTCCTGGAGAAAGAAAAAGTGTATAACAACATTATTACACTTGCATATAATTTTGAGCATTGATTAAAAGAAGATTGAATTGTAATCAATGTTAACCTGATATGTAAAGCTGTGTTGAAGTTTGCCCAATTGTTACCAGATGAAAGTTGAAGATGATGTAGCATTTTGAATCTTGGCTTATGAAGAATGCATGACAATTTGGATCAAAAGAGCACATGATTGCACATTTCACAATGAGGCCTCCGTCATGGTATTCAAGCACCATTGTCTTATTTTGGTATGACCCCTTTGATGTCATCTGTATGAACAATTCCATTCTCACATCACCTGCAAATTAAGGCCAAATTTGAAATTAAATTTTGCAACGTGAATGCCAGAGAGTCATACAGGAGTTTTCGCAACACAATCTGATCAATAAATTTAAGAAATTTGTTTGCATTTAAATTAAATAAATATTATTCAGTAATTTAGCTGCTTTTGTTGATAAGCTAAGCATATGCACACACATTAAAATGCATTTGTTAATGTCCAAAGTGATTGCATTTGTGTTTCAATGCACTGGACTATTCACTCCATAAAAATGGCTATAAATCATATTAAAATACTCTTGTCTATGATATCTACTAAAACTTACCGGTGATTTCATTGATGAGTGAAAATAAACATAAATACACCAGTGATGTGACTGCATTCATGATTAGGCTATTGATAAATTCTGTTTGTTATGATTTAGCCTTAATACAAAATTTCTAATTCGAGTGAATCCCCACCTATTCAAACTGATTCATGAGCACTTAAACAGTACAAACAGCTTTTGACCAGTATTCTGTTAACTTCATATTTATACAAAACCAGGTTATTGATCACCACTGAATAATTAACAAAGGAGAAGTTGCTGTGTTTAAGCCTCATTTACATTGTTAAGTCAAGCGCTTAAAACCATATAAATAATTGCTTTCATCTGTACCTGTTGGGGAAAGGTGGGTGAGATGGACCACTTAACTTGATAGGACTTCACTACACATTAGATATGACTTCTTATGAACACTTCATAGTCAGTGAAATACATACCATAACGAATTTTGTTTTCTATACTAGTAAACAGTTAAATGTTTACCTCCTTTTTCAGAATTAACAAATATATGCAGTGATGGCCCATCTCAGCCACCTCCTGGTCCATCTCACATGCAGATTTAAAATCTATAAGTAGTACATTATTGTGTTTTTTAAATGAAATTCCAGGCCATGTTACTTCACAGAACTCCATGTAATGCCCCAACATTTGTGAGGAAGTCACACGTTATACTGCTTCTGCCTGGTACTTGGCACCATCAACCTTTTACATTCAAAGAACTGATCAAAACAGACAGACAGACAAGACATTTATTTACACAAAGAGACACACATTTCATATACAAACATTGATTGAAACACACATAGACAAATACACAAGTAAAACGATATTTAAAAAATATTTTCTCTATTTGTGGGAGGCTTCTCTAAGGTCTGAAGACTGCTATCGAGAGGCCACCCAGGCATTTAAAGGTAGGGTGAAATCTCCTGAGTTTCGATTACAATTTATCTGGCCCTGTCAGGTTTACATTACAACTGAGGTATATCAGTGGTGTTTACACAAACAATTACATCTTTGTTCATGTCTTTTTTTTCTCTTTTGGTTTCCCAATATCAGATATGACAACCTTATGTATCAGAGCATTTGGATGTTTAATGATATTCAAAGACCACATTTATGTGGTATTTTAATGCACATACCACACTAGCAATTAAGACAAGTCATATGCTAACACTAGTAACTGTACAATGTTGATCTTTATTGAGAACTTAGTCATGGCATTACCTAGAAGTTGTGATAAAAGCAAAGAAATAATTTATCAAAACAACAAGTCACATCGACCCACATGTATTGAAAAACAAGTCACTCAGGCCTATACAAAGTATCAAAAGCTACTCATTGCTTGCAGCTTTGCACAAAATGTGAATTATGTAGGAACGAAAAATTGGGTTAATTCTTCATCTGAGTCACAGTTGTAACAAATATAGGAAAAGACTCCAGAAGTACAAGCCAAATGGGCCCACATTTTACAAAGGCAGCATTGCTGCCAAGTCTCCCATGGCCAACTTTCACAATATGGCTTCATGTATACCAGGCAACAATATTCCTCTTCATCTGATGAGGAGGCATCCTTGTCTCTTTGGAGCTTTTGCTTTGTTCCTGCCTTTGCAGAGCTTACAATGGATACTTTTTTTGACCAAAAAAAGCTTGCTTTGCTGGTTTCACTGGTTTGACAGGAGGGGGATTTTTGTATGGACTGTCGGTGGTTAGACTGGTTGGTTCCAGGCCGGGGGTGAGACTCGACGGTTCCAGGCAGGGGGTTAGACTGGTTGGTTCCAGGCAGGGGGTTAGCCTGGCTGGTTCCAGACAGGGGGTTAGACTGGCTAATTCCAGGCAGGGGGTGACACTGGCTAGTTCCAGGCTGGGGGTTGGGTGTTGTTCCGGAGTGTGGGTTAGGTGTTGATCCTGTTGACTGGAATATCAGTTCAGTAAATGAAAACTCTTGATCCCCAAATACATTTGAATTAAATGGATGCTTGGCTATATACCTTGCTAAAAATGCCAGCAATTTGAGATTGAGTGACTAGGCTGTGGAGAGTGGTTTCATAAATGCAACATTGAGAGGCTGCAGTTTGCGGGAGATGTGGGGAGGGATGTTTAATATGCTCACTCCCATGTCTCTGACTAAGTCAATGATTTCAATATTCTTCTCTCGAATGGCCATCCAAAATCAGCAACTCTTTCTTCGTGAAAGATGCTTGAGAGAAAGCTCTAAGAAATGCATGAACCAATCCTTAAACAATTCCTTTCGATCTATCCACTGGGATGGCATTTTGCAATGGATCCATGGGGTGCTCCATCCATTAGTTCGTTCTTCATCCGAACTCTGGAAAACACAAACATTAGGGGGCACAAACCTACTAGTGGCACTCATACAGATTACCACTGTTATCAGCTGGCCTCTTTCTGTTAATGTCACGGTCCGACCATTCTTTTTCCCCTCTTTTTGCAAAAACTTTCGAAGGGGTGACCTGTAATGTTTTCAAGCCAGTCTCATCGACATTATAGATATTTTGTGCAGGATATGCATTCCTTGTCATAATCTCTTCCAAGTTGTTAAAAAAAGTGGCCAACTTTCTATTAAAGCCAAGGGCTCGCACCAAAGAAGTAGCCTTGGGGCACCTCAGTGATAATATGGGTGCCGTTATAAAAACCCAGAAAGCCAGGCATGGCCTGCAGCCTCAGCCTTGTCATCAAATTTATGAGGAATATTATTTTTGACTGCTACCTGTAAATAAATTGTGACATTGACATGTTTAGTTTTCTGCATCTGTTGCTTACTGTCCCACAAAATTGTCTTATTTCACCTGGAAACTCAAAAGACATTTCTTGATAATAGCTCTGTATTGCAGTCTCAAATGTATTTATCTGATAGGCTAATTGGCATACATCTTTCTTTGTCATTCCCACCAAAATATCTTCCATAGCAAGGATATAATTGACCAGCTCCTGTTCCAGCTCTACAGAGAGCCTTGCTGTTAAAAAAGAAGTGTCAAGTGTTTTTTTTTTAAAGAATCCATGGGCCTACATGTGTAAAGGTTTTATTGGCAAGTGTATGGTATCATTATTGATCATTCTATGATCCACCAAGGTATTTGATATTTTCTTTGGCTAGTTTGTGGCGACCTCCAAGTTGTCCAAGTAGGGAAGTTATTGGGTATTCTATACTGGCCTTCTGAACTCTCAATTCCTTTTTGTGCACATTCTCGGGCGCTAAGCCATTCCCTCTAGTGATTAACTAATTGTATTTCGTTTGTATTTTCCCATCCTACAAACTGTAGAAATTAAATCTTAACCTGAGTTATAACAGCAATAAATCTGCCACACACATAAATCTCATTTACTTTTATTTGCAAGGTATTAAAAGCCAAGTTTTCACAGAGAGTGACAGTTGTATTTATCTCAATAAGGTAGATTTCAGTTTACCAAAACGGTTATTTGAATGATGGTGATAATAATAATAATACATGATTTATTCATCCTTCTTACCCAGTGCTTGACCATTTCAGCCAAAATTCAAAATTTACAAATAATGCATGCTCCCCAAGACACATAAGATCTATGACTTTGCATTTTGTTGAAATCTTTACCTGAAAGGGACTTTAACCCAATGAAACTTGACTAATTTTAGTATCTCATATGTTCTTGGGACAGATTCCTATTTAGGCATGTGGTTTTAATAGATCAGAACCATAGAAAATAATGTTGGTTGTGAAAATCAGAAGATAATTCACCTGGCCTCTCCATACATCTGCAAGTGATGTCATGGAAAGAATTCTCCTCCAAAGTTGGAGAATTACATCAGGAGCATTCATTATTACCGAAATGTCGCGGCAGACCATCTCACCCGGGTGGTCAATCTCACCCCCCTTCTTTTGATTATCGATCTCACATTAGCAACAGCTATCTTTTGTTCAGTAACAATTACCTTTTGTTCAGTCTTCATCCAAGATATAATGCATATGTTAATCAATGACAATCGACTTTTACAACCACTTTAATTTTTGACAGCTTGGTCCATTTTTGCACCCAGATCCATACACAAAATTAAGGTTGGTCAAACGGATTATGGGTAGTCATGGGCAGTCATAAGTGGCCCTCTATGGTAATCAGTTTAACTACTCGTTTGTAATTGAGTGTTGTATATGACTAGCCTTTAGTGTTGTGATCGTGTTTTTGTGGGTTGTCTGTATTATTATGTTCTATATATGTATATCTGTCACATATTAGACCAATAAACTGTCTTGAGTCTTCAGTCATATTGACAACCCGTGTTGCACTAAGACACATAATTTGTGCACATGCACTGGTGAATACTCTTGGTTGATAGATGACAGAAGTCACATTACCATCAACAATGTGCTTGGCTGTGCTCATATAAAATATTAATCGCCCAAAACACCATAATCCATGTAGGTTTTTTCTCAATGGGATTAATGTATGCACAAAAAAGCAAACTTATCTTTCACAAAATTTGTGTCTCAGTGGTTTATGTCAATATTTGTAAATCCTGACATACGTATATTATTTAAATCACTTAATCAATTTTGTCTGTTACTAAAACAACATTTGAGTTGTGCTTTATAGACTTGACAAAAGTTTGTCCCAAAACCAACATCAGATTCGTAACACTGTATGCTGTCATCACAAAGGCCAGTGACCTGATTATGTACATGTTTTGCTCGTTCACTAAATTAATAAAATTCCCTTTTATATGCTATAGCATAACATTGAAATGACAGGATATTAGAGCTGAGTTTATGCAATAATTATTCTGACAATTATATTGTTCAACAAGGTAATGTAGCAAAGAATGTCCATAATTGGTTGCTGGGCTTTGAAGTGACAGCACACCATGATACGCAGAAAGTTTATAATTTTGATGCAAAAAATGGTGCAATCTTTATTACATCCTGTGCCCAACAAATCTTGAGGATAAGCATTTTAAGTACATAACCATCACTCTTCCAACAGTTTTCAATTTTTGCTTTACAGCCGATTTCACAGAATTGATAACTAAACACCAAGGAACATCATGTTTCAACTTCGGCACGATGTCGGCAATGTTGATATGATGTTGTAACAACACTGGCCAATGTGGAAACGATGCTGCCCAGATAGCCTTCCAAATCGTTTCAGCGTTGGCGCGATGTTGGCGACGTCAAAACGATGCTGTACCGACGGTGGCCTATATAGAAACGACGCTGGCCAGATTTGGAATGCTATCTGGGTGGCCGATTTGGAATGCTATCAGGGCACTGCTTTAACCAATTGGAGTCCTGGATTCACATGACGTCCTCTGGTGTTACCAAGTCCATCAAATTGGCTGAAAGTCGGCGTCATAACTCAAATAGTACAGGTTACAGATAGAATAAAAAAATATTCTGGCAGTTTGAATTTTAGCACCACTCACGTAAAGTGTACTTGAAAACAGCATTTAATTTGCATCATTGAGAGAATGTCACAGTTTAAATTCTACACTGTGTATCGTTTTTTGTTGGAACACTGCTCAATTATTCATCTGAGAGGAATAGTGGATGTTATTGATTACCAGAGTGCAATGTGCCAAAAACAGCATAGGAATACATAAAAAAGCTTCAAGTAATGATAATAATGCAAAAAAAAACAAATCGAGCAGCCAGAATCATATGAATTATTTTGACCAAATCAATATATAAAGTAGAACCTACTTAATTACAACAAAAGTAAAATGGATGAATATAAGAGAAAGACTACAACTTTTTTTTTTAATCCTTTTTTTTTCAGCCTTTAAAATTGACTTATGAAAATGAAGAAATTAAGACACTCAAAATTACATTAATACGATATACAAATCAAACGGTGCATTTGTCCCAACATTACCGTTTTACATGTTTATACATTATTAGAGCAGTTCTATTCAATTTTCAAGACAACCATGAAATTCACTCTTCCCTAGAGCCTTGATGTTATCTTACATACAGTAAAGTCACTACTACATACATGTGATTAACGGAATTTGGTCAACCATGCTGCAGCGTCATTATTTGGACAGTGAATACTTTACCAAACTCCATAAGATCCATGTTTAGAGAAGAATTTGTCAGCTAAAATTAAGAGTCTTTATATATATTTACCAATTTACATGTTAGGGAATAACATCTATACAAATTGCAAATTTAGTAATTATTTCAGAAATTTAGGCGACTTGTGTAGGATTCCTTTGGCAAAACTCTGGTGAGTGGACATTTAAACATTGTCCTCAACCTCTATGGAAAGGCCTGACTTAGAAACCAGTAGACGAAGAAGTTGCCATGAGAATTGAAATAGTCTACTGTAGTAATGGTTATCAGTCTTGGAGGTAAAGTCTTGGTGTTAAAGAATGATATTGCAATGAAAAATGGCCCCAAGGACATGAAGAACCTTCACACAGCTAGAGTCAACTTTGCAGTCTTCATGTTTCTTTGAGCTTCCATTTTGGTCAGTGAGTTTTGATGGATAATTTCTGGCGTTACATCACCCTTTTGATTCTTATGGCAGCTAAGGAAACAGGTTACAAGCTTAGTACTGCTGATTTCTTTTGGTGCTGGTGGACAATTTCACAGGTAGCATCTATGACACTCCAAAATGTGGATTATTGCAATCCTGCTTATTCACATTTTCTGGGGAATATTGAAAATGCAAATTTTCGTTACCATGGCAACTGTTTTTGTGAATATCTCAAAATGCATAGGGATACCGAACTGGCACCCATCAGATTTGGAATCAGCACCCTCAAATTACCCAGTTTAAGCAACAACAAAAATGGTTGCCATACTCCATGTTACCATTCACCAATGATTCTCCTGGACTAATGAGTTCTTGAAATCTCTCCACTGAAACTCCAACATACTACTATCAATAATGCAAGGTTTGGTTTGGATATCACATGAGTGTTGGAATACAAGCTCTTAATTGCAAGCAATATGTCAACAGATAGTGTCATTATGCTACTGATACATGACAATGCTGAAGATGACACAAACCCAATGAACACCAAAGATGATCAATAATGATGCTTTCCTATCCTTTTGAAACAAAATTACTAGTCCAATGACTATAACGGCCAACTGCATGACCAAGTCACAAACATAAATATTATAAGAGAACTTGTGTAGCCTATTCTGGCCATTTTTAGGACAATACATCTGAGGCGTATAATATGCAGCATTAGCATGATTTACCGAGGCATTCTAATTGAATACTATCTCCATCACTATGGTGAATCATATTGTTTTTGTTAAAATTATTATTATTATTCTTTTCCACCAAATTTTGATCCTACCGCCACGAAATTTTGTGGGTAGGTGGACCTTATTTAGTACTACAATTCTGTAGAACCAAAATGACCTTGACCTATTTCTCAAGGTCACAGGTCATTTTAAGTCGTTTTTCACTAAACTTTCTATTAAAATATCTCAAAAACGAGTAAAGATGCAGCTCTGAAATTTTAGTATGTTTGCTTGTGCTATGAGCCTTTCAATCTGCGGGTTCATTTTGATGCTCAGTCAAGTGGAAAGGGGTGATCCACATACCCCCCTAAAAGTCGATTGGCATCCGGAATCTCAAGAACCGCATATGGTGGGAAACGGACGAGCACAGATTTATGTTGTGTTATGTCCAATCCAGTACAGCCGAACTTCTGTTGGCGATCGGGTCAAGGGTTGCTGAGATATGGGGTGTTTTAGATTTTGCTATTTGCCCCAAAAACTTTAACGCTCAATAACTTTTGACTGGGTGGCCCAAATTGGCCCATCTTTGGATCATATATAGTACTTGGATAGGTAAACGTAACGCATCAATATGAATGACCTCGGGTCAAAGGTCAAGGTCACATTTGACCTCAAAGTTACAAATTTAAAACGTCTGTATCTCCCTTAATTTTTGATCAATGAGTTTCTAGCAAAGTGTCATGACATGATGTAACATAGGGCTTTTAGCGTATCATGTAATATTTGACCTTGATGCGAGTAAAGGTCAAAATTCAAGGTCAAATGTGAAAAACTAGCAATTTTTACAACTTTTCTACACAAAAATCCCTCAAGACTGACTGCTAAGAGGTTTAGAGGCATCTCCATGACATCTCAGGTACCTCAGCATAGTAACCACCCATAAATGGGGTAATTACCCCCGAATGGGGTATGCACTATAGTTCAACATCGGATGACCGTATATTCACCAAATCTAGTTTATAAGTTAGAGTAGTTTATAAATTGTAAGGGGCCATTACAGATGACCTCTGGTTAAAGGTCAAGGTCACAGATGATCTAGTTGAGGTCGCATACACCAAATTTTGAAGTAAAGCCTCTGATGAGGTTATATAGATATTCTGGTATTAGTAACAAGGTACACAACTATCTCTCTCTCTATCTCATCTCTCATCTATTCTACTCATCTACAAAAATGACTACGCTACGGTATGGTGAATCATTTCTATCTGTTCCTTGGAACAGGGTGGAGTCTAGTTATTATTGTTCTTTTATCTTCTAAGACTTCCTGGTAAATAATCCAAAGAATTCAACTTACAGTCAGTTTCATTAAAAACGGCCTGTCAAATTGAACCTAGACAAAGCTAGAGAACTTCTGCTATACAATGCTATGCTACTAAACAGAACTATGTGGCTATACAGGGTGCAGCCTAAAAACTTGCACTGGGCATCTCCTCTTTCGAGATAGTTCTAGGTTACTCAAATGCTTATGAGGTCTTTTAAAGTTTTGCCACATTTAGTAAGGGGTATAAGCAATTGGTCATTGTGATATTTTTGATCTTGTAATGTCAGACAATATCAGTGTCTCAATTATTGAGAGGGTACATTCTGCGAGGCTTATTCTGAGAGACACATATCACAGAAGTCAGACTTCTGTCTGCTTGCATGGTGTCTCTAGTTGCCAAAATTAGAGATTTCCTAGTTAATACACCTCTGAAGCCACCGAAAATATAATATTAGCAGAGAATCCTCCTTCAGTGTTTTCTATACATGCATATATATATTATGGTATAGGATGATAAGAAGGTTGGTTTCAGTTTTGATCCAGCAAGGTCATAAAATTATAACAGAGATATATAATGGTATTCCAGAGGGACTTTTTGAATCTACAATTAATCTGGAAAAAATCACATGATTTTCAGGAAGATGGGCCAGTTAATAAGACAGATATAACAGAAAATTGATCAGAATCCAAAATGACACTTTCCACCTCAAAGGTGTCAATGGTCTACCTTCTTATTAAAAAAGAACCTATTTGCCCTATTTTTGGTGGCAAAGGTCAACAAAGGTGTCTGTAACACATCTGTATGATCAGTGACATAATCTAATGTTTGTATTGCAAAGGCCGAGGTGAAAATGACCCGAAGGTGTGATAAGTGTGCATGTGCTATATTTAGATCCATATTATCAATAATTCATGAGGTAACAAGAAAATGCAAATAATAAAGATAATTTAGGACTATAATTACTTTTGTGTGTATGATTGCAGCTGCATGCGAGCACTGTCAATTGAGGTAATAACAGAAAAAATACAGAGTCGCACATATTTGTCATTTCTTGTTGAAAAGATGCATGTTTAATAAATACATATTCATGATATATTAGGTAAATTTCTTGCATTTACCAAGGTTTATATTTTTTCACGTGTGGTAGTTGCAAGTCAACTATAAGCTAGCAGTCAACAGAAGTGGCTGGCTTTAGCCAGTTATAGCCACAGCCAGAAATAGGTCACAACAGCTGTCTAGAGTCAATCATATTTTATGAAACCAACTGTAGCATATACAATATGTAATACACTGAAATTCCTATGGTGTATTCAAAGTAGAAACATTATTCAACCCGAATGCACTGAGATGAACAAACTGGTGTTGGCTATAGTCGATTGTAATAGGAGAAGTAATGAACATTGTGTATCGTCAGAGTTCTCAAGCTTATAAGGCCATTTTGGCTGCACCAAGGAATCCTTCCTAAGCTTTCGTCAGGTGAGATTTTAAAGAATAAAATTGTGTTCATTAGATTCTGTCATGTTGTGTCATATAAAATAACAAGACTTAAAGCTTCAAAGGTTTGCGTGTCTTTAAAGTGACAAACACATAATTATTATGATATGTTATGAAGGAGTATTTGTCAGCCTATCATATTACATGACAGATTGGCTTATATATCTTGTGTATGCATGTAAAGGTTTGGAGAACCAATAAAATAATTCTACCTGCTTGTTGTATTTTATTCTTAGGGTGACTGAGATTGAAAATAATTCCTGGATTTTTTCTCCTGGTTTTATTGATTTTGCTTACAAATTCTTGACACAATTTATAAACAGTATATGTATATAAATTCATTTATCTTAAAAATAAACCTTTCATATTCAAGCACAAAAAAAATGTAATTACCTTTCTTTTACACACTTTAGTTTGGCATCCATTATCCATGATTACTTTACCTATTGACAAGTGTCCGCCTGTTAACTGCCACCACTTGCACGAGAAAAGGAAAGTCACGGTGCAACAAATTAGTCCTGCATCCCCTCCCCCCTCCTCCTTACCAATCAAGAGAAATTGCATTATTGCACTTTTTGGCCCTCTGCTGCTCTTCTATTTAAGATCTGCCCAAGAATGGTAAATATGGTAGGAAAGTTTACCACCAAAAATCTTGCTCATTGAGTTGGTGTGCAAATTTTTTTTCCAGCACTGGTCTGTTGGGAAACAGAACCTGGTCTATTCTATCTGTATTTAACTAGTCAGGGCTCCATAGTTAAACTACAGATAAACGGTTTTCCTACAAGTCAAGATTAACCCATGATATTACAGTTTCTTTTACAGGAGTGTGAACAGCATCAGCGGTGAGGTCAATGACCAGTGTGTCATCAGTTGAAGAATGATTGGATGAAGAGATTGATGAAGTAGACATCCTCTTCATTGACATGTCTAGTGGCGCCACCTGGCAACGACGTATGCGCAGTGGCGCCGCCAGTGGAGATCTTGGACGCAACTTGACTGGCCTTTGTTTTGATACTTCACAGCTGGGTGTGATGATTTTCGTATCCAGGAAAGGGCGAACCTTGATAAGACTAAAGATAAAATATATTGAATGAAACCGTGGACTCATATATGTTGCTCCTTGATGTCAACTGACAAAATATAAATTTTCGTTATCCTTCTCTTCCCAATAAATTACAAATATAAACAGGCAGTTACACAAAGCCTTACGTGACATTATAAATTAGTAAGCCCATTTGTCTGCCTTGTCAAAGTACCTTACTGACATTTTGAATACTGGTCAGAATGTCCAAAAAAAAACCTATCTGATACTAGAATTTCTGATTTGTGCCCTTAATTCGGCTAAAAAGTAATAAATAACAGTAAAAAAGATTACACAGATTTGTACCTCCTTGTAAGCAGGCCAACACAATATATTGCATGTCAGCTGTTGCATCTATAGACGAGTAATATACATTCTTGATTTAAACATAAAGCAAATTTATGTACAAACAACACACATACATACAAAATACACATAACATACAGTATTAATTGGCATGCAAATAAATAATGTGTTAAAGGTCAATGCTCTGTGATACAAACAATCAGCATTATGTAACATGTGGTATTGTAAACACCTGGGACTAACTGATTCAACTTTTTGTTAAATACATGCATACAATCAAATCAGACATGTGCATGTCAATCAAGACTGGCATGCAATAAATGAATACGAGTATTGTGAAGTTTAACAGGCAAAACAGTGTACACTATATCACAACAGTGGTAGGGATGCGTAATGTTGGACAGTGTGAATCCAGGATTCCCATTGGTTCGGGCACTTGGGTAGTCCCTCAACCAATGAAAGTCCTTGACTCACATGACGTCGTGTGGCCTTTAGTTTCCAAGTGTATGATATTAGTTTCCATGTCTATAAAATTGGCTGTAAGATAAGCTTTTTCAATGTGCAATTTACTATAGTATCCCGATTTGTGCAATGTCCAAGTAGAACATTTGACCAATGGAGTCACACATATTGTACAAACTGCATTACAAATCTGTGGTTGAGGGAAACATTAAACTATGTTAATAATCATAATGCTTGGCAAAGATTTTAATGTCAGCAACAAACACGGGATTGAGTTAGCAAAACTCATTGGCCAAATCTAGTGTAGTCATTCATACAACACGCAGGTGAAATACCATAATTAGCTGACGACAGCAAAGAAATACGAACAAAGGGTCATAATTTCGGAATCATAAATTGTCAATTGATATTTTTTACATTTGTATGAAATATCATATGGTAAGGAAAAAACATGACATTGTTTTGAGAATCAACAATGAACATCTAAAGCTGGAATACATGGCAAATCACATGTTGGGTCACAAGAGGCACTTTAATTGTCACTGTAAGCCATTTCCATTAAAAGCATGGTTTTCGTAAGTTCTAGGAGGCTTTTTTGAAGGTGTGGTGGAATCTGTAGTATTTGATTCATACTTGTTATGTTTGGTTGAAGATTTGAAGCACTGGCTCCAGGAATCCCTCACTGCCTTTTCTCTGATGTTGTAAAATATGAAAATCAAGAATCCTTGAAAAGCATTGCAAATGCAAAACAGGTATTGGAACACCAAGCGAGCATCCGCTATGGCCAGGAAGCCAAAGACCCAGGTGAGACCTGAAATTTATGAGAACAGTAGACACAGTCAATAGCAAATACTAAGCTATTTAACAACTGGCACAAGTTATTTTGTAGCAGTTAGTTAAATTATGTTTAAAATTTTAACCACAAGGTCATTCATGTCTGGGCTACAGGTATGGTGCAGAACCCTGTGTTGGCCGCTGGGGTTCAAGGTCTTCACCCACTGTGTTACCAACTATGGAGGCCCAGGACTCTAGTGAGCAAATTTGTTTGTGTATGCAGTAATAAAGACTAATTATACCCCACATGGGCTGTTTTGCTGTTGTTCTGAGCGGGAAATGTTAGTTAACATCCCTGAGTGAAAACTGAACTTGACTTGGGTGATAAAGGCAGTAAAACAAAACAATCAAACAAATTAGTAAATAATGCCTTTTGCAGAATAAGTTAGTTATATCTCTCATAGTCAGGAGTTAACTAACATTTTTGTTACTTTTATCCCTTTGGCGTCGGGATATAACCAACAAAAATGTTAGACATAGATATCAGTAAAATTCTTTCGAGACTTTAGATATGAAAAAAGATCTATGGGCATTTTATGCTTTTAAGTTGCATCATCACATTTTCAAATTGATTACTCTGATATTGAGGCATCTTTTTCCATACGTTCATCATTGCATCAACCTATTAACTATGCCTTTTCAAGTTTGTTGTTTTTTAGGGAATACCTGCAGAACATCCTTATTTAACTGTAATAAATTAATAAACAAATATTACCCAGCACTATGAAACATGTGGCTCCCGCCCTGACTTGCAGATATCTGAAGTCAGATTTACTTCTTGTGCTTTGTAAATTTGGTCTATCACATGTGATTCCTTTGATGACCAAGATAAACAGGATGGCATTGGTGATGATGACCAAGGCCACAGGAAGCAGGAATCCAAAGTAGAAAGCTGGTAGGGCAAGCCAACAACTGAAAAAGATCAATAAATATTTCTATGTAAAACAGTGGAAATGAGATACAATGTGTCTCTCTTTTGTCTAAATTGTTCCCCTTTTGTTTAATTTTATTTTTTCAAGAATTTAGTAACTTCTTGTTTGATGAATTAACACCAACTCAGGAATGTTACTTAGTCATATATTGTCAATAATAGAGTAGATTTAGAATGCTAACGAGTACAACAAGCTCTTGTTAACTATGTTAAAAAAAACTTACTATTGAGGGTGACCTCTGAAAAGATTATGATCAACACATGCAACTGTTATGACTGGAATTGTGGGTACCCCTGAAACGAGAAAACCCAAAAATAAAAATAGATATAGTACTTCTGCACTTGATGGTGCATACTAAATATCCTCAAATACAGCTGTATTTTATTTACAATTACTGCATGAAACATAAGTCTTACCCCAAGCTGGGATGCTGGCTTTCCACATGAAATTGTCAACATAAGTGTCAAGGACCTTGACAAACTTGAAGTACTGGACGACTGCCTCCACCATCATCCAGGCAAAGGAGACAAGTAGGAAGTACTGGATCAAAGCTGCTACAACTTTACAGCCAATGTCATTGTCAGTGGCATTTATTCCTGCCATAAAGATAACATTGACAGCCAAGAGAGCCAGAGCGAGGTTGAAAAGGACCTTCTGTCCTCTGCCCTTTCGGAAACGTCTGTCATAGAAAATGCATTAAAAAAAATTATATACGAAAATTAAAGTTCATTGTAACTGTAGGTGGAGGCATATATTCCTGAATATTATTAATAGTCGAATTAAACGATTTCATCTTCATATTTCCCAAATGTTCTCCAAATATTCACACCTTACTGTATACGATAAATGCAAATTAGGTCTAAAGAAAATATTTTATTGAAATATATTCTACTTTTGTTAACTGTGGTTAATCATAACAGTTATATCTTATCTTGTCTTGTCTTGTCTTGTCTTGACTTTGATACTTTGCTATTTAATACAATGACATAATATAAACAACTGAAAGATGCGTTGTAGTATGGCTTACCTGAAGCAGAGGAAGGTCAGAATGGTAAAAGTCAGTCCAACGATGGATAGAGTGAGACCAATGACTGAGATGATGCTCAAGGCTAGTCTATGTCCATCTGGTATCAGGGACTGGTCAAAGCTCTGAAGGAAAATTACAAGCCAAGGTCATTTTATTCTACTCTTCGATTTTAAGTTTTAACCAAGATTTAAGCACCATACAAAATCCCACAAACAAACTGACAGGGTTTGCCTCCCCCTTTCTCCATAGGTGAAACATTTCGCCTGTTTTCTTCGTGTTTAATTGTTTGTATCTTTTTTCTTTATTTCTTCATTGGTTTTTTCACCTTTTTATCAATGGGTCATCTCCTTAGAAACTGCTGTAACCCCCCCCCCCCTCCCTCCCTTAAGCTTAAAAATTGGATCTGCCCTGAACATGTTTTCTGATTTCAGCTAAGCAATCTAATGATATCTGCTCCAATTTACATCCCTGACACAGGTGACTAGTGGGTTACAGTATCAATGAAGAATTTTAGAATGACACGTCAGAATATAATGCATTCACATCCATATGGACCAAATCCAGCAATAGAACTATCGTGTGGCTTTGCTTATTTGTTGTGACAAAAGTTAATATCTACTAAATGCTCACCCCTAGGATGGCAAAGTTAGTGAGATGAGAACAGAGGCAGATAGTTCTGTTGTCTCGGGTCCCATTGAAATGACATCCATCCGAAGACCAGTTGCCTCTGCCTCCTGCAGCATTGAAGTCCCAGTAGACGCATATTGGTTCCCCTGTGGTACCCTGAGAAGTAGGATTTAAGGCAGGAGAAAAAAATATATAGATCATCAAAGTTTTTCCTTTTTGAATTTTGAGCAAGCTGTTCCACAGCCCGAATGTTATGATAACTTATAAAGATTGCTTATCATACCCAATCATGTTTGACAATGTTACGTATTGTTTTCTCTCTCCTATTTTTACATGTACAAGTCCGTGGATCTGGGGGGCATATAGTAGTGACTGTGAAGCCATATTTTCAGTGCTAGTCTAGCTTTTTCAATGATTGGACTAACAATTAAGATTCAGTTCAGTTTTCCAAAAGTAATGAAACTACTATTCAATGCAAAACACAGGTAATTGCCAAAAGTGTTCTGCTTCAGATGTTGTAGCTACTCTTCATGAAGTTATGTTTAAGATCTTGCAAAAGCAAACAATGTACCTGGAAAGGCTTGAATATAGTCATCACAGGTTGTTGGAGATCTTTAATGACAACATTATTGACAGTTCCTGCCACCACTCTGCTTTTGGCAATCTGCTCCAAGCTGATGCCAGAACCTAGATTTGAAGGTGTGAGAAACAAGTCCCCCTTGCGGAAAATAAAGTAACTGAGACGGATGGGTCCAATGACGTCATTCACAGAAGATGGTCTGGCTGCTGCAATGAAAACCAAATCATAACACATGTTTTCCCACGCAGCACATCATGTAGATCATTGCAAGTAAGATCTCTTTGATGCAAAATGTACTGCTCCTCATGGTGAGGTTGGACTTCTGGGGTATTAGGCAAAGTACTTAAGCATTAATCAGCATGCTGTTCATTTCGAATATTTGATAAATGAAAGGTACATTTTGTTTAATGATACTTCAAGCAATGTCTTCATCAACATATTCAATATTAGAGTTTCAAAAATCTTTATTGACGGCTTATTTGCAAAATAACAGTAAAGTGGTGATGCCTTCATGCAACAAAATTATCAAATAAAAAATTTTCCTGATCACAATTTTATTTGATAAAAATGTAGCTAAATTTGGGTGATACTCATTGTATATAAATTTAAATAATTATATAATTTATTTCTAAGTTCACTTGTGCCTGCACAAACACATAAAATATAAAATTATATGTGAGAGCCAGCTAGGTAAGTTACCACCGCCCTTGCCACAAACATGACGAGGATTTGTATTACCTTGTTTACTAAGAAACTTACCTTGAGCATCTCTTATTCTTTGAATAACTTCAGGGCTCAGCACAATCGCAGCATCAATGTTGGAGATATTGACTTGCTCTAAATCGGTGTATGACTTAATATTTTCCATGTTCAAATCCTCATTGGTGAACACAGCCCCATAACCAAGAGGTAGCGCGTCAGTCTGACTAGTTCCCCAAATATCGGCAGCAATGTTGCCTTGAACTCGGAAAGAATTGTTTTTGGAACCAAGATCAGTGCGTTGCGAGTAAGTACTTAAGGCATTCAGTATTCTGAAATGATTCAAAATATTTGACTTTATTATATCGCCCTCCAATATATAAGTAATCTTTAACAACTGCATCCGGGATCAAGTGGTCTTATATATTATGGAGGGTATGTCAAGCTATGGTAAAGACTACTCAGCAAAATATGATCAATTACCAACATTTTTAAGGTGTCAGCCAATGTTTGAACTGGTCAGTGTTATAACCACTAGGCCAACCAGCTTTCTCAATATAGCCAGTGTGGTGACCCTAAGGAGAGGGTCCAGTATAGAGTAAAACTTACTTCGTGGAAGATTGGCCCATTAGTTGTGCATCTCTGATGTTTTCCGATTTAGCACCCAGAACATTGTTTACTGTGCTCATGAAGTTTTCAGATGTCTGGAAAATAAAAGGTAAATGTATGTGCACCAGGTTCACTAAATCATGAAAGTTATCAAACAATTTCTACTATTAAAAACCAACAAATATAAGAAAAAAAAAGTATCTTAAAAGTAAATATTTTGAAGTCTCCGAACTATTCTATGCCAAAATCCCTTGTTTCCTTGCCATTGGAAAACAAATTATTTATATGAATAACCAACCTCATTGTTGAGTGACTGAATTGAAACGATTTTGTCCAGGATAGAGGAAGAAAGCATAATGTCCAAAGTTTCCAAGATGTCAGAATCTTTAGTCAGTTGATTAACCCTGGCTGCCACTTCATTTGCATTTGTCTCGTTGACTTCAATCTGGAATTGCACCATATATAAAGAAAGTTGGTAAAGGCAGTCATTACTGTTGTACCTTACTTTTGTATCTCATCTTTTTAATATTTCAGCAAGACAGATGTAAATTTTATCACCTCAAGTTTATTTGTAATATAAGGTATGAACACATTTTTACTGTAATTATGAAATACAGAGATTTCCGTGAAGATTCTACTGAAAATGGTATTTGGAATGCAATTCTTCTCTGGATTGCTCAAGATGTTTTTCAGTGAGGATAGATGTCAACATAGGCCTACAACAAAATAACAGATTATTTATATGCCATGTGACCAGGCTACACCCACCTTAGAAATATTCTTTAGTTCTTGTGAAATGGCAGATTCCTTGAGTTTGTCACAATGATCCAAGAGACAAACTGTACCCCACTTAGCACCCTCATTAAAGCGCCCTTCGCAAGTTCTGTTGGCCAATGGTAGACCAGCTGTAAACAAAGGCATGTGTAATTTAATTCAACCAAAATGCGCTGATAAGATAAAGAATTCTTTACATTCCAAAACACAGAGCTAAACAAAAACTATAAATAAATATAGCTCTTAATCTATGTTCGAGATAACAAGAGTAATTGTTTTAATAATTTCGAAAGGTAATTACATGAGAAGCAAATTTCTAACGTGTGAGCCACTTCTCCAGGTTTAGTGTCTGGCCAAGTGTATGTGATATCGCCAATAACTTCAGCGAATCCGGGACATGAATCTGAAAATTCATAATCATGTTTTGTTGAAATTTATCAGTGACGCATTGTCGCATCATCATGTTCATGATTTATTTTAATTGCCGCAGCCAAGACAAAGGGTGTGGTGGCACAGATTCTGTGATTCAACAGCACATTTTCGAAAAATTATACACATAATTTATTTGAAATCTTACTCAATCACAGGAATAGCTTATGCTTGCAAGATTAGTGACTTGTCGAAATAAGGCAGCCAGATACATGTCACCCTACTTAGAATATTATAACACTATATGTAGTATTTTTATATTATAATTCTTGCTGTAAGTGAATGATGGATAATTGCAGTATATTTTAATTGTAGTGTATACTTTTAGGTCATCGTAATAACATAGTTTTAGTATTAAGAAATAATGTCTATATGGTGATTTATAGCACAATTATTGACGTTCAATCGACCTCCTTTTTCTGATTTCGAATGAAAATAACGAAAAGATTCAGAATTTTTAAGTCTGATCTTGATTTCTACCTTTTCTCTGAGCAATGAGAGCGCAACAACCTTTTGTGGTCAATCAAAAAAAGGACAACATTTCTTCCAGACGAACAATAGTTATTACAACCTTGTGGGTGATTAGTCGTGATTTGGTCAACAAAGACTTCAGGAAATCTTGGCAATAACAAAGATAATCATTGACTTCTGCCGTGCTTGATCTACAGAGGTCAAAGTCAGTATTTGTCAAGTTGAATATGCAGACTCTTTGGACCAAAAAACCAAACAGGCACTTTCATATTTGATCATAGATCATTCTTTATTGGGTGTTACTACAATTGGAGATAGTACTACTTACAAGTGCTCTTCACTGAGAGTGACTCCACAGGAATAACGAAGTTCAGCCATCTTTTTTTCCAATCAGACTGCTGGAGACGACTAGTGGATACATGAAGAAGTAAATTCAGCAACGTTTTTTCAATGTCACCGTACTCAATGTTACTCGACAAGCCGAGCTTCACCAACACGGTCTTAAGTTCAGCAAACATGTCTTCTCTGATCCGATGGTAAATTGAAAGGTCAACAATGATACTGCCACGTCTGCAATGAAAAGTTAAACTTTGGATCATTTCAACATCTGCAAATTAATTCTACCTTAAGCATACGATAACTACAAGTCGGTAGTAAATCCATCCCACTTTGGAGACTATACCAAATGCAATCTACTATATCAATTTCCAATTTGTATATCAATGCATGAGGCCAATAAAGATTTAAAAATTGGATGAATTCTTATTGTTTTCATTATTCCTGACTAGCAATAAATATATATATGATCATATTATTCATAATTATGGGTTTAGATTAGCAATCTGAATTTGACTGTGTTGACAACCTAGCTGCAGTAGTTCTGCTACCATGAGCCAGATGGCGACATCACAAACTGGTTCCCATTATGTACATGCTAGCCTTCGCATCTTGTAGTAGATCATCTTTAACTTTACCTCACCTTTGGGACCACAAGTTTGGACCTAGGTTTTGGCATTATATCAAGACCACCAGTAAGGCCTGTAAAATGTACACTTATATGAGCTTATCAAATTAAATTTCCACTTGACCTTCGATCATATTGATAAGTCAAACCCCAACTTTCTCACTCATAAAACTCCTCTCTTGATCAATTAATTTGCTATCTTTCCAATGGTGATATCAGCATCGTAGCTATTTGTCATGGTCACAGAGTAGCATCCGAATTTACTATAAAGAATAGCCAAGTTTGTAGTATCATAGCAGTGTCATAATAAGCAAGTTGGGATTCGACTTGTTGTTAGCATTTATGTCCATATCGTGGCTCACAGCACTTTTTTGGGAAAATATGATATGTATAAGTCTTAAAAAATACAAATCATTCGATGTCATATAAATGTATTTTATACTGCATTATAAAGTTTCTGGAAGTACTCAAATATAAAAATCAAATTTCCCCCACATTATTTATTTATTGAATCATCTCCCTACCTCAACCTCGTAATGATTACTGTTTGTGGCAGAATGGCACTGAGAGATTCATCTAGCTTGAATAATTCTTCAAACATGTCCCTATGCGGTTGGCCTGGCCAAATTGTTGATTGGGAGGTAAGAAGTCCAAGAATGGCGTCTCCTTTGAGGTTGGCATTTGTGATGGTCAAAGACGCTTGGTAGGTAAACACATCTGGAAAAATTAAGATATTTAAATTTATTTATTTATTTATTTATTTAAATTGACTTAAATTAAAATTTTAATTGAATTAAAATATATATATATAGAAACAAATAAAATTAATTTATTTATTTTAATTAAGCTATTTAATGCAAATGGAATGCATATGTTGATATGTACTATACACAGCATGGTTCAGCACTGACTGCTTTAGAAAAATTGACATACTTTATTACTGGTTGGTGAAATAACCAGTACTGATTTGTATGCTTCCCATAACAAAGCTCTGCATAAGAGCAGCTCTGTGAAATAAAAGGTTTTATACTGGTTTAAAAAAAAAATTTGATACATTCACTGATAGTTATAAAACATTTCACTTATTGATACAGTATACATATGTATACCTTTTATTTGACAGAGCTGCTCTTTTTTTCTTTTGAAAACTCAAAATTATTAGACATAGATATTGAATCAGTGGGTATTGTGGCCCCATTGTCAACAAGCAACTTTATCACGGATCATAAATGAGGTTACTTGAATTCTTTGACTTATATATTCTGCCCCACTTTGGTAAGCAGTAACTTATTAAATTTATGCCCAATTTAGTAAAAAGCAGTAACTGTTATTAAATTTAATGACAGTTTCTGCTTTTTACCGAGGGGAAAGTTTATTGTGTCACACCTCCATTTAGTTGGACCTCTGGTTGAGGTTGAAAGCTTTCAAGTGAGAAAATCTTTGCTGTGCAGACAGTTTAAACTTTACTAACGATGTTTATTGTCAAATAAAAATGTTGTTTTGAAAGTCTTACCGGTGAAACGAACTAAAGCTGACTGAGATCTGATTCGACGGTTGTGCTCCAAACCCCAAACTTCACAAGCATAGTACCCTTGAAGACCCAGAGCCCCAGCATCAAATATTGGCAATTTCCCACTCGCATCTACCGAGAGATTCATCGTAAATCCTTGTGGAGGTCTGCCATTGTCTATGTAAGTCCCATCCTTGACCCACACAACACTCATTTCAGAGTCAATGTAGTCAGCTTTGCAGGTCAGCACAGGTGGACTGGACTCAAAACTAACCCCTGGCAGCTGGACAGATGAAAGAGAGCCTGCTTCTATGGCAGCTGCTGTAGTTACTAAGTCTTCAGGATGCAATGTGAAGACTGGATCTGTATCGAAAAAAAAACAGAAAGATAAATAAACATGATATTTTATACCAAGAGTTGTACATGAATCCTTGAGCAAAATCTTTAACTTTGATAAGGTGTTTTAATATGTATTTACACATCAATAAAGCTAAGTACTGGATGAAATTGCAGTGGGATCTTATGGCAGTATCCTTACATATTGACTATATACTTTGTTGTCATCACATATGATGAAGCTTTTTCTGATACAGAGCCATTTATCATGGGCATAAAAATAACTAATTCATAAACAAATATGAATATATCACATGAGATAGTTATTAATACTGACTTTATCCAATATGAATAGTGATAATCTATGCTACAAAAGTATACAATTTATAATGCATCACTATTATATGCAATAACGCAAGAAATGTTATTGTGAAGGGCTATACATTTGTACTCACCTTTGACAGGAAGAGAAGGCATCTGACAGATAAAAGGCAGATCCCCAGAACAGTCCTGGGCTTCCCACATGAACGACTTTCCTCTGAGTGACCCACACCCTCCTTCTGAGTTCTGGATGAACCTGTTGAAACCTGCCAAGGGACTGCTGTCCAGCCATTGCCAATGGGCACTCACATTCTTCAGGCCAAGCCAAACTAAGAAGCATTAGCAAAGGTCAGATGTAATGAGGGTTAGCTCTACATATACATTTATAAATGGAGTGGACTTAGCTATACTGTCTCACGAAAACGTGACACTCGTTAAGCCAGTAACCTATGTCATGGTGTGTGTATGTTTCCACAGATGAAAACTGGACAAGTCAAACGTCCTCAAGTGAAAATGTTATCTGCACTTAGTCCAACTTCAAGGTTGTGTAAGTCAACATTACTAAAAGGAGTATAAAATAAGGCGGTGGTTTGTTACCGAACCCCATGTAGTTAATTCCATCAACATCTGTTCAAAAGTTGACCAGGACACACCTGTTGACAATGGTTTTTTGGCCCAAAGAGGGGTACATTCAGGTTTGTGAAACTGATGGTCTGCTGAAACTCAATCTAAATATTAATCACTCACCCTGCGTTTCTCCAAACATATCTTTATTACACCCAGATGTGTAGCAGCATTGAACACATTCAAGGCCCTGTTGACAATGGGGTTTCAAATTCACTTGTAGCTGAGTGCACCTGGCACTATTGCTGCATGTTTTATGGTAGCTCACGACCCCTAGGACTTGTTGGAATCTGGATTCACAGGTGTCCTGAAAATGCACAATACATTTTATGTATCATTTTGGTGAAGCATATTGTAAAGGCAGTCAATGAATTTAGGTCCTAATTCTAAGGTGGTGCTATGTCACTATTAGTGAAACTTAGGTGTAGCGGCTGTTAGATTCTGCCTTCTTGACATATTGTACCAAACCACCTTGATACACAACAATAAAACACCTCGATAATAAGTCTTGTAGACTGCATATTGTTATTGACATATTTTGCCACACCATGATGAAAATAGTGGTGCTAATAAAGAGTTCTTACAAAAAAAAAGGAAAATAATAACGGTCATATTATACCTACATTTTTATCAGTGCAGTAGATTTGTTTGTTACATTCACTCTCTGAAGCAACATTATTACACACAAAGCAGGACAGAGGCTCATTTTGTGAAGATCTAGGTGAGGATAACCCTGTTCCACTAGATGGCATGACTTCATCTGAAATAATGCATTGAATATAGAGTTACAGACACCATCATTAAACGTTAACATTACAAAGGTGTCATATACGGTGCTCTATATAAATTGAATATGACTTACCAGAAGAGTGAAGCATTGCCACAAAAGACGTCAAGTTATGAAGATTGGAAGATTTAGGAGTGGCTAGTTTTGCTCCTTTCTCGGCACATTTGGCTGATGCGTCACTGAAGGACGTCTGGGTCTGTTGATACTTGAGGCAGACTTCTAACTGAAGGTCTCCATGCCAGTTTTCTGGGCAGAAGCCCCCTGAAAATAATTAGTTTTAATTAGGATAATAGCTTAGTATCAGATGACATGGCACATTGGCTCAACATCTTGCAACATCGATCCGACATGCTATCTGAGGTCCTTTCTTAAGGGGCGTTCACACTGTCACAGATAAGACTTACGTTTGACCGAGGATGAAAAATTTTTTTACTCTTGCTCATCCTTGTCCATACGTAATTCAATCGCCGAGCATTTTACGTATACTGGCGCTAATTCATAGAACACTCCTGGTCACGTTTGACCACTCATGAGCATACGTGGAGAGTGGAAAATTTTTTAAACATGTTAAAAATTTTGGCGGATGTTCCACAAGTGAATTTTTTACATTAGTTACGTAACTCGCACGTGATTAACTCGGCGTATGCTCTACATACGTTCTACGTATGTACGTATACGTAGCCACTGTCCATCCGTATATACTCGCGTCCGTGTAGAATGTTGTAAAAACGCTCAGTGGACGCCCTTCGCTCACCCGTCGTCTTCCGTGCCCATCCTTGCCCATCCTTGAACCACTCGCACGGGTGATCTACGAGCAATCTAAGAGCCATCTATGAGCGATGTACAGAGGTATACAAATGATCTATGAGTGCCTGACGGATGCCTGACGGATGCCTGACGGATGCCTGACGGATGCCTGACGGATGCCTGACGGATGCCTGACGGATGCCTGGCGGATGTCTGGCGGATGTCTGACGGGTGCCTGGCAACAGACGTTCGGCGAGCGTTTGACGGACGTCCAGGGAGTGTTTGACAGACATCCGGAGAGCAATCTACGACTGCCTCTCATACACTCGTGGAAAGAATTTATAAATGATTAACAGAGCAATGAGTGAGCATGTATAGCCCATTTTGGATGTACTTGGTAACTGGTAGGTCTTAAACTTGACAGTGTGAATGCCCCTTTAGCCTTATTGGAAATCATATTAATTAAAAAGAAAAAATGGTGGTACGTGTATTCCTCAATGTTCGCATGAGGCACTGTAGTTTCTAGATATCAGCTCGACATTGGTCCTTTGTCAACCTGGTCTGGTTGAGGTTGGCCAAATATCAGGCCAACTAGCATACTATCGGGCTGGCCAGATATTGGTCCGAGAGACGTGCTGTTATGATTTCGATTAATATCAAGCAATATATTTATTTCATAATCTATTGATATTTAATAGTTGGTTAATTCTTACCACTCTTTGGACGGATGATTCTGGACCACTTAAAGCAAATGAAGGGTGATTTAGTCGAGCAGTCTTGCATGGTCATTGCCAGCCGTGGTTTGTTTTGGTCTGGCAATAAAAAGAAGAATAACATATACTTTGGTTATATTTTGCAGATAATTACAATTCTTCTGTGTTATACAAAAAATTGAGATACTGTATCTCCCATGAAATAGGTTTTTTGAAGTGCAATATGTACTTCGTGATTAATTTAAGTTACCTCATAGCTCCCAAACCAACCACGACTTTCGATTAATTTTTAAGTAACCATTACATCACCATCTGTTTGGTGGATCAAACCATCAAAAATGTTTAATTCAGCTACAACGGTAATATCTTGGTTGATTTAACACAAATATTCTTGGATGGTCATGCTCAGAGGAGAACTTGGTGAATTATTTATCCTACTTACCTGTCCTGTTGAATCGGAGCATTCCACAACCCACTGTAGTACCAGGCTGGCCTTCTTCCCAGTCCCAAGTGGCATGGTAACTGAACAAAAATGCCAAACTGATAGCAACAAATTGCTTAAGATTTAAGAATCAAAATTTCCCATTTTTTTCACTGTCAAATGCAGTAGCCCAAGTATGAAAATTTGGCAAATTTACATTGGATTCAGAAAAGAAGCAGTTTAAAGGCAAGATTCCCTTTAATTCTGATGTGGGTGACGTTTCGCCCAATGTTGGCAAACGTGACGTGATGTATCTCGTTGGAATCCAATGTAAATTTGCCAAATTGTCATACTTGGGCTACTGCATTTGACAGTGAAAAAATTAAAAAAGAATCCTAAATATTTTCTGATAAATTAAAAGATTTAATTTTCATAATTTTCAAGGTCACAATGGCCAATTATTTATTTTACATGTTGTTTTCTGATGTTATCAGAATTGTTGTGAACAACTGGTGATCAATGGCTGAAACACCCAAGCTTAAGTCATAAAAACCCTTCTATTGAGGCCATTAGAGGCAGAATACATATATGGGAAAGTGTGTTGATGGAGGTACATTTTGCTCTATTGCCTACAGAAACCACTTCATGACTCTTGAACTACATCTAAGGCAATGAAATTTCAGCATCAAATTCAAGCCGAGAATGCTACACTTTTTTAATTTTTAATTAAATCACAACTTGTCTATGAATGGTAATTTGGTGCTGACCCCCCAAACTCAGCTGGAAGATTCCCGTTAAGTCAAGCTAAGACCTAACTTGCTACCCAAATAACTTTGGACCACATCATTTCAACATTCGCCAGTCCTAGGGCAATGCGACCAAGGCGGCTGCATTGGGCCCCGCGCCTAAATAGGCCTGTGCTACCGCAACATTAGGCCCGTAAAAACCTTGATGACTAAAGGGGGTTCTCACATAACCGGTTTTCCTGGAGAAGCCGTATTGCTCTTGTAGAATGTTATATTGTGCAAAATTGGGTATCCGTACTGCAACCATGGTTATCGGGAGGTTGTCGTAGAAGACTGTGAACACACTTACTCGATTCCTTGCAGTCGTCCCCGAACCGAGAACAAATGACTTCACTAAAGCCATTTAAGAAGAGCCTAAGACTCATTTATTCAAGGCAGCATTTGACATCTGAACTCAGACTGTGTGATTTATTGACTGCGTTTTTAACTTCAATTTATAGCTTTTGGATTACATAGACTTTACACTATACAATTTAAAAATTTCTGATTTTAAAGACCTCGAAATTTTATCATTTTTTATAACTTTATATTTTTATATTTACTATATCTATTATTTTATAAAGTGCATTAGAATGGATTTTATTCAGATAATGCACTATAAATATGTCATAAAATAATAATAATAATAACCGCCAAAACGGATGTTTTGCTCATGTTCAAAACTTCCGTAGAAAACTCGCGTGTGATTGTTTATAGTTAGCAACCGCAGTGAAGCCATCGTTGCCATAGATAAGTCACATAGAGAAAAATCAATACCTACATACGCAACATGTGACTAACGTGTGCCACGAGTAAGTCACCAGCTGCTACGTTAACAACAGGTGCAGGACGGTTGCAGGGCCGGTTGGCTCGTCACTTGACCTCGGCCAGCAGTATATAATCATTCGCAGTGAAGCAAATTCATTCACACCTCTGCCTTGATAGAAACTGATCGACCTTGCCGTACTCTTTTCTGCTGCTGTTGTTATTCCTGTTTGCTGTTTCAACTTTACCTTTTCACCATGGGACCCAAGAAGAGACGCAATCTTCGAAAGAAAAAAGTCACAGAAGAAGAGCCTTCTGCACTTGCCTCTGGGGAAGAATTATTTGAGTCTGAAGAATCCAGTGTTCGATGATGATAGCGATGCCAGTGAATTTCCTGCCACCCAGGCCTCCTCCACCACTGCATTTGCTGCATCTCCGAAGAAGCCAAGAAGAACGACTGAGAAGCTTTTTCTACCTCCCAATAATGAGCAAGAAATCACTGACTGGTACCGGGAGAATGACATATTCTATGACAGGACATCATCAGAGGATGATGAGGCTCATCAATGACAAGGCACAGACCCTCAGTGACCCCTGTACCAGTGCTGGGAAGCTCATCAAGCAGCGCCCTTCTGGTACAACCAAGATAAATCTGACAGAGAAGGAGAAGTGGATTATCACCAACTTTGGGTTTCTTGAGCAACACATCTCCAGGGTGCCGTCTCATCAAGCTGTCAACCTAAAGAAGAAGATTCCAAAGAGCAACAAGCAACTGCCCAACTTTGATGACAGCTCCAGTGCAGGGCAGCCAGATTCTGGGCTTGAAGAACTGGAAGAAGTTGAAGTTGACGTCGAGCCTACTCCAGTCTTCCCAGCGACAACCAAGGGTGGTCCCTTCCAGAAGAGGAAGAATACTGGTGATCATTCTTCTGCAACATGCTCCAAATTAGCTGACATAATCCAGACTGCTCAGCAGACAGCTGCAAGAATTGACCAGCACATCAAAGCCATCGCACAGCCTCCACCTCCTGACTGACTACATATATTCTGAGTGTCTTCAGTTGGACTTGGACACGTATGACGACGTCGAAGTCATGATGTCGTTCTTCTTGCAGCTGAAGACGCAAGTCAGGAGGAACAAGCAGCAGCAGCAACAGCAGCAACGGCAGCAGCAGCAACAGCAGCAGCAGTTCGTTATTCAGCAGCAGCTCCATCAGCAGCAGCAGCAGGCCCAGATGTTTCAGCCAACGTTCAGCCAGTTCCAGCAGGCAACTCTTGAGAAACAATGTACTACCTTGCAGATGATGTCTACACAGCCTTCATATTCATTGGGTGTCTTCTCTTCCATGGGTAAATCACATTACGATGGGAGGTTCCATGGCATTGATACCACAGAGAAAGGACCATGGCATTGTTAAATTTGCTCAGGCCAGCTTGGAATTAAATGTGCAAATAGCAACTATTGCACAGGCTATTATGCACGATGAAGAACAGTCCAGAAGAGCTGCAGAAAGAAGGAAGAGATTTTGGGTGAGGCCAAGGCTATTGCGAAGACCTCAGATGGGCCAATACGAACACTTGATGAATGAATTATTGTTGGAGGATGCAACCCACTACAAGAACTTTGTGAGAATGCAGCCAGCCATGTTCTAAGAGCTGCTTGCCAAAGTTGGGCCTAAAACTACCAAGCAAGACACCTTCTGGAGGAAAGCTGTGGAGCCAGGACTGCTATCACCCTGAGGTATTTGGCAACAGGCAACAGCTACAAGTCATTGATGTATGGCTTCAGAGTGGCCCACAACACCATAAACAACATCATTCCTGAAGTGTGTGAAGTCATCATAGCCAAGTATGCAGAATATGTCATCTCCTGTCCAACAACACCAGAAGAGTGGAGAGAAGTTGCACAGCTGTTTGAGGCAAGATGGAACTTTCCCCATTGTATTGGTGCCATAGATGGGAAGCATGTGGCCATCAGGTGTCCTGCCAAAGGAGGTTCACTCTACTATAACTACAAGGGCTTCCATTCCATTGTACTCATGGCTCTTGTGGATGCAGACTACAAGTTCATCTATGTGGATTGTGGACCAAATGGTTCTGGATCTGATGGATGAGTTTTTGCTGCTGCAGCCCTGAGGGAAGCTTTAGAAGATGGGACCTGTCCATTGGATTACCTCAACCTGAACCTATTGCTGGTGGTGACAGACATGTACCATACTTCATCGTTGAGGATGACGCCTTCTTTTTGAGAACCTGGCTGATGAAACCACTGCCTCTGCGCAACATGACCAAACTGCAGAGGATCTACAATTACAGACTCTCCAGAGCCAGAAGAATTGTGGAGAATGCCTTTGGTATCCTGGCATCAAGGTTTAGGTGTCTGCTAACCACTATGCCCCAGAAAACCAATACAGTGGAATCTTTAGTCCTTGCATGCTGCTGCCTCCACAACCTCATGAGAATCAGATATCCGACAACCCAGAACAACATGCTTGACCACGAAGATCCAGTCACCCATGAGGTCAATCCTGGGTCTACCTTCTCCAGTGAAATTCCTGAAATGCCACTACATAGGATCGGAGGGAACTATGCTACCCAGAGTGCCAAATTACAATGACTGTACTTGGTGGAATATGTCAATTCAGAGGAAGGGCATGTCCCATGGCAAGACGATATGATTTGAGATGCCTGCAAGATTTCACAAAACAACCTTGCCTGCAGGAGCTTCTTCTTCAGTTGCCACGAGCCAGCCTGCAGGTACATACCAGTCTTCTGGACCTGGACCTTCATTGGGTGTCTTCCCTGCTGTACCTTCTCCAGTGGTGCCTGGTTCTTCTTCCTTGAACCCTCCTTCAGTGGGATCCTTGCTGTCTGCCAGTGACAACGTTCCTGCCAGTTCGACTCCCCTCAACATGAGAGCACACCATGTACACATCTTTGTGTGACAAAAAATAAATAAAAATCCCTGACTCACCAACTATATCTCTTCTTGGCCCTTCTCTGATTTTTTCCCCTTAACTTTAACTATTTCTTAATGTTTGGTCATCAATAATTAAGTTTCTTTTATTTATTTTTTGTTGTTGGTCAATTTTTATGGGCCCTGAAATAATCATTTTTACTTATATTTTGTTTCATTAAAAATCCACTAACTCTGTCTATCATAAATGTTCTTGTCCCTCATTAAGTAAAATATTTTTTTGACCTGAAATCATGCCACTTTTCCTCATTCATTTCACATAAATTGTGTGTTTATCCTACGAGAAAGTTACTCCTTGTAAAGTCTCTTTTAGATGAAATTGTTAATTGTGGAGTTTTATAAAAGGGGCTAACAAATACTGTATTTAACAGTGATTTTAAGGGACAAGAATATTTAAAAATGACAGAGTTAGTTGGTGGGTAGGGAACTTTTTTTTCTTCACACAAAGATGTGTATGGTTTGCTCTTTAGGGAGGATTTGGTGGCCTTGAAAAAATGTTCTCTTAAGAAAAAAAGGTCTTCAGATTTGTACAAGAAAGTTAAAACAGTGGCATACATAGGCCCCGCGTTGGGCCTCGCACACGCTAAGACCGGCCCTGGGTAGCCATGTGGGCTGATATAAATGCCAAATGGAGCCGAAATTGGACTAACATTGAGCTTTGTAGAATGTTATTCTTCGCTAACAGACAACATGCCACACCGGCATGATGTCGGACTTGGTGTTGGCCTCAGTCTGCCAATGTTTGTCAGATGTCGACAACACCATGTTGCACCCATACTTAGTCCAGACATCAAGTACAAGGGTTCGACTGTTTTCCAAGCAAAGTATATTGACATGACTCAACAAAGAAGCAACCATGGAGTGTCAATCGAACCCAGACCTTCTGAACCCCTTGAATATTAATCAGTTGATTTGTCTATAAGAGGTTTTACATGCAGCTGTCCTGCAAAATTACTCACGTTTTAGCATTTATTGGTGTATCAAATTCCCAGTTGAGTCTGTTGTCCGAACTGTGAAGTCCTGTCCAAGTTGAACTCATTGCTGAAAGTGAGCGTAGTATGATGACATTTGTACGGAAAGGAAACGACTGATATATTGGCTATGGTTATTTCTGTTGTGACAATCATGGGTTTTTTTAATTTGTATTATTACAACTTGTATCACTAATAAAATGTTATTTGGTCAGTGTATGCTTATGAGGGTAGAATAGTCAATAATGTATCAGTGGCAATATTTTAAGAACATTTTCATAATTTCTTAATTTACAATATGCTGATAGCATGACAAATTGAACCCATCATTGGGGTAGTTGTTGCAGATACTGGCACATGTTGCGCCGTTAATACCATAAAACGCCATGCCAACATTGAGCTGACACGGCATCCCGAATGACATGTTACATCAGCTCAATGTCGGCCGTTGGTCGGATGTTGACCCAAAAAGAGCATATGAGAATATAAAAAAAAAAATTTAGGCCAGAAGTTTTCTTTTGACTTTAGTGTGCAAATGAAGTAATTTCTCCTGGGTATACATACAATATGATGTCATAATTGTGATGGCTTCATGGAGTGTAGTTGATGCCTCAGAGTTGAGAGTGGTGTCATCCAACACCAGCAGGTGACCCCAGTCAGCCCGGCACTTGGCTAAAGCCTGGTCCCACGTGGAGGACAAATTGTAACCCCGTAGACAGGCACTCTTGAAGTTAGTTTCTCCCTCTGTAATGGCTACATCTGGAACTTTTAGCCAACCATCAGGACAGGAGTGAGAAAAATCTGCAAAAAAATATTAATAATATTTGTAGTTGAAAAAAAATTATATAAAAAAATATATTGCCTTCAGTGGGATTCAGTAATTCTATATTCAGTTTATCTTTTGCAAGACACTTTCCAGACCTTCTAATCAGGGCTGGTCCTAGAGTAACGCGAGCAAGGCCGCTGCGTTGGGCCCTGCGTTCCCGCACTATTAGGCCACCAAAATATGTAAGGACTAAAACAAAAAAGGTCTTCACTTTCAGAATTAAGGGAAAAATAGTGGGTCATATAGGCCCTGTGTTGGGCCTCGCACAAGCTAAGACCGGGCCCTGCTTGTAATGGTAAGGGTATGCAAGATTCCATTCCTTAATTATCTATGGTTAGTAGGTGGGGCCTCTCTGATGCAGGGACTGATGGATCGGTCTAGGAGAGGCCTAAACTTGCATGTCATCATCATGTCTGCCACATCTCATTATCAACCACCTCTAAATTGAGACCATGAAATTTTATGTTTGACCAAAATATATTCTATGTCACATTGTATATTGCACTATTATAATTACAAACAGCTACGAGTGGTCTGCATGTCAAAGATCTAGTTTTGTGGTGTTTATGTTTTTTTTTTCTGAATTTTAAAAGCATGACTAAAAGATGTCCCTGTCAGTCATTTCATCACATTTTGACATTAATTAAGGCCGTTACGGAGGGGCCATGGCTCCAATGCCCTCCAGGGGGCCCATGTGTGATTGATATTTTAGGGAGAAAAACTATGCTGACCAACTTTTTCAAAAACTATCATTTTCTCCTGACCTATATATAAGACTAAGTTACATCAAAGAGGTGTTCCTTGCTGGGTTACAAGATTTTATAAAGTCACAGAAACTCTAGATACAGATTTTGACAATTCCAGCCTAAACAAGCACATTTTTTCCTTGTTCGAAAAGGCTCATACTAAGATGCTCAATGAGATAAATGATAGTACGCTAAACCCAAAACTCAGAACATACAAAACCTTCAAGAATGATTTTCGAATAGAGCCCTATCTGAATTATACCCTACCCAAATCCGTCTTTTGTAATATAGCATGTTTTAGACTAAGCTTACACAACCTTAATATTGAATTAGGCAGACACAAACGTCCTTATGTTCCCGCAGATGAAAGAATTAATTGTTTAATGAGGTGTAAAAAATGCAATGATATCCGTTTAAACTTATTCCAAATTGCTTGTAAATGTGTCGTGGGCTTTCCTATTCTCGATCCAACTGAACAATTCTTACAAATATTAACAACTAGGAACACTAACCCTAATTTTGCTCTTGGGAAATTTCTACAGGTAGCATTAAAATTAGACAGTAGAATATAAATGTTTTATATAAATAGTAATTTAAATGTCTCCTGGAACTGAGTGGCTGGCGGCACATTGACGAAACTGCTTCCATGTGTGTGTATGACTTTGTATATTTGTAAATATCTACTATTGTATGTCACTTCATATTGTATGTCACTTCATATTGTATGTCAATATTCCCATCTCATATTGTATATCACTTCATATTGTTTACCATGTTGATAACAGTCAAGAGTACATCATGTATATATATATATATAAATATATATATATATATATATATCTTATGCTTAGTGTTTAATATTGTTATTGAACCTGAATTGTTGTGCTAAAACTATTTGTTGGTGCTCTTTAAACAGTATTATTACTATTATTTGTTTAGTTCCGGGTGCTTTAGAATTTCTTAGACAGACTATGTAGTGTTGATTAGTATTAGTCATAATATAGCTCTACTTATTTAATTATTTTAACTGTTGTTCCATGTATTTCTATTATCTTTTTATTTTTTGCCATTTATTATTTTGCCATGCTGACACATGTATCAATTTGATATTTTGCTGTCAATAAAAATCTATATATATATAGTTGACAAAACTCAAACCAATGCACTGTAATATTTAATAAAATAATCATTCAATAATTATGAGGTATAGGTGTCATGTCTTGTTACATTTCATAAATGGCCACTCCTACACACTATGCATAAACATCTTACAATTTATGGTGGACGTAAAATTAACATACTTCTGAATAATATTCGCAACACTCAGTAACAATTAATGTCTTGATTTGCATCTGGTGACGAATATGTTATGCTCACAAATATTTGTGGTTGAGATTGCTGCCTCTTTTTGCATGATACACATGTCTACCAAGGAAGTCCACAAGCATACTGAATTTTTTTTCCGTCGATCCAGCAAAACAAAGAATTATTCTCATTACGTCCAAGGAAACAGAAAAAAATGTAAACTGCACATTAACTAATATTCTGACGTTTAGTAAAGATTCTAAATGTGAATTAAATAGAGAAACATAGTTAAAAACAGCCTTAGATGATTCTGCTTTATATATCAAAATTTAACTTCAGTGGCTGACTTTTGCTACAGATGCAGTCTATTAGAGGATACTAGCCCCAGCGAGCTGTTCGCTCAGGCGCTCTTGTTTACTGCCAGACATCTGTTGTGAGTGCCAGTATCTCCTCCATGGTCAGTAAGAGGTCTTCTTTAGGGCATTTAAGTCTTAATTCCCATGCAGCCAAATCTATTGTATTCTTTCTTTTTATTTGTGTCACAGTTAAAGTCGTACCAACTACCAGTGAATTGTTTAATATAACTCTCACCCATTCAGTGTTCAAATATCTTGATTCAGTCGGTCTATGGTTGTGTGAGCAATCATGTTCCTTTTCTTTACTTCCTACTGCCAATTTATTATACTAATAATCACAATTATACCCAGTTTCTTCGTCAGGGATTATATTGACAAAACAACTGAGGTAATCAATAGCATTTATCTGCCAGATTATCAAGTAGACAAGCAATAGACCTAGAAATCCCAACAATCACTGCAATAATGTATGATATTGGGCCACCTCTTTGTTTATAGACATGGTAAATAAACATTGAACCCAATTAATTGTTCAAGGTGCTTCAACCTGTGACAAAAGTGACGTTTTTGTTATGTATGCCACTGCTAAGAAAGATAAAGTCCTTTTCTTGGAATTTATGCATCCGGGCTGTTGCTGCATTGATGGACTTCCTGGTGAGTGGTCTAAAAGTTGTAACATTGTAGTGTCTCAATTTCACCTGGTTTGAAGCTTATTCAGCTTATGATTTAAATGACGGAGTTCATCCTATGTTACACATTTACCCCATGGGTGTGATACTTACTTGACCCAGCATAGACACGCACATTTTTTAAATTGATAAAATAATCCTTGAGGAGTTAATCACCCCAGGCCACAAGAAATCATATGACCTAACTGTTCTGCCCTGCAGCCTGACATTAAATACTTCTCTATGATCGTACAACATTTTAAGGTATCTCGAAAAATACGATCCCTACATCAAGTCTTATTATAGGATATTACGTAAGATGGCATATATGCATTTTATTAAAAAAATAATAATAATAATGAACTGCTCTGGGGAAGAGAAAACCATCCCAAGCAGATCTTTATTAAAATGCTAGTTATAATAAAATAATTTTGCTGCTTAATTAGATTGTTCCCTCACTATAGTCCCCGGAATAGATTCATTAATGATAAAATTATTATGAGCAAAGTACATCATAGTTTTCCAATCTTATTTTGGGGTACAATTACATAGTTATACTGTATTGCCATTATTATGCCATGCAATTCTTCAATTTATTTATTTATTCACAATTAATATTTCCCCCCCCCCATAACATTTTATTAAAGAGAAGCTTTTTTCTTGGGTGATAACGCCGTTGTCTTTTTATAGCTTTCTTAAATTTTATTTTTTATTATTATTATAATTTTTTTTTGTATAGTCTACTTACGAAATCTCATCTCTGTCATCAGTAATATATAGAATACCAAATTGGGTATTTCCAATCAACATTTCAGTAAACATGTCCATGTAGTGAATAATTATCATGATTATCACTCTACCTGACAAGCCTTCCATAAACAACTCCGTAGTGCATATATGCTAATAAAGGTGACAGTATCAAAGCAGTTATGCAAATAAATGAAAGAAAGAACCATGCCCTAGGCATAATTTCCACTTCCTCATGTCTAAGATATATTGAGTTATCAAAGACTTTGGTGAGGAGCAATTATATTTGACCTGGGGTTAAATGAACAAGTCCATATAATTACAAGTGCACTGAATCACTTGTTTGTATTTACAAGATTTACTATAAGAACCTACAGTTGAAAACAATTCTTAACATTGTCTGAAGGACCTTATGTTATACAGACCTAATGGTTCGTGAAACAGGGCATAAATTTCGACCAATTATTTTTTGTCTTTATTACAATTTTCCACGCATGAAGGATACAATAATCGAGATAATTATGTGTTTACTATACCATGGAATATGGGAGGAAAGTCGGGAAACAAATAAACAGGAAATGAAAAGCAGCTGTGAGTAAATTATGGAGAGAAAATCGCTTCGAACCTTGTATAAATAATTGTGTCTACGCCAGAAAAAAGAGACAGGATATTGACCTCCGTGAAAATATCAAGGTACAATACAGTATAGCCATTGCAAGAAATATTGGCCTAAATAATGAGGTGGTCTTTGTGAAAAATATCGAAAAAGTTAGTCAAACTGTGTAAAAACTGTTTTGACTTACAGTGCTAGCCTAGAATTAAAAGTGGGAGAAAAAGAAGAGTTATTCCACTGTTCAAACAAACAAAAATAATAACCCAATTAGTTTGATATGAATATACATGAAAGCTCCATTATCCGAATATTACCGAATTAGTTATTAGATATATTTAGACTAACTTTGTTCATGCAATGATCCAACTTCACACATAATTCAGTCGAATCATCACATTTGTCAAAAAAGTGGGGGAAAAAGTATGCGGTGTTGCACAGCTTTCATGCTGGTCTAGAATGTACGTGTTTGTGCAAAGTGGGTGAGCAACTGACAGGTTACATTCAGAAAAACACAATTTGATAAATTCAGGTGTATATATATAGGTACTATGTGTCATATTTTAACTTGATTTCTATAAACAATCTTTGCTGGATTTCTATAAAGAATTCTTGGGACGCCCTTCTAAACATCTTCATTTATGTAATGTAAAAAATATGCCAAATGTTATCTTTCATTAATAATGATTGGATCTCTCGGAAACCCAGGAGGGCATAAACTAAAAATAGATTATTGCTTTATGTGATTATGTATGAAGGCAAATAAATTCGTCTTGAGTCTTAACAATGAAGCAACTCTATTAAAATTGTATTTTCAATCAATAAACATATTCATATGGTATACATAACATTGGAATGAAACTCAGTCAAGCTATCCGGGCCAGTTGTAAAACGCAGACGTAATGATGAGATGATATTGCATAGCATACACATTCCACATATACACCGCCCTCCCCAAGTTTAAGACTGTTTTTTACCAACCAGTGTTGTGTGTAGGTAGATGCTAAAATGATCATGTATTTTTGGAGGGCTGTGTAGAGTCTAATTTTATGAAAAAATACTTCAATTATGTATTCATATAAAAAAAAAAAGCAATAAAATATAGACTTACCAAATGGTGATCCAACAAAATTTGTGGCTTGGTTTTCATCCTCCCCCTGAGTCATGGAAGAACAGCGCATTGGAGTCAAGTAGATCGTAAGAAGTGCTATAACAATCATTATGCAATCCACGCCTATTATAGTTTTCATAAATCCGAGAAAAGAGTCCCAAAACTGACATGTTGTGATCTGAGCATGACTGAGCTACTGGCTTGAAAGTTAGACCTGCAGGGCTTCAAGACTAGTCATGAGACTCATGACCGTAGATGGCGCCTCTGATGTTTTAAGGCTGAATCGGCCATCTTAGAATGTTGCTGAGATCTTACGTACGCATCATTTAATGATGCCAAATTCGTCTTCTGCAGCCATTGTGGGTTAATAAAAAAGTTGTTGTAGTGATAATGCACTAAATTTCACATACTAATCCTCTTTATTCATGCACGTGCCTAAAATTAGCCTGGGAAAATACCAATCAATATGGCTTATATTTTGTGTATATATACACTGCGTATAAATTTGATATGAACGTCAAAAAGTTCATATAAAAATCGATTCAACACTACACAGGCTCACTTAACTTCCATTTCAATTCAATACCTCACCTTGGTGAATTTTTAATACGAATGAAAAAAAATAAAGAAACTGAGTTGTTTGTACAGGCCTACACTGCTTTGTATCACAGATGGACAATGGTCAGTTGTATTTATAAATACCCATAAATAGTTGTAAATTATGAATTTATATGTTGCCAGCTGCATGATATTGATTAAATGTTGGGTGAACAACTGAATTACATTAGATCTCATAAACTTAAGGACAATTAGCAACATATCGCATTAAAATTGTTGAGATGCAAATTGGATAGACTCAAAAATGAATAAAAACTCATTAACCTATAATTGTTAAAAAAAATAGGATGTTAAGGCCAATTTTTCTGCATTTTTTGGAACATTTTGGTGTTAATTTTAATGTGTAGTATTTGTGAGATGAATTACAATGGTGCAGTTATAATGAAATGATGTTTCTAAGTCTAAAACAGTTAGTTTCATTAAAAACGGCCCATCAAATTGAAACTAGCCAAAGCTGTCATAGCTGGCTAATCAAAACCGGATCTAAAAGTACATATTTATGATATATTCCATTAATTTCTTACATTTACCAGGTTTTTCTTTAACTGGTGACAGATGTAAGCCGATTATCAGCTAAGGAAGCGGACAGAAGCAGCTGACTTCAGCATGTTTAGACCACAGCCAGGTACAGGTCGCTACAGACAGCTTGAGTCGACCGTATTTTATGAAACTAACTGTAGACGTCACTGCATGGCCTTAAAAATGCATCAATCAGGGAAACTACAACACGGCAAAAAGTATAGGCATTAATCCAATATATATTTGTATTTGTCCAAAAATGATCACTTAGTTTCACACAAAGCTGTGATAAGTTTTATATGTTAAAGCAGTTCACAAAAAGCAAGAACTGTAATAGTCTATAGACCCCACATTGCAAAGAAAATATTATGGGTAAAGTATCAATATTAATCACTGGTGGCGCAAAAATCCCTTGGATACACCTGGCTGCCACCTAGCGTTTTGAATTCAAATGAATTTGAACTGCATTTCTCGTTCTATATCTATAGAATTGTCTATTTTTCATATACATTTTCTTGCTGTGATTTCATTTCGTTATCCTTGCTTGCATTTCGTGGAGACTTGCTTTTTGTCTTCTTGTCTGAAAAGTATTTAAAAATATCACTTAAAAAAATGAACTGATCATGAAGCCGAAAGTTGAAGGCTTACATCACTGAAGAATTAAGTGCGTGAGAGTGATTGTAATCATCTGATAAATGATTCAATTCTATTGTAAGCCCAAGTGAAGAATGATTATGGCTGGACTAACTGAGACCAGTCTAAATCCACTAGTTCTGTGATGCATTGAAACGTGCCATCATTTGTAAATCCACATCAAATTTAGAAAAGATGCAATTGGCCTAGAATTTACATTTAAAGAAATGTCTCAGCTATAGTATGTATACAACAAACGTCAAAAGCAATTATTTACAGGGTGGTATTTTTCATGCTTAAATAGTTTTGGTCATTGCTTAAAGGACAAGGGTTGCTTTTGCATGGGGCTTATAAATTGCCAACATAAAATTCTTAACGCCTATCTATTCTACAGACAATTATATATACTGTACATGACAAAAAAAGCTACCTAGGGTCTCAAGCTTATTTTCATATAATACAAGTCATATTATATAGATGACTATATAGTAAACATATTTCTTAAATAACTACATACATGTCATATAGGATAAAATAAAATTTGGGAGACACCTACTTCTTCGCAATTATAAATACACAATTTCATGGTAAAATGCACATATTGTAAAGTGCAGGATGCACATGATCATTATTACTATGCACTAGCATGTATGTTTACTTAGTAAATTAGCACTTATTATGCATTTGTAATATCTCAGATTATTCTAGCTATCTTACGCACTGTAAGGGGATGCATGACTCTGCCAGCTTGCCAACCAGTTATTATTTATCAATTTATATAATCATAGGCTCATAGCAAAACCTGCTTAAACATTAAAGACTCAGGAAGTCTGTCTTAAAACCACTTAAGCATTAAGTTGCATTACCTTTGGGTGACTTTGGGAAATTTCCATTAATTCCAGAATTCCTGAGTTTAGCAATGCCTCAACATATTGGCTGCAAATTGCACTCCTTTATGTTGGGTGTTTATCCTAGGCTAAAAATAGCTGCTGGACAAAGGTTGGGATTACAGAACCCCTTTGTCCTTGCAGCATGTTAAAACTGTAAAAGTTAATTGAATTAAGGTTGGTGGGCTGGTAGCCTTAACAGTTTGGGGGACCACAGATTGAGAGGGTCCCTGCCCCGACATGCTCCAGTGAGCTTAATCCTGATTGTTTGGATCATTTTGGATCACTCTTAGGATTGGTTAGATTGATGTGCATGTGTAAATATTGATCCCTTTATAAGGGCTTGCAACAATTAAATATATTTCAAGATGTCAAAAATAAAAGATCAAAGATGATAAAAATCAGCAGTTCTTACTTGACTTGTGAGCTGAGAAAGCAAGCCATCTTGTTTGTCTTACTTGGTTGATTTACTACTTGGAAGTTGTCTCTATCCTGAGACTGGATGAAAGTCACTGTGGCAGTCTCTCTGATTTAACTGCCAACTTGGAATAATCTCATAGCTTGGGATTGGACTCTGACACACCATCTTTAGAGCCATGATGGTCGGACTTTTACAATATGTAATGAACTAATTCCTTATGACCATTGCTGCCTTATTATTGATGAGGTCAGAATTACAAAACAACTATATTCAGAAACATAAGCTATCTATATCTAACTGAAACTCCTCAGTATCTATTTTTAAAATTTAACATTCCTTTCAAGTTTTCACAGACTGTTTTGAAGACTCAAAAAGTGCACCATCCTAGCTGATTACGTAAAATACCAATTCTAGACGTGTTTCTGAACAATATACGGACCAATAACAATTCAATCTTTATTTTTCGAACTAATATTAAGGTAGAAGCAACCTTTAAAATTTGCCTTAACAATTCAGTGTGCACCGCCCTCCAAAAATAAGGTGGGGTTTTATAAATTTTTAAGGATGTTGAAATGTCCGTATCTAGAACTGAGACTTATAGGTGAGACAAACTCGAATACCACGCGTCTTGAAATGTATGTATTCAACAAGTGACATCTTGAAATATATTTAATTAATTTGATAGCTTTAAAAGCAATACTTCAATTGCGCATACTATACACGTACTTTTGCCTATACACAGGTGGTTTAAATGTAATGGGAAAATCCAGTAGGGGGAGAATGGGCTAAGTTAAAAGGGTTAAGTTGAGACGTGGCATCAGAAAAAAATTGACTGCTTTTTTTTTCATGATAAAAGTATTCAGTTTTGCTCTGTCCCTAGCTGAAGTACTGGTAGTCCTTTGCCGACAGACCCTACGTAGCAAAACATTACTTCCATTGGAACTTACTCCACTATTAACAACAATATTATCAAGCAAAAAATAAAAAACAATGACATGTATAGCTACGTGTTGCGAATACAATGTTTGAAAATGCATAGGAACAAAACATTAAATCAACAGTGTCGTGACTTGAGACACAACAGTGACTCTCTAAGTAGAGGTAAAATTCTTGCTGCATGCATGCTTGTGTACATGCTAGAAGTGCCCTCTGGTGCTATATTTGAAATGCCCTGTGCATTGGTGCGGCTAAAAGGGAGTGTTTGCTATGGATTTTGACAAGCATTAATGTAACAGATGTCACGTACAACCAGCTTTTGGCCTTTTTCTTCTCATGGCAGCTCTCAGTGCTTTGTATGAGTTCCCATTAAATTCATCTATCAAATATACATAGATTAACTTATTAGTTATCACACACATATGATGTAATATCTTTGAAAAAAAATGTTTTACAATATTTTCATACCAAGGGGATAGTCATGTTATATCAACGATGATTTTTTTATTATTATTTTTTTTTTACCAACATTTGTTTGTTTGTGGGTCTGTATATCTAAAACATCTGGTAGTGAACAGTCGCTATTCCCCATGATAAACATTAATTGGAAACAGATATTGTTGTATGGTACGATTTAAAAATTTGGTTTGATGTCATATCCCTGGTATCATGTCACACATAGACTCAATGTTGGCCCGGCATCCGCCATGTTGGTTCAATTTCGACCCAACATGACACTACATCAGGGATAAAGGGTTTTATGACTCTACCTGCTATCTTACATAAAGACACCATATAATTTGGATAATTTGAAATTATTAAACACTGACATCAGTGTTTTCATATTATTTTTGGAACAGTCTCAGTAAAACCATGAAACACAGCAGACTTACCTTCGGAACCTGTGGATTCATCTCCGGAATGTCCTGATTCATTTCCATCGCCATCATTATTACGGACATCATCTTCCTTTTTTGACTTTCTTGATTTTGATTTCTTGCGGGTTTTTGCAGACTTATGTGGCTGGTCTCTACTGCTAAAAAGTACAAATATAAGTGAAAACCAAAGCATAGTACACCACTAGGCAAAGTTTTCAAAAAAGGCAACCCTCCAATTTCAGTAAAACAGGGTTACAGGGAAGTGAGATTGTCTGTTTTTCTACATAATATTGGCCCTATTTGGCGTACTTGCCTTCAATATGTCTATGTGAGTTTTATAAGGATGAATGTATGTGGCGAATATTGCATGTCACTATACAGTTAAATTTAATTTATTAGTCATTTGAATTGACATATCTACAATTGCACACATTATTATTACTTTTTGTTCCCCTTGTTTTCTTGTATATTCATTTTATTCATATATATATATATATTTCATTCCTTCTTGTATTTTTAATTTTATCGTATTTTTTTAGGGGTAAATCTACCAGCCATGTACATACCTCATTTATTTTCATATAGAAATAAATTTGATTTGATATTATTTGGTATTCTATTCGAATGTGTCTGTGCGAACCACCTATATGCAGATTAGTGTAACCTCAACATTGGTCCAACATCAGCCAACACTGCTACAATGTAAGACCTGATCTAGCATGCTATCTGGGCAGTTCACCTGGGTGTGCAATAACAACAAACCTTGGGTCCTTAACAGGACTCTTTGCAGTCTCCTGATCAATCTTTTCATCATCAGGATCACAGTCTTTTCCTCCTTCTTTATTTTCCTCTTCTTCTCCCTTTTCATCTCCTTTATCACCCTTTATCTTGTCTTCCTCTTCTTCTTCGTTTTCTTCTTCTTGAAAATCATCTGAATAACAGTCTTCCTCCTGTTCTTCATTACTTCTAATCTCTTTTCTTTTACCTGCAGTTTTTGGTCTTTTGATGGGACTCCTACTCCTGTTTCCTGCAGATTTATCAGTACTATGATCTTTTGTGCTATTGGGTTTACTTTTTGAACTAGTTTGAGCATTTTTCTTTTTGTTTGAGCTCTTAGAAGTCTTATTAGTTTCATGTGTGTAACCATGGTTACTTGAGCTGTATGCTCCATGATGAACCTCAACACGAGATTGGTTGGAAAGTCTTGATTTTCTGTGATTGCCATTGAAATGACCATCTTCATCCTCATCTTCTGACCTACTTTGTGACCTGCGACGATGACCAGCCAAGCCTGTGAAATTAAGAAGACAGAATAGACAGTTACAGCAGTTTTAGAGTGAGCATGGACAGTTCAGGGGTGAAAGAGACTGATCAGAAAGATTGTAAAGTAATTGACCAACTTTTCTAGCCCATTCCTAATGTCGTTGTCATAAAATACTTGTCTATGCCATACAGGTCATTATGATGGAGAACATAGAGAAATAGCATTACAACTGCACAGAAAAGGGGTAAACTTGGATCAAAATAGGTGAACACAAGTTTATTGCTCAGATGTTGGGGTGATTATATCATTCTTATCAAATATTTCAATCAGACTGAAAAGTCGTTCTGAGGATGCAACTGTCCATGCTCGCTCTAAAACTGCTGTATGTAAGCCACAGATTGAGAGAGAGAGTGAAACAATTTTCTGAGTAGTTGCATGGATTAGGGCTTTACGTCCTGTATTTCTGCACCTGATGGTCTAATTAGGAAAGACAGGGACAATGGCAACGAGATGATGTATGAAACAACCATCCAACTTAGGCTCGACGTGCTGCCACTGACCTAGACCCCGCCCCCTGTTTTCTGAGTACATAAGAAAGATAGAAATTTATTATGTCCAGTTATTGCAAAATTCTTATTGGACCAAGCCCCTTCACCTATAGCATTTCACAGCAGGTTGACGTTGTTCCATCGTTAGCCATCTTTGGCCAACATTGAGCGAATGTCCAGACGATATGGCATGTCATCTAAGTTTGGGAAAATATATGGACCTTTTTTAATACTATTGAGAACTTTTGACACACGATTTTGCTGGCCACTGAAACTATGCTTGAAGTAAGTCAGATGAGAATTATATATCATTCTCTATGCATAACCTTTCTTTGCAGACTGCACTTTTCATTCAGAAGCTCCTTGTATTTTTGTATAAAAAAGGTAAATTGTGTGGTCTGGGGGAACCAGAGGTCAAAAGGGGGCACGTGAACCAGGTCAAGAGTTGCATACTGTGTGTATACATGCACGATATCATGAATTCATATGGGCCCTTGCAACTATTTAGAAATTATCAGTATTCAGTATGTTGGCAGAAGTGTTCAGTATGTTTCACTATCATCACCAAGTTTTGGAAGTAGTGTATATATGAAGAGTTTATCGATCGCATACTGACCTGCCTTGATGTAATACTGCACATAAGTATCTGTATGGAGTGCTGCACCTACATGTCTGGTGTAGTTTTGCACCTTTCCAGTTTCTACACTTTTGGCAACATTAGGATCAGGTCTATATCCGTGCATGGCAGACAATTTGTCCACAGCCAGGGATTGCTAAGTAACAAGCAAATGAAAATGTATCAATTAAAATGTTATCAATTTCTAATGCATCAATCATTATTACATGCAGTTTGAGTGTGCTTTTTATTATTATTGCAAAATGCATTTTATTGAGTGCTTTGATTAGAACCATGTTAAATTTAACCCCACTCATAGCCTACTACTATGATTCATAGAGTTGGAAACCCATCTCAAAGACTTGGAAGCTGAACTGCAGATGACGCCATGTGAATGTAGGACTCTCATTGGCCGAGGGATTGCTTTAACCAATGAGAGTCCTGGGTTCACATGACGACCTCTGGAGTTTTGCTTCCAAGTCTATGAGATTAGTTTCCAACTGTATGAATTTGTATGTAAAACAAAAAATACAGGGTGTCAAAACCGATAGGATTTGGCCATTTTGACATCCTACTTTTTTCATGAAATACAAATTTGAATTGAATTGAATTGAATTGAACTGAATTGAAGATCTTGATGGGAGGACAACTTAAGTAATTCCCAAGAGTAGTCATAAATATTGGATTCCACTGTAATGACCAATATAGGGAAATTGATTTTGTACAGTTTTACATTTACATCTGAAGACATATAAAGGACTCACGAAGATGTTATTTGCAGATGCACTAAGTCTCTCAGCCTCTTTGACCAAGGTGATGCCGTCCTTGTAAGTGTTGGGGTGTAAGCGAGGTGTGATGGCTGAGATACTGGTGCAACTGGTATCACTGCTTTCTCTGAAACAAAACAGAAAGAAAGATTGTCTAAACCATATGACCACAGATTAAAATGTTATAGTCATCTTGGATGTTGGAGACTTGTTTGAATTATACTTTTTTCTCAGATGAGTGTATGTACATTACTGCCAAGTGCAACGAAGTGCAGCCAAATTGAGTTCAAACATGGTCCAGTGTTATCACGATTTACCTTATTTGATTGATTTTTAAATTCAATATTAATTCAACATAATGACAAGAAAGCAACTTACATTGCTTGCAAACCGTCTTAACAGACCAATGGTTAGCTATTATTGGCTTTACAGCCAATTTCATCAACTTGGAAACTAATCTCATATATTTGGAAACAAACGCCACATGACGTCATGTGAGTTCAAGACTTTTATTGGTTGAGGGGCTGCCTAAAACCATGGGAGTCCTGCTGCTAGATTCACATGACGTCATCTGGAGTAAAGCCTCCAAGTCTATGAGATTAGTTTCCAAGTCTAATAAATTGGCTGTATGCAAGACCAATAATTTGAAATAATGGTGATGCTGCAAGTTCAATTGCAAAGTGAACTGGATCAATTATACATCGTTGCATTGGACTATAAGTCCTTTATTTAAAACTCAATTTGAGAAAAAGATAAATACCCACCTCCTATTTGATCGATGGGGTCGTTTTTCCATATTTGTCGCTTCTAACAGTTTGTATGCCAAATCGTACTTGTACTGTAAATATAATGTGCGTTTTAATGTCTCAGTGCACATGCTATAAAGCAAACATGCACTCAATGCACTCAATAATTTTCGTTTCAGTTACAACTGGCTTTATTATGATTATGACATAATTTTGAGAGTTGGTATTATTATTTTTATTTTATTTTTTGACTGCATACCATTCTCTTTGTAGTTCGGTAATATCCATCTGGGTCGAATTTCATCTCCCTTTTCTCTTTGTTCATGTAATCTTCTCTGGAAAGTAAACAAAGTAATATCAGATTCTACTTTTCATACACAAAAACAAAATGCTGCACTACATTTGCACTGCCACTTCTTGCAAATTAAAAGGTTTGTGTGCATATAAATTAATCATCGAATTAATATATATTAGATTAAATGACTTACAGTTTCTTCTTGACCAGCTTGGAGACTGCTGTCAGCTCTTTTTCTCTCCTTGGAGACCTTTTAGTCGAAACTGACCAGTGGTCATCGTGATCTATTGTTGTACAACTGGACGATTCACTTTTCGATGGACACCTCGATCTTGATGAAGCTGCAGAAGCATTTATTTGAGCAGTGTTTTTGTTGTCCTTGGTCGCCATTTTGTGGTAATGTGCCCACTCTGCCACTTTGTATAGGAAGCCCAGTTCATTGCACAACTCGATCTAAATCACCTGTAATCGATAATTGATCTTATGTATTCCAAAAGCTTCTCAAGCATGGTAGAAATCAATAGTCACTAATGCAGGCTGTACATTACACTATGTGCTGTTTGGTGGTTATGAGATTGAGTGAATTGCATCACCATCACGTTAAAACTCAGTGGAACACCGAACAACACAATTAAATCACACAATAACGAGAAAACCCCCCAATTTCAAGACATTTTTCTGCCCCAAATCAGGTACCCTTGTAGTATATGCTAGTCATTTTTCATTTCCATAGTGACAATATAAGCCCACGGTTGACCTGGGTAATTTTCATCTGAATTTAAAGTTTCATTATATTTGTTAGGTTTATTGTACATGTTTTCACTGGTCACTTTTAACAAAGATTACCTATCCAAAAAAAGATTACTTATCGTTAACCTTAATTTTTCCAGGGCTAACTTTAAGGGAAAGTAAAATATGATTCTCAAAATGTAGCACATATAATGCCACAAAAGTGATGTTGTACTAGCCCAAATTGTCCAACACAGGTATCAGGGATTGTCATAATTAATCATATTGTTATTAGATGATCAAGATTACATGACATAATAAGAAATTAAGAGATTATCACCAATATAATATGATACTATATATGACTTTTATTGACATCTGTTCATATCAGAAAAGATACATAATTATGTCACATATAATTATAGCTCTACTCACTAAGTCTATCTTAAGCTACACCTACAGAAGTATGATATACAGGTTCTCATTATTTTATACATAATATGCGAATAGTATATAGCTAAACGCTCAAGGTCCCAGTTGCCGTAATTAGATGTTTTCTGGGCTGAGTCATGCTCTAAGTAAGATATACCTAAGAGATAAATCACAGATCAAACCGCAAAGCATTAAACAAATACTGATCCCAATATTAATATAAAGATTCAAATTTCAAAATAATTATAGACAAAGACTGATCATAATATCACAAAATATTCAAATTTACAATACTATACAAATATGATCCCATAGTTACAAAGAAGATTATTTTATGAGAATGACTATGAACTTGAAATCTCACTTATTGCCGTCTCGTTGCCATTCTTAGCTTACAAATAAAATTCTCATGTTCAAAAGAACAAATTAATTGTAAACTAACATGGTTTCATAAAACCATGATTTCCACTTACTTTAGAAGCACTATGTTTTTCATGTAAGCACTGCATATCGGACCAAATTACAAATAATTGTAATAGTGAATTAAGGTTTTGCATATATGAAAATTCTTAGCTCATATTGTTTGTGCTGTCTGCTGTTAATATTGATGATCACAACCCTGACTGGTTAAGGGTCTGCTGCCAAGACCAATTTGGATAAAAGACTTCACAAGTCAATGGAGCATCAGTTTACATCTTTATAATGCGATGAATGGAATATACATGAACTTACCCATGTTTTAATGGAATTCTGTTCCTCAATATCTTCTTAACATGTTGGTGTGCTAAAGCTGTTCATGAGTCTATAGACCTCAAGTTTCATCAATAGAATTCTTCATTCATGACATGACTTCACACTCTCAACACCTGCCCCCACAGGTGGTCTCCCTGACAACCAAACCATGCAGCAGCCAAGACGTTCAGCATCAGTGATCGAAGCCAACCTAATTGTTTACTAGAACTTCATCCAAATAAGTGCAGCAGCAGCCACATCAGCAGCAGCAGCAGCAGAAGCCACTGGTCAGCAGCTGTTGGCTTGGCTACACAGCATGTTTCATAGAGCGTCAATAAGAGGGTGGGCTGGTGAGACGAGCTTTGCGTCCCATATTTTTGCACCAGGTCGGGCTGATCAGGACAGGCAGGTGCCAAGGCAATGAGGTGAATGATGAAGCAACCTTTTAACATGGGCTGGATTTGAACCCAGGACCCAGTGGTTGGCAGCCCAGTGTGATACCACTGATCTAAGGCCTATCGGCAAGCTGGTATCAATGAGAGAGGATTGAAAAATATTGTAACTTCAAAGATTTGTCAAAATAGTTTATGTTATTACGATAGAAAAACATGGTTTTTAGAACTTCATACAGAATTCACAGGCTTAATGGTGAATATTTTTTAGATGAAAAATAATGGCTTAAAGGAGAATTGTCTCGTTAGTGAGGTTGTTCCAAAGCGGCCTCCCCTTGGAATTATTTTGTAAATAAAACAATGGCATTTAACTTAGAGAAGCTGCTTATAAAATAATAAATTATGAACCGCTTCTGTCCTATTAAATAATTATAGGCCTAGTATATTCACCTCATCAATCAACCCTCGATAGTGGCAATAACTTGCCCTAGAAGGCTGCACTTTCCACATCTATCCATCCATCTATATATCTAATTCATTGAGTTTACAATAACATGCCATGTCGGTCTGGTTGGTGTAGGACTGATCTGGCAATCTCTCAGCTTTATATGGTCTTCAAGTATGCTTGGTATTAACACCACTGCCACTAAATCTGTCTCAATGGTCAGATATACCATTAAATAATCTAGATAAAAAAAACATTGTAGTGTTTTATTGTATGTAACACATGATTTCAAATCTGCATGCACTATTTTGCAAGGTTGATCCTGAACTGAGTCTTTCCATTCGTAAATTACTTGAAGTACTCATAGCCCTGTCCCGATTTATGAGAACCAATCATTTTTTTCCAGAATGAATCTGACAGGTCCTTTGTTCTTGACATTGTAATTATCTGCAAATTAATACCTATTAATATGATATGATGTGAATAGAATATTGCATTTTTGTGAGAAATGTTTGCAAAAATATTCCGCTAATCATTTCATTTTTGTGACTAGATATTTCACAAAGGCTTATCTCTTTCTAAACTGAACATGATTCAAATTAGATTCAAAGATTAAAGATTCAGATTGAAGATTTTATTAACCATGCTAGATAAACGTACAATTTGAAAAAAGTGAACAAAATTACCTCCATTTTAGTACATAACATATACTGGCGGCCTGACGCCAAAATGGCATTTATATATGGCCTTTACTAATACAAAAAGAAAACAAAAGGCATACAGCTACTTAGGCAAAGTTTGGTAACCTGTAGGTCATGTAATTGACAAGCAAAGACTAAAATCCATTTTATTCCCCAATTGCAGAATCATTATATGAAATAGCATGGGATACAGGCCGGGTGATCTGCATTCCACATCACACAGGATGACATTCGTATAAGGACGAAATGCATACGGCCCAAAAAATGGTGACGCGACAATAGTTGAATGGTCAGATTAATACAAATCCTACACCATGAGAGTGAATAAATTGATGTACATACAAAGTTTAAATTTTGAAATCAGACAAAAATCAAAAATATGCGAAGCGAGGAATTTCATGACGCTGTTGACGCTGCATTTAAGTTGAACAAGGACTCAATTCATCACAAATTTTCTCCAATAACTTTGTTAATTTTCATCAGATTTTAAAAATTCAAAGTTCATGGCTGAAATTAATTGGAGAAAACAGGAATGCCACACTCGTCCCAGATCTGTTATGACAGATCAGACTCAGAGGGTGCTACGCACACACCTAGTCTGAGGGTAAGTGAAAATGCAATATTCCCATCATATAATATTAAAAGTTATTCATTTTTAGATAATTACCATGTCAAGACCAAAGGAGCTGTCAGATTCATAATGAAAAAAAAACTTGATTCTCAGAAATCGGGACAGGGCTACGAGTAATTTACAAAAGGAAAGACTCAGGATCTGTAATATCACTGGTCAACCTTGCAAAATACCGGACAGAACTCCAAGAAACCTTCTTTGTAGTGTGTCTGCTAACCCGAGAATTTCATCGAACGAGATACAAGCACTTTTAGCAAAGAGTGACATCCATGTCCACCACTCAGCAATACGAAGGGCAGTCAACTCCAGTGAACAGTGGATTTCATGGAAGGGTTCCGCGCAATAAAAAAAACCCTTGTTGAAGAAAAAGCATCAGAATGATCGTTTGAATTGGTAAGAGATAACCTTGGCAATTCCCTAGACTATATGGCAACATGGATCAGCGGTATGCAGCCAAATACTACTTTCCAGAAGCGTCCAAGTGTTGGGCAACATGAATATTATTCTTCAATTCAGCAAATATAGCTGCATCAGTTTATGATCTAAAGCTGAACCAACGCTGGGACCTAAAATGGGACAATGATCGTGATCATAATAGCAAATCTACACAGGAATGATTCAGGAAGATATACTAGTCAATTTATTGCTCATGGATCTTGTATCCCTTGTTCACCTCCTGGATGACTCACCAATGAACCCAATGTTTCAGGACCCTCAAAATGCAGCAGCAATGTACAATGTGGCCTACTCAGCTTGGATCACGTCACTGCAGAACTGATCATAATTTTAACCCTTGAACTGGAATGGCCAGCCAGAACCCTGAATCCTATTGAGATGATGCTATGTCAGGACCTCAAACATGCTGTACATGCCAGGAAGATATAGAATTCAGATAATCTTCAGCACTATTAATAAAGTTCTGGAGGTATCGGCCAAGATTCGTTCAGGTTGTTGTAAATCACTAGAACAGAGTTACAGGAAACAACTAGAGGCACTTGCAGTAGCAAAAAAGGGGTCAAGCAAGGTATTGCAGCTGATTGCATCGAAACGTAGTCAACAGGCCATCAATCCCAATTCCAAGTGTGGCAGCCACGTCACAGATTTGCATGCATGAGTGCCTCCCTTATAGCTTAAACTCAATAAACTATCTGCTGCTTTAAATGAGTTGGTGGATTGCTAGTCAATTATCATTTAATCGATACAACAGCAAAATTACAATATAATCAAACACTGTGACCTAAATTAGTTTACAATGCTTTGAATTATGTTGCACAACAGGTGATCAGCACTAACGAGTCAAAACACAACAGACTATAATTGAGACTGAAGAAATTAAATCCTTTTCTATTTGGGCTTTTGTGGGAACCACTCAAGCATGGTAAATTGTGACATAACCAGGAGACTTTGTCAAGTGGCTGGCTACACTACATGGCTAACAGCTGTAATATGCTATTCTGGAGGATTCACCAGAACTTTCATCTGAAGGACCCTTATCCACTCTTCATGAGCTCATCCCAGTTGGACATTAGTAATGCCTTGTACTCTGTTTATGCTGGGGCAAGTCAAATACAGTTGGAAGCAGAATTATTCAACCCTATGGAATTTTGGATGAAAATATGTAACTATAATTCTGCACAGGACAAAAATGACACATGCCATCATCAATATTTTCTATTTTGCAAATTTTAAAGCTGTTTTTCATCTGTCATGCAATACTACATGACCAATGCACTTCTATATTCATATGTTAGGGATGTTAGGGTAGAGTTGTGATAGTTATTATTTTCTTCATTGTGCAAGATTTTCAGCAGATTTTCTAAGAATTTCCTAAAAATCATCTCAGCAAACATTTTAGCCAGAAATCATGAGATAGTAGCTGGCTGGTGAAAATGAAAAAGTCTTATTGCTTTGTCAATAAAAAAAAATAAAAAGTGAAAATTTCCCAACATACACTTAAATATTACCATCTATTCAGAGACGGCAAAAAAAATTGCCCTTTTTCATGAAATCGTATTCAGTGTTACAGTCGCTTGAATTGTAAAAGCGCCATATGATATTGCAATATTTTCATCATAAATAACCAGGTGATGACTAGACAAGATTGTCTGGATGAAAAGAAAGCTGGATTGAACAATAGCAATGGCCCCACAGATCATAGCAACCCAATATGTAACATTACATACATGTTGCAAAACAGCAGTAAATTTTCATGCAAATGCCATGGGGGTTGAATAAATCTGATTCCAACTGTATATGTGACATGGTGTAGACTCAATGCCTTATCATATGATCATTACATCTGCCTTTTGTCATATGAGCCAAGCTTCAGACAAAGAGCATTGAGACCTTTAGATGATGAATAAGCCTTTAGATTAACATCTTTTCCCACATTTACCTTATCAAAGATGTACGTGTCACACCTACAAAGAACCTTTAACATAGGTTTTCTTTTCATTTAACCTCCGTAATTTGACACATTGACACTAATATATCTTCAAAGAGAAGAATCCGCTTCGGATGTCTGAATAAATGGACACTCTCTTTTTGATCAGTATGCGGCAAAGGAACTGTTGTTAGATCATTATTCTCATCTTTGTGTTTTTGACTTCTTTGGCTTATTGTTTTTTACTTCTTTGGCTTGTTATTCTTATTCTGATACCACACACAGATAAACAGCACACGCACATTTGAATCTCACAGAAACAAACTGACCTTCCTACTCAAGCTTTTTCACAACTACAAAAACGAAGATAATACAATTGTACGGGGTATTTACACTGTTGTTTAAAGGTAAGTTCTTTTACACTCTTTTATATATTCTCTGATTTATGGTTAACTTTATTCAACTCTATAACTTGGCAATGAGAAAAAGAGCCTTTTTTTTATGTTAGTACTCTTCAACAGATTTTGCTTTTTTCACTCTTTAACAGTTTGCAGGAAAAAGATAACATCTGATCATTTTGCTTATGGAATCTTTATATTTAAGAGAATTTTTATTCTTCTGGGGTCTTGGCCAAAATTTGTTAATAACTACCTTAAAGTTAATGAAAGCATAAAGTTGTGCTGCCTGTCCGAAATTTGTGCACTCATCATTCACAAACCTTACCATCATCACAGTGACTGATCATGGTGGACCTCAACCAGGTCTTAATGACAACTCTCATAATATAGCTAATCCTAATAAGTGTCTCGATCCTGGGATTCCATACACATCCATTTTATGCTCAAATTCTAAATATCAATAACAGGTGTATATTTTTCATGTTTAACATGATTTTCACATTTTAGCAATGACCTTACATCAGAATTCACTAGAAATTGTGCTGTGGAATTTTTACTTTATGTTTTTACCAACAATTACGAAATTGTCAAACTGTTGCCCTCCCCCCTCTGGAAAGTTTTCTGTGGATGCCCATGTTTGAATATGCTTCTTCGGACAGTATGTGAATTGGCTTCTTAGCTCAGTGTTCCCTGAACTGAACCAAGCAATTGTGTGCGTGTTTGTAAATGTCAATTTCACCTTTTGCACCATGTCTACACACCATTTTCACCAATTTCCAGTTTCCCTTAGCAGGACTTTCCACCTTAGGTGCTCGTTCTGGTCCTATGCCTGACTATACCTGACCCCCCCCCCCCTTCTTTTCAAAAATCCTAGATCCGCCCCTGCGACCAGCCATGATGCAATGTGCCAATTCTTGTCGTCATCGAACCCAGAGGGGCACATTTTTGCATAACTTCTATAACATAACACAAAATTTAGTAACAATGGGGAGAAAAAGTAACAGAGACTACGGCCCCCCGTAAACACGTCACTTTCGGATTGACAGGTAATGAGTCGGGTAGTCTCAACAGTTCACTTGTACTTAGTAGTATTTATTTTAGTGTCTTGGATCCACGACTAATATGTTGTTCTTAGTGTTGTTCAAAAGGGTGCATATTGTGTTTTAAGAGCATGCATGGTAATACCTGGATTATTTTCACAAAATTATTGCTTCAGGTTCAGCCAGTATGATTGAGAATACATCTTATTTTGGTATCGAAGAGGACATCTCCAGACAGAACGCTACAGTCACAAGCAAGACTTCGTTGAATTTTGTGTTTCTGGTACAGAGTTTAGTGGCTCTTCTGATCTTTAGTCTCAACATTCTTGTCATAAGGTGTGTCGGACGTTGGTCTGCACTAAAACTGGTCACAAGAACACTCTTTCTTAATTTGTCTTTCTCTGACTTGATCATAAGTGTAGCCTTAATGTTGCGAGGAATTTTGAATTTATCAGGCTTGGAAAACAAGACAACATGCTTGGTTACTTTATGTGTAATCATCTTATCAGCATTGTCACATGTCAGTACCATACTGATGCTATCAATTGACACCTTCATTGCTATTCACAGTTCTATCGTTAATACATACTTAATTTCCAAGCAAAAACTCGTGGTACTGTTGACTGTATGTTGGAGTTTCTGTGGAATGCTCTCTCTCTGGACAGTCACTGATGTCACTGCTTTAGAAAATGCACCTTGTTTTGTGGGTAGCCAGTACCAAAAAAGAACACCAATTCTTTTCTTATTTGCAGTTTTTGGCATTCAGGGTGCAATGAGCATCATTTTCTACTTTTTATCAGCTCACAAAGCTGCCATTCATATTAGGAGGATCACAGCAGATATGAATGCAGGAAACCATTTAAGGATGACAAAAGTAGCACATAACATGAAAGCTGCTAAATTGACTTTAGCAGTGAGTGTTCTTTTTCTTGTCTCCTGGGGACCATACTTATCTGCTGTGTCAATATTTGATGTTCAAACCTTACCAACAAGATTACTTCCCATCCTTGGTACTATAGCATCCATCAACTCAGCTGGAACCTTCTTCATCTACTGTTATCGAAGCCAGGAATTTCGAGACAACCTGCGAACAATGTTTGGAGTTTGCCAGCCGCGTGTCGTTGCACCTGAACCATCTAACTAGAGAAATCTAGTTTCAAGGCTCATTTATATTCGCTGTGTTTTTAATAGTGAAATAAATTTTAACATCAATACCTCCTTTTCGACCAGAACACAATTAAAGGCTCATGCAAGTTTGATATAGCTTTGGTTTTGAGTCTACCCTCCTTTGTGGATTTATAGGGTGCCAAAATCTGTAATTTATAGCTAAACTGATTAAAATCCAGTAATGTAGTGGTGGTAGCATTTTATTTTATTGTCAATGACGGTATGATGAATATACCACAATAATTGTGAATAATAGGTTTCATACTGTCTGATTAATGATATACTGTTTTAATTATTTTAAATTACCTAATTACGTGTTATTTAATATGGCTGACATGTACGTGCTGTAACGTAGAGTTCTGATAATATTATTGTATGTTGTTTCTGCATCCTTAACCATTATTAACTCTACATCTCAATAACATACAACGAAATACAAATATATTTTTGGAACTTCTTTATTGGCGGAGAAAAAAGATAATATCATTATAATGTAAAGCATAATATCAATAAGGTGTCACACAATCCATAACTGTTTAATTTCACAGGTTTTACAAATTCTTTGGCTCAACCCAGATAACATGCTTTATTGGCGCAGTGGTGGCCCAGTGTCAGCACTGTCGGTCTATGTTGGCCCAGTGTTGGCAATGTATAGGCCCACTGTTGGCCTTATATGGCATGTTATTAGGCAGCAAAACATGAAACGTACACATTATTCTGCTATTTGCTCAATCCGACCAACTTCTCGCTCGCACTCCAAAGCCGTTCTGCCATGGTGTCATCTAACGCCAATGGGTTAACAGGAGCCTCTGCACAGTCGCTGAAACAGGTATCAATATTAAATTGTTAAAACTAATATTCGAGATTTACTTATTGTGATAAAACACCCATATTGGTTGAAATAACAATAAAAAAATTCTGTGCACAGTTATTTTGACAACAAGTTAATAACGATAATTAAAAATTTCACATCCTATTTTATAGATTAATTTGTTGTTAAAATAGTTTTCGTTCCACTTAAATTATGGAATTTTGTAAATTAGAATTTTAATCGTAATTTTAGTATTTTTTGTTGAAAACGGAAACTGAAATCATTCATTTTGCAAAATGACATATTTTTCATATAAGATGTGTACTGTACATGTTAGCTGAGATAATTAGTCACAATGCATTTCATCTTAAGCATTAAGTGTAAATATTTCGTATTTTGATGACAATGACATTGTAACTAAAGTTAATTTTCTAATTTTTGTATTGTGAGTCAATTGGGGAAAACGCATTATTTTGTTAATACCAGCCCTTTTATTTTGCATGAAATTTTAATCTTTGTTCTCATTGTACAATAAAGGCTCTTTTAATCAAATTAATTATCTGTCCTTGCAGCATGTGGTTCTTACTCAAATTACAGCAGCAGACTGGCAATGTTGTAGTCATTATAATTCAGATCCAATGCAAATACAATCCGCTTTGTTAAATATTTATCCAATTGTGTTCTGAAGTGTCGTGTCTTATATCTCTTCTATCGTAATAAAGTTTCGACAGTAAGTACAGCGTATTAATAATTTGTGTAGCGAAAAAAAGTTTACAAAATCAAGTACATGTGTATAGCACAAGCATATCCATAAGCAGATAAGTATAAATAATTGCATCCACTGAGCGTAGAGTGGAAATTTCCACATCCACACAACAAATACCTGTAATATTTTCCTGAATCCTGACCAATAGATGGCTCCACTGCACAATAAAGACTGGTTTGAGCACCATCTTTTGAAGATTTCAGAAACGGCCACATGAGGACATAGAAACAATTGTAAACCGGTTTGTATTTCAGAAGTGGAGTGTCTCTGAAGAGCTCTGTATCCACAAGTCCTGGATGCAGACTGTATGTTGTCACTGATGTGCCTGCAATGATAAGAAAAAAAATCAGATATCCAACCACTTTTTCTGTAATTTACAATGAATCATACAGATTATTCTGACGCTAATCACTCAGAAACTTTAAAATTAGAAGGGTCGGGGCTTAGCTCAGAGGTAGCGCGCTCGACTGCGAACCACTGGGTCTCAGGTTCAATACCCGGTCGAGCCTAAGTTGGATAGCTGTTTCATCCTTCATCATTGCTATGGTCCCTGCCTGTCCTAATTAGCCCATCAGGTGCAGAAATACAGGGTGTAAAGCCCTTATCCACCCACCACCCACCCACTTTAAAATAAGAACTGCATGGACTTCGCACAAATCAAGTGATTATATCAATCAAAATCAAAAATTTCCAACTCTTCTACACCTACCTGGCCAGAAGAAATTAACATTGACTAAAGCTAATTAATACTAGAACATAAAACGGAACTGAAAGTAAATTCAAACATTTTGCAAATTTGGTGATGCTTTTCGGGCAGATGTACAAATATACCCTACACTCTAAGAAAAAAAGGTTCTTAAAGGTTCAATATGAAACCTAGGGGTTCCATATGGAACCTGAAGGTTCTATAGTAGACGTAAAGGTTCTGAATGGTTCTTAAAGGTTCAACATAAGAACCATACGGTTCAATCACACACCAAAGGTTCAAAACTTGACAAAAGGGTTCAATGCCAAGTACATTAGTTACCAATACTTAAATGATTGTTAAGGGCAGTAACTTAATTGATTAGAACAACAAATAAAGCCAGACATTGCAGCCTCAATGAGCATTGCATTAGACAGCTTAACTCGTCAACAAGCACTTGGATTTCGGTTCCTGGTGAGTAATAAATATTTTACTTGTCAAATGCTTTATGGTAATTAATATTTAAATAATTTTGTTTGATAAAGACATAAAAACATGTTGTTATATTGTTAAGTTGTGTTGTTTTGCAGATATTTGAGTAGGGAAAAAAGCCGAATGACTATAGAAACATTTAGGAAATAACGAAGATGACTGTACTACACTGTAGCATTGAGAAAGCAGAGACAGTGAACTGCTCAAGAAATCATGGTGAGTATTTATTACAAAAAATATAAAACTGCCATATTTCACTATCATTAATCCACAAATGTCACTTTTGCATATACAGTAGATTGCGCAAGTATTCATGCCTCTAGATTTTGCAGGCAGATAATTATGTCAGCTATAAATCTACAATGTATATAGCACAAAAGTGGCAATTGCAATCAGCACACTTTTGGACATTTTTTTTGGAGGTGATAATTTACCACATGTTGTCAATTTTCAAGCCACTTTGCAACTGTTATGTAATGTTTCGTATGAAATTGCGAATATTTTCATAATTTTTGCCGTTTTTATTTTTTCCTTTCTTTTCATCACATTGAAATATTCATATTGAATGAAGCCACAACTGTATTTTTTCAAAGAGACTGGAAAATGTGCAATTCAGCTTGCCAGGGTAGATAAAGGAGAAAAGGAAAGGTAAAAAAAAACTTTGTATAGTATTTTAAAAAATCTTCCTTGAAAAATCAAAGATAACAAATTTCTTTGTTTGAGCATCCATAATGCAAATATAGAACCACCCTTAGACAGAATGCCAACAAGGAGACCATAGACTTGTGTATATTATGGAAAATTATGAAGAATGAGTGACTGGATGACATATTAAAAATTTAAATGAGGATTGCCTGTCAACAACTAAGAACAAAACCCACCAAGTGGGCAACAAACAACAGTAATAGCACCAACAATATAAAAACCGTTTTGTTGCTACCTAGTTAATAACTATCACAAAACATTGACAGCTGTAATAATATTAGTCTGATCCTTATAATTGGTGATGTTATATGATTAATGTCTTGATGCAACCATCGAATGTCATGATTTTTATAATAACTCTTATTACACTTTATTTTTGCAGGAGTCAACACCAGAGAGAGTCCAGTCTATGTGGAAAATGTTGCAATATGGCATGATGGTCATCCAAGACAGAGAATCTGATATTTCACTGGCTTTTGAATGTTTCATTGCTGTTTATTGGATACCAAAAATACACCATGTTTTATGTTGAATTTTACATCCTTGATTGTGGTATGGTTAATTTGGTAAACGTGTACATTGTGTATGAAGTGATTTTATCCCTGTTTGTTCATGAAAGAAAATAAATGTATAAATCAAAATATATTTTGTTGTGATGTATATTTATTCATATCTGAAAGAACCTTTATTGAACCAATATATGAACCTTTACTTGAACCTTAGGTTCAAATAGAACCACAGGGTTCTAAATTGAACTCTAAACAGAACCAGAAATGCACCTATAAAGGTTCTTTGAAGAACTGTTGAACAATCCAAGGGTTCTTTACAGAACCATTTGATGGGTTTGTTCATGAACCATTGGGTTCCATACAGAACTTTTGTTCAAGAACCATTGGGTTCCATCAAGAACCTTAATATGGAACCTTCAGTGGTTCTTTTAAAGAACCTTTAGAGAGGTTCTAAAAAGAACTAATAAAGGTTCCATATCTATACCGGGCTTTTGAACCTTTAAAGGTTCCATATAGCACTTATAGTTTTTAGAGTGTAGGCAAAACATTTGCTGATGGTATTATAGTGCAAAGTTGTCTATGTGCTTGGCTGGCGAGTGAGCGGGTGGAACACTTTGTTGAACCCCAACACTATTGTACATTCATATAATTTGGAGTTTAATAACTCCTTTTGGTCTATCATATACAAAAAGCTACCATATAATGATTTGACATTTTCTGGATTTTTTAATATCATTTTTAGTCCTATTGTGGGTTTTGACAGCAGGAAAATGTGAAAACAAAAAGATTATATACATTGCTTTTACATTTTTCAGATTTTGATGAAATAATTTTCGTGTTTGTTTCTTACCTTTTAGTCGTAAAGCTAATGCTTGTGTGAACATGACATTTGCCAGTTTGCTCTGAACATGCCGGTTGTAAGACTTTTCTAAGTTAAGGTTGTCAATTTCAATATGACCTCTAAGATGCCCTGTGGAGGAGACATTGACAATTCTTGCAGAGGGTGCTGCCTTTAATTTATCCAATAGGAGATTTGTTAGGAGAAAATGACCTGCAAAGACAAGTAATGTGAATGATACAGTTGGACTCACTCAAAACAAACTATTAACTGGGTTTCGTCACATATTATTCTGGCATCAATGTTCGGCAAGCCATTCCGGAACATTATTGGAATTTTGTTACATCATTAATTCTAATATGTGTGCTTCATAACTGCGTTGAAGTGTATCATGAGAGTTTATTTCAGATGAAAGCCATCATACATATGCAGATTAAACATATCTATACTTAATGCTTGGACCATTAGAGTGCTACTCACTGAGGTGGTTAACCTGGAAGTGCTGTTCATTTCCGTCTTCAGTGACAACATGAGGTGTCCACATCACTCCAGCATTGTTTATCAGAATGTCTACTTTCTGCTCTCCTGAAAATGAAAAATTAATTGTGATGAAACCTGATGACACATCATAATTAAAGCAGCACTGCAGCAGTTAATGGATATATATATAAATATAAATATATTTCTTAATTCCCAGCCTGTCAAAGTTTTGAAATACCTGTTAGTGGTCAAAAACTTACTTTTGTTGATTTTGTCGAACAGTCGAACACACTTCAATGGCAATTGAAACAGTTATCGTGGTCGACCATAAATTTCAAATTTTACGTTAGATATTAGTACCGCTAAGGATACTTGCTCATTTTGAGTACATTATTAGGACAAATGTTATATTTTATCATACGGTGGGTTTTGGCTAACCTTAGCCTAAGTTATTGTTATTGTAAATATTGATATTATTTATTATTTTTTATGTAAACAGGTTCCAGTCACAATGTATCAACGTAAATGTAAAACAATTGCCATCACCATCTGAGAGTAATAAGTTGAATGTAATTGAATCAGAAAAATTGTCATCATATATAAGCAGATGTTTTAATGTACATTCGACCGAACTAACACCATTATCAATTAGTTATAACTGTAATATTACGTTTAATCACCTGTTACTGAACATTCAAGTGACTGTGCAATTCTCGGAGATGGTCTGATGTATACTAAGACCAACGTATGTGATAGTGATAGTAATCTGAACGAACTACCCTGCTGTAACATTATGCTCTCAGGTTCCAATAACTCAGCAAATAACAGTGTAACCTGTACAGATAGTGTTATCGCCCTAAATGTTATGTCATGGAATATCCAGGGCACTGGTCAAAAATTTGAAATTGGCTGAACGTATCTATCATGATATATCCCACACAACTTATGTCAGGTGGTACGCAAAATTTCGCTCATATCTCACCAACAACTTACATTCCTCTGGCAATGCCCCAGATGGTCATATTGAAACAACACTTACAAAATATTGATGAGTATGAATTAGATGAATCATTCTTCGGTAAAAAAAGAAAATACAACATGTGTGCGGGGCTTAAAACTTTTGGGTGTTCGGCCTTATGGAGCGAGAAACAAGGAACACAGTTTTCCAAATTGTGCAGAAGAAAGACAAAAATACCCTAATACCAATCATAAAAAATCATATTGCTACAGGATCAATTATTTACAGTGATGACTGGAAATCTTACTCCTGCCTTGGTAAGGATGGATATGTCCACAAAGTTGTAGTTCACAAGAAAGAGTTTGTGTCAAAGGAAGGTGCCTGTACAAATACAATAGAAGGTTAGATTCACTTACTCTTGTTTATACTGCCGTGCAAAAGTTTGGAAACACTCAATAATTTCATTGTGCCTGAAGTTGATACTTTTAGACCAAGGTAGAAATAAACTAATCCATATGTTTAGCACATAATAATAATAAATTTGATAAAAGAAACAGCAGAATACTTATTAATACCAAAATGCTAACATATCTAAATAATTGATAAGATGTTCACCTTATCTATTAATTGTGATAATGAGTTAATTAATACTTTATCAGTTGTAAATATAAGTGCTATTCAAAATTTTTTTTGCTTATATTGACCTTTCATTGTTTTTGCCGTCCAGTGTCAAAATATATTTTGGAAAATGCATGACTGGTAAGCCTCTTGTGGGCTGGGTGCAATCAGCACAAGTCATGAATAAAATAATCAATCAATGTTTAGTACTAACATTTCTAACAGCATTATCACAGTACCTGATTGCTGTTACTTTTTTGTTATTAATATTAAAATTGTGGAAATGTATATGAGTTTCCATATTTTAGCATGGTAGTGTATATGTTTGTATGTCACATACTTTTATTTCATTATTGTGAAATTATATCTAATTACACATTTTAATTAGGTTTGTGGGGAATGTTGAAACAACGCATATGCAGTAAGAAAGGACTACGTTCTGCTTATCTGCAGGAATTTCTTGATGAATTCTCATACAGATACCGCCACAATTACAATTTATTTTATGAACTTATTCCCCACTTAGCTCATAGTGAAAGTAACATCAACAATGACCATTGCTAATTGAAGTTTTGGCATGGAAATTGGAAATTATGAGTCATTGTCATAGGAAAGTGGTGTTTTTATATTTTCTAGCAATAAATGTGATACAAAGAGTTGAAGGTATTCATGTGTTTTATATCTGTATGATTTATGGGTATCTGTTGCTACTGTATATCTAAAATGAAAATGACAGTTTTCCCTGTCTTAAATTTGGCTCATTAAGCATTAATTTTGTTCCAAAATAATTATAATCAGTTAGGCAACAAAGGTAATAAAAATCTGCAGCACAAGTAGTGAATTCAAATGACAGTGGACTGCATCATTATTGTTGCTATGTAATATATAACTGTAATGTCATCTCTATTACACACATTTGTATGAAAGTTTCATGTTGACTTAAGAGAATAAAAAATCATCTCTGTTTTCTTTTTTTCATTATCTAATTATAAACCCTTCTCTGTATACACATGGTCCATGTGCCATGGACACACCAACACTGCCACTCTCATTGTAGAACAGTAACACTGACACTACGCCTATTCTGGGGACTATATTTGTCCCCCTACAGACATGCCACTCTGTCCCACCGACACCGCCACCCATTCTTATTGCTCCCCTGCAATGACCAAAGACACTGCCACACCGCCTCCGCCAGTGGCAGTGTCGGTGTGACAGAATAAAAGGCCTATGTAGGAAGCCATCTATGAGTAGTAGTAAATGTCGATGTGTCAGTGTAACAGGACTATGTAGGACCAATATTAATGCAGGATCTGTCAAAGTCCAATGTACAAACCATATAGACAGAATAGTGAAGTCAGCAGTGGCGGTGTCAGCGTGTCAGTATGATGGAACTATGTAGGGAACAATGTATATACAGCAGTCGCGGTGTCAGTGTGTCCATATGATGAAACAATGCAGGGAATAATGTGTATACAGCTGTATGACTTCAGGTGGCAGTGTCGGTATGGGAGTGCATCAATATTTAAAGCAAGGTCTGATTTGTCAGTGAAAATGCAGATATAATGCAGAAAATTAAAGTCTGCAGTGGCGGTGTCGGATTGTCGGTATGATGGACTATACAGGAATCAATATGTATACTTTGGCAGTGTCGGTGGGACAGTGCCCTGTAATGGGTTATATGTAATGCAGAACACTAAAGTCTCTAGTGGCGGTGTCGGTGTGTCGGTATGATGGACTATGCAGGAATCAATATGTATACTTTGGCAGTGTCGGTGGGACAGTGCCCTGTAATGGGCTATATATAATGCAGAACATTAAAGTCAGCAGTGGTGGTGTCAGAGTGTCGCTATGATGGACTATGCAGGAATCAATATGTATACTTTGGCAGTGTCGGTGGGACAGTGCCCTGTAATGGGCTATATATAATGCAGAACATTAAAGTCAGCAGTGGTGGTGTCGGTGTGTCGGTATGATGGACTATGTAGGAATCAATATCTATACTTTGGTAGTGTCGGTGGGACAGTGCCCTGTAATGGGATATATATAATGCAGAACATTAAAGTCAGCAATGGCGGTGTCGGTGTGTCGGTATGATGGACTATGCAGGAATCAATATGTTTACTTTGGCAGTGTCGGTTTGACAGTGCCCTGTAATGGGCTATATATAATGCAGAACATTAAAGTCAGCAGTTGCGGTGTCGGTGTGTCGGTATGATGGACTATGTAGGAATCAATATGTTTACTTTGGCAGTGTCGGTTGGACAGTGCCCTGTAATGGGCTATATGTAATGCAGAAAATTAAAGTCTCCAGTGGCGGTGTCTGTGTGTCGGTATGATGGACTATGCAGGAATCAATATGTGTACTTTGGCAGTGTCGGTGGGACAGTGCCTTGTAATGAGCTATATGTAATGCAGAAAATTAAAAGTCTGCAATGGTGGTGTCGGTGTGTCGGTATGATGGACTATACAGAAATCAATATGTATACTTTGGCAGTGTTGGTGGGACAGTGCCCTGTAATGGGCTATATATAATGCAGAGCATTAAAGTCAGGAGTGGCGGTGTCGGTGTGTTGGTATGATGGACTGTGCAGGAATCAATATGTATACTTTGGCAGTGTCGGTGGGACAGTGCCCTGTAATGGGCTATATGTAATGCAGAAAATTAAAGTCTGCAGTGGCGGTGTCGGTGTGTTGGTGTGATGGGTGGGTGGGTGATAAGGGCTTTACGTCCTGTATTTCCTCACCTGATATGTTTTGGTATGATCGCCTATGCAGGAATCAATATGTATACTTTGGCAGTGTCGGTGTAATGCAGAACATTAAAGTCAGCAGTGGCGGTGTCAGTGTGTCGGTATGATGGACTATGCAGGAATCAATATGTTTACTTTGGCAGTGTCGGTGGGACAGTGCCCTGTAATGGGCTATATATAATGTGTGTCCCAAAGTCCTAATTTGCCAGTTATCCACAAGATTTTGGTTTCCACACAAGTCATGACCTGTACTACATGTAGCACAAAAGCATGAAAGGTTTCTTACATACACAATGCAAGGACGCTCAGTTTTTATACATTGTATGCTCCTTTTTGTTCTTGTTCTGTCTGGTCATTCCCTTTCAATGTTTTCTTCTAAGAAGAATGTTCGCCTGTGATGCACATGTCCATTCTTCACATCCACATTCTCTAGACATTCTTTGCCAAATTGGTAAAGGTCCTTCGCAAAATTGATGGTATGGCTCATGCCCATGGCACTTCTTTTGGGGAAAATTGATCTTGCTGCCAACTGGCAACAATAACATGCTTTGCAGGTGTCTCAAGTTTTTTTGCGAGTTCCAAGATAACAACAGTTTGACTCTGGTCATAACGCCTTGGCATTACGTGGGTAACCTCCTTGCCTTTCCTTGTCATAGTCGTTCTTTCCCACTTGGTGTAGGTTACTGTCTTGTCCATACTTTCCAACATCAAAGGCTGATACAATTGGACAATTCCATCACACCCACAATCACTGCATTCCCTTTTTAGGCATACTATTTTGTGCCATTTTCCCTCTTTTGGACACAAGATGTGTTTCAGAGCATCATACTTGTTTTCCACTTTGATTGCTGAGTGACATTTGGCTGAAAGTTGTGTCAAACTTCGAATCTTAAGTTCTACATTTGTGCAAACTCCACACAAACATGCATTCCATTTTCTCTTCTTGGTTTATACTTTACAAAGGTTGAAAAGCTGACATCTGGGTCCCCATCATTCATGTGCCTTTTGTACTCTTCATATGTGACTTCAAGTGTCTTATCAAGAACCCTTCATTCTACAAGATTGCACTCTTTTGTTGTCTGGCAGGTTTGTTGAGACATCAGCCCTGCAGAAAATATTGACTTTATTCAACTTTTTCTCCCTTAGTCTTGTCGCTTCGACTACTTCTAGTCCTTGTTAAATCTTGTTGGCTTGCTTTACTCATATATGATTCGCTGACACCAAGAAATGTTGACACCTTCCTGTTTCTAAGTTTCTTCAGACTTAAAAGGTTCTTGGCAATTGCTTTCCTTACTTTATGATTTTCCCTCAGTGTTTCCATCAAAGTTTCAACTATGATTTTTCGGTTATTCTTTCGCTTTGTCTTCAGATATTTCTGGGCTCTTTCTTCTTTTGCAATTGTCTTCTCTTTTCATTCTGAAAAACTTTATTATTCACAAGGTCGGCTAAATCAACAAACTGTGCCCGGTGGAAAATTGTCTGTCAAATGTACATGACACCGGCACCAGTATTGCCATATCTCCAGCTGCCGGTATGGCCTCTGGCCTCGCAAAAACTGTGGGTGGAGCGATTCTGCCACCTCTCGGGCCCAGGGGGCAGTGTACAGGTCGTAGCTGGCCATTCCGGTGGGGTACCTGCGAGAAAGCGCTTCCTGCAGTGACCCTTGCGGGACCTCTCGAATATGGACGCCTCTCTGAACTGCTGGATAGCTTTGTGGCCGCACCTGCGCTGTAGGGCTGTCGTCAAGTCTCAAATCCCTCTAAAAACGCTTTGGACAATTCTGGCTCGGATTCACGGCCCTGGTTCCGGGTGGACCTCTCCTAGGCGGACTGCTCTTCCGGGGCTGCACGAGTGACATCATCGATGAACTGCACGGATTTGGCACCGCGCCTCACTGCCTCGACATACTGCCTACCTTCATCTACCTCATATCGATGGCGATACAGTTGCCTGGGCCTCTCGCCTGCCCCATGCAGCATGGGCTCAAACCTATGGTCACCATGCCCCCAGTCATGCACCCATCCGGCTCTGCCAGCCGGTCTTAAACCTACCGGACTCAGGTAGACGCTCTGGTTCTTCAGCCAATATGGCCTCTCTCCCCTCAAGCTGTATCTTCTATCGTTTTTGCCATTATGCCCATACATGGGCCCGTCACCTACGCCATCTTGGTCACACCTTAACTGGCTACCATCACTAACCAAGCAATGTCTAGCACCGGCCTCTTCACACGAGCTTGGCAGCCTATTGAAACTGTCCAAACCAGCTTCGCTGCCTGGGGCGGAATCTGACGGGACTTGGCCGTGGAGCCTTACTGGTAACTCTCGGTTGAAGACAGCAACAGGCTTAGGCAAACAAAGCCTCACGTGCAAGTGCCGGTGCACCGTGCAGTGAATGAATTGAAACGATTAAGCGAATTGATGTACAGCCAACAGAATAGTTGTCACGAATGAATGCAAGCAGCGTATCTCCTGCTTATAAAGGGAGGGGGGCGAACAGGATTACGCGCCTGAGTGGCCAGTGGTACGATTGGCTAAGCTACGGTGCTAGTGCGCATAAACGACCGGATGGTAGGGGTATTTAATTTATTTGATTAATTACATTATTTGTCTTACTAATAACATTTACACATTTAGATATGTGTGATGACGCTTTACAATGAACGAAAGTTTGACCGACATCCAACTCACCTCCAAGCTGCATGCTCTTCTGCTTCCACACGAAAACTGATGACGTCAATACACAAAGAACAGTGTGTAGAAGGGAGTCCCACAGAAATCTATGACATGATGATTTTGGGGGATGTTTCCCAGGGACTGTTACGCCTATGATGAAATTGACCGACAGACCACCATGTGATATGTTTTGTATATTTAGACACGTGCTTCAATTAAATATTTATCAATTAAGTAAGTCCAAGATTAGAGAAATTTAATACAGATCAATCATACTCAGAATTTGGCACTAAATAGTGATTAATAGAGCTTAAAATTCCCATATTTTTTGACCGACAACATAATCTCCTTAATGTAAATATTACCCAGCTTTTATGTAATTCATTTCTTTTTCTGTATAAATTCATTGATTTATTATTGAAGAAGAAGTCTAAGAATTCAACTACTTGACATTAAACCCTGCCAGAAATTGTCTGATTAGGGCATGTCAGTGAAGTTCCCAAATTTGCAGGCAAATTTGTTGACATTTTCAACAAATCCTATCTTTTAATCAAAGTATTTAGATAAAATAGTTAACATTATAATTATTAATTTAAGGAAAGAACAACACATCCAGGTAATTATAATTTTATTAAATGAATTAGCAAGGAAAATGAAGAACTGAAAAGTGACGGAGATTACACTTTCCAAATAGCATAAAAACGCCCATATGGAACGTGGTGTATTTAATACAAATTAATCACAAGGCATTGAATTTTAAAAACTACAAGGGGATAGTGATCAAAGACATACCATTGGAATAAAGAATAATATTATAGGTTTGTCAATAATTTATTGAGAAATTTTCTATACTGTTCACAATTTAATTTTCTTTATGGCAAAGAATTTTCAGCTGTGGTGTCCAAGATTTTTGAATATGTAATATAGCTTTGTGTTGAAGAATGTTCATAAGCTTACAAATACTACTGAGTTTTTTCTGATTATGTTAATTGTAGATGAAATCATTTTTGCTGATGCAATATTAATTGTTGCTCAGATGCCATTTTCTGGAAATTGTATGATTGCTTTTTGAGTACAAAATGATTTGTTGATATGCTATTTTAGACCAAATTAAAGAAGTGAAACATTGTATTCCTTCTATGATCTTATTTGAAGCATGATGCACTAAGTCAAAGATATTCTTGCACTTTGTGCAAATGAGTGTTCATTTCACTATAGTCAAACTGTCACTAATTTAACATTGTGGTGGAATCCAGAAGCTACCTGTTTTCTTATCCTCACATATACAAGATTTACAAATGTGTGCATATAAGTTATTTGTAATATGTACAGTGAACAAGGTGAACGAAACAACGTCAAATAGTTCAGGTAGCCTACGATAACTTCCATCACAGGCATCATTTTGATTTTTGCTAGAAGCAATCTATATGCCTATTTGATCTATGTGACATTTTTTTACATAAATCAAGATGAACACATTCCTAGATGCCTAATTTAACCATTTTTGGTGGAACCCAAAAGCAACCTATTTTTTATGAGATTTACAAATGTGTGCATCTAATTTATTAGTATAAATATGTACAATGAACAAACAAAACAAAACAATGTGACATATTTCAGGTAGCCTATGATAATTTCCAATGGCATCTTTTAATTTGCGCTAGAAGCAATCTATAGACCTATTTGATATGTGTACCAACATTTATACACAATGTGACACTATGACAGCTACCATAATGATTTACATAAATCAAGGTGAACACCTTCGTTGATGCGGGGCATCCATGGCAAGCACACATTGACTGAGGTAAATTACCAGACTATTTCTATTATTCTCTCATGTTTACAAATGAATACTAGATAAATGTTATTTTGTATATTTAATATTTTTATAGTTATGTATCAGGCTTCATTGCATTGGCTTTCTTAAGCCAATAATTGAGATATACAAAAAATTCCCTTTTAAATAGTTTTCATTGCTTTTGTAAGGCGGTGAATTATTCAGAAATTTCTGCATCTTAATACTCTGTTTTGTGTACATACTGTACTGTTGTTTGGATTGTATTATGCACTAAATGCTGGCAGGAAGGATACCGATAAATTATTTAGATAAGCTGACATTAAGAGTGAATCCAAACTCATATAATATCACTGAAGTTTGAGGCAGTAGGCACAGCAGGAAAACAAATTAATCCATATATTATAGAGCATTTCAAATCAACAGTTAAAATTCTAATATCACGATAAATATAGATTATTTAAGACATTAACTATAAAAAAGCCTTGTATGCAACCATTTCCAATCGACTTGACTTTTCCAATCTTAAGCCGTTATATGAAAAGTAACTTCGGAAATCACAATTTCCTTTTTTCTACTGAATATGTCATTAATTGTGCACCATGTGTTTATAATGTGTCTTGATGAAAGCTATTCTGACTCGTAGCATAGTGTTTTTGCTTTTTGTATGGATATTTCAATTTTGCTTCGTGTCTACCTCATTCAATATTGATTAGGTGTCAGATATAAAATAACGTCAAAGCTGTGAGTTAACTTCTCGGAGAAGCAGACTCAACACAAAGTTTGACATGGAAGGTGACCCAACACCATTTCAGGCCAAGAAATCGGTTCGAGTTCACGTTAAACGAGCAGTTGAGAAGGTAATCAGTAATAGTGTTCAAGATTTTAAGAAACACAGCGCAACTTGCCTTGCAGTTATAGTTTTATTTAAAAACAGCCCGTCAAATTAAATCAAGACAAAGCTACATAACTTCTGCTATACGATGCTACCTGCCACTAAAACAAACTGGCTGGCTTTAGCTGGCTACACAAAGCCAGACCTAAAAGTACATGCAAAACCATGCGGTGGATAGATTAAAATTAAAGCATATTTGTAATTTCTTGTTGAAAACATACGTCTGTTGGTAATTTATTATGGTCACAAAGAAGCAGCAGAAATTACAATGGATAATATAGCAAATTTCAAGTAATTTCTTTCCCAGAAGTGTTTTTAATCATCTAGAAAGTTGAGATCAACCACCTTGACGCCTGGCTCAATATACCTAAATGTGACATATTTGCACGTTCTACCTTAAAGAGCTAAATCAGGGTTCTCATGAACCCCATATGTGATTTTCATTAATTTGTGTATCATTCGAAATCAGGGAATATTTCAATCATGTGACCATCAAGGTTAAATGTCAAGGTCATGGCCCATGGGGACAGCTAAGGTCATTTTCTTGCCCTACAGGAGTGAATATAATCTAATGCTGTCTGATACTGAGTGCTAATTTCTGCAAGTGACATATATATAAAAATCCCAACATGACCAATACTTGTTCCACATATATAATTTGAACTTCTGGTATCCATGGCAACCAGACTGGTGTGTTGTAGTCTTTGCTTCAATCAAGGGGGTTTGTTTCTCGCTTCTGTGATAAGGTCCGGGTGGACCTGTTGACCGCCGGAAGTCAGGATGCGTCCCTTGCCGTGTCATAGAATAAGGGAACACCAGAACCAGTTCAAGTCTTTCTTCAGATCACATCATGATACATCAATTACAGACCACGTTGTACTCTGCTATTAGCTCTGAGCTCCTTCCCCCTTCTGATTCATGCCGTTTACTTCATCTTATTTATATGAACCAAAATGTAACTATTCTGGGTTATTTGAGGGGATTCAGCGTTGTAGTCAATTAAGTAACTACGACGCTGCACTCAAAAGCTTCCTTTTTTCTCTAAATCAATTATTGATATAAAAACATTTGCAGTTTTACCTATGTGAAGATCAGTCACTGAATAATTCCTTATCTTCTCATGAAACCATAAATAATTTGCAGTTCACAGCATGAAACGTGTGATTAGCAATATTATAGTCTCCTTTTGTCTGTCAACAATTAAATCTTCAGTAATACTTAATAATTAGGTGCCATTTTCAGAAAAGTGGAGAACCAACGACAGTTTGTGTTAAAAGCAGGCAACAGGTTGATTCTTATGTTTTTGAACCTGCTGATTTCAAATCTTGCTGTTGCCAAGCTGAATGTTTTGTCCTTCACCTTAATTTGCATATCAAAATGGCCATCCATATTTTACTTTGTGGTCAATTCTTTTTCAAATTTCAACCTATAGATTTTGTGTGGTTCATTGAAACATTATGATTAGTAAATGAGTACACTACTAGAACCTTTTTTGACCACTTTTCTTCATTATCAAAAAAGGCAGTGAAACCCTTCTATTTCGAGTATTTACCAACATAACTGAGATTAAAGACTCATTAAGGATGCTTCCAATATGTTTCTTGTAATTTCCACCAAAGGAGAACAATTTCTAACATATACTTGAAACAATAGAGGATAATCCCACAAATATGATGCCCAGACCTACACTTTCATAGTCTAAAAATTAAATTAAGGTGGCTCAATGATGAAACTTAAAAAACAATTGCCCAAAACGTGCCAGGAACAAAAAGTTGCCTTAGAGGTTATATATTTACTGCTGTTGGAAAGAAAAATTGATTGAGGGTCATTGATCCGAGTTTTCATCATTCATCTTTTAGGTTACATGCCTGAGTTATTCACATATTATAAAATGCAGAAGAAAAAATAAACTCTGGAGGCAACGCTGGCCTTGTTATATAACCTTTTATACTGCTTAACAGCCATTCAAAATCCTGCAAATTTGGGAATATGGTCATTTTCCTTAGTTTTGTTTGTGGTGAATCCTGCCTGGTTGCCATGGATACCAGTTAAAATTATATCACGTGCTATTTCCATCATACATTAAGGGAACATTGGTCATTTTGACATCTCTACATAAATTAACAGTGCAACATAAAATGTGATAATATTCACTTCCATATTGAAAATGGGCTGATTTAAGGTTGTTGACCTCAGTTTTTACTGTGACCTACACCTTCGACCCCACAGTCACATGACTAAGATAATCCCATGTATACACCACAAAAGTGAAAACATTGTCAGTTTCTTTAGTTTTGTTTATGATGAATCCAGTCTGGTTGCCATGGATACCAGTTCAAATTATACATGCAGAGCAATTTTTTGTCATGTTGGAATCTTTATATAAATGTCACTTGCAGAAATTAGCACACAGTATCAGACAAAATACTCACTCCTGTAGGGCACACAATGGTGGCTCAGGGGTCATTGACCTTAGTTGACACCATGATTTTGACCTTTGACCTTGATGGTCACATGATTGAAATATTCCCTGATATATAAAAACAAATATTCAAGACCATGCTGGCCCTGGATAACTGTTTATCAGCCACGAAAATCTCTCCAATTTGAGAACGTTGTCATTCATCTTGATTTTGTTTGTGACGATTCTAGCCTGGTTGCCATGGCTACCAATTCAAACTATATTTGTAAAATAAGCCAGGACTACATTAAATTTCTCAAAAACCAATGATCAATTTGATTTAATGTCTTCTTTTACTGCAAAAATTGACCAGATTTTTGCCTTTAGCCTCACTTTTGTCATGACCTTTACCTTTAACATTGAAGGTCACCTGACTAAAATATTTCTGCAAGTAGGTTATATTAAAAACTACATATCACAGAAAACTGCAGGAACAGTGGAATCGCTTATCTGGCTTTTGGGATTTCCCATTTGTCTATGTTGTGAAGGACATCAATTTGTTTATGATCATTTGGACCTGGTTGCCATGGATACCTGAATATCCAGAACAAATTTAGACTATGTCAAGTTACTGGTGAGAACGTTGTTTAACTGTTTAACTGTTTGCATGGACACAGGTATTAAGTATTACGCGGAATGAATCTAAAAATGTTTTTTTTGAAAAAGGACCAAATTTGGACATTTAACCCCAATTCTCACTATGACAATGACCTTTGACCTTAAAGGTCACAAAACCAACATAAAGCATGTAGTTACAAGATTTGATGATGTAACTTGGATGGAGTCTGTCAGTGCTAGTGGTAAAGAAATATAAAGAAAACTAAAATTTACTGAAAACCTGGGTTCGTTGCTATGGCACCAGTTTTCAAGCTTGGTTGCCATGGAAAAAATGGCATCCCCCCTAGCTTGATAGAGCTACTTCTGAGGGTTCCGAAAAGTACAACGTTGTGCTATATCTATGACTTGTCAAGCAAATGACATTGTAGCATATACTATCAAGCCATTTTAGGGTAAAATTAGAAATTTTTACTTAAAAAAAAAGCCTAGACCTATGGATCTAGAGTAATGACGCTTGTCCTACATGATATGAATTTTTAAAAACAGTTTATCATCAGACAAACAGAGAAGTTTAATAAGAACGCTCAATATAGATGGATAGATAGACTTTATTCAATCACATCAAAAGGGTTTACATACAAGACTGAAGTGCAAGAAGTACACTGATTTAGTGCCGTTGGGATAGCACACTAAAGTTTGAAAACTTATTTCCAGTGTATTTTAGTTATTTGTAGCATTTGTGATGTTGTGCTCCGATGAACGTGCTGAATTCATTTCTCTTTCCAGGCCTTCAAGACTCCAAGATTTTTTCTGATAATTCTTCTTGTGATTATATATTTTTTGACTACACACTACCAATTTGCCGGCCAAGCTGGTAGACTATTTGATGCCACAAAGTCTTATTTAGCTCAAGAACCATCAGAGCCTGAAAAACCAGCTGAAACTTACCAAGGGAAGAAGTTCCTTGTACCAAACTATGCTCACTTCATCTGGTATACCAGTGAACCCAAAGAACTGCAGTTTCACCATTACTTGAGTTTACTGAGTGTCCAGCGGATAATGAAAGCAGAAAGGATCTATTTCCACCACAACATGGAGCCAACAGGCAAATACTGGGACGAAACAAAGAAGAATATTTTGACGTTAATTCTGCAACACAGAGATCCACCAACCTCCATGTTTGGAGTCGACCTGACGAAACCGAAGTGGGAGACGTCATATTCTAATGCGGACCGAATCAAAATAATCCAAGAGTATGGAGGGGTATATTGTGATCTGGATGTTATTGTATTGAAGCCATTGGACCCATTGAGGGTGTATCCAGCCACAGTTGGTATGCCCATAATTTTCTCATATGATGAATTGTCATTTCATTAACATATTATCCAATGGTTAATATTCCCCCAAATACAATTATATGACTAAGTTCAGTTAGGATATTTTCTGCTGCTTCAGGTTTGTCAAAAATGACAATATAAGAATATGTTAATGTTCAATTTCTAACTCTGGAATACCTAGAAACATACCTCATTGGCTTTGCACTGGCCCAATGATGGTCACTGATGGTCACTGACGGTCAACATTGGCATGATGTTGACCCATCTAAAATGCTATCTGGGTAAATTAATTTGCTTACAGCCAAATAAGGCGAACAATGAACATTGTCCAATGAAAGCTCTAGAGGGTCTGATAAAATACTACTCTTGGACTAGTCATTTACAAACATTTGTATGTCTATAGATGATAATTGTCTGTTCTGTCAGGTTTCGAAAAAAAAAAACATGTCTGTGGAGGCTTCATCATGTCGCAGCCAAATTCTACTTTCACCTACCTGTGGATCAACACGATGCTGAATGATTACCGAGTTAACATATGGGCCTATATATCAGGTTATATCCCAACCATACTAGTAGAGCGCTTCAAGGAAATGGGAATTGTCCATGTGGAAGAAGACCATATTCACTTTCCGAACTACAGACAACTGGAGTTCCTCATAGGACCGAAACCATACGACTGGAGCAAGAACTATGCTGTCCATTTGTGGTACCGGTTATGGAAGCCAACAAAATATTGGCCAAGTGTTAAAAGTGATGATCCTGAATCAATTAAAACAATGAATAACACTTATGGACAAATTGCAAGAAAGGTATATTATGGAAGTTCAGATTTAATTGATGATTGAATAAAAAAAAATTCAATGACAACAAGTGACAACAATTTTAAAAGATTCTAAAGTAAACCCCCTTACTTTTATTGCCAGGTGAGGGAATGCCTTCGATTGTACAAACAACTGTTAACAGGAATATTCTTTATAAAAAAAAATAGATATCTGGTGTTGTGTGTAGAATGCCAGCAGCACCAGGCCTACAATGTAAACTCTTTAATACAGTATGATGGCTACTACCTCATTAAGACCAGTGTTTTTGGCTTGTATACTCCATTCTTTACTCAGAATTTTACAAATTTATTTATCTATTGTATAAATATAAATAAACACATTTTCCTGAACAATTCAGTCTTTATTTGATTAAAATTGGGCCAATATCAGATGAGCAGCAGCCTTTTAAAGTATATGAAGCTGCTGCTGCATTGACCTATATATTGTCGAAACTCAGAGAGTTCGTTCTCTTAAATATACCTGGTCTGTCATAGAACATAGTATGATAGTTCTATACTTGATAAAAGCCTAGGCCCAGGTATAAAAATAAAGCCAGCATGTGAATTTCATCAAAGAGCCCTTAGTAGGAGTTTTTCCCTGTCACTCAGCATTAATTTCCTTGGGGTATATTATAGAATGAATATGGAGCCAGGGGTGTAGTGTGTGATGAAGCCTTTATTGAAGCTCTGCATAGACTGAAGGACAAGCCCAACTGGGGTTGTCTATATATGAGTGGTTACATAACCTTACATAACCAAACTGGTCAGCACTGGATCCAACTGGATCCATACAATGGAGCTGACACTGCTGAGCTAAGTATAGCCCAAGCTCAGTAATAATTGATGAGCATCAGGCAGATGCTGATGCTGACTGTTATACCCAAAGGGAATATGAAACTATGATATATTACAACTAAAGGAAATATATCATATAAGAAATGATAACATGACATGCCCCTTATTGGGTTAAAGAAATTACAAAGAGAATATAAAATGATAAATTTTAAATGAACAAGAAATTTCTTGATTAGACTTTCATAACTTTCTTTGTAAGCCTTTTTTAGTCTGTTATATAATTAGCACTGTATGCTTGTGGCAATACTGCCTACTGTGTGCATGGTCATAGTGTCCTTAAAAGTCACATATTAATTAGAGTCTTTTTCGTTGTGATACTCTGTTGTTTAGTCGTCCTTGACTGGTCTAGAGTTTTTCATGACGATCTATTTCTGTTGTTTTGAGTAATGTTGTCATGGACTTGATGATCGGGATGATGTTCGATCTCTTCTTCCGGTCCGGGTGTGAACTGATGATCAATGATTAAGTTCGATGTCTTCTTCCGGTTTGGGTGGGTGTGGGCTTCTTCTGTCATTTTTAGTGCGGTCACTGGAACATCGGGGTGGCGCTTGGCTTGGTCTGCTTCTGCTTCTAGGTAACTGTGGCTCCTAAAATTCTGGCTTGTGAGAGTAAAACAGCATATTATGACAGTACTCATGACTTAGAAAGTCAGAGCATTAAGAGGACTACTGTACAGTGACAGTGAGGTAGTTCCCAGTGGCAATAATAAACTTACTAAATGTAATCACATTATATCATACAATTTCGAAGCCAATTTATAAATGTAGTAAAGTTAGTGTTTATCATAAAAAATTTAGCTATAATTATGTGTAACTCAGCATGGATGTAAAACAAAAGCAAAAGTAATTTTGAACAACATAAAAGTTTTTTTTATTGAATATCTAATGTTTCTACATTTCCTAGCGTTTCCTACGTTGAATGAGTATTTTAGTTACTTTTCACTACCATAATCCAGTTTAGAAAGACTTTTCTGCGTGTCCTAGACACCACTCTTTGATAGTAACCCCCACAGCAGTATGAACAGTATGACATACTGTGTCGTCACATTTTACACTTATTTGAGCTTGAAATTTGTTATCTTTTGGGCAAAAAATGATTTGCTGGTAGACAGTGATCATACATTTGATCCTGTATATGTAAAATGATAATATTTTATCTCATATGAGGCGCATTACTTGCCATGAGATGTAAAATTTTATAGTAATGACAACTTAGTTGTGAACATCTATTTTGAGCTAATGATAAATACTAATAAATACTAGTTTTAAATATGAGTTATGACTGGTGTCTCTTGTGGACTTTAATGCGATTGCATGACCAGTTTTATGATGCTGGGGTCCGATGGCGGTGTGTGTAGTTCCTCCTCTATGTCGTCAGATCGTTTTGATGCTCTTGACGTACTTGTGGATGCTTCCGGAGTTGTGGATGATGCTCCTGGTGTACTGGATGAATTTGGGGACCAGCGGACACGATTTGCCTCTGCGCCATCCATTGTAGGTGGCATCAGTGGTGTACCAGCTGCTATCTCTGATAGACGTCGGGTTCGGAACGTGGGGAGGGGGAACCCGCTGCGTGGGGTCTTCAATCAAGACCATGTGCTAATGGTCCAGGCATCATTTGCTTGTAATAGTACAACTTTGGCAGTGTGTGCATTATGACACAATTCTGTACATGATCTATAATGTCCCCAGTGAATTCTGGTTTCTGCTGGAGGTGAGACCCTGGCGGTGTCAGTTGCCAGATCGAGGGGAGCCCAATCCACATACAAAAAGCCACAAACTCCACGCCATACTGTGTGGAATTGTGATACTGTGACCTTACTGACACAGGTAATGGCTCTTAGATCATATGGGAGGGTGGTGATTTTGGAGCTATATATTTTGTCATATTTAGCATGTACACAACTGCCATAGCTTGCATATACACGCACATTATTATCTGTAATATGTACTTTCTGACATATACACGCATGCGTGAATGTTGTATTGCTCGCACGCGCAATTCGTGTATATGCAACTTATGTCATACCACGCACCCGTGTTCATTATGATGGACGCGCCAATGCGCAGATCTCCTGCATGGTGCGTGTTTAATTAATTGCCACGAGTGGAGCTATTTGCATTGAAATATCTCGCATGTTATTCACATGTGTGTATATGCAACAATTAACTAGCACATGTGTAAGGGTTTAGGGGCAATTACAAGCATATTTATTGCTCGTCAGTGTGACATAACCCACAACTTTATAAAATCTGTGCAAAATAAAATTTAAAACATTATATATGTCTTAATTAATTTTCTTTAGCAGGACACAAAAAAATACTGTCAAATTTAGATCTATTTAGAAGTTGTGTACTTGGTAGGCACTTTCCTGCACCTATTTGATACAATTTCCACTCTTTTTCCCCTGAGAAATATCAGTTTTATGATTTATCGTTCCATAAGTAAGCTATCCAACTGTACTGTTTGAAAAAATAAAAAAAACAAATAGGTTAGAAAAATGGACAATACATTGTATTGTTTCTAAAAAAAGGGGTGAAACATCAAATAATTTAGGCCAAATGGTTCGGGTTTAGACAGCATGATTTGACTATTCATGTGATTCAATACAAGCTCTCTGATGATGCAATGACCAACTTAAAACAAAAATGGGGTTGAAAGGATTAGTGCTGATAATGCACATGCTGGCACTATTCAAGTATAGTATGTCATCACATCTTGCCCCACATGTGTTGTTGATAAAAATTTCATAAACTTATTTTATATCTTACTTCAATGTACATTTAAGAATATTGCACCCCATCCAAAAAACAATCACAATTAAATATTAGGCAAGGCTACATTTTTCTCGCATCTGTGAGAAACACTTTTTGCCTTTGCCTAGACCTTTGGCCTCGGCCTATATTCAGAAACTGCTAATTTTTTCCCTTAGCCTTCTCACCTGACTTTCTTTAACTTAAAGACGTTCGTCTTTAACTCACCTGAAGATGTTAAAGGAGTGCTAAAATTCAACTGGCAATTACTTGGCTTCTATACATGATAGAACAATGCGGTTTTTTTCTGATTAGTTCATTTGCAATATTCTTATCATCTATATTGATTAAAACAAAAAAATACAGGAATAAAATTAGATAATTTGCTTATGATGATTGAGTCTTTTTGCAATGAATTTAGTTATAATGCACCCATGCAGGGCATCTTGAAAGAGTATTTGCTCTGCTCAATGCAGTGAATCGTTATCCATATACACGAATGCGTGGGTGTGCATAAACTGCCAGTACATTATTTCAATGAATAAATTTACTCTCGTGAATGTGTCATATATGACATAGCTGTAAAAACGAGCATGCGTGTAAGTGTGCTTTGATGCACCTGCAAAAACTCGCAGATTCGTGTATGAGTGAAATCATACACCAGGCAAAAAAATTACATGTGGTATATCACTCACACTAATGAATGTGCGTACTTATACGTACACGGGTGCCAGTTATGTTACATACACGAGTGTTAGGGAATGCACATACCCAAATGTTGTGCGAGTAAAAACATATCCACGAGCGAGAAATTGCATATACACGAACGTGCGTGGATTGCAAAAACGAGCAAAATATATATATGTGATTTTGATGTGCATAAACGATTCATTCGAATATAGACACATATATAGATCAGTCTGTAGTGACTCTAGCTGGGTATTAGAGTGCATTACAGCTGTGCAGGCCGGTTGTAACCTATCTACTAAAATAAATATAGTGTTTATAATGGACAGGAGCAGGGCTATGGTAATGACTGCGATACGCCATACCGGTGTTGAGTCCTCAGTTAGTTGGGCTGGTGTTGGCAGTGCAGTCGTTGGTAGGTATAATTCAATGGCCTGTGTGGTGCCGATAACAGCTGCAGTAGCCAGGGCTAGCTTTTGTACTCTTTGCAGTGCCCTGAAGATATATATGATGGCCGCCAATGATCCTAATTGTATCAGAACTATCAGCAAAGCAATGCTGGCTGATAAAATGGAGGCATTGTCGTGATCTAGCCAGTTTGTCACTGCAATGGTGGCGTCTGCGGAGTCCGATGCTGTAAAACTGTCAAGGTCTGTCTGTAGGTCTCTGTCGTCTTTGTCTTGTAGTTCAATGTTGGTGATGTCAAGTTTGTCATGTAAAGACTTTGGCAGATGAAAATTGAACTGTTCAGCGGTGTATTCATTAATAGTGAGGTTGTGTAGTATTGTGTCTTTGAAAAGTTTATAATATACAAGATAGTTTGCACTATAGAGTATTGTGGTGTTTGTAGATGTGCAATCTAGAGAATCAGCATGGAGCTGAGTTTGATAGGAATATAGCGAGCATTTACATTTGAGTTGAATAGTAAAAAGACCTTTATGAGAAACAGTAGAATTACCTGGGCATGTGGCATTCCATATGCGCCTAGGAGTGTAGACCAGGTAGCCCCCTGTGGGAAGAGTGTAGACAAACTCCCTGAGGAGTGGAGGATTGTTGAGCAAAGTATGTTTACATGAGAATAGGATAGAAGAAGGATAGCCAAAGAATAAAGCAAGTGCACATGTGAGTGTTGCTGTTGATTGTGGGATAATGTTTTTGGTGTTGAATTGTGGTTTTGATGGCAACTGGTGGTGGTCCAATACAAAATAGGAATCATTAAATTTCGAGATTGCGAAATACGGTTTGACATCCACTAGTATAGTATAAATATTTGCATGATGTGCTGCCGGCACTGGTAGGATGTCAACGTGATATAATGTGAATTGGGAGGACATGGTTGAGATGGGGATTCTAATATATATGGGTGGAGTCATAGGTGGTAGACACCAGGTGGGAATCTCTATAATACAGAGTGATATCCGGACTGACAAATAATTTATCAGAAATATTGGTCACTTGGAAATTGACATCTTTTAATATGAGCCTTAAATGGGCAGGTTGAATGATGTTGGGTGATAAATGACCTGCCACCAGTTCAGTCATGTCTTTAAGACTAGCCATTGTAGATGTATGAATTTGAGTGAGTGCTTGTATGTGTATGTTAAAATTATTTGCCCAATGCATAAATTTGTTTGTTTTGTTTATATGTTGGGTATTTATATATACTTTCTCTGCCAAAGAATCAGTAAAATGTCTGTACTCACCAAGTACGTTCAGTTGCTGTGTCATGTCGTTTAATGTCGTGTCGAGATTCTGCACATGCTTGCCAATTTTGTTGATTCTTCTGTTGACTTTGACTTCGGTCAAATGCAATTTGTTGATGTCGTGGATCCTATCCGTCTTCTCGGCGACTATGAGGGACGCTAATTGGCGTATGGGCGCTTGGAGGATTTTTATGTCCTCTTCTGTGGCAACACCAATAATTTTCTTGGCGATGTCTCCCAAGAAGTTGATGAGTCCCCTTCGCTTTCGATCGTGATGAGAGCGTGTTGTCATGATGTCTTGGATGGCGAGCTGGACTCGTTGGACATCGTCAGTCAACGTGATAACCAGTTGATTGAAGAACCCTTGTAGTCGAAGGGCGTCTTGGCAATTAATGTCTTCAGATTCTACTGGACAGCATGGTTCCTCTTCCGGTGTTGGCAAGGTCATGAAGAAGGGCATGGCGATGGTGTGATGCCATACCATGGGGGAGACATTTATAGTCTTCTCTTTCACAAAGACTGCTCCCACGTTAGGTCTTACGACCAAATCCGAGGTGCAGACCGAACTGCTAATTCCACAAAGTGCCAAGATATAGATGGTGAACATACTGAATCTTTACAGTTGCTTTCTGGTGTTCAAGGACGAACTGACTGGTAGTTAGAAATTGGGGTTATTTAAAGGGGTATGCAGTTACCCATATGTTGTGTGTTGCGCATGCAATGTGGACCTATCCAATCGCAGTGAAGCTGCTTTTGCGCATGCGCTTGGCCCTAGTGAGGTCCTAAGCAGGTGGGCTATTGATGGATTAAAGGCTTTGTATGCATTATGACAATGAGATGAGAGAATGAAATGTGATGTAATGAAAGGTAATTAGAATAATAAACGTAATAGGGGGTTGCAATTAAGGAATGCAACCCTCCTATTGATAAAGAATCAAAGATACGGATGGCATCTGTTTACATGATGGACAAAAGTGGTTTTATGGCTTTTGTCCTGTCTCTGTACAGTGCAATTGGCCGGTAATTGGCAGTGGCATTTACTTGCTCATTGACACGGCAATTTGCTCTGTCATTGTATGTGACAGAAGGATGCCCTTTTGAGGTTGCTTGTTTGTAAAGCTGTACCTTCAAAGTGGCATTGTTGTATTTTGACACAATTGAATGCGTCCCGTCTTTGACGGTTGATATTTATTGCAAACATTCTGTAACCCTGTTTAATTAATTAATGTAGACGTCAGGGTGATGACGTCAGAAGACACATTTGTGTTGCTATATGCATATCGTGGCTGAGAAATACCACTATCCCTTATTTCATAATTTGAAGTATACGCTAGGGAAAGCACTTTGCTTGTACCTATTTTATTTAATATCTAGGGCTAGGAAAGCCCTATGTAAAGTACCAATATTTGTTTTGAATAGCGCCTGGCTGGAGGCCCTATAAGTTCCTAATTTTATTTTGGTTAGCGCCAGGAATGGTGCGCTATGACATGGTTAATACCAATAAATGATATATAAGTGAACTTTACACCAGTGAAGATCCATAAATAACATATTGCCTGAATTGGCATTGATATGGAGTCTTTCTGTGGACTGCCATATGGCCAATTAGTATTATAACTAACATGCAAAATCTAACAGTTGAAGGCATTGCTATGTGTTCTTACCGTAGGACGCCATAGGGCCTTCGCCTGTATCTAACAATTGTAATATATATATATACATGAATAATATACAGTAATTGATTGAGTTTGTCATTTTTGGGGTTTTGTTGTAATTAAAGAAAGCTCAGTGCAAAATATTCTGTCGACCCACTCACTTTGATGTGGTCGTTATCCAGAATTTTGCTTTGCAACTCCGCATACCGCGGATGATTGCTGAGATCTATCCAGGTCGTTTGACCCTGCGTGTCTAGTTGTACTAGCACTTGCAGACTCCCATTTTTAATGCGAGCTCTGGAGATCTCGTAAGCCCTATTTGTTGCATTTGCACTGGCTCTTAGTTGGTCAGTTTGTTTGTGTGCCTCTTTGTTGAGGTCTTTTATGTTGCTGATGGTACCTGCATCAGTACGAAGATATGCCATTTTGAGTCGATTTACATGAATGATTCCTGTTAATCGTTGACCTTCAAGTGTTTCTAACAAGGCATGAGACCTATCTAACATTTCTTTAATGACTAAGGGTCCAACATAGTCTAAACGAATCTTTTTAGAGTTCATTTGTAATGCACTTGCGCTTGGGGCCAATAGATAAACTAGCATTCCTTCTGTAAAGACTTGGAATTTGGCTGTCTTGTTGAGTTGCCTTCGTGCTTGCTCATGTTGAGCTTTAGCTTGTAGGTCTAGCATGGTCCTTCCAACTTTTTCCAACTTTTTCCAACTTGTCTTTAAGTTTTTCCACATAATCTCTATATGAGGACGCCATTTCAGTAATTTCTCCACATTGAAATGTGGTTGGTGGATTTCTCAAATATAATAAGAAACACGGCGACTTGTTGCCTAGTGCTGGGCTGGAAAAGGAGTTGTATGCATATGCCACAGAGTTGACATATAGTGGCCATTCGTGACCATTGTCTGTGAGACATGCCGTAATGAGATTGGATATTGAACCAATGAATCTCTCGCATTTATTTGATTTGTGGTTTCCCACAGAAACAAACTTATGTTCAATTTTGAGAGCTTTAAACATGTACTGTATGACCTTATTATCCCATTCTTTGCCAAGGTCACTGATGAATTCCTGGCATGGGCCATACTGGAGTGCGCATTTCTGCAGTAGTGCTTTTGCTACCGATGCACAGTCTTTGTTCTGTAAAGGAACTAGAGTAACAAATCTCGTAATATTACAAACAAGGACCAGTATGTATTTATGACCTGTAGTTGACACAGGCATCTGTTTGAGATCTGCATAAAGCTTGGAATATGGGGCATACTCTACAGGTATGTTTAGTTCAAATGGTCTTTCAGCATTAATTGGTGTCTTTCGTTGCTGACATGTGGTACATGTTCTTATGTACTGTGTGACTTGCTGGTGCAAATGTGGGAAATAGAACCTTTCTTTAATAGTAGCGGCAACCCTGAGGATACCTCGATGGCATGCTAATAAATTATCATGATGTGATATGATAAAAGGAACTAGGACTTGTGGAATAGCTAATCTTACATGCAATTCATCATCTTTCTTGCTGATTTTAAAAAGAACTTGATCAATGACAATGTATTCTTCAGCTATCAACATAATTCTTTTGGCTGCTCCTTTGGTTTGGGGCAGTAGACTTTCAGTAATGTACGCATATATGTCTTTAAAATTATAACATTGTGCTTGAAGGTGAGCAACTTCTCTCTTGTTGTATGGTAAATGAAAATTTTTCAGAACTTTCGCCTGAATTTTCTTAACCATTTGGTCAATCTGTTTCTGTTTAGGCAGATGTTTGGCCCAAACATTATTAGTGTTCAGTTGTAATGTTATTAAATCTGTAGTCATATGCGCCGGTACATTTGTATGAGTCTCAGTGATGTCGTCTGCTTTGTCTGTAACATTTGCTGTGTCCTGTCTGTCTGTATCTAGTGTCTTTGATATAGTGTCCACTAGTCGAGTCGGTTTGTTTCGGTCAATGAGTGTAGCTCCTATCTTAAATCCAGACACAAATGATTGTCTGTGAGATTCAGATGGCAGCTGTGCTTTTACCTCAGCATGCTGTGGCGGAGGCCTGGGAGCGCTGAGCACTGCCCCGGCGCCTGGGCATGGGCGTGGGGTATTTTGTTGGAGGTCAGCTACTGGAATGTCTTGGGAGCATGTTCTGTCACGTCGTGGTCGACCGCGTGGCCTGGGCTGATGCACTGTTCCAGCTGACTGGACTGCAGGTGCGTTGCATGGCACTGCTGGAGTGCAATTAGGAACTGCATTGGGAGTTCCTCTTGCTTGGCTGTGGGTGACAACAAATGCTATATCATGGCATTCCCTTACGTCTTGACTCTTTGATGGATATCGAGAAAGATAGTCTGCAATCACTAAGGATTTACCTTTAACATACTGTGCATTCAACGAATAGTTTGACAGTCTTTCAAGGAGTCTTTTAATACGATTTGTCGCTGGTTGATGCTTGGATTTAAGAATTTGTGGAATCGCTGCATGGTCCGTAAATACATCAAAGTCTGTGCACTTGAGGAGATAGCGGAAGGCCTCAGTTGCGAGGGTCAGGCCTTTCAGTTCCATTTCCGTGATGCTATAGTTAGCAACCGCGGGTGGCAGTGATTTTGAAAAGTATGCTATCAGTCTGTCAGTATTGTTCTGAACTTGCCATAAACTTGTACCTACACCTACTTTGGAAGTGTCAGTGTACAATTTAAACCTTCCATAGCTGTTTGGCATAGCCAAGACTGGAGGTTTCGTCAGACGTTTTATGATCTCGTCATATGCTGTTTGGCATTCTTCTGACCAATTGAAGGTGACCTTCTTCGAGGTCATTGCATGCAATGGTCGCAACAATGTCTGCAATTGTGATACATACATCGCAAGGTAGGAAACTTTCCCAATAAATCCTTTTAATTGGCGTTTTGTGGTTGGGATTGGCATCTTTATAATGGCTTCCGTGCGCTGCTTGAGTGGGCGGATACCAGCATGGTGGCCTTCAATCACGATTTCATGACCCATATAAACAACTTGTTTTCTGAATAATTTGGCTTTATCTGGTGCTATTTTCATCTAACAATGCTTTGAAGATGGTTTCAACATGCATAAAATGGTCTTCGGTTGATTTTGAAAATACGATCAAATCATCCATGATACCAATACAATATTCTTTTGTTTTATATTTATTCAAAATGTTGTTAAAGGGGAACTAACAGAGTTTTGTATGTTCATTTTAAAAGTTGAATTAGATGTAAAATAATATATTGCCGTGAATAAAAGTGTCTACAAGTCAAATTAAGTATGATTTTGAGCCAATTAAAAGTGCAGTTTGCACTCCCCGCCAGAACGCTGGGGGACGCCATTATTGCACACGGCACCAAGGCTAGTGACGTCACTTATGTCCTCAGTACATATAGGCCATATGTCTGACATTGACAATCCTGTAATTTGATTCATATTTCTGCAATGATTGCAATCTGTCTCATTGTTGATATTACACCATTATCAAGGGTTAATAAAATTGTACTTCTTTGAAATATTGTATGATTGCAATTTATCTTTAAATAGGCCAGACAGAATTACAATTAGTATAATAATCCTATATGGAATGCCCCTGAATAAAATTGCAATTCAGATTCGGAATTTATAGGTGCCTAATGCTTGTATTATGTTCCTAGCATTTAATTTAGTATATTTCAGGGGCGTAGCCAGGGCTGGATAGGGCGTTCTTGGTACCTAAAGCCCTGACACAACCATAACTTTTGAGTATTATTCAATTTCAAATTAATATTGTGTCCGAGGTGCTAGTGGGGGCGTTTTGTTGGTTTTTGTTTTGAAGGGTATAACCCTTCAAAAACAAAATTGTTGTCTCCTCGTAGTACTCATCCAGGTAAGGTCAGTTCTGGCTGTGGCCCTGGTCTGTTTCTAGAGTTTAATACACTGTATACATTTTCCCCTAAGTATCTTCAGCAAGATTAGCAGCATGAATCAATTACTAAATTGCACTTTATTCAATTGGATGTCACTTGCATTGACACATAAATAAATATCACCTATATATACCAGTGTAAAAGAAAATATAAAAACTAATTTTAAACAAAACTGTATCCAATAATTTCCAATGTGTCATTTTTAATGGATTCATGTCTTAGTGGATTAACAAACATTTTTTCACTGCAATGGGTCATTTTATGTTATTTTTTCATAAATGCATTTCCCACTATGATTCAAAATACTCAAAATTGCTCATTAGGAACTATTCATTATAATACTCAGGCACAGCTGGGCAATTGACCTTAGGATTGTTTTTCATTATGAGATATATTTATTTATTCATTTGTGAGCAGGGAAAAAATAAAATAAAAGATTACAAATAAAATTTATAATAAAAAGATATAAAATAGTATTAATAGCAACACAGTTGGACAAGAAGGCTTTAATTATTATTATATATAAGGAGCATGTCAGCTAGCAGATGTTGACAAGAGTCTGTTTTAATACAATTGTCATTGTACATATCTCAAATTATTCAATGGCAATTAACTTGACACTTGAGCATGACTTGTTCTTAACAAAAGCTCAAGTGCAATTAACACCTGTTTCTGACACTGGTCAGCTCACAATAATCGTGAGCAGGTGAGCAATTGTCAGTCAAGCAGTTGGATTGCCCACTTGGTTATCATTGGGGCTGAGAGGACAACAGTGACGTATTTCCGGCGAGTGCAAAACACCCGGGATAATCAAAAATGGCGGCCTCCGTAGTTCGCAACACAGGGCTAATAAATGCAGGATATTACTTTACCAGTGCCCATATACAAGTTATGAATAGCGTGGATGTGTTTCTATGGACCCAAGCTAACTTCTGACAGGTAAAGTGCTGAAGGGTTTAGTTTCCCTTTAAGTGTATAACAGAAACTGCAATTTATCAAATTTTTCAAAGTATACTAATTCTGAGTATGTTAAAGGGGAACTAATGGAAGTTTGTAAATTAGTTTCAAAAGTTCAATTAGATGTTAAATAATACATTGCAGTGAAAGGAAATGTCTTAAACTATGGTTTGATATGATTTCAAGCCAATTAAAAATGCAATTTGCACCATCCGCCGACATGCTGGGGGCCGCCATTATTGCACACGGCACGCAAAATAGTGACGTCACTTATGTACTAAGTCAAGAACAGCTAGGCCATATATGCATTCAGGAATCAGCCATATGAATCAATTCAATCCTGTTGATTACAAGCCCTTACACTGTTCATTGCAATTATAACAAGAACAGACAGCACAACAAAATAAAGGGTGTTAATTGCAATTTTGGAAAAACTGCATAATTATTGCATTGATTGCAATGAGCAATTTGTATCTAAGAATAGGTATATAGGCATGGGCAAATAATATTTTGTATCACTATATTTCTGACCATATTTTTGCAAGAGAACAGAATTGGAATACTGCTTTGCTTTGTAAATAAAATATGTGTTACATGATATTTAGGGACAGTGTGCAGTATTATTTATAGTATAAATATATTTCGTAGTATCTATATTTAGTGTATATATAGTGTTAGTGGGGATGTTTTATAGGCATCATCTCCTTTACCAAGATTAATATATATTAATTACCAAATTGTGCTTATTTCAATTGTATGTTGGTTGCATTGCTAGATACATTTAATATAGGCCTACCAGTTTAAAATAAAATATAATATCAAAAACTCATTTTCAACAAAACTTTGTCCAATACACTATTTTTTTTTTGAAGCTTCACTAATAAACAGTGGACGAATGATAGATCTATAGATTTATTTGGCAACATAATACATTTTTCATGTATGCATACAATGCTGAAATCTAATAAATGTAAACTGCTCTAAATTACTAAAAATGTATTTAATTAGTACTCAGTTATCCAAACATTCAGTAGTTGTATTACATAGCAGGATAATTGATAGCTGTTTCACTGATAATTTTATATTGTCAATTCTGCTGGCTGCTTTGAAATCTGTGAGTCCCAGTGACACCCAGTACATTCATACACAAAATATATTTAATGTCACAATCTCAATTAAGAACTGATCCCTGTTGTAAACTTTTTATTAAATTTGCAATTTGTTTGCCATAATTTCATTTTCATCCCATCATTATTTCTTATATTTAGATCTTGTTATTTATAATAAATGTTTTTATCAATTTTTTATTTTATTAAATAATTTTATTATTTTTTTTAAATATGAGTTTAAGGGGGCATCCTAGTCAGCGTTTTTTAAAATAAGAACTTTATTAGTGGATTTCTCATGACCAAAAAAATTTTGTATTTTGACCTTTTTTTATTTTATTTTTTTACTGCTTATTGTAGTTCCTTGTAATTTGCTGCTTTTGTTTGTTTTATTTAATTTGGTCTAATAAATTCTCTAATTGCATTGTCAAATAGTTCATTGGCAATTACTTGACACTCAGTAAGAACTGCTCTGAAAGTGCAATTAACTGTATCTTAAACTTTTTTGACAGTTGTTCTCACCACTTGAATTGCAATGCTGAGATCTATAGTGCAACAGTGACGTATTTCCGTTCAGTGCAAAACACTGGGAATTTAAAAAATGGCGGCCTCCGTAGTTCACAAAACAGAGCTAAAAAATGCAGTATATTTCATTACCAGTGCATATATACAAGTTATGTATAGCGTGGATGTGTTTCAATGGACCCAAGCTAATATCTGAGAGGTAAAGTGTTGAAGGTGTTAGTTCCCCTTTAATATGTTTTTGAAACTCGCTTGGTGATATATTTAACCCCATAGGTAATCTTTTATAGGAATAAGTAGATCCCCCACTATATGATGTAATTGAACAATAACTTGATGCTTTGTCACTGAGCTGCAAACAATAGTATGCCTGCTTCAAATCAATGACGCTAACTACAGTAGGTTCTGCATTTCCTATGACTTGTAGTGCATCTCTGATCAAGGGAAATGGCAGATTCCTCTTGATAATTCTTTTGTTCAAATGTCTAAAAGCAGTGACTAACCTTTTGGCTGTAGTGCCTTTCTTGTTAATTAACATAATGGGACTTGAATATTGTGACGTGTTTTCTTTCAACACTCCCATTTGTACTAACTTGGTCAGTTCTTTGTCAATCAGAGGTTTCTCATTTGGTGAAACAGTAAATGGCCTGATAAAAAACGGCGTTTCATCTGATAATTTAAAGTCAATTGTAAGATTTGAGTTACCTACTTCATTATGCAGGCTGAGCGCCTCTTTGTATTGATTTAGTAGTTGTCTGAGTCGTGTTTTGTCTGTTGCAGTCAAGACGCTGTCTAGTAATTGTACATCCCTGTCAATTATTTCGTCATCATACATAGCTAGACGGTGGTCGTCGTGGTCTAAGTATGGATACTTCTCAGTCTTGATTTTCCTTAGCTCTGGACGTGATATGTCTCTGTCTGTCTGTTTGTCAGTCTCAGGTTTTGCTGTCTTGGGTGTCTGTGTTTCTAGCGCAGTCTGTTCTGTTAAACTAAAACACTGTAACGTAGTAACATGTTCATTTTGACTCACAGTTTGTACATGATTATATGAATTGAGTACGCTCTGCAGGTTAAACGTTGCAACAATTGCATTACTCGGAATGCGCCTGACTGATTTGAATGGATTTGCGACAACAATTTGCGCTATTCCATTGTTAAACTTTACTAGCATATTCTTTGGTGCAAACGGGCTGAACCGTTGTGTTGTTTTTAATACAACATGTGAATGTGCAAATTGTCTTGGTAGATGACCAATTAAAGTGACTGTCTTAACTTGGCCGGGCTGCAAAAGGACATCTTGCGCTGGCTGAAAAGATACTGGACGTCTTTTGAAGTGAATCTTATGCTTCCTGAAATCCAGGTTGGCCTCCAGCTGTTCTAGTGCTTCGTTGCCGATGACTAAATTAATTCCACCTAATGCATTGACTGCTAATGCAGTGACGCTAAATGCATGACCGCTGAGTCTGCATGTGAATTCGATGGCATAATTGGACGTAATGTATTGGCCATTGCCTACTTTAAATTTGACTGGTGTTGTCTGAAGTTTTGGCAATTTCGACAAGTATGGTGAATTTTCAATTGAGGTCTTACAAATGAGTGATTTTGTTGCCCCAGAGTCGAATAGTGTGAGTAGCTTTTCCCTGTTTGGTAGGGTTGCCATTGTCATATTTTGCTTTGACAATTGGAGCGTCATAGAGTCATATTCGTCAGGAATATGGACTATTGAGTCAGACTGCTCTTTGTCGCATTGAATATGCATACATACGTCATTGTCATTCATACAGTTTGTACCCCTATTGGGTTGTTTACATACATTTTGGTCATTTCGAGAATTTCTACTTACATTTTCTACCGATGATTGACATTCTACTTCTGGTTGCAATGGTGATAGTTTTTGATTTGCAACTTGCTGATTTGGTGATTTGTTATGACTTGCTGTGATGGGTGAGGTTGCATGAATGGTTGAATTTTCATAATTACAATAATCTACATTGTTAACTAACGGCACAACATTTAACATACAAAGTTTGGATCTATCATTATCGGGGTTTACAGAGAGGCTGGTGCTTCCTGGCTGTTCCCCATTTAAAAATGCTGCTTCTGTTCTTCCTCTTCCATTTTCTGCTTCAGTCTCCTACACTGGATGAGTTTGTGACCTGGCTTGTCACAATAATTACATACCATTTTAAATGACACTTGTCGTTGTGGAGCTGGCGATTGTCCTCGATAACCTTTTTGGTCTCTTGAGGCTGATCTCGATCTTGAGTGGCTGTTGGATCTGTCCCATCGTGATCGGCTTGTGGGCCTGTCTCGTCTGGAGCGGTTGTCCCAGCTGGAGCGGCTTGGTTGCCTATCCCATTTTGTTCGGCTTGTTGACCTATCTCGTCTTTGTTCTCTGGATGGAGTTCTATATCGGTCATACTTGTCATAGTTAGACCTGGACGGTGGTCTGGAAGGTCGGTCATCTTTTTGTGCTGTCAGGATCATTTTTTCTAATTTTTCAACTAGTGAGTCCTGAAATGCTGAAAAATTGCTAGCACCCAACTCTTGTGTGATCAGGACTTGGTGTCCCGCTGTGGTGGGAGGATTTTCCGCGAGAAGCGCTTGTGCTGTCCACAGACAGTCGTCTAACGTGGAATCGCGTTTTGCCCTCATTGCCCCTCTTATATGGGCTGGCAGGCCTTCAATAAATTGGAATTTGATACTTTCTGTGTCCTTAACACATGCTTTTGTTGCCGCCATAGTGAGATGATTTTTGTAGTCAGTGACATATTCTCCTGACTTATAGGTCTCTGAGCGGAATGCTCTGATGCGGTCGGTGTGTGGAATATTTTTCCCAAATCTGGCTTTGAACATGGTTTTTAATTTTTCCAGATCTTCGCCAAATTCCGCTTTGTTCGCCTCGTACCATGCTCTAGGTGTAGCCCCTAGTGGTAGGCGAAAGTGTTCTACGGCCTTTTTCTGTTCTGTTATTTTATTTTCGTTCAAATAATCATCAAAACGTAACAAATGAACAGTGGCACTTTCCTTTGATTCACCATTGTAAGTGACTGGCATATGATCATGCTGAAGTACATATTGTACGGCCATGATAACAAACAGTAATTTCCAAAATACGCAGAAAATGTGTAATAGAGTACTGGACTATAATTTGAACAGTAAGTAAAAATATTTGGACTATGTAATGTTTAGAAAAATAGATAATTTGTGTATATCAAGTAAAAAACAGGTCTATAAAATTGGTAAATGTGTGGGTAAATGGCACATAAAAAATTTGATTGATCCTGCTAAAGCATTAGATCTATGCTGAGTACTGTGTAAATAACAAAGTAAATATTCTATTTTGATAATAAAATTGGCTTCAGAAGGAGATACATGTAATACAGTTTCAGTTCATTTAGCATTGGAGCTAGAGCTCACTGTACCTTAAAGAAATTTGTAGAGTGCTGTCTGTCTGATGGCTCTTGGAGTCTGCTGTTGTTGTTTCCAGGATGAGGATTCTTCCACCATATAGAATGAATATGGAGCCAGGGGTGTAGTGTGTGATGAAGCCTTTATTGAAGCTCTGCATAGACTGAAGGACAAGCCCAACTGGGGTTGTCTATATATGAGTGGTTACATAACCTTACATAACCAAACTGGTCAGCACTGGATCCAACTGGATCCATACAATGGAGCTGACACTGCTGAGCTAAGTATAGCCCAAGCTCAGTAATAACTGATGAGCATCAGGCAGATGCTGATGCTGACTGTTATACCCAAACAAAGGGAATATGAAACTATGATATATTACAACTAAAGGAAATATATCATATAAGAAATGATAACATGACAATATCATTAGTTGTTGCAATTAACGGAAATATTCCATCAATTGCATCAAATTGTGTACATCACAAATTAAACACCATATTACTTATATTGAACTTGTATGCATTATCACTTTTTATTTGCTCTTCCCAAGAAGTTATATTATCAATAAATAATTAAACAATAATCTAATACACAAAAAAAAAGTAATATAATAAAAGTAATAATGCATATTCTAAAAAAGTATGTAATATAAATGAATTATGTAATGCATGTTATTCAAACAATTGTGTAATATAATGAATAAATTATATTATGTCATGTTCAATCAGAAAAACCGCTTATATGATGCACAATCACTGCTACTTCTGTATGACTATGATAAAGAAATATGGTAAATAAATATGTAATATAATAAAGAAATATTCGAACAATTATATAGTAATAAAAGTCCTAAGTTATTTTTAATGAATATATTATAGTCTCGTTTCATCAAGAATGATAGATAATATGTATGGACCTAAATATAGCACATGCATACTCATTACACTTTAAGAACCAATTTCACGTAGTCCTTTGCAATACAAGCATTCAATTATGTCACTGATCAAGCGATCGTATTGATGTGTTTCAGGGGGGGGGGGGGGTGTCTTAAACTTTGCCCTCACGTATAGGGGAAATCAATTTATGTTTAATAAGAAGGGAGAGCATTGACACATTTGTGAAGGAAAGTGCCATTTTGGGTTCAGGTCAATTTTCTGTCTGTTCTGTCAATTTAACTGGCTCATCCTCCTGAATATCATGTAATCATTTCCAGTTTAGGTGGAGATTCAAATAGTCCCTCTGGAATGCCATTATATTTATTTGTTTAATTTGTATGACCTTCCTGGTTCAAAACTGGAACTTTATCATATATATAAATATATACATATAGGCTATTTTCAATACCAAGTACTTTCACTTTTATAGGGCACAGGCTTGTAGACTTATGGATAAGGAATCTTTTACCATGGAATGGATGCGTCCATAGGCTGCTTCTACCCTTTAGAACTTGCACTCATTTCTTGCCTCACTTATTAGTGACAGCAAAGAGTCCACATGACAGAATCTGTGGTATGTTTATGAATATGTACCGCAAAATGACAAAAAGTGGTTATAGATGAGTGAAGATCATCGCCATCAGAGGACATCATAACATCCCAACAAGAAGGATTTGCACCTTTAATGTTAGGAGACCAGAGAGTTACAATTGGCATGCATAGACCAGTTTCTTACAGTCAGATTCAGTCTGTATCTATATATCCTCAGAACGCGTTTCTTAGTATTTGACTATGAGATGGTACTTATCTTTCATGATGAACCAAAACAGAGACACTGTCTATTTCTGATATTTCCAAAAAAGGTGCACTTGGCCAAATGACTTATTGATACATGAGTGACGCAGATGGCTATGCACAGATTGGACAGTTTTTCATTTCAAAATAAGTGTACTTTGCTATATATATATATATATTATCTCCTATGCAATCAAAACAATGATGACTTCAGTCTTTGGTTGTTTTCACCACTTTTATTCTACTCAAAATATGTTGATATATTTGGTGAATCTACAATAAAATAAATAAGCAAAACTAAGTTCACCAACTCATGATATGGTACAAAAAGGTTGTATATAACACACTTTACATTATATAATTACCTCACATCAATAACCTTACATGAGCAATATGTGAAAACTAAATAATATGAATGATTGTTAATTAACATCAAGGGATTTACTTACATCAAATTGTGGCATTGTGGCAGCACAGGAAATATAATATATCCAGATGGCATTGTATTGATATAAAACAAGTTCCTTTCATTGTCCATATTCATGATATTGTCTTATCTGTACAAGTGAGTCTCTTTTACTAAGTTGCAGGATACATGGCTTACATGTTGTTTGTTATTGTGACAAAAGAAAAGCTGTTATGACATGACATTGTGTGAAAACTCAAACATTAAACATTTAACACCTTGGAAAACTGTAATATTTTATAACAGTTTACAACACACCACCTCATTGGATTATTAAGGATCCAAGACAGATCAGCTGATAAATATAAACAGTGGCTAAATGTCTAAATGCAATATGACAATTACATAGCATACAATTTAAATAAATAATACTGAAATACAATTACTCAAATTAAATTCATGTCAAGTAAGAATCTTGTGCATAATCAGCAGTTATCAGAAATAATGCAGAACATCAAACATGAGAAATAATACAAAAAATACACAATTGTTGTATTAATTTTCTACAAATATTTACACTCCTTCAACTAGAACAACTTTGAATACTGGCCTGACAAGATTTGTGGATTGAGTCTTAATACTGACTGCTCTGACAAGACCTTTTCCACTCAGTCGTACATCAGTAATCAACCCTAAAGGCCAAAGATGTCTTGGAGTGTTTTCTGGAGTAGTAAGAGACCATAACATCAATTGGATGCTGTGATGCTTCAGCAATGTGACAAACAACCTGCATCTCACTTCGCTTGACTTCAACATCATCAGGAGAAAGATTTGGAACAAACTTATTATCTCCTTCCAGTCACTTTTGTAGTGATGTAGAAATCTAGGACCTCCTATCCAACTACCCATAATCAACCCATGAGGTTGTTGACCACTAGTGATGACAACAGCGGGATTTTCGGATCCAGCAATATGCTGCCATTGCTCAGGACTGGTGAGATTTCGAACTTCACTGACTCTGTTGGAAACAAAAACATGGAATTGCCTACTATCATTGCAAATGTAATTCAGCACGATTTTACTGTCCACCCAAAAGCGAGACTGACTCAATTCAAGATACAGTTCTTCGCGCAGCATACCATCCATGCGAGCAGCTAATACTGCAGCCTGCAGTTCTAGCCTTGGGATGGACACTGCTTTTAACGGAGCTACCCTGCCTTTACTGCACAACAACATGACATTGATTTCTCCAACTTTGTTGATGCTGCGCAAATAACTGACACAACCATAAGCTCTACCATTAGCATCACTGAAATGATGCAGTTCATGAACACCATCATCAAACTGACTGGTCTTGACACACCTGGGTACAGAGACAGACTTGAGCTCATGAAGAGACGATAACCAATTGTTCCACCTTTCCTGAACATCAGAGGAAACCACTGTGTCCCACTTTAGCTTCATCCTAGTAAAATCTTGCAGCAGAACTCTACCCACAATCAAAACTGGAGAAATCAGTCCGAGTGGATCATACAAAGATGAGACAAGACTTAACATCACTCGCCTAGTCACGACATCAGGACTTTCAAGTTTGACATCAAACTGAAACTGATCGAGCAAGACATTCCACAACAATCCAAGAACTTTACTCTTCGAATCAGATTTCAACTCTTTTACCTCAGAAGCTCTGTCTTCTTCAGGTAATTCGGCCAACAACTGACTGTCATTTGCTACAAACTTTGTCAAATTGAAACCGCCATGACCCAGTAATTCTCTAGCTTTGTGTAAGACTGATTTTGCCTGATCAAATTTCTGCAATGAAACAAGACAATCATCCACGTAGAATGCATTTAGAATAACATTTTTGACCATTTCATCATACAAAGGGAAGTCATCAACTGTACGTCTCAATGCATAAGATGCGGCACATCCGCTCCAAACTCCACCGAACACATGACGTAACATTCGATAATGTTCTACATCACCATTTTCATTGACCCATAAAAATCTGAGACTATCTACATCTGCATCTGGGACCATAACTTGATAATACATTGCTTCTATGTCTGCAGTGACAGCATAAGAGTGATTTCTGAATCGCAACAACACATGCAATAACTTATTTGTTAAATCTGGACCCTGCAGACATTTGTCATTTAGCGATTGACCATGAAATTTGGAAGCACAATCATACACAATTCTTAGTTTTCCTGGTTTCTTTTCAGAAACAACAGCTTGGTGTGGAAGATACCACACTTTGTCACCTTTATCTATTTCACTAAGAGAAATTTTTTCAGCATACCCCTCGTTACACAATTTACGAATCTCTTCGGAGTACTGAGGAGTTAAACCACGTTTTGCCAAGCTAACTCTGAGACTTTTCAAACGAAACATTGCTACAGTCATGTTATTTGGAATCACAACATCATCTTTAAAAGGTATTGGCAATTTATAGTGACCTTCAACTCTTTGTACTTGTTTATCCCATAACTCAATTACTCTTTTGTCCTCCAGAGACCATGCAGATTTATCTCGAGCCACATTTTCATTTTCAATATCCCACAACTTGTGGAAATCATCTTCAATCTGATTTGTGGTAACAAAGTGGGATATTACTCTTTTACTCACACCTTGAGAAGGAGCAATAGGTCCATTTACTGACCAGCCAAGTAGAGTACATGTTGCAAATGGTTCACCTTCATCACCTCGCCGAATCTTGAGTGGCATGAGTACATCTGCATGGTCCTGGCCTATGAGGACATCAACTCGATCAGGAAAGTCATTAAATTGTAGATCACTGAGATGTGGGTATTTCAGCAATGAGACATGTTTGGCAGTTACAGGGATACAATCAATAACATAGACATTTGTGAGTTTTACTCTATTGACACCATCAGCTGACAATAAATCTAAATTGACCAATTTCCCTTTTCTGCCTTGTTGCAAGTTACTCAAAGTACTCAGAGTGTAATTTACATCAGTGCCGTCAATACTTAATTCATCTACAAGGTGCTGAGTACAGAAACTGGTTGTAGAACCAGTATCAAGCAATGCACATGTTTGAACTGAATCATTTACAGTAATTTTTACAAGAGGCACAAGCACATCAATGTCTGTATTTTTATGACAATTGTTCAACTCAACCTGATTGATACGAGCACCTGCAGATTGCTGGCTTGTCATTGGAGTGGAATTCTGCCTGGTCGACACATGGATGTATTTCGTGTGACGCTGACCACATCCTGGAACAGTACAGACCGAATATTTGTTGCAGTCTTTGGTAGCATGGTTTGCCAGCAAGCAATTTTCACAGAGCTTGCGTGTCTGTACCAGTTGAAGTCTCTGAGGCAACTTCATGGTTTGGAACATTTTGCAGAACAATAGTTGATGATTCTCACCACACGCTACGCACGGAGTGATTCTGTAGGAGCCGTCAACACCAGAAGCGAATGAAGTACTCAATTTCTTCTGTGATGTCTGCGAAAATGTACTGGATGGCTTCTGCAATGTTGTACCTGAGGACTTATGTGAAGGCTTGTGACCACCTGGCCCAGAAGAACCATACACAGGATCATTAGCTTCTAGTGCTTCACGGATGATGAAGTCTTTGAACTCCTTAAAGTATGGATATCTGTTCTTCTCTCGCATACAGTCAAATGCAGATTTCCGCCAACGACTCTTCGCATGATTCTGACATCTGTTGACAATTTCGACTATGGATGACTGTGTATCCACTTCATTCAGTCTCTTCAACTTTTTCAGAGTCACATAGCAATTGCTGACGTTATCAGCAAGCTTTTGCAGGTCACGTTCGTCTCTCACGGGGCCTCCAGTCTTCAGGTTTCTAATGATGAGATCAGATATGACATGCTCATTTCCAAATCGACGTTTCAAGGTCTCCCGAGCTTCGGCATAACCATCTTCACCATAATTTATAGCACAATTCTCTATAGCATCACGAGCATCATCACTAGTATACTGTATCAGTCGGTTCAGCTTCATCTTGTTGTCTTTAATGACTAGAACCCAGCGTACTGACAAATAAGATAAAACTAGTACTTTATGACAATGAAAAGGATAGAATTCTTCATGAAATAAATGACACAAACGCCCAACCTAAACTTAGGACCTATAAAACATTTAAAACCAGCTACTGCATTGAGCCATACCTACTATTAAATCTGCCCAAAAAAACATACAGTAATATAGCAAGATTCAGAGTTAGCTCCCACAATCTTAAAATTGAAACTGGTAGACATGAATCCCCAAAAATTCCTTTGCATGAGAGAATATGTGAATATTGTGACAGTGGTGGAATAGAAGATGAATCTCACTGCTTACTGACATGTAATAAAAATGAAATACCAAGGCTAGAATTACTTAATATAGCAACAGATAGTATACCTAATTTTCATGACCTAGAAAAATCTCAACAATTCCAAGCCCTATTGTCATGTAAGAATCCAGAAGTGCTAAAGGCATTAGGCAACTTTCTAAATAGAGTTTTTTCATAATGTTAATTCAGTATTGGTGCCCCCCTTCCACTAGACAGGGAACCTTTCAATTCAAACACCCCATGATGACAATCTCAGAGGTCAGCGCAATGTTGCTCTGAAGATTCCACTCATTGACCCAGCCCATGGACACCCCCTTTCGCCATTTCAGAGGTCAGCGCAATGCTGCTCTGAAGACCCCACCCACTGACCCAACCCATGGACACCTTCTTTTGCCATTTTAAACTGACTTTTTATTCAAATTTGTTTTGAAATCATTACGGTATTACCCACTTGAAGTATTGACCTGTACAGTATTAACTCTCATTTTTATATTCATGTATGTATATATATGTAAACAAAACTGGAACCGACTTGCGTTTATCAAGTAAATATTTAGAAATACTGGTAGATTATAGAATGTATATATAGTAGATGTAGACACTAGACCTGTTTTTGTTATGTTGTATATTTGTTTGTTTTGTAATGTTGTATGACACATGTATCAATTCCTGATATCAGGCTTGTCAATAAAACGATAATGACGCGATCTACTTGCTCATCAAAAATGGCAAAGAACTTGTGGAACTGAAGAGGCTCTCCAGTGAAAGTAGGAATGGTAACTTTAGGCAAGTTCATATATCTCATAAATTCTTCTCGACTGAGAGCTTCTGAAGACTGAGGTTTCACTTCCTGTTGATTATCTTCAGGCTTTTTCTCTGTCTGGGAGGCAAGCCAAGACATCACGGATTTGAGTGACTCCACATAAGATTTCTGAACACCATAGAAGTATTCATCACTCTCATCAATTAGATTTTCATCAGTTAAAGTCTCATGATATTCTAGGTGCACCTTCTCAAATTCAGCAAATTTCTCCTTCACCTTATGGAACCGGGCTTCAACTTCAGATTTATTGTCTTCTGCCATAAATCTATCCACTGCATTTACTTCTCTGGTCAGTGCACCCTTCCTGGCCTTCCGTCTGGCCTTGATTTCTTCTGCCATTGCAGCTAATATTTACTACAGATGTCAAATGTCAATGATGGTCTTCACCAAATTTGATATTTACTTACATCAAATTGTGGCATTGTGGCAGCACAGGAAATATAATATATCCAGATGGCATTGTATTGATATAAAACAAGTTCCTTTCATTGTCCATATTCATGATATTGTCTTATCTGTACAAGTTAGTCTCTTTAACTAAGTTGCAGGATACATGGCTTACATGTTGTTTGTTATTGTGACAATAGAAAAGCTGTTATGACATGACATTGTGTGAAAACTCAAACATTAAACATTTAACACCTTGGAAAACTGTAATATTTTATAACAGTTTACAACAATATATATATATATATATATATATATATATATATATATATATTGTCTTGATCATAATAATCGCAAGGGACGTCATTGCAATTGTGGTTATTGTGACATCATATTTCTGCGAGCTTGTAATATAAAGTGTTACACTAATCCTGAGTATTAAAAAAAAAGTTCATTACGTAATTTTCTCATAAATCTATCAGATTGATTATTTGATTTTCATAGTGTATTTAAATTACCATATCCTTTCATTATTTTGATACGAAACTATCACTGCGGGCTTGTCATTGAAATTTATATTGCATGAATTACAAGATAGATTATGAAAAGCGAAATTTAGTTGTATGAATTACAAGATAGATTATGAAAAGTTGTATGAATTACAAGATAGATTAAGCAAAGTGAAATTTAGTTGTATGAATTACAAGATATATTATGAAAAGTGAAATTTAGTTGTATGAATTAAATAAGTTGCTCCTGAGGAGGAACTCTCGTCCTTCTTGTTAATGTTAATTTTTATCCCCACCAATTGCAACTCGCTGGATTCCTCTTCAGCGCTAGAGTTCATTTTGCTGTCCATAGAATTGTTATATAGGTGCTTTGTGATCAAAAGTAGCTTGAATGTTGTTTTCAGGCGCTCTGCTCAATCTCAGCAGTCTATTTAGTTCTAAAAAATTCATCAACAGGAGCATCGTTAAGATTGTAGGGTGATATTATTTTATTTGCAGCCTCATTGGATGCAGCAGCCATCTAGAATATGGGTTGTTACCAATAAAATAGTACTATCAGTTCTTCAAGAACCAATGAGAGAGCAGTATCCATAGAGACGAACAGCAATTTAAGCACAACTTCATTCTTTATTTATTCCCGTAGAGAGAGGTTCCAAAATGAGGATACACAGTGATCAAGCTGAACCGGAAGTGTCCCAAAATTTCTAAAATACATGTAATCCTATGGAAGATCAACTTAATATCGCTTTTTGACCAATGGTCCAGAACGAGACTACATCATCATGAGAGACAGATGCATGTTAGAAGATACATTTTTAGAAAAAAATTATATTTATGTGACTTTATGCTTTGTATGCACTGAATGATGCCGTTTTTACTGGTTTTTATATATATGTCCTGTTTTTTTTACTTACTCTTGTAAATAGTGTATATATATATATATATATATATATATATATATATATATATATATGTTCTCCAAAGTTGCGCCATCCCATGTGAGTTATTATATCATGACCGGAAACTTTTACTATAACCTGATAAGGGGTGGAGTGAATCACTGAACATAGCGGCTGGCATATTTATCAGGTATAGTTATAGGCCAAGGCAATAAAATGCTTATGATTAATCAACCTTTTAGAACAGTGAAAATATATGAACATTGTTTAAATTAAAAACACTTGTACTTGACCCAAACTTAAGTTATTACTGGGAATTTCTGCCCTTAGCCAAACAATATGTTGAAGAGGGGAGTTGCCATCTGAATAAATTAAAAGGATATAGAATTTTTATAATTTTTATTATGCTGTGGTTGATGTAGAAGTCTGGTTAGTGGTGTACATGCTTAAGGGTACATAGGCCAAGGCAATTCAGTGCGCATCAAGCATGACCTGTTTTTAGAACAGTCAAAATATATGGACATGTTTACATTTAGAACACATGACATCAAATCTAAATGTCCTATTTATCTGATACACTACATGTACGTTTGTTGTGATCAGTTTTATCTTTTTATTTTCATTTGATCCTTGTCGAAAAGACTAGACACCCAGACATCTCTAGATATAGACTCTACAGAGTATAATGGGATTTTACAGCCATGAAGATACTGTCATATATTAATAATTCAGGTTCATATATTGAATTGTCTTGTATTGTCTCAGACTCTCAGTCTCAGTACAACTGGTCTGAAACTTATGTTATTATATGCACATGACCATTCAGAGGCAGACGTAATGATGAGATGAGAAGTTGTGGCCCCACATAATGTTATCTTCTTCTATTTGTCTCTATTACTAATATTGATATATATGACTTTTATATGTTGTTCTAAACTTGATAACAGATAATAAAAACATACACACAAGGAAATTATGAAAAAACAAAGTCTTTATTTCTGAATGACATATACATATATATATACTGAGATGTTTGCAGTATTAGCCATTTGTTTACAAAAAGCAGTGTATATTCACAATAATCACTTATGCTCTTTATTTCCCACATACCATCAAGTATCCACTTAAGTATAAGTATACTACATTAGAAATATGCAATGTTTGAGTTTTTCCCTTAAAATGTACATCATAAACAAGCTTCAACAGTAACACAACAAAATCATCTCTTATAGTATAACTAGGCAAAAAGCAGTAAAGATCTTGAACATAAACAAATATCTGTCATTTTCCTGAACTTGCTTCAATCATTTGCTCAAACCAACCAATTTCTCGCTGGCACTCCATAGTTTTTCTGCCAAGGAATCATCCAGAGCTATTGGGTTCACCTTTGCCTCTGCACAATCACTGGAATAGATATATCAAATACAATATTATAATATTCATAAATGTTATTAGGTGGTGTACATAACATATTTTATGTTTTATGACATGTTAAAAACATAAATATTTATTTGAGAAAAAAAGGCATTACTTTTATAAGAAATTACAACACAAGCAATAAAGATAAACAATTAAACTTACATAATATGAAATAATTGGCTTTATTACATCAATAACCTACAGGATGACTGAATTTAAGGTGGTTCCCACAACATGTAGTGATGTTATAGTTATGTTAATGTCGTCCAAAAATTAACATAAAAATTACAATTGATAATAAGGCTTACACATTTTTTTCATTTGAATCATATTGTTAACGTTACTTAGTAATACAAACCTGTAGTATTTTCCGGATTCATTTGCAAGAGATGGCTCTACAGCACAGTTGATGCTGGTCTGGGCACCTTCCTTTGAAGTTTTAACCAATGCCCACATGAAGAGGTAGTACAGTGTGTTGTACACTGGTTTGTATTTGAGAATTGGTGTATCCCTGGCTAGTTCTGTGTCTACTGCTCCTGGATGAAGGCTGTATGCTGTTACATTTGTACCTGGAAATAGTTAGTTAGCTGGTTCGTTACATGGCATAGCTACCAAGGTATAATTGTATAGTGTGCATTGCACAGAACTCTGTGTTGGCCACTGGGGCTGGAACAGGTAAAAGGCAAATTAAATCCGCTAGGTGACAAACTGTAAGCAATATCTCAACACCAGCAATAGAATGCAGTGACCATTCATTCTGAATTAACAACAGGACAGGAAACTTCATTAAACATCGCAGAGGTAAAATGTAATGTGTTGTGGGAATGAGATACTTATTACAATATGATAATATAGTGGTTTTCGAGACTGATTTAAGAAATGTTTCAATTGAAGGTCTCAATGCTACTGGCTTATCTTAATGTTTCGAATCTAAACCATTTACGTCTGTGCCCCATGGGTGGTGGGGGTCGTTTGCCATTTAACTGCATTTTTATTTATTTTCCATTTTTCCCCCAGTTTGCCCTGCAACAGAAACTGCTATGCTGGACTAATGAGGAATGTTCATATCATACCTTTCAATCTCTTTGCCAAGGAGCGAGTGAACATAACATTGGCCAGCTTACTCTGGAAGTATGCACTGTAGCGGTCGTAAGACTTGGTGGCATTCAGATCATCAATGTTCATTTTCCCTTGCAGGTGCCCAAGGGACGACAAATTGACGATCCTGGCTGAAGGAGCAGCTTTTAATTTGTCCAGGAGAAGATTTGTCAGTAAAAAATGGCCTAAATGAAAAGAGACAACATTCTTTCTTTTGTAGATTCTTCAAAATATGTGCACACAAAACCTTGGAGAGGAGTTGCAACAATTTAAAAGGAGCCTGGCCATAATATAAATCCTCCTGCAACACCGGTGGAAATTGTGGGAAATTATAAATGGTAGAAATACAGATTGTTCCAGAGTTAAAGGTTCTATCATGGACAGTGTTACATTCTTAATATTGAAGTGATCCACCAATGAACAATATTGATAGTCTAGGAGAAATATCAAAACAATTATGCCGTCACTTATGTACATGTGCATTTCTTTATTATACTTAATGCTTGGACCATTGGAGTGCTACTCACTGAGGTGGTTAACCTGGAACTGCTGTTCATTTCCATCTTCAGTGACAACATGAGGTGTCCACATCACTCCAGCATTGTTTATCAGAATGTCTACTTTCTGCTCCCCTGCAAATCAAGAATTAATTGTGACAAAGTCTGCAGACACATGTCAGTAACACAATGGGAGTTAATGAAACTGGGAATGTTTATACATTCTTGTCCATGCTTCAATTTATATAATGTTTAGTTGAATAACATAATTTGCAGTTCTACAATCAAGCATATACCCAGTTTTTAAAATAGAGGTATGAACCAGATTCACGAACTTACTTTTGTTAATTTTGTCAGCAAATTCTCTGACGGATTTGAGTGAACTGAGGTTAAGTTGCTCCACAATAACCATATCATCGGAGACGTTGGCTTCTCTTCTGATATCCGCGGCTGCTTTATTTGCCCTTCTGGGGTCTCTGCAAGCCATGATGATTTTTCCACCTGCAAAAAGGAATTTGACAAAGAATTAGAATGTTAATTTAAATTCCCATAACAACATATTTTGATTGCATTTTAGACTCATGTGTGTTACTACTTACAACTTTGTGATCTTAAACTTTGTGAATTAAAATATTAAAATATTGTGACCTAGGAGGCTATACTAGGACCTCACAAGATCTTAAACGTTGTGACACAGGTAACTTTTTTTGTCAAGCTGGTGGTGGCGGATGGTGGGCGGATTAGGGCTTTACGTCCTGTATTTCTGCACCTGATGGGCTAATTAGGACAGGCAGGGACCATGGCAACAGCCATCCAACTTAGGTTCGACCGGGAATTGTACCCAGGGCCCAGTGGCTGGAAGCCCAGTACGTTACCACTGAGCTAGGCATTTAGACAAGGTCATGACAACTAGCCAAAAGATTAAGGTGGGTTAATAAAAGTTATATCTGTCATAAATGTTTTTAACATTTCACATTCTGCAATGATGAATTATAAATAACTGGGAAATTACCTCTCTTGGTCAAATCCAGGGCAGTTTCTTTTCCAATACCAGTGTTGCATCCTGTGATGATAATTAGTTTGCCATCCAGTCTTGCATTACTTCTGCACTCACCTCCTCGGAAATACTGCCTAAAACCACAAGAGAAGTTTGATAAATAATGTCAATTAAATTAAATGTGCCGATTAAAACAAATGATGTGTATTCAGATTTTTCAGATCCCCTGATTCATTTTTATTTAAAACAGGTAAACATGTACATTGCACAATTGGAATAAATAATTATTATAATGCAATATATACATAGGGCCTAAGTAGAAATGAATGATATATTCAGGCTAATACATTAATACTACAGGGAGACCGCAGATCAAGCAATGCTGCATTGAAGAAGTTAAATCACGCAATAAGCATTTCGTTACCATCGCCCATTAAATCTCCGTATTTATAACTTATTATAGGATCATATTTGTCTAATTCTATTATTATATACATAAGTTTTTCCAATTTCTGGTTATAAATACTATTATTTTAATTTTTTGGAATACGATCAAACGCTACTGGATAGTGTTATTATTTCCCTATACTTTTTTTCAAACAGATTCATTCTGCGATATTGGTTTTTTTTTTTTTAATAAGTTAGCGAACTACTGAAAAAGATAATAAAAATGAATCACTATGCATTATCTAGACCATAAAATACATATAGGACAAACATGCTTCTGGGCATAACCTCTACAACTATCATTAACTCAGTGACTGTCACAAACACATTTTAAAAATAGATACTTACTTCAATGAGAATAAAATTGCCCATACAATGCCCACTGCAATGACACCGATGTTGAGGGAATCCATAGTCATGGTCTCAGAGTCGAGTATACTGATTGCTGTGCCAGTGTTTCAAATGGTCGAATGATTTCATATATATATAGGAATCCCCACTCAGCCAGAGGGCAATGTTCTTGAAATGCAATGACCTCACACTAAGGTCACGTTACTGTACTCGCTTAAGGCCAAGCCTATTTGTGGCAAACAACGCATGCAGTGCTGGGATTGCAGTGACTTTACAAAACTCTCAAAAGCTTGAATAGTTAGAGTATTTTAAATTAGCCCAAGTGGCTAACAACCCTAGTGTCAGATGAACCAATATTAATTTTTAACCCTCAGCGAAAGAAGTTCGAAATAGGTTTTGTTATCATCAATGTCCGTCCGATGGGGGACAGGCGGGCAGACGGACGGGCTGGCGGGCGGATGGGCGGGCGTAACCCTTTTAAATTAGTTTCCTGAGTAGAACTCTACTAATGCACTTACCCTAACGAAATTTTGTAGTAATACTCTATATGGCCTAGTGGTGCCTCTTGATAGTCACATTGACATATGTTGGCTATGTTTTACAAAATTTGGAAAAATAGAAAAAAAGTAATTTTTTTTCATTTCTGGAGCAGAACTCTGACACTACTGCACCTACATGCTTAAAACTTTGTCATAATATGTCTAAAATAGCGTAGTGGTGCCTTTTGGGGGTCTCATGGCTGTATAGAATGTTTTTAAATTAGGGCAAAATAGGGAAAATTCCTGCTTTCAAACCTCCATACAAAAAACACTATTTACCCTACATGAATGAAATTGTATCCTTTCAATGACACATCTAAATTATAGTATTTTCACTTTTCACACTTCTTTTTGATATTCATTTCATGCTGATTACTTAATACTGAAAATCGGGAAAAAATTTGTTAAATTGTGTTTTCAGAACAGAAATCTGGCATTAGTGCACTTACCCAAACAACATTTTATATCTTATTACTCTATATAGCTTAGTTGTGCATTTTGATAGTCACCTCGACATATATGATCTGTGTTTTAAAATATTTAGACAAAAACGAAAAAAAAAAAAAAACATACAACATTTCTGTTTTCAGAGCAGGACTCACACACTACTGCACCTACAACTTAATAAGAATATGTCTAAAATAGTGTAGAGATACATTTTTGGGGTTTCATGACCATTAATGACATATAATTACTTATTAACACTTATTATAATACTTATTATTGTTTCTTATTATAATACTTATTATTGTTTCTTCATATACACCTGTATTTATCTGTTTTTATGGAACCGAGACAACTGATATTGCATGAGGCAAAGCTGAGTGCTATTTAAATAAAAGGGTCTGTGTTTGGTACAATAGATATGAATTTGGCAGAAAAATACACTATAATTTTTTTCCTTTAATTTTTTTTAATCATTATTTATACATATTTATATTTGCAACCCAAAACTGTTTTGAGCCTCAAAAAGGTAATAATTTCAATTACAACAAAACGTACATTGTTTTATTGAAAGAGATTGTTTACCTTCATTAATTTAAGGAAGGTATAATAGTTTGTTTAAACTTAGAAAATACCAATTCCGCCACCTAATTAAAGGTATCGTGCAATTTAGGAAAATATTGCATGGTTCTCAGCTAATCAGAAGTCAGGATTCCGTATGGTATATCCAGCAAATTTGTAAACCCTTGGCAATTATTTGAAAATAAAAGATGAATATCGCCTGAATGTAAAATTAACTATAGACCTGTGAAATTATAAATCAATGGCAGGCCAGGGTCCCAAAATTAGAAAGTATTGTAATAAATTTGCAATGTGCCTATGCAATCCAACATAAATATAATACATGGAGATAATTATTTCAGTACTTAACCATTTTAGAGGCTCATCTGAATTACCATCAATCATGATGATTGAAAAAATTGGAATGTTGACATGTTTCTTTCATTACTATAATTCTATATCATTCAGGGTCCTCATAAGGCACAGATTGTTGTGTCAGAGTTCTGCTCATTTTGCCACCATAGTATTGTATATAATTATTATGATTTTTTTTGTCAATCTGGACAATCTGGTATGTAATTAGAATACAAATTTTATTCAATTGGATTTAAACACCAAACAATACATGTTCAAGCTATCACTATAATGTCTGAGTAAGTGAAAAAAAACAACAACAGGATACTGACTCATTGATATTTTATTAAGACCAAACGACAAATTTCAATTGATTATACTAGGAAAGAAAGTTAATAGCTGAAATAAAAAAAAATAAAAAAAAGAACAGGACAAATACCGTGCTGATATCTAAATACATTTTAGTCAGATTTTATAAATGATTTACCATATATATATAATTTTATTGACAGTATTATGTCAAACATGAAATATTTGTCACAAATACGAATACATTCAAATTCAACAGAAAATTTCGCACATTGATACACTGTACATAAAAAAATTCAAAAAAATAAAAATATAAAAATAAATTTATCAATGGTTGCAGCCACCAAGTGTGCTATTTACATAGATGATTATAGTTAACATCATATCAGCAATTCTACTATATCCTATTGCTTTACATACACATTTTTTACATGTAAGTAGATGTAGTTAGATATATCACAAGCTATTCAACAAACATCATATCACATACAGTAGTTGTTTGGTGTATAGATTGACTTTTGCCATTTTGCAGAAAATGTCAACATTTACGAGACTATTTTGATCTAGGTTTATACCACAAATATTCAATATATGACTCACATTACCACACCAAATATACTGGCCTTGTAGGAGAAAATTGTTTTGAATTTTAAGACATCCTAGTAATTCACTATCAGGCAACTTCTCCAATGCACCCCAATAATTTATCATTCTGATATTTTGCCAACATGTAGCCGGTCTCACCATACACTACCAGCGAAGGTGTCTGTTTTCTTACCCCTAGCATATTCCTCAAGTACCCCAATTGTAATTTTTCTAATTCATAGGTTTTCCACATGACCATATTTCACTATTGTATTATATTATCTGCAAAATATATGTGTCAAACATTTTCAGCCTGAGTTGTGTGGTAATACATCCTAGTGACTGCCTGGTTTAACCTAGTAGAGCAAAAATTGCTCGCTGAGCTTGTATTCATTGGTCAGCATATGTCCCTGATATTTATAGCTGTCCACCTCTTTTGACTTTTTCTGCATTGTAATAGATGCTACAAACAACATTATAAACATCGCAGTCTCAGCTATTAAAACAACAAATGTGCATACACTATGTCATATTTTCAGAAAGGACCAACCACATTGATTTCAAATTTCAAATAGTGTCATAGAACGTCTTCTATTAACAGACCATTAAGCAATTTTATCAGAATATTTTTATTCTTGGTAACATCCTTTAACAATGTCGTCAATCCAACTAATCCACCACCTTCACTGGCAGTTTTCAGGTCCGACAATTTCAATCCATTTGCTGCAATTTTGTGAGCCATGGGTTTGGAAAGAGCCATCTGGTCAACTAATCTCTGCAAGGAGTCCTTATTTTCCTGAAGATTAGCTTTGTAATCCTCCATGTTTTTCAAATAATCACATTGGAAAGAATATTTACGAGCCTTTCCCTTGTCAACTCCTGAAAATTCAGCCAGCTCCTGCAAGATTTCCGCATCATTAATAGCATTATGAGCACCATAGCTTTTATCCAGGATGGCAGTCACCAGTGCTTCAAGACCATAGGTTTTTTTTCCAGGGTATATTTCCTTAAAGATTGCCAAAGTGTCACTAAAGCCATGGGCAACTTTCATGAATCTATCAAATAATCTGTTCTCATCCAAATGAGAGGTCATGTGTCGAGCATCAAATTTAGCATTATGGGCAAGAAGCAAACAAGGAGAAAATGGTCTGAGCCAGTGGATGAATTTCTTCAGAGCTTCTTCGATAGGTACTGAATCCAGAGGTTTTCCATGTAAATGTAGAACTCCCCTAATATTCGACAATCCTGTAATTTCAGTCACCTTTTTAGGTATACTCCTCGTGGGTGTGACATAGCAGTTGAACTGTTTATTACCAAAAACTGCAGCAATCTGGTTGATATCACATCCCGTATACAGTCCTGAAGTTTCCAGATCAAAGAAAACCATAGAAAATTCAGTTGAGGTTACTTGAGGCACAGGCTTGATAAGTGGGATTGGCAAGTTTGTGTTTGGTATTTGACCACTTGTACCAGGATTTGCTGCATGGCCACATGTCTCGCCATCAGCCTGAAGTCTCCCAGATTCTGCTGTGGTTCTTACGGTCGTTTTTCTTTGATTTGCTTCCAGTGTATCATGCTCATCATCAATTGACAGACCATTTAACAACTTCTTTAAAATACCCTCATTCTTGGTCACATCCTTTAACAATGATGTTAAGCCTACCAGTCCACCATCTTCACTGGCAGTTTTCAAGTCCGAAAATTTCAATCCATTTGCTGCAATTTTGTGAGCCATGGGTTTGGAAAGAGCCATCTGGTCAACTAATCTCTGCAAGGAGTCCTTATTTTCCTGAAGATTAGCTTCGTAATCCTCCATGTTTTTCAAATAATCACATTGGAAAGAATGTTTACGAGCCTTTTTCTTGTCAACTCCTGAAAATTCTGCCAGCTCCTGCAAGATTTCTGCACCATTAATAGCATTATAAGCATCATAGCTTTTCTCAAGGCTGGCAGTCACCAGTGTTTCAAGACCAAAGGTTTTTTCTTCAGGGTATATTTCCTTAAAGATTGCCAAAGTGTCACTAAAGCCATGGGCAACTTTCGTGAATCTATCAAATAATCGGTTCTCATCCAAATGAGAGGTCATGTGTCGAGCATCAAATTTAGCATTATGGGTAAGAAGCAAACAAGGAGAAAATGGTCTGAGCCAGTGGATGAATTTCTTCAGAGCTTCTTCGATAGGTACTGAATCCAGAGGTTTCCCATGTAAATGCAGAACTCCCCCAATACTCCTCAATCCAGTATTTTCAGTCACCTTTTTGGAAATATTCCTCGTGGGTGTGACATAGCAGTTGAACTGTCTATCACCAAACACCGCAGCAATCTGGATAATGTCACACACTGTTTTCAGGCCTGAAGTTTCCAGATCAAAGAAAACCATAGAAAATTCAGTTGAGGTTACTTGAGGCACAGCCTTGATAAGTGGGATTGGCAAGTTTGTGTTTGGTATTTGACCACTTGTACCAGGATTTGCTGCATGGCCACATGTCTCGCCATTAGCCTGAAGTCTCCAAGATTCTGCTGTGGTTCTTACGGTCGTTTTTCTTTGATTTGCTTCCAGTGTATCATGCTCGTCATCAATTGACAGACCATTTAACAACTTCTTTAAAATACCCTCATTCTTGGTCACATCCTTTAACAATGATGTTAAGCCTACCAGTCCACCATCTTCACTGGCAGTTTTCAAGTCCGAAAATTTCAATCCATTTGCTGCAATTTTGTGAGCCATGGGTTTGGAAAGAGCCATCTGGTCAACTAATCTCTGCAAGGAGTCCTTATTTTCCTGAAGATTAGCTTTGTAATCCTCCATGTTTTTCAAATAATCACATTGGAAAGAATGTTTACGAGCCTTTCCCTTGTCAACTCCTGAAAATTCAGCCAGCTCCTGCAAGATTTCCGCATCATTAATAGCATTATGAGCACCATAGCTTTTATCCAGGATGGCAGTCACCAGTGCTTCAAGACCATAGGTTTTTTTTCCAGGGTATATTTCCTTAAAGATTGCCAAAGTGTCACTAAAGCCATGGGCAACTTTCATGAATCTATCAAATAATCTGTTCTCATCCAAATGAGAGGTCATGTGTCGAGCATCAAATTTAGCATTATGGGCAAGAAGCAAACAAGGAGAAAATGGTCTGAGCCAGTGGATGAATTTCTTCAGAGCTTCTTCGATAGGTACTGAATCCAGAGGTTTTCCATGTAAATGTAGAACTCCCCTAATATTCGACAATCCTGTAATTTCAGTCACCTTTTTAGGTATACTCCTCGTGGGTGTGACATAGCAGTTGAACTGTTTATCACCAAAAACTGCAGCAATCTGGTTGATATCACATCCCGTATACAGTCCTGAAGTTTCCAGATCAAAGAAAACCATAGAAAATTCAGTTGAGGTTACTTGAGGCACAGGCTTGATAAGTGGGATTGGCAAGTTTGTGTTTGGTATTTGACCACTTGTACCAGGATTTGCTGCATGGCCACATGTCTCGCCATCAGCCTGAAGTCTCCCAGATTCTGCTGTGGTTCTTACGGTCGTTTTTCTTTGATTTGCTTCCAGTGTATCATGCTCATCATCAATTGACAGACCATTTAACAACTTCTTTAAAATACCCTCATTCTTGGTCACATCCTTTAACAATGATGTTAAGCCTACCAGTCCACCATCTTCACTGGCAGTTTTCAAGTCCGAAAATTTCAATCCATTTGCTGCAATTTTGTGAGCCATGGGTTTGGAAAGAGCCATCTGGTCAACTAATCTCTGCAAGGAGTCCTTATTTTCCTGAAGATTAGCTTTGTAATCCTCCATGTGTTTTAAATAATCACATTGGAAAGAATGTTTACGAGCCTTTCCCTTGTCAACTCCTGAAAATTCAGCCAGCTCCTGCAAGATTTCCGCATCATAAATAGCATTATGAGCATCATAGCTTTTCTCTAGGATGTCAGTCACCAGTGCTTCAAGACCAAAGGTTTTTCTGTCAGGGTATTTTTCCTTAAAGATTGCCAAAGTGTCACTAAAGCCACAGGCAACTTTCGTGAATCTATCAAATAATCGGTTCTCATCCAAATGAGAGGTCATGTGCCGAGCATCAAATTTAGCATTATGGGCAAGAAGCAAACAAGGGGAAAATGGTCTGAGCCAGTGGATGAATTTCCTCAGAGCTTCTTTGATAGGTACTGTATCCAGAGGTTTTCCATGTAAATGTAGAACTCCCCTAATACTCGACAATCCTGTAATTCCAGTCACCTTTTTAGGTATACTCCTCGTGGGTGTGATATAGCAGTTGAACTGTTTATTACCAAAAACTGCAGCAATCTGGTTGATATCACATCCCATATACAGTCCTGAAGTTTCCAGATCAAAGAAAACCATAGAAAATTCAGTTGAGGTTACTTGAGGCAAAGACTTGATAAGTGGGATTGGCAAGTTTGTGTTTGGTATTTGACCACTTGTACCAAGATTTGCTGCATGATCATGTGTCTCGCCATCAGCCTGGAGTCTCTTTGATTCTGATGTGGAGAAGTTGACCTTCGTGTCTGCTTTTTTCCTTTGATTGGAGGTTGATGTGGTTTGCTCATTTTTGTGTGGCCGCTTCTTGTCAGATTCGTCTGTCATGGCACTACGAGAACTTGGCTTTTTATTCTCCATTTGGACTTCGGATAACACCGGGTACAAACAAATAAGATAAGCACAATCAACGTCTAGCTGTGATCTTCAATGATCATTCGATAATTCTGAACCCAGTGGAGTTGGTCATATATAGTCTTACAAAATGTATATATATATATAAATATATATTCCATGCATTTTGCCAAATTGTACTGGTGGGACATCAGAGATAATCATTAGGTTAAATACGCATTCATAAAGTGATAGCAGTCTAGTTGCTTATGTTCATTCACGTGGCTGTCACTCCAGGAAGTATCCAGTAAAATGAAAACAGTCAGGGTAGATATCTACTGCAATAAATCCAGTAGGATGTCATTGAGACGTTATTCCAATTAAGTCATGGTAGAATATCAGGAGCACGTATATAACCTTCCTTTTTCTGTAAAAGAGTATGTCATATGATCATGATTCACTCTTACAACATGCAGCTGTAAATGAGGTCACTGGGCGGGTATGGATTGACAGTAGGGGCACTGTAAGCAGGCCTTTGCCATATATTGCCAACACGTCACAACTGATTATTTGGTGTCCAGTCAAAACGAAAACCGAAACGTCCATACCCGTGACGTCCGACTGCCGAAACCCACGAAAAAATGTCGAAAACAATAGTTTGGTGAAAATTCTTTGTTCATGTTACATGATTCAGAAAATTTGATATATTAAAATGACAGTCTTTTCATATCCTGAACAAACAAAAGGTATCAACCTTAAAGTGTTTATTTATTTGTGCATGTGTTATTAATTTTTAATTACCGACATGTTGAGGTCACAAAAGACCTAGGCCAATATCAAATGCTTATATGTCTAAATAACAACAAGCAATGGCATATATTTTTGAGAATAAATAAGTGATAAATATGATATTAATTGGGAGACTCATTTTATCATTAGTTCATTTATTATAAGAGTTAATAACACATATATATATGTTAAATATAGGTGATAACAGACCCAGTGGGCAAAAGTGGTCTCATTGACGTCACTTTGACGTCTCTGCAAGATGTCTCATGACCAGCCCATACTGGTCTCATATGCAAACTTCAATGACGTCTTATATGAGAGGTCTTTTAGACGTCATCTGACGACGTCTTTTAGACGTATTTAGTTGACCAATATCTGACGTCTAAAATACGTCATCAGATGACGTCTTTTAGACGTATTTAGTTGACCAATATCTGACGTCTAAAATACGTCATCAGATGACGTCTTTTAGACATCATCAGACGACCTCTTTAAGATGAACTTTGCAATCTTTGGACATATTGAATGTACAGAGAACACACACAAGTTTAAAATTAAAGAAAAAAACTTTATTATATTGTGTAATATAGCATACATTATTAGATGCATGCATGCACATATGATGCAAATCTATACATGGGACTGCTGCAATTTAAGTTTTAAAGAAATATATATTTTTATTCATGTATATATCAGAATTCTTCAGCCAAGTTTCATCCATAGTTCCATAGATTCCTGAAATGAATTTATATTCAGAAAATAAACTTAACACCAAATCATATATGAATCAGCATGTGCAAAATATTTTCACAATGGTTAGAATTTAAAAAACTTCACTTACCATGCAATGATGTGATAAATGGTATATATCACTCCATAGAAGAATTAAGTTTAAAATCCAACTTCACTAGTATCCCTCCAAAGTTACTGAATGAATTTCAAATTCTTAACTGACAAGATGTGACCTGTCCTGCAGCTGCTCAAGATTTCTAGGGGTTTGATTGGTCAGCCAGTTCAGATAATGATAGGCACATGGCTATAATATAGGGTGCACTGGGTCAGGGTGATATTATGAGCCCATTAACCCCAATTGATAGACTTCAGCTTGGTTAGAAAAGTTGATAAATTTGCTATACATTGAAATATATTCTAAAAAGGAGTTCACATTGCATTTTTCTATCCTAAATTAAAAATGTGAATTTAGTCATTATATATTAATTGCTAAAAATGTTAACTTGCAAATTGTATGAGACTTCATGGTTAAAGAATTGGTTATATTAAAGACCACAAGATTACGTTGATAAGACGTAAAAAAATTACGTATTCTAGACGTAATTTTTTGACGTAATAAAAACGTATAAATTAAGTAAAATAATCAGTCTGCTTGAGCACCAGAATAAGACGTCGATAAGACGTCATATTTCCTGGTCATTTTGACATCTTGAAAATTATGTCTCATTTACGTCTCATATTGGTCACTGACGTCATGATCAATTTGAGACCAGAAAAAGACGTCATTTTTATGACTTGCGCCTACTGGGGAAACTCTTAAATATTAACAAACTGCAATCAAACGTTTCGGACGTTTCGGAAATCGGACGTTTTGACTAGTGTGGGGGAATTTTGTCATATTTATAACCATATCTGGGAAAGCACTAAAATTAACTAATTTCAAAAACCAGTTATAGGATATACACACTGCCATGACCTCTTATTTTCATCAAAGGCATGTACATAACAAAGTATAATAAAGTAATTATCATTTATCAAAGTATCAACATGGATCAGTATGCCAGCTTTGTGTTGCCATATGGTAACAGCAATGAAAAAACTGCACCAGTTCAAATACTTAGCTCTCTGACCCCTCATCTATCATAAGGCATCAGTGGCGTAGCTATGGGGAGGTGGGGGGCCACGTGCCCCCCCCCCCCCCACTCAAAGGATGTGCCCCCCAGGTGCTGCCCCCCCCCAGGTGCTGCCCCCCCCCCCCAGATTGACTAGAAAAAAAACTGAAGTAGAGGGTGCCCCCCCCCAAATGTTTAGGGTGGCCCCCCATTGTGCCCCCCTAAGTGCTTCCCCCCCCCCCCACTCTGCTAACCCTAGCTACGCCACTGTAAGGCATTCTTATCAAAGGCATGTATACATAACAAAGTAAATTTAGTTTGAATGAATTTTATTGAATAAATACATATTGCAAAAAAGTTCCTATATTGACAGCTAGAAATGTAACATGAAACAATGATTTGCTACAAATTGCAAAGCCAGTGTAAAAATGTCTATTTTACATTACCCTGCATCAGATCATTTCTTAGAAATTCAGAGAACTAATCAATACACAATCATAAAATTACCGACTGAGAAATTTAAGTGTATTATATGATTCAATAAATAATTACGGTATCTGCAAAGTGAAACAATACAACAAAATACATCACTCTCACAAGTTGTAGAATATACATGATAAACAATTAATGTAATAAACATGCTAAACAAACTCAGCCATCCACTTTGGCGATGTTTGAACATGTGAAGAAAAATTTAATCAAAGATTTATATGGTATATTATTATTGAAATCGAGTGAGTTATTATTTGTAATCTTATAAGATTCAAAGTTGCCTCCTACATCGATTGATTCCAGTATAATATAAATTGATCTTGAGTATATTACTAATCTTGAGATCTTTGCATGACATAATATACAAACGTACTTGCAACTTAGTTTTATTTTACACTGTTTAATTATTAATAAAAGTAATGATAATAAATACATTATTCTCATGTTAGACATGAAACTCATCTCGTGCTTAAGCAAAGATCAAGCAAAAACTATGAAGGTACAGCAGCACAGATCGTTAGCTGAGTAGCGCCCCCTGGCCAGTCCTACTTCTCACTTAAACACAACAGGAACAGTTCTGATATCACTTTTTTCTCCATTGAAGATTGAGATTGATTGAAACATTGATGCAAGAAGAACATCTGATCATTTGCTAAGACCGACAAACTTTTCACTTATTCGCCATAACTTATCAGCTGCCTCGTCATCCAGTGCTTGTGGGGCTGCAAGTTTTTCTTGGCAGTCACTGCAAAAAGGAAGTACAGTGTATGCGTCTATAACATTCGTCATTACCTGGGTATTATCACTTATCATATGAAAGATGCACATATAATACGTGAAGTTATTTGTGAAGTAACTGTCAGGCCTACCTGTAGTATTTTCCAGAATCGTTTGCAATAGATGGCTCCACCGCACAGTATATGGTCGTTTGAGCGCCCTCTGTTGCATTTTTAAATAGAGGCCATGTGAGAAGCCACCAAATCTGTTTGATTACTGGAGTGTTAATCAGGCCTATGTGACGGGTTAACTCAGTGGTTATAACTCCAGGATGCAGAGCATACGTTGTTACAGATGTACCTGAAGAAATATTTCACAATCCATCATTAAAATGTCATCCTTATTTTCATAGCACAGTTCATCTTCACACAACAAAAAAGATCATTTTTTTAAACATATACTATTCATTTACAAAATACACTAATTTCAATACCATGCCTTATTTATTAAATCCTTTCAGCCATTTTAAATTAAAATCATGGTAAAAGCCATTTATTGGGTTTTATAATACTAATCCGACTGGATAATAATCGATTAAATTTGATTTAATTGCAATTGATGATATTTTTCTTAATTTATATGTTACACTTTGTCAATCAATTTTATTCTAATCATAAATTATTTTTAATTCTTAATTGCCATGCATAAATATGATTTATGATTTGTTCACCTTTAAGTCTCTTAGCAAGCTCATGTGCAAACAGTACATTGGCTAATTTGCTTTGCTGGTATGCCTCCATCGAAGAGTAAGATTTCTCACTCATCAGATCGTCAAAGTTAATCATTCCTTTTTCGTGGGCCCTCGACGAAACAACTACTACCCTAGCTGCTGGGGCAGCCTTCAGTTTATCTAGTAATAGATTTGTCAGAAGAAAATGGCCTGGAAGGAAAATAAAATTCACAATTAATAAGTTATAATTTAAAAAGTAAGGAAAAGCGTGTGAACTGTATCATTTAACAATACATATTTTGGTCCCTCCCCTAAAGCTAACTTAACCATATTTATTATGAGGCAACAAAATTGGACTGTTCTTTTATGCCGGATTAACTCTTTATTTTTCCATTATGAAACATCTGATGCAGAATAATCTGCGCTTGTCAAATAGAATTTGTAACACTAACCCAGCTTTTGACAAATATACTAAATGCTGGACAAAACTGACATCTAAAATTGTGTCCGTCTGCATAATTTCTGCTCCCAAAGTAACAGCATCAATTAATTTATATTCCACATTGAGTCCACAATAATTAAAGATTCAGATTCCCTGTGACCAAATGTGTCCATACGTTAATTATTACTAACACCCATAAATGTAAAATTTTATAATTTCTATTGTAGCTAAAGGTTTCGACACATGTTTTTGTTGCAACTAACTTAGTCGGATAGGCTTAAATTAATATGGCCCTTTTAACAAACTATCAGGAGTTCTTTTTCAAAAATGACTTTCATTATATTAAAGTAATAAATTCTATTCCTGAGCAATGACCCCTTTAGCATTGTTTAGATATAATCTTTAGTCAATAAGCATATTCCTCATATTGAGTCTGACTGTATATACTAATTGACGCCACATACATAGCAATAGAACATAATATAGCTTCAGATGTTGAATTGTACCACAATCCGTACACGTCACTTTACCTAAATGGTTGACACCAAACTGCTGTTCAAATCCATCTTCTGTCTTCCCGTATGGAGTCATCATGATGCCAGCATTGTTTATCAGGATGTCGACTTTAGGTTCTTCTGCAACAAATTCACATATAAAATAAATAATCATCCGAAAAACTATTTCCGATATTTAAGGAATGCATCTTTACAAATATGTATCTTTGCACACTACGAAGAGAGTTAGAGTTTATTTATTTTTAGGCCAGGGGTACAGATCAAACATTATTTTATACATAACCACATGTGTATATAATATATGTATATAGATACATGTTAGTATACCTTTTTTAATTCCATCAGCAAATGATCGCACAGACTTCAAAGAATTCAAGTCGAGGTGTTTCAAAACTAACATTTTTTCGTCAATGCCAGAGCAAAATTTGATATAATGCGCAGCTTCCTTGGCCTTGTCCATATTTCTGCAGGCTAGGATAAGCTTACATCCTGAAAAAAAATTTATGGCCATAATAGTTCCTAAAAAATTATTAAAATTATTATACAATTCTGTTATATGCGTGAACAGTAAAACTTACCCCTCTTTGCTAAATCAGCTGCAGTTTCCCTGCCTATTCCAGTGTTGGCACCTGTGATTATAACAACTTTTCCCTCCAGGGTCTCTCTGCTTGAGCATTTTCCACCTTTGCAATACTTTCTGCAAATAAATGATCGAGAATCATATTTGAGTGAGCTGAGTATACATAAAACTAAAAGATGTGTACTGGGCAACTACAATTGTGAACTGCAATGCAGCAGCATGCAGGCATTCATGTCAATTAGCAGTTATGCCTTGTCAACTGTAATTGATGTACATATACTATCTGACATACATACATATATATATCCTATGCACCAGTTCACGCCATCCACAAATGGACCATGCGTGCTGGAAACAAGTCTTATACTTTAGCATGCAATCCATGGATAATAATTAAACATGTATCTTTATTCTCCGAATAAATCAATTAATCAAAAATATGTACCGTAACGGAGGGTATTATCGACATGGCGGGTATTACTATTATCGACACTAACATTAGAATGTTAAATTTGTTAACAAATTAATTTAAGTGTCGATAATACCTGCCCTGTCAATAATACCCTCCGTTACGGTATATGTATGTCAGATAGTATATATTCTTAATGTACACACTGATAGCTATATATATTCCACGTTTAATGTATTGTAGCCACGGTCAGAATAACACCATAGGAAAAAAAGTATAAAAGAGTTATGGATTGGGCGAGTTGGTTTTGTGGCATAATATTATTATTACATGCTTTCTTGGGATTATTATATAAATTGCATATATAGAGCTCTAGCTCTATATAAATTGCATCAATGATACAGTGATTCTGAGTAAAATCAAGGATGATGATTCAAGGGAATTTTTAGGTCAAGTGGAGGAGTTTGTCTCTTGGTGTGACAAAAATTATCTTAATCACAATGTAAAGAAGACAAAAGAAATGGTGATTGATTTTCGGAGTAGAAGCGTTGATTGTGACAGAGTTATGATAAATGCTGAGCATGTTGAAAGGGTTCATGATTACAAATACTTAGGAATTATAATTGATGATAAATTGACTGGCTCAGCAAATACAACTAGTGTACAACAAATGTGTACAACGGGTTCACTTTTTAAGAATCATGAGAAACATTAATGTTGAGTGTAAACTTCTCACCCTATTCTACAAATCAGTCGAACATAAAACCAATAGATGAACTTTAAAAAACAAATGTTATGAGACAAGTTGAGATTGAATGATGAGCAGCATCTTTTATTTAATTATTATACAATTGTTAATCCGGAAGAAGTTTAGCCCTACCAGAACAACGTACAAATAGGTATAAGAAATCTTTTTTATGCAGTAGCATTAGAGTCTATAATCATGTTATGTCAAATTAATTTAACTTAATTTATTTTGTGTGGGTGTACATGTATGTTGTATGTTGTAAATGCAGCTTTTGAATGTGTCTGTGATGCGTCTGCATGTGTGTGATACTAGTAGGCTACTGTGTGTGTGTGTGATGTATTGTATCTGTGTGTGAAAGTCGTATTGTTGTTATTTATGTATCGAGACAAATTTCATATTTATTATGACAATTAAGGATCACTGATTACATCAGCAGTGTAGTGATTTTATGTTGCAATAGCTAATTTATGAATAAAGATATGTAATAGCAATCAGCCGTGACCGTTATGTCAATTGCTATTAGAATTTTGAATGATGAAAAGAATGGGGTAAATCATGTTTTTCATCATTGATCACAAGCATGAATTGAAACTCTGAATTGAAACTGATTCCTGTTTATTATTATGCAGATTAAAGAGGGAGATTGTCTAATAATATTTTCAGAAATAACGACGACAAAATATAAATAATTTAAAATAAAGATCTAAAATTAATACTGTAAACTTCAAATACAATTATAAGTGATCATATATATATACAGAAGAGATAAATGAGAAAGCATATATATCCCCAAAAAAACTGCAAATAGTACAATTTGCCGTTTTGGTACCGTTTTATCTTGGCCGTCTTGGTATGGTGGCCGTTTTTGCGTCCTGATATGTTGGCCGTTATGAATTTGGCCTTTTTGAACAGACCCCATACATGTAATGTTACCGCTAAGAGCTGACACCGCGCTATCACGTTGGCGAACGCCTGTGGGTTTACCATAATTACAATTGCATGGCTACCAACTTAATCAACTGAAATGTCTAGTTTATGTTGCATTTAAAAAACACACCTGACACCAGCCACGGAGAGAAAAATGACACTGACGCCGACCAAAATCTTAGAAGTCATATTGTCGAGCATGGGGATGGGAACCATGTTTGTTTACGTTTTCGAAGCGACGTCAAGCGGAATTTTGCAGAACGAGAGTGGCGGGAAAGAGGGGATATCTTAGATTAAGTTGGTCCCCTCCTCCGTACAGAGAAGGAGACTGTGGTTCCAGTGCTAATATTAGATTGGCCTACAGCCCTGTGTACATAGAGATATCTGGAATCGAGTGGTATTTAGGGATACGTGATAGCTAAATAGGCCTAAAAAAATGACACAATGGGATGAATATAGGCTATATATACAAAGCCATACATTCAGTTTGGCTTAAAATAATATGATAATGCAATGTGCATGAGGGGCCGCATGGATAATCCTGTGTCATGTACATGTACCATGGCATACATTTTTATACCCTTTTTTTTAAGAGCTGTAGCAGATTCAAAGGTAGGGGGGGGGGGCGGTTTAAGGGGGGTTCTTAGTCCAGTAACTGAACTAGGGGGTTCTTAGCCCCCCTCCCCTTCTTGGCCTAATACATCACTGTGCATAAGAAATTAGAGGGAACACTGCAAACAATTTTGGATCTGCCCCTGACTTAAGGGTTGTTCTATATAACAAAATTAAATTAAATTGCATTGTTGATGCAATGAATTGTGTATTTATATAGATAGATATTAAATATACCTAAAGACAATATATTTATATTAAAGATAATATATTCAGGTTTATCATATATTATCTTTAAGTGAATGTTATAGTTATATAGTCCACATAAATAAATAATGTTTGCAAGGTTGATTAATTAATTTGTGGTACTAGTTTGGATACCGACTGTCATGTCACACCAGAAAAGTGTATAAGACTGAAATTCAGACGTATTTAAATTTATTGTACCAAACAGTTTTCAGAAAATACCTAAGTAGCAATTTTGGTCTACATGGTTAGCGACTGTCATACCACATGCCATTTATTGGAAATAGCATGAAAATTAGTGACATTAAATTTCAGTGTCTAAACAAAATCCAGAAAATACATATTCATCATTGATATTCTGTTGTATGTTTAAAACCCATGATGTTTCATTAGCATCACTGTCGCGGTCAATTTCACTGAAGTGATTTATTCAACTGGTGTTGAATGTTGTATTGAAGTCATTGATGTTATCATTATGGTTATCCACTAGATTAAGCTGTTTCTGTTGGTAACATTTTCTGACACAGGAGAAATCGAACTGCACCTATTTGACTAATCAGCTATCAAAATCGGGTTATCAGCAAGCTGTCAAAACCGAGTTGTCAACACACAGATTCATTTGTAAACAAAAGTACGTGCTTGCATTAGGCCACGCCCACATCTATTTATAGCCTGGTACTATTTTAGGGCTTTTCCCGAAAATAACGGCCTCCTCTTTCCTTATTGATATCTTATCAATGGACTGCAGGTTGGTGTTGTTTGCATTACTGTTAGTTCATATTTCCTTCTGCAATTAAGCTTTATTTCATTCCCTTCTGCTCGTTGCTTGCGTAGTCTTACTGATGAACAATGAGGCCTTATGCATTAATTTCTAAGGCCTAAGTGCCACAGCCAATCACAGAGTCTGTTAGAGCTCGTTGCCTTGCAAAATGGCCTTGCAAAGAAATAAGCTCTACTCTGATTGGTCGAACGTTCATTTAGTTGACAAGCCTCATGGCAATGGACATGGCTCCCATCATGTCCCATGAAACAGTCAAAACCATAGTTCTACTGCTTGTCCAGTCTTGGAATCACCTAGAAATGGTCATTAACCGAGTTCTAACGTGAGTTTCTTCAAGTTTGTCAGGAAAATCCTAAGTAAAGAATGATTTTTGTGTAAGTAGGTCATTATTATTTTGTGCGCATCATGGCCGCGCAGATTAATTAGGACAACATAGTTCGATCCGGTCATCTGAGAATAGCATGACAGTAGATTTTGTTTTTGGCCAATCTCTAGTCATAAAAGCCCTACGGGCGGCCCCTACGGGGCCGCTCCTGCGGCCTATAATCATAATCGATGTATTGTGTGAAATAAATAAAAGCACCATAAGTAAAATTGTATAATTGTATGCATGAGTAAAATTTTACAATTATTACGTATCTTTTAAAATCTATCATATACCCCCCACTTTTTGGGAAGGGGGGGGGGGGATAATCAATGCAATCATCCCTCCTTGAAATCCCAATTAAAATGCTTTTTTCTACACACTTTTCTTCAGAATATTTTTTATTAAGTAGGCCTATATAAAATTTTACACTTCATATCACATACCAGTACAATTAGGTGCATCTAAAATTAGTTTGGCATCATTAATGATCCAGCATATTGTTTTAAGTGTCCGCACTTTACTGCAGCCACTTTTACGGGAGTCAGAAAGTAACAGTGTGACAGACTGAAGTACATAGGCCTGCATCCCCCTCCCCCTACCCGTCAATAGAAATCGACGCCCCTGTCTGAAACAATTAAGCTGATTTTCTAGATAGTAATGTGATTAAGAAAGTGATAAATTATATCTATCATAGGAAATTTTCCCAGCTGGTTTTGAACCTAGGCTATTAAATAGTATAAATTAATCAATGGCGTCACAAAGACTTCCATGGTCATTTTGAATGATGCTGACACCATGTTTTAACTCGTATTCTATGAAGAAAAAAATAACTCCTATTTTTCTTGAAATATTTACCTTTTTTTTTTACGTATCACTATATAATTTAGTATGGGCTCTGTAATGGCTCTTTCAGATGATGCTTGCCTCAAAACAAAACTTTTTGTGGGCTCACACCACCACAGCATGGAGGAACTGAGCAGATCATCTGCAACTTTGTTCCACTTCACCTAGTTAGGTATATAGGTGTAAATGGGTACTTTGATAAAAGCAGTGATGGAAATTGTAGAGTACTTGGCCTTGGAAGCATCATAATGGCCGCATATATGTTGGGTGTATACTTCCTGGGAGTGGAGAAAGACCAAAGCTTGAACAGGTCTGATAGGGGTGTAATTGTCAAAGTGAAGACTCTAAACTGGATACATTTACATTAATTGCACTGAGACCTTTATGATTTTTTTTCTTCTATCTATCTATCTATCTATTTATCTAATCAGTCCCGTAGCCAGCCGTTAGGTCTTTTTCATAAAATTGTGGACCTTCCATACAAATGTTTAAAATAGCATTGATGTGGGGCTGTATATTAAATTTCAGTTGCATACAAAATTAATATACTTGTTCATATTCTTTCCTTGGCACTTTTATCATAATCATATAATTGCACTATTTGTCATTTTTTAACTACTATTAATTTTTTTTAACTACTTAATCATTTTTTAACTTATTTTTTAATAACCTATCATCATCATATAATTGCACTTTTTATCATTATTTATAATCTATCTGCAAGATATAATTATTATATCTGCTCTAAGATGTGGCTTTCCAAACAGCCAATCAGAGAGGCTCGCTGATTAGCATCAGTGCTGTCCCAATCGGCCAGCCTTGAGACCATGATTACATATTACAGTTCTTGGTGGTCTTATTTTCAAACAAACACGTAATTGTTGGATATTTTTGCAAGAGGATGTTATTGAATATTGTTTGAAATGTCTTTCCAATTTCTTGGCAGGAAAATGCTTAGTATACATACTATGCCTAGCATGTGACTTTCATACTTAAATTCTTGATATTCTTACCAATAATGCAATTGTTCCTTAGGCATTACATTAGAAAGAGGTTTATCATACATACATAACTATTATCATTCCCATGATCACATAATCATTTGCTGAGGTCTCTCTGGAGCATACTGATTACCCTCTGGTTTCTTAGAGTGCTCTCCTGATCTGCCCATACATTATATGTACATTTCTGACTATTTGCTTAGTATGTTTGTCGAACATTTTTTATTGTATAAGAAATATGTAACGGTTTTTTTTTGTTGACTTGACAAAAGGTCAATAACCTGCCCCACCTGGCCATCTTGGAGCTTGGCGATTTAACTTTTAATCATTTTTGCAATGAGCCGGGTTTTACATGGCCTCATGATTTTAAATAACATTTTACCTAATAATTTTAAGGATATTAATAATTTCAGTTCTTTTAAAAGTGTACTTGAAGCTCATGTGTTAACTATGTGATTTTATTATTATCATTTTATCTTCTTATTCCATGTTTTTACTTCTGCTTTTAGTTTTACTATATATTTGTACATAATGATTTTACAGGGCCTACATGAAAAACAGTTCTACCAATTGTATAAACGCTGTGTACTACACAGTGTGTATATATGTTTAATAAATAAATATATAAATAAAAACAACATGAAAATTTCTAATGAGAGCACCAAATTTATTTCTTGAGTACATACATGTATTCTAGTATACTTGTAGGCTACAACACAAGAGACAGGACCTATGTACAGCACTGGGCAAAATAAAGTTTAGTCCTCTTTATATTCAGGTGGGAGAGTTTAAAAATGAAACATTCATAAATACATAGCAAACCCCAGTTAAGGCCACCCTTAAGAATCACTTATGTGGTCTTCATCTAAACTAATTAATTATTCTAAACTTTAAACAATTATTTGGTCCTAAATTTGTCTTAATTGTGCACCTAAATGTATGGTCTAAGTGTAACTACAAAATTTTTAAACCTTTTATACCAAACATTATTTTTTCCCTGGTGTCCACTCAATAATTTGTTTAAAATCAGCCATATTTTTTGTCCTTAAACAATGATTGTCTAAGCCAAACAACATCATTGCTTGAATTATACGATAATTGGCTAAAGCCAAACAATATCTTGGCTTATTAAAAAAAAACTACCAGGTGGACACCAGTGAGACAATTATATAAAGTTGCCTGAAACAGACAATCTTGTTTTAGAGTGTATATTTAAAAAAAAAAAATGTTTTTAATTAAATTAAATAATCTGGAATTTTGACTGGTTTCATGTATTCGTCTCTGTAATCCGGGGGATTTGTTGGGGTGGATGAGTCATTGACATATGCCGGATTGTCTCCTTCAGGCAATTTATTTTGGAAGGATTGCAAAGAATTGTTTATCAAAGAGGCATATGATCCAAGAGCAGAATCGAATGCTTCCAACAGTTCTTTGAAACTCGGTCGACTCGCCGGCTCTACTCGCCAACAGGACATCATGATATCATATCTGAAAAATTGAAAATGTACACACAGTTACTATTTTCAGTATAAGTGTATGTGATTTCTCGAAATAAACTGCTTTTTATATACACGTGAACATATTTTAAAGTACCCATAATTGTAAAAAACTATTTAAGACAATGTCTTCGATATAACAAAGGTAATACCGTTACGTTACATGTGGGCATATAGATAGATAGATAGACAGGTAAATAGATAGATAGTAGATAGATAGAAAGACAGGTAAATAGGTAGATAGATAGATAGATGGATAGATAGATAAATGGATAGATAGGTAGATAGATAGATAGATAGATAGATAGATAGATAGATAGATAGATGGATGGATGGATGGATGGATGGATGGATGGTTGGATGGACGGAAAGTTTGAGAATGATATTCCACTCACATGTCATCAGGGCAATAAGATGGCTTCTCCAGCCGTTTGTTCTCTCTAAGGAAGGCTGCAAGTTCATGGTTTGGGATGTCAGAATATGGTATCCTTCCTCTTGTGATGATTTCCCACAGCAGTACACCAAATGACCACTGGAATGTTCAAGCAGTACTTAGTTATTGAAACAATCCATGTCCGTCCATGGGTGCAGAAGGGGGTTGGGTGCGGGTTCGTGACACTTTAGTGGGGTAAATGACCAACACTAATGCAATGACCCCAATGAAATTCTAATACTCAATATGGCCTAGTTGTGTCTTTTGATGGTCACATGGATGATATTTTGGCTATGTTTTACAGCCCTTGGAAAAAATTGCATAACTTTAACTCTAATGCACCGACAGGTAAAAAAACATAGTCATGGCCATAAATGGTATAGAATTTATATAAAGGGAAAATATGGAAAATTCTTTCTTTTTTCAAACCTCCACATCAAGTTACTTTTTGGCAATGCTTATTCATGGAAAACCTTAATACTCACAACATCACTCTTAGTTGTGAATCTTTGTTGATCCACCACCATGCATTCAATGGCCGTCCATTTCATCGGCAAAGGTTGCAATTCCGCTGGTCTGTAATATCCCTTCTCATAGATGTCTCTAGCCAGACCAAAGTCAGCTATCTTCACTACTCTTTTGTCATCCACCCTGTAGACAAAATCATTCTTAAAAGCAAACATAGTGATTGGAAAATGTCCCAAATACAGTGATTAAGAAATTATGTGCTCATGTAGCTTAAATTGAAATGATTATTATTTATTCGCGTACTCTAAGTACAATGTTAATAAAAATAACATAAACTACAATTGAAATGTTGATATGAATTTAATAAAGTTGGTTATCTCTTCATTAGAGAAGAGTTTGACACTACACAAGTTCTCTGATCATGTCAGCTCTGGCAATAACAGTTTCTGTATTGCCAGGTCTGGAGTAATCAGACAAAAAGTGTATGTTCTGTCCAACAAAACCATTATTGTCAATACTCGGTTGAGTTAGAGAGTTTACTTTGTTATTGCTGCTATTTCGCATAGTCATGTACATTTTATCACATTTCTATGTATATATGATCCTGTGCACTGGCATTGTAAATTTTTTGGAAAACAGGGATAATAAGGCATAGTTCACAATTTGTAAATTGCAGTTTTAGAGGCTAGGTTGCATTTACATCATACATGTCAATTGGGGCAATTAAGTGACTTAAACCTGACATATTACCAGAGTTTACCTTGAAAAGTATAATTACCATTTTCTGGACATAATTGTCAAATCAGACACCACAATTTAAGGCATGTTAAAAAGAATTTGTTGCATTGACAAATATAATCATTGAAAACAAATATATATTGAATCATGTAAAAAGTCTGTAGGACTGACATGCAATTTCTGGCAGCAAGATCTCTGTGCACAAATTTTTGTGATTCCAAATATTTCATTCCTTTACAAGCCTGTTGGCCAATATGTACCAGCTCCAGCAGAATGAAAGTCTGAAAAAAATGAAGTTCAGCCTTGATATAGTTTAATGGGTCTGCATGGGTAAAAATCGACAAAATTGACAATGTGACAGTGTCCTTCTTTACCTGGGACAAAATGACACTGAAGCTCATATATAATTACTGACGTAAGAGGAATATCTCCTCAAAGAGTGACAGGCGACAGTTCTGATATTCTTAGTTAATCCTTATTTAGTTAAAAAGTGTCACATTTGATTTTCTTTTAAATGGCGACTTGGGACATTTTTGGGACCCATCATGTAGACCCATAGTGTAGCCACAAAAGACGCTGTGATAAATGATGCATTGGGTTTCCAAGAACTTTGTTCCACATTAATTTAAATTTTACCATTCACATGCTGTGTAACTATCTTTTGATTTTTTTTTCTTCATTTGTGAAGTGTCAGTAATTGTCTTGTGGGTGGGTGGGTGATTAGGGCTTTACGTCCTGTATTTCTGCACCAGTTGGGCTAATTAGGACAGGCAGAGACCATGGCAATGAGACAAAGGATGAAACAGCCATCCAACTTAGGCTCGACCGGGAATCGAACCCGGGACCCAGCGGTTGGAAGCCCAGAGCGCTACCTCTGAGCTAGGCCCCCGCCCTCAGTAATTGTCTTGTAACTATACACCCGTACCATGGTCAGATCCTTAACTTCAACTATCCATAACCATACCCATATTGCTTAATTACAATAATTGACATGTGGAGGGCATCATTTTGTGTAATTCTCATGCTTTAGGATGGAATACAAAAACATGAATTCTACCATTATCATCGTGGCACCTACATTGTCAGGATTTTGTAGGTAATCTCTGAGGGAACCATTTTCCATAAACGGTAGCACAATAAAGACATCAAAATCTTGAACAGCAATACCAATCAGAGGTAGGACATTCTCATGGCTGAAGTTGGGCATGACTGAGGCTTCTTCCAGCAACTCTGAGATCTGAGTCAGACTGGCATCTTTTGCTGAATAATTGAAAAAGGAAAATAATGCAATCTAATTCATCAATAAGGTATGGAGACATTTGGGCATATTTTGTGCCAAGCTAAGTGATTCTTCATCACAAGCATTTTGAAAAACAAAGTTAGGGCCCTGTGAAGCATATAGTGAGAAAGTTCAGCAGAGAATTTGGTGATATTCTGATCGCAACGGTTGCAAAGTTTCAAAACAGGCATTTTTGACTTTGCAAGGCATAATCTTGTAAATTTATTTTCATATATAATAATTAAGAATATCATGTAGTTAACATTTAGGTAGTATTAAGTGATGTGGTAAAACGAATTTTCCCTGTTTCATGGTTGGTGGTGCAGCAGTTGATGTTAAAGTTGCTGTCGCAAGCGTAACACAGTCAAATTTATGTAGTTATATTTTATGAAAATTGTTGTACTATCTGTATGAGTTACTAAGTTTTTAGTATAGTTGTTGTAATAAAAAATCTATTGACCAACAGGACTCATGATCTGATTTTTATGTCAACTATATCGAATATAGATTTTGAAATATGGACTTCACATGCAAATTATGCAGGAACAAGGACAAGTTCTAGTGTTGTATCAGTTTGTGAAAGGAGTCTGACAATCAATTTATTCCATTGGTTGATAATTTCATGTTCTTTCCAGGTCATTCTGTTCCTATTGGTTATGCTTGTGACATGTCACACTTTTGTCTTCATTATTCTTGGATTAGGCCTTAACGAGTTGCGATTTGGTTCATGGTTAAACCTTCAATATCCATAATGGTCTTTAGCTCAATAGTATTCAAGAGTTATTTCCAGTTTTTCCAAGGCTCGTGTTATTACATTTAACATGTTAAACGGTCATAGAGAATGCTAGGTGTATAGAGAGCTTGGTGTAAGGAAAGATCTAGATGTACTAGTTTTCCCAAGAAGTTATTAGACAATTTATAATAATGATTTAATAGTCCAGGTTCTCCATACTTGGGATATTTGTGATACAGCTATGAATTTTGCTGGTTTCCATGGTATCCAACTAAAAAAATTTCTAAAATTGCTTTTTTGATAATATCTTTAATTTTAATCAATCAAGAATAGCTGTACTGACTTTGATACAACCATGTACTCTTTGCTTTAAAGTAACAGTTATTATAATACCTCTAATAAGGAATGTTATTTGGATATATATTAAAGTTTACTGCACTCAGTACACAGCATTGAACATTATGGAAAATAGTACTGTTTTCAGTATATATTTTTTGTTGTGTTCCAGCTCATTTCAATATTTCATAATACAGCTCAAGGCAACACTGATATAATACAGTACTGACCTTTGATGGTTTTCACAGCCACTTTTCGAACCGCTCCACCATTGTCCTTCAACTCAGCATTGTAAACTACTCCAAAATATCCTGTAAGGGTTTTCAATTTTCATCAAGATAAAATGATAAATGATAGATATGACGTTTATTAAAAAAATATCCTTAAAAAATATAATTTTAAAAATCAGTAAACATCATTAATATACATGGGAACAAACCGTATATACATACTTTCTAGTCTTTCTTAAACTTAGGTACTTTAATGAACCTGCATAAAAATTGCAAATTATTTAAAAAAAAAAGACCCCCAGAGGTTCTGGACCGGTCTAGAGGTTTGTGGACCAGTACTAGGCGGTGTTTGTCAGGGGATCCCCGAAAGTCCGGTCCGGGTGAAAAGACCGGACTGGACGGGTCCAAAGTGGTCCGGTCTGCATCACTAACCTCGTGGATGGTTTTTCAGGCATTTTTATAAGCTTCATTGTAAAGAAATTTATTCATGATAAGAATACACAAAATGTTCCTCTCTCCAAATACTTCAGATCCAATTGTCTTTTTATCTCTTAACTCGGTGATAAAACCAATGCCAGTCCTAAAATATGTTGGCATTATTGGCCATTATTATTTCAGTTATACTCTAGACCTACATTTAAAACTTAAATGATGTGTTTAAAAGATTATTAGTAGTTAAACGTTACCCTGGTAGCATTCCAAATCGTTTCAACGTCAACGCAATGTCGGCGACGTTAATACGATGTTGTAACAACAGTGGATAATATGGAAACGATGCTGGGCTGATTTGGAATGCTATCTGGGTTAAATTTCACATGATAATTAAACGGGAAGTTTTTGGCTGCTAATTCCCCTTCATTAACTAAAAATGACATCAGAAACATGTCAATTAGGGCTATACCTCTCACTATTATATCCTTTATAAAAGGCCAGAATATGTCTTACCTTCTCCGAGGAATTGTTTGCAGGTAAGTTTATCAGCATCTATCAGACAAGGCTGCACTTTATTTTTCAATTCAGGATCAATGCGATCCAAAAGAGTTTTCCTTTTACCTGCTGTGAGCAAATGATTAAAAATAACACATACAGTAAATGTCATGAATATACATACAACACATGTATTAAAGTTTGATATCCAGTATAAACCTATTTTTAAATTTTATTTTTATTTTAAAAGGGTAGCCAGATCAGCTGAAGCTGTTTTACAGTAAAACAAAATAAAATAATAAAATGCATAGATATTGATAACAATTAAAAACCATTAACAAAAAAAAAAACTAATAATAAAATACACAAACAATAAAATACACAAACAATAAAATACACCAAGTTATAGCTACAACACTGTATCGTTAATAGTACAACAATAGAAGATGAGTTCCTCTCTGTTATCCAATGTCCTGCTTACAATGACTCCGGATTTACAATGTATATAAATATAATAAAATAGATTTCCAATACCTAACACCGCATGAAAAATGTATATATATATATATATTATAAAATATGAATGGAAACCTTTCGGCAATTATTACAGATCATCTTGGGAAATAAGAAAAATCAACCTGTACACAGAATAAATTAACTTTCTTTATAAATCTGGAGTCATTGTAATGTCGATAAAGATATTGTTATATATTCAAATTGTGATATGTTTTGCTTACTCGTGTGTGCTATTGTCAGTCCATGTTTATTTGTTTCTGGGGTATGGAGTGGCACAGTGCTCTCTACATGTATTCATTTGTATTATTAATGCCACTATTCATTGTAAGCAACAAAATATCCATCTAAATATCTATGTACATTATATATTGGCTAAAAGCTAAATCTCTGAACTTATAGCACTAACAGGCTGATTGCAGCCTATAAACTCCCACCTTTACCAAATCCACGACCTCTAACAGAGTTGGCCAAACACGTGATAAGTTACGGATTGATGCATTAGCCACTAAAACTGCTGTAATGTAAATGTAGTTTATAGTCTGTGTTATCACCGCCCAAGCAGTCTCAACCGACTTTACAATTACACCATTGGCGGGTCTGTTTAAGCTTGAGCCTTTCTGAACTCCATAGGGAGTATACAGCCCATTACACAAATTCCATGCAGGGCTAAGCACTTACAATTGCCATCCCTGCCTATAACCAAGTAACCATTTACACCTGGAGTGGAGCAAGAAACATACAGGAGGCACAAAAGTCAGGTAATAATAGATATATCAAGGTAGGATACGAGTGTGTGTGTGTGTGTGTGTGTGTGTGTGTGTGTGTGTGTGTGTGTGTGTGTGTGTGTGTGTGTGTGATTAGGGCTTTACGTCCTGTATTTCTGCACCAGTTGGGCTAATTAGGACAGGCAGAGACCATGGCAATGAGACGAAGGAGGAAACAGCCATCCAACTTAGGCTCGACCGGGAATCGAACCCAGGACCCAGCGGTTGAAAGCCCAGAGCGCTACCTCTGAGCTAGGCCCCCGCCCAGGTAGGTGACGAACATACTAGGGGAAACCTCGGAGAGTAGAGAATGTAGAATGTTGAAGATTATTGAAAATTTTCATCCAAACAATCTTACCATAAGGATCAATCTCTGGCTGATTCGTAAGGTCGATGTATGCTATAAAAGTTGTTCCTTTACCCAATGCCATTTGGTTCTTGATTACTCTGTATAATAAATACATGAGCAAAAGCAGGACCAGGAGGACAATGCAAACAATCAAAGGAATAACCCAAGGTTTCAGAGGTGGTGGATGAAATACATATCTCAGGAAGCCTGGGAAGTATTTCACTTTGGTCCCAATTTTTACCTATGTGAATAGAAATGAAAATAAACGAGTTAGCATCTCAATTCAATTAAATATTGCAAACATTATTGCATTTTTATGGCCCCTTCAAATTATAATTCAAACAGCTACCAGTACCATAATTATGACAATATGAAACAAAGATGTTTATTTCAACTTTGGAGTGACTGAGCAGACTTCAAAGCTATTTCTCTTAACTTTACATCTGTAATATTTTGACAATTGCAACTTTACAATATTCAGCCATGAAGAATATACACTAACTTCAACTCTGGGGGTGTTTGGGGAGGTAGGATGCATATCAACAGGTTTAGCACTTGGTGGATTCTTTGGTGGATAACAGGCTATGAGGTTATTTCCCCATATTTTCTGATCCAGAATGCAGCTTTCGCCGCCTATGCTGATTTTGTAGTCATCATTCCGTAAGCCATGTTGAAGTCCAAACCCCTGTAATTGTAAATGAACTATAACCAATAGCTATCGTGTTTGATGTTAATTACAGAGAATACATGTATAAAATCATCAACTATTTTACTGTTTTTTTGTAATACATTATATTGCTTAGTTACCGTATGAAGTAATAATATTATGTAATGCATTACATTACTAATGCGTTACACGTAACACTGATCATAAAATTGTTGAAGACTAATTTTAAGCCAAACGCTGCGCAATGTTAGACTGTAACTTGGTCTACGATTGTCTCATATATATCCTTGTGCTTATATTTGATCGAAAAATACGAGAATAAAATACCTTAATTTCAATGTAGGTTTCGCCTTTATATACATTGAGATCTTTGACTTGCGGTACAAAGTCGTAAATCAATGGATTGTTGTACATCAGCAGTTGAGCATTTTTGCGAGCCCAGATAAGGTCAGCATACTTTTTATACCCATCAAGCTTTAATAAGATGACCCAGTTCATGTTTTCATCATTGAGTTTTGCATCCACACTACGACGGCGTCTTGGAGCAGTTTGGTTCACATCAGAGTTTGGCATAGAAGATGTTACATCTGGTGTGGCACATGTCATCCATGTAGAATTTTTCACGTCACAGTCCTGTCAATATTTAAGAAATACATATTTATTGTCTATGCATGGGGACTAAGGGTGGTCCAAGAAAAAAAAGTTTTTTATTTTGCTGCTCCACAAGGCTGCCCCTGTTCCTAATGACCAACTGAACATATTCCTGAAGTTTCAAAGAAATTGGACAATATTTAGAGGTTGCTAACGAAATGCACTTTATTGTGAAAGGTAGTAATACAAACGTAAATAGGAAGGATATGTGCTTGTCAATGTATATATACTCTTAGAACACCTATTACTTACTGTACATAAAATGTCCAACAAACAGAACCTTATACAAGGTTTATCTTATGTATTTCTAATTTACATGTATTTCCAATTTACATGAACATTTTAACAGATTTAATCATGAAGCAGTCCTGCCTTGTTTGACGAGGAAACTTATTTCTGTGCAAGCGAACAGTTTGTAGAAGAAACTGCTTCTGTTCTTCATTTTTTGTCAAAGAGCTATTGTACTTCTCAATGAGACTAATTCCTCTCTCTGCACAGTCATTGACCACTTTTAAGCCATGAGCCTTTCTTTGCAAAGACAGGTAGCCTTGATCATATTCCATATGCTGGGATCTTTCACAAGGAATTCTGCATCCTTAGAGTCATTGGTCAGAAAGTTTAACATTAATTTGGACCTGCTTGTTATTTATTTTTCTAGTGGCCTACTGATTTCAAAGTCATTGGCTGCAATATGATGTGCACAGTCTTCATTGGGTGGCCTTGTCAAGTTAGCTACCATTGCCTTTTTTCGTGGCATCATTAACAGAGTCGTCGAAAAAGGCAAGTGCTGACGAGTGTTCAGAAAGATACCACAGGTGTATGTTTCTAACAAGTGCAGAAACTGCAGATCATTGAGTGGAGCTTTCTCGGGAACTGGTGCCTCCTACCAAAACTTGGCATATAACAGTGAAAGAAAAAGGCCCATTTTTAGCAAGCCTTTATATTCACGAGTAGTGAGTTTCACTTGACTTCTGAAAAGTAGCATCTTCAGTGCATAAATTGCCTTCATCATCCAGCGTGCATGATGTACAGCACCTGGAGCACGAAAGGTGTATCCTTCTAAAGTTCCTCCTAGAAAAAGAATGCACAGCTGTAGAAGTTCCTTGTAGTCTTCACGAGGGTGATGTTCATTTACAGCTTTCTGATAGTAGGTGATCATTTCCTCATGTTGTATCAGCTGCTCTGGACTAAACATATCATCAGTAGCTGGGAGAAACTGCTCAGTTTTGACATCTGGCCAACACTTTTGAAACCGTTCGAACAATTTCATATCGGGTCCACTTGTTGGTCCCAGGGATGACTTTACAACATCAGACAATATCACTTTAAAGATATGGTGACGGCAAGCCAGCCATAATAGTTCAGTGTTCAAAGCATGTTCTATAATTGTACAGGCACCTGAGTGTAACCCAGTATTTGAGGCAGTGGTATCAAACACTAAGCCTTTTATTTGTGATTTGAGGCCCCACTCATCTATCAAACCTAGGCATGCATTGGCATGTGCTTCCCCAGTTCCACGGTGTATCTTTGGTACACTAAGCAGTTTTTCTGTACCATTGCCTGTGATATATATGGCTACTCTGTCTACGTTTTCAGTTTTATTTCCTGAAAAATCAGGTAGTAATTTCCCATTCCAGTGCAAAAGCAGTGGCATATCTGCAGCTATGGTTGATCTTTCTTCAGCAGCTGCATTTATACGATTCACCATACGTGCACGACGTATGCCACTTCTTGATAAGGACACATCCTTGACACATCCTTAACATTATGCCCAAGGGCTTTTACAATGGAAGTTGCTACCATCATTGCCCCTCGATAAGAGATATTCACTCTATCCAATGTTGAAGCTACATTTGGTGTAATTACTTCATGTGGATTTTTCTTTTGCTTTTTTCTGGCAGCCAATGATGGGACAGGCACATTGTTCTCCTCATTATCTGAATCTGAACCTTCACTAGTTTCAGTAGCATCACTCAGCATTGGGGTCTTATTTTCTTGCATTTGCTCTTTAGCATATTTCCTCTTTCTTTGCTCCTCTTTATGTAATCTTTTCTGTTTTATGATTTCTCTTTCAGGTGATATTTTGTCAACAGAGCTCATACTACAGCTTGAAGTGTCTTCTCTCTGCATGGCTAGAAACGCTTTGTCCTGTTCATTCTTCATGGTCTCAATGGCATCTTTTGTTGATATGTCAAACAGACTTTGGAGATCATCAAGAAACATCTGTTCCTTTGCCTGTAGAAAGTCACTTGACTTTAACCTATTCTTTTTTTAACAAGCTTTCTCCCAGTATGTTAATGTTAACTGGATTGCCAGTTTGGCACTTTCATCTACAGTTTTACATTCTTCTAAATGATAGTACATCAAACTCTTTAAAACATTTAACTTTGTTGGCAGTCCACAGCATATTATGTTCTTAACAGGTTTTCCCACAAGCCAAACTGAGGGTGAACTACGGGTAGCCATATTATCAGCACCACTGCATCTGTAAAAATATATCACAAATAAATAATACCTGAAGACCTGCAAATTATGTTTCTGCAAAATATAGATTTACTCTCTAAAAATATTTAGTACAGTAATAATAGTATACTTACTAATGCACAAAAGTAGTTAGAGCAATGTACAATGCATGCAGCTTCATGGGAATCAAAAGGAGATGATATAATAAGTCCATTTTCCAAATGAAACACTCATGACTGATGATCACTGAGCACTTTACATATCTGTGTCATTTATGGTGCTCTCTGGATCAGTGTTAAAGAAAACTTCACAGTGCACACAAATTCTATCAATGTGTACAACTGTACATTGTTTCTCTGCATGTACAGTGTAATACGAGCTTCACTTTCGAAGGCATATTACAAAATCCAACTTTGGTAGCAACCTCTAAATATTGTCCAAATAACCCAATTTTTTGTAGGCATTCATTTTGTGATAAAAGGAAAAGGGGCAGCCTTCTGGAGCAACATTTTGAAGACATTTGTTTTTTTCCCTTATACTTTGGACCACCCTAAATTATTGGGGGTATTCACTTTTTTTTAAAGCAAAGCATCCTACTACAATACACCACCAGGTCAAAACCTCATATGAACAGATTGCAGATGAATTTAAAACTTAGAAGTGAACTGAGGACTCACAATGGGGATGCTGAAGAAGAGAGTTATGCCAGAAGAGGTTATCATTAATTGCAGCATGTATGTAGGAGCGAAAGTAGTGTGGTATGAGATTAGTGTTACACAGAGGAGCTAGCCAGTGCCTCAATCACGAGAGTTTTTGATAATTCAGTAGGGATGTGCATCAGTTCATCGTTCATATACCGGTAGCAGTATATTTTTTTCATTTAGTAACCAATATTGGTTGATTAAACTTGATTCAAGTTTAGTTTGATTAATATCCACACATCTTATATCAGGCAAGAAAATATCTTTAAGATCATGTAGTTGTTTTAGTGAACAAAGACCCAGCATACATATATATATATATATATATATATATATATATATATATATATATAGTGCACTGGATGGTTGTGTCATCAATTAGCCCATCAGGTGCAGAAATACAGAATGTGTAAAGCCCTAATCCACCTACCCACCCACCCGCATATATCAACATGTATCCAACATTGTGTCAAATGATACACATCCCAATAATTTACCAAAGTCAAAGACAATGGCTTGCTATTTCCCTCCTGTTACATACCTCTGGTCCGAATAGTTTAGAGTAGTTGTTGATAGATGTGTATAAAATGTTCAGTTTAGGTTTGTAAACTGAATCGAAATTTTTCCCAATAATAGTTTGAAGTATTCCACCACTGAAATTAAAGCACATTTAAAATTAGCACAGTGGTTTTTTTAGTACGATTCCTAAATATTGAAGTTCAGAATATGGTATGCCTACATGGCCAAATGTGCCAGGTGCGTCTTCCGAAAACGCATGGTTTTTGCCTCATTATAATTAGCTAAACACCATGCGTTTTCCATGCGTTTATCCAACTCCTGGAAAACGCACGTGGCACATTTGGCCATGTAGTACATAATATAATCATGATCATAGTAATTACCCTGCTATTGATTGTCTAGGTGATATACTATCCACAATAGGGTTTGGTTTGTACACGAAAGGCTCATGGTAGTTGATTACGAAACCTGCTAGATGAACACTAATAACAAGTGACTGTCCCATCAGACTCTCTGTTGTATTGTCAAGTGCTGATGTGTAGCACAAAATGTAGGATGAGTTGCTGTAGGAAAAAATAGTAGAAGTCAGTACATGGGGTATATTATAGGTAAAACATAGCCTTTAATAAGCGAAAAAAGAACCGGTATTTTAAACATATTTATTCATTAAGAAAATCAGATCAAATATTGATTATAATTAAAATTTATGGTTGCCATGGTATCGTGGTTAAGGTGTTCAACGTCTATTCATGAGTTAGAAAGTTCTAACCCAGGGGCCCACCATGGCATTGAGGAGTTGACTAGATCATACTGCAACCACTGCCTCACCCCAGTGACCTCACCCTGGTGTAGTGGGTACTTGGCAATAGGCAATATCAGTGATGGTGTGAGTTGAGCTCTCAAGCCATGGCGGTTCATCCCCATGTTCACTACGTCAGCAAAATGTGTGTAGAATGTACCGGCAGCTTGTTATGTCATAACATTTACATATCATACGAAATAGTTCTACAAGTAGCATTATTGGTGTTACACTCAACATACCTTTCTATAATAGTGGTCTTCAGCTGACCAATAGTAACCACACTGCTAGATCCAAAGACTCCGCCAAAGATGGTGATGTTCGTTCCACCAGCAAATGGACCATATGTGGGATACAAACTTTCTATATAAGGCATCTGAAATTTTTAAATTAATATAATTACTATATTATTCAAGCTGGCACAAACAAACTGCTATTGCCCTCATTGCTGTATATATTTGCCTTCCTTTATTAGCTTCAAACGAAACTTAATTTAGCTGCTACAGGAAAGGATGAGGTTTACACATTTGTCCATCAATACTTTCTACCATGACCAAATTACCATTAAAACCTCTAACTGTGCTGCCCTGTTATTTTTGCACAGTGTTTAGAATTACGTAGCTCAAATGTCTATTTTGACTTTAAAAAGTCAGCCTCATGCAATGTCACATATGTCATAATTCATATTGTCCCACTTCTTAGTCAAATGGTGATGGGGTCAGTCACTCTAGATACTTTCAAATAGCAAAGGATTAGTAAAGAGATTAACTAATTAGTCAATATTGCAACTTAAAGTTAAAAAAAACACCTTAAATGATGACTAAAAGATATCGTATTTCAATAATTGAAGATGAATTGTTGTGGTAAAACGTAGGTTAAATTCAAATGTTATAAGAATTTCTGTGGTAAAATTTTTTTTCAAATATAATGGAATGTTTTAATTTTGACACACATGAGTCTTGGATATTGAATGTTGTTGAATATTCTGCAACAAACCAATTCTTTTAATATGAAGTAAACCTTGGTAACTACGTGAGAATTTTTTTTTTTTTAATCTGTGAGGGTGTGTTATTGTAAGCCACAAGAATGACATACTGAATACTGTGCTTAGCAAACTAATGTCTCACTCTATGCAAATACAGATCACTACTATTTCTGACATTATAATTATGTATATCTGATTTTCTTTGAAATATGTCAGCATAGAATATAATGGTAACAGTCTTTTTTCAAATTTATAACAAAATTTTAGCTCATGCGGTGCACATATACCCAATATTTTCAATAAATTCAAACTTTGAAAATAGGATTTGTATGTGAATTATAAACATTACATAGAATAAGCGAGGCTTTTAAAATACCTGAATATGGAATGTCAACCTACATTACTCCGTAAGTTAGGGATATTTGATTAATGGGCAAAAATTCTAAAAAAATTGACCAGACTAAAACCTCTAGTTATAACACATCTTAAAAGTACTGCATTTACTAATATCATGCAACAGCCAAAAAATATTAAAAAAAATTTATCAACACAAAATTTAACACAATGACTTTCAAGATGTTTTGACCTAAGTAGAAAATCCATAACTTTTCGTAGTTGCACTTACACACTGTTTTCCTGCTAATGTTGTGTTTACTTTATCTTTGCAAGGACATTGTTCATTTGGATAACACTGAGCACAGACACAATTTGAGGCTAGATTGGATCCTTCGCGGTAACAAGGCAAACAGGATGGTTCGGTGGACTTACTGAAATCAATAAAGGAATAGCATATTGAAATACAATGCAATAGTAATAATCATATATAGAGGTGAGAATGGGATAAGTTGAGCCAAGGGGTAACCTGGGCTTATTGCAGACCACTTACAATAGCTATCATTCAGCTAGATGGTACAGTTCGTTTCATAAAATATTGTCGACTCTAGACAGCTGTATTGACCTATTCCTGGCTGTAGGCTACAACTGGCTAAAATCAGCTACTTCTGTCTACTCCTAGCTTAAAGTCGGCTTACATCCACAAATACGGCAAAAAATTATCAACCTTGGCAAACGTAAGAAATTTATTTAATATATCATAAATATATATTTTCAACAAGAAATTATAAATATGAGTAACTCCTAACTTATGCTGCATGTACTTTAAGATCCAGCTTTGAGTAGCCAGCTATAACCAGACAGTTATGTTTAGTGGCAGGTAGCATTGTATAGCAGAAGTTGTCTAGCTTTTGTCTAGGTTTAATTTGACAGGCCGTTTTTAATGAAGCTAACTGTACCTATGATGTGGAGCTGTTCTTGAACAATTTCGCGTCAGTATCTTTGTAATAATATGATGCAGGTGATTTTTAGGATGTCACACAAAAATATATACATATATATTTACTGTCAAAAGTGAAATTTAACAAACAAGACATATGGATTTATTATTAAAAGTGCTATTCGCAGAAATATTGGGCATGGAAATAAAGTTTGCTAAGAATATTTTATATGCCTCTTAGAGGCAGATATCATCACAATGGAGTAAAATTAGCCACTGATATGTCCCAATGTACCCAACTCTCTCCCAAGTGGTATCATTCAAATCAATATTTATTGATTTCCGAACAGCAAATTAAATATGTGTTGGCACAGCAATCATGCGGAATAAAGATGCGTTAATACAAAAACGTTGTCAGTGATGAGTTAGATAATGCTGAGCTGTGAAACTGACCATGATAAAAAAAACTGGTTTACACGAAGGCAAAATTTGATTGCTGGTGTCTAAACGTGGCTATAAATCTTGTCATGTTAGGAATAATAAGTTTCCAAAATTATATTGGTGTTTTAAATTTTTTTTCGCATAAAACGAAATAAATGCGGTGGGTTGGTCCTGTAAAAAGTATTGCAATGAAATGCATGTTGTATAAAAAAAAAGGAATAAAAAATTAATATATTGCGTACAATAAGACTTTTCAACAATGACAAATTAACTATATTAAAGTTGGTTCATGAAAAGTGCTTCCTTTTGCTTCTTATTCATGTATGAAAATTGCTATCATGACGTTGTGGCAAACTTCAAAAACAACTTATCTATCTCTACTGTTAGTTGTCAGTTTTTTTCCTATTTTAAGTGAACCATGCCAAAGAGCTATTCAGGGGCCTCAGCTGAGTCATCATTGCTTTATTATTCATGAACAAACATACCTCCCTAAGACTTTTATTTCAGCCACTGCGTGATACTGTTCTTTTTCACTCGAAAAATTTCCTCTCGGAAGACCGTCAAATGTGAGACGAATGGCACTCGATTGCAAAAATTGGATCACTCGCAGATCATTGTATTGCTTGTAGGAGTGAAACCCATGAGATTCGTTGAAAGGGTTCCACGAAATCCTGTATAAACCCCTGAAGGAAAATTGTCATTTATTATCTTAATGTTAACTCAGAAATGTCAATGTACCTGTTTTTCATCATGAGCTTCTGAATATTTTGATACAGTGCCATGAAAAAAATTAGTATCTAGAAAGTGATAGTTTATTAGAACCCACAGCTTTTAACAATATAATATCATGATTTTAGAACATCAGATAAGTAAGTATAGACTAATTTCATATGGTACTGTTTTTTTTTAAGAACCCTTAATACAAATAAATTACCAATTTAAGTGTTTTCTTCTTTTTTTCAGTGGGGTTTACCTATGCATAGCACTGTTTCTTGACTTTCTTTAGGTGACCTCCTGCCAGAACTTTTTATTTGTCACCATCATTAACATATCATTATCATCATCGTTATAATTAACATCATCATCAAGAGAAAAACAAAAGGGGGTGGAACGGAGGTAGCATGGTGATGGACCCCAACTTGACAAAAAAATGGTTGCTTCTGAGGAGCCCTGATTAACACAAATAAATTGGGAGACCCTCCACTCCTCAAAGTCACCCTAGACGTAACATCACAGTCCTTCTGTCTTATTATTGAGGTCTCCCAGGTAGTTTTCATAATTTTGTTTATTTTTATTAAGTTATTCCATTAATTTTTATATCTATGCATATTTTTCCTATTGTCCATATTTATGTGTATTTAACCAAATATGTGTTAATGTTTAACACCTCATCAGCACCTGAGTATTTAACCTAATACAAATAATCTGAATCTGGTAAAATAAAACACCAAATGCTCAATGTGCGTGTGTGTGTGATTAGGGCTTTACGTCCTGTATTTCTACACCAGTTGGGCTAATTAGGACAGGCAGAGACCATGGCAATGAGACGAAGGATGAAACAGCCATCCAACTTAGGCTTGACCGGGAATCGAACCCGGGACCCAGCGGTTGGAAGCCCAGAGCGCTACCTCTGAGCTAGGCTCCCGCCCACCAAATGCTCAATAAAAGTTCTTTTTTTTTACCCTGTATTGGAAATATCAGCAGTTTGGTATGATCCACATCCAATGACACCAGGATGTCCTCCAATTGCATCAGTTTTAGCAAATCCCAGAGTCTTACAGTTTTCAGCAAAATAGTGCAAAGGTTTCCACTCATCCTGAGTCCTCTTGTACATTCTTAGGCTCTTGTTGGGTAGAGGTTTCAATAGTATGAGTTGCACACGATCAATCTGAATAATAAACATTTTATATTTATCAACAACATACCTTAGTGTATCATCCTTTTACTAATAGCCACTAATGTTTTGCACTAGTTTCGTGTCAATGCTTGGCCAAGTCAAAGACCCCACACATGGAATAAAATTATAATTGTAACCTGGTGTGGACTCCAAGACTTATCATCTTATCATTATCTTTGTCTCTGGCAGCATACGATTATTCTCACTAAGACCAATAGCATTAAGCTGGTTAAGTCGATAGTTAACAGACAACATTTTAAAATGAAAGTTTAGACAAATTTATGTTTTAATAACACTACTTTAAAGAGCATGCCTACTCCAAACAGCATGCCATTTTCAGAAATAATATGTCAGATAGTAAAACGATTCACAGATTAGCACTTTTTTGGTTGGTATACAGTTCAAGATTCATGTATTTATTTCATGTTAGTAACTTGCTCATAGTATATAGTAAAACTACTCAAATCATCCAATTCAATAGAGGTATAGTTTTTAATACCAAAAACTGTTAAAAAAAAGATTTGACAGTTGCTTCAAATCAAATATATGTATTGCACTTACTGTATAATTCCCCTGAAAGTCAATTTCAATCGAGAAATTCTTTGTTCCAGGCTGAGATACCCAAAACATAAGTGGCAGATGTTCATAAAACTGTGTTGCACGGAGTTCAGGGGTGTCAATGCCATCATTCATGTACTCCTTGAGAAATGGATTCTTCAAAAATATTTGCTGAGATCCATTTGAGGTTTTTACATCTACTTCTGTAGGAAATCTTGAATAAATTCTACAATCGTAAGATCTACAGAAAGTGCCGGACAAATTTGGCGCAAAGGAAGGACATTCGCAGCCTGGGCGAACATCTAATTCAGTGGAATTCTTGATATACAGCTCAGCAATTTCTCTGAAAATATAATCATTTATTATTTACTGTGACAGACCAGCCATTAAGGAGCAGAAAACATCCAATGGAAAGTGACCTTGAGAAATAAAGAAATGATAATAATAAATTATATAACAAAAGAGTAATCTAAGGACGGGTTTTATGGTTCAATAGGGGCCATATAAGGTTTGGTTTTCAGGTTAGGGGTTTTATTGTCAAATATTTTATTAATTTCAGGCCAGTGCATGGGAGGTGGGTTTTGCGGACCCCACATTCTACGTATTTATTACAATTTCAATAAAAAAAAATTCAATTGGAAACTTTTAGTACCGAATGTTGGCCTATCTTATTTCAGTACAATGTTTAAACTTCAAAGAAAAAAAAAATTTCAATAGTATATTACATAAATGAGTTCACAAAGAAGGTCTACAGGAACAATTAAACACCTTAAAAGCAACTATCATTAAGGACAAGACTAATTGATGACTTACCTTTGACTCAATATTTCATGGTACAAAACAACATCCCGTATGGTCACTTCTAATGTCTGAGAATCTGCAGATGGAATATAGATCACTTAAAAAAAGTGAACCTTAGTAGTAGGTAGTAGTAGGTAGTAGTAGTAGTAGTAGTAGTAATAGTACATGGCCAAATGCCCCACGTGTTTTCCATGAGAAGGATAAACGCATGGAAAAAGCATGGTTTTTAGCTAATTATAATGGGGCAAAAACCATACGTTTTCCATGTAATTTTTCAAACGCATGGAAAACGCACGTGGCACATTTGGCCGTGTAGTAGTAGTAGTAAGTCTGTAAATCACAACTCTAGGAAAATTAATGTGGAGTAGAAAAGAACATGCATAATATTAGCTTTTCAAATACATAAAATGACATCAGGATCTACTAGCTGTATCACCAGGTCAGAAAGGTTTTGGAAGCTGTGTTGTTGAGAGTCACTGAATGACTGATTACTACCCACAAAAACAGAAAGATGGTTGCAGATGTAATAAATCTCACCTGGTCTATTTTGTGAATAAACATCACCTAATCGGATCTTTCTAAACCAGGGAAACTGATTCGTTATGCTGAAAGCTTGCTTGATAAGGCTTTCACCTATATTATTGACGAAGAGAGTCAGATGCTTGATTTTAAACGGGAGAAAGATTTCCTGAAATTAGTAAAATGACAATATTTGCTTAATCAAGGGTAATTAAATTGTTTCACATTTTATTATATCAGGTACTGGTCACAAAGATATTAAAAAATAGGCTGTGCAGCAGCTAAACCCTCAGCGAATCCCACATAGCACACAGGCATCATTAAAATTGTTATGTATTCGTCTGACAGGTAGGAGGGCGGGCAATACACTTTCATTTTCAGAGCAGAACTCTAACACAAATGCACTTACCCAAATGAAATTTTATACAGTAACACTCTATATGGCCTAGTGGTGCCTTGTGATAGCCTCACTGACATATATTGGCTATGTTTTGCAAAAATATTATTTCTTGAGTGGGTGGGTGGGTGATTAGGGCTTTATGTCCTGTATTTCTGCACCTGATGGGCTAATTAGGACAGGCAGGGACCTTTTTTTATTATTATTATTTCTTGAGTGTTTATATAGTGTGTGATGAGCAGAAGCAATTGCCACTTTGCCTACATAGCCTGTTATGCAATGCTAATTAGAGTCAAAGATGTTCTTGTTTTTAACTCTTGAATTTCTTCATTTGTTTATTATATTCTGTCAAGTGTAAAATATTACAGTCTTCCCATGGGTTATAAAAAAAGTCTGAAAAAGCCTTACTTTATTTTTGTAAAAATTTAAGCCCGTATTTAGTCTTACTTTTGTCCACTAAGTCTTACATTGTCCTATTTTGATGCATAATACACAATAACTGCTTTATTTTATTGCTTTATAGCCAATACCCTGATTGTTTTTTTGACAATAATTTAATATATTAGTGTATACTGCTATATTATTGGTCTTATTTTTCATGTGTGCATGATATTGTAATGTCCTACAAATATCTTACGTCTTATGAAGGTAAACCTGCAGGAACGCTGTATTAACAGCAATCCAATTTGTTCAGAGCCCTCCTGCCAAGTGAGCATAAAAAGTATTCGCTATTATTTTCTTGCCATTTAATTGTTCTGTTTTAAAGCTTTTATGCACAATAAGGAGTATTGAATTCACTAGAAATATCAACACAATAGCATGTTCCCTTAACTAATCTACAACTAAGATTATCATTTATATGTCCAAACTAGTCATTTATGGGCTATGGCAATGATCCTAAGGAATATATATGAATTCTGCAATAATGTTATGCCACATAAAGATGTTGGGTATAATTTCATACAAAATTAACCTTCAAAGTTTTTATTACTAAATACTAATAAATACAAAATCTTAAAGGTTTATTTCGTATTTTTTGCTCGCTGTTTAAATATTATCAATTGCCATATTCCCTTCAGTAAAAATGCTGATTTGCATTTAATTTATGGCATTTAAATTAGTATTTATTACTGAACACTTTACAGGTGTATATGAAGAAAACAATAATAAGTATTGGAGTCAAGTGAAAGTAATATAGATCATCATGCAACTAATTATTATAAAATTGCTAATTATAAACAAAAACTATTCAATGGGTTGAGCATGGCAACACAATGATCAAATATTTAATAATTGCACCTGAATTGTACAACATTTACAGCTGTCATTGCTAAGTACGGGATGCTAAGAAATATGAAGGAAGCAACACAATTGTTCGCATTTTTTCCAGATTTTCCAATATTATGAATAAAAAAAGAATACTGAAACAAATGTCAAAAAGAAGCTTAAAAGTGAAAGTACTATAATCTAGATATATCATTGGCAAAATTTTACTGATATAAGGATCATAGAGTCATTGATATGAGGATTTGAAAGAGTACCTGTCCAAATTTTAATATTTTCCTTATTAAATAAAATTATCGGTCATAAATGGTCATGAAACCCCAAAGAGGTAACTCTACACTATTTTAGACATATTCTTACTAAGTTTTGTACGCACGTAGGTGCAGTAGTGTGTGAGTTCTGCTCTGGAAACAGAAATTACTATTATATATTTTTATTTTCTCTAAATATTTTAAAACACGGCTCAGATATGTTAATGTGACTATCAAAATACACAACTAAGCTATATAGAGTAAGAACAAATTTTGTTAGGGTAAGTGTATTAATGGTAGGGTTATGCCCCAAAACACAATTTTTAGCATTATTTCTGTTTTTCCATTATTTTGTAATTAGCATGAAATGAATATCAGAATGAAGTTTAAAAATTGAAAATACTATAATTTAGATATGTTATTGATACAATTTCATTAATGTAAGGTAAATAATGTCTTTTATATGGAGGTTTGAAAAAGTAGGAATTTTCCCTATTTTGCCCTAATTTGGAAAATTCTATAGTATTTACGGCCACGAGACCCCCGAAAGGCACAACTACACTATTTTAGACATATTATGACAAAGTTTAAAGCATGTAGGTGCAGTAGTGTCAGAATTCTGCTCCAAAAACAAAAGAAAATATTTTTTTCTCTTTCTTTTCAAATTTTGTAAAACATAGCCAACATATGTCAATGTGACTATCAAAAGGCACCACTAGGCCATATAGAGTATTACTGTACAAAATTTTGTAAGGGTAAGTGCATTAGTGTTAGAGTTCTGCTCCGGAAACGAAAGTGTTACACCAGCCCGCCAGTCCGTCCGCCCACCTGACCATCCGGACATTGATGATAACAAAAACCCTTTTTGAACTTCATTCGCATAGGGTTAAATATGCTGAGAAAGTATATCATCATCAGAGGTCATGCACTAAGCACAATACGTGGTGCATGTAGTGCATTCCTGCATGGTTAAATGAATGAATTATCAATTGTATGGAATTAAGCAATCTTATGCAATGAACTACAATCATTAGATAGCAGTGACCCATATGGAGGATTTATTGTAATTTTGTTGTTTGAAGATTTAAAAATGGCTTCTCACAGCGCAAGCGATATCGTCAGGAAGTTTAATGGCACTCACTTTTCATAAGATTGTAATTGTGGCTGTCTTTTTCGAAATATATTTTAATAGCAGTTTTCTTCTTCTACCTAAAATGAATACTTCAAAGTGAATCTACCAAATTTTCTGTAACTTAGAACGAAACGATTTTGAGAGCCCAAAAGACTGTATGATTAGCAGAAAGTTGTCCTCACAAATAGCATCACATACAGTAAGGTTTAGGTTTTACTCAAAATATATATATACAATTTATTCTCTACACAAAGTCGCGCATGACTCTTTGGGTATATAAAGTTGCAAAACTGTGTGTAAATTCAAGCAGAAATCTGTGGTTTTGATATGCAAAAATATGGAGGAACTTTTTCTTTTCATAGACTACTATATATATCAGCAAGATAAAATACTCGATTATTAAAAATCAATTGAACACTTGCCCCAACCGCAATTTGTATCCAATCACTTGAAGGCAACTGCCAAAATTTATAAGCAAACCCAGTAGATGTTTCGTAACCATGTCTTAATACCAACATTCCATCGTCAACATCTATTCTGAAAGTACCGGCATCCAATATTGTTCTAAAAAAACAAAATGAAAAACAGATGGTTCACAATAACTGCATGAGTGAAAAAAAAAAAACACAAACAAAAACACTTGTTGATTCAACCAGGTTAGGTTCATAAACAACTGTTCTTTATGCCCTGGTACTAGCTTATTCTCAGTGTGTTGATCTGGTAACAATACCTCAAGATTAAAAAAGTAAAATTTTCTGTATGCTGCCACATCACCGTATGCTGGAATACCTTTTAGTCAGTGGCTGTCTTGGAGTAACTTTCACCATGTATGAAAACATATACAATATATATACATTTCAAGTCTAAATCTAAAATGGCTTATTTATTATTGATTAATCTTTATTGCAGACACACACATACATCAGTTACAATATATTGGGGTCCATATCCTTCTAATAAAAACCTAACTACTATTATTGTATGGCACTCACTGTAAAACAAATTCACAAAACAACAGTATTAAGCAATTCAACTGCGCGTCCAATACCAATCTAAGAATGACTCCCAATGTCTTCTGATGTAAGAATACCAAAAGGCATCACGGCTTATAACATTCAGAATAATACTGTTTTAAAACCTGTTATATAATGTATACATAACTTATGTTTGCATAAATCAGTGCTAAAACCTGCTAGCATTCCAAAAACTAAGAATCATGGCCATAAATCCATACTGTTAGGGTATGTTGTGGTTTTAATAAAACAGAAGTTGCGGTATACTTCAGTTAAGGAAACCAGGTTGTAGCCAAACTTTAACTACATCACTGCAAAAGCTAAAGGCAGCGAAGGTTACCCCAATGCGCCCATTGTATTATTAAATAAAATTCTTATGATGATGAGTTTCAAGCTGAATAGTATATCTTCTTATAAAATTGATTAAGTCCATTTAGATGGCAGGAAATGCATTAGGTCTTCTACATATGTTTCAGTAGAGCCAATCTATATGCTGCAGAAATTCAAGAATATCAGAACATCTGCCATTTTCGCGATCTTTGCTATTTTATGGCATTTAGAATGAATGACCCCTTTTTGCCATTCTGTTACTCTTCTTTTAATCAAACTGACTACACTTAGTCCACGCAACCCACCACAAACAACCAAATTAGGGATTGGCCAGTGCTCCTTTTAACAGCATGACATTACAACAATACATAAATCTTATGTGTGAAATTTAGTCAGTCTGATTGAATGTTCTATAAACTATTGTTTATTCTGCACGTGAAGTGGGTGGGCGGTTTAGGACTTCAGGTCCTGCATGTATTTCTGCACCTGATGGGCTAATTAGGACAGGCAGGGACCATGGCAATGAGATGAGGGATGAAATAGCCATCCAACTGAGGCTGTACTGCGAATTGAACTGGGACCACGCGTTTGGATGCCCACTGAGATAGGCCTCCTCACCCTGCACATCAAGCACACCCTAGGTCAAAAATTACTCCAACAATAAACTCCTACTACTATGATGAGTAAAAAGTACCCTCTGTACATGCTGTATGTAGTAAAGTTACTCTCCAATAGCTGGTCTTCTCTGTTACTCTTATTACAGTTCAAACAATGAAAAACATGTCCAATAAAAAGAAAAGAAAATGGCATACGCTTGCTTACCCACTTGAACCTCTTTCCACCAATTTTAATCTAAGAATCCATGTCTTTGGTGAAGCAATAGAGTTTGGAATCCAGTAATCCCTAAAACATGCACTGGTATTTCGCAGTTTTGGAGATCCAGTATAATTTGATGATTCATCATATGATTGTATGGAGCAGTTGTTTCCTCCTAGATGAATTGTTGTTGACTTTTCAACTGTAACACTCGATATGCAGGAAGATGATTGATTCTGTACACATTGGACGTACAGCACAATGTTTTGTGATGGGGGGTAATATCTCTGAATACTGGCCAAAGCAACCTTTGGTAGCTCGATGACAGAATTTGCACATTCAGAGCCAGGGGGATCCACTTTTATAGGCTTGTTTTGTGAAATTGGTAAGGTGTTGCTGGAAGTATGGTCTTGATTACATTGATTTACCATGACCGTACTGAAATTAGGGTCAACTGCATGAGTTGTCTGGGTCACATTAGTAGCATCACCTGTTACTAGCGTAACACTGTTAGGACTAGCTTCAGTGGTAGGACCTGCTGCAGGCAATGCAGTGACATTATTTGGTGAGGGTATTCCAGTGGTACTGTCATTTTTAGTAATTGGAGTCACATCTGTTGTAGCATTAGTAGCATCAGCTGGCACTGTTGTGACACTGTTAGCACTAGCTTCAGTGGTAGGACCTGCTGCAGGCAATGCGGTGACATTATTTGGTGAGGGTATTCCAGTGGTACTGTCATTTTTAGTAATTGGAGTCACATCTGTTGTAGCATTAGTAGCATCAGCTGGCACTGTTGTGACACTGTTAGCACTAGCTTCAGTGGTAGGACCTGCTGCAGGCAATGCGGTGACATTATTTGGTGAGGGTATTCCAGTGGTACTGTCATTTTTAGTAATTGGAGTCACATCTGTTGTAGCATTAGTAGCATCAGCTGGCACTGTTGTGACACTGTTAGCACTAGCTTCAGTGGTAGGACCTGCTGCAGGCAATGCGGTGACATTATTTGGTGAGGGTATTCCAGTGGTAATGTCATTTTTAGTAATTGGAGTCACATCTGTTGTAGCATTAGTAGCATCACCTGGCACTGTTGTGACACTGTTAGCACTAGCTTCAGTGGTAGGACCTGCTGCAGGCAATGCGGTGACATTATTTGGTGAGGGTATTCCAGTGGTAATGTCATTTTTAGTAATTGGAGTCACATCTGTTGTAGCATTAGTAGCATCAGCTGGCACTGTTGTGACACTGTTAGCACTAGCTTCAGTGGTAGGACCTGCTGCAGGCAATGCGGTGACATTATTTGGTGAGGGTATTCCAGTGGTACTGTCATTTTTAGTAATTGGAGTCACATCTGTTGTAGCATTAGTAGCATCAGCTGGCACTGTTGTGACACTGTTAGCACTAGCTTCAGTGGTAGGACCTGCTGCAGGCAATGCGGTGACATTATTTGGTGAGGGTATTCCAGTGGTACTGTCATTTTTAGTAATTGGAGTCACATCTGTTGTAGCATTAGTAGCATCAGCTGGCACTGTTGTGACACTGTTAGCACTAGCTTCAGTGGTAGGACCTGCTGCAGGCAATGCGGTGACATTATTTGGTGAGGGTATTCCAGTGGTACTGTCATTTTTAGTAATTGGAGTCACATCTGTTGTAGCATTAGTAGCATCAGCTGGCACTGTTGTGACACTGTTAGCACTAGCTTCAGTGGTAGGACCTGCTGCAGGCAATGCGGTGACATTATTTGGTGAGGGTATTCCAGTGGTACTGTCATTTTTAGTAATTGGAGTCACATCTGTTGTAGCATTAGTAGCATCAGCTGGCACTGTTGTGACACTGTTAGCACTAGCTTCAGTGGTAGGACCTGCTGCGGACAATGCACTGACATTACTTGGTGAGGGTATTTCAGTGGTACTGTCATTTTTAATAACTGGGGTAACTTCTGTCATAACATTCTCATTCTTTGCAATTGTTGTCACTGTGAGATTTGAAGTGTTGACAGTCTGTCCAAATGCACTGAACACAACCATAAAAGCCCATGCAATTTTCTTGATGGACAACTTCATTGTTTCTGTAAATAAAGATATGAAATCAATGAATTTTGAAATTATAATTTGCTTAAAAGATACTATGAAATTGAACCCTTTGTTTTCCAAATACATGGTAGAGTGTGTGAGTGTGATTAGGGCTTTACGTCCTGTATTTCTGCACCAGTTGGGCTAATTAGGACAGGCAGATCCCGAAGTACATGGTAGAAGACAAATCTCTAGTGAGTTGGTTTCACTGCGGCATATTATCTTTGAAAATCGAAACAGCCATTGGAGTACTGACTTTGTTCAGTGTCTAAACAATTTTTTTTTGGTCAAAAATAATAATTAATACTCTTCTCATTTTTTTTTTTAATGTGTGGTATGTCAGTAGGTTAAGATTTTCAATGTGTTGACCACCAAGGGGGCCATCATAGAGTGCTAAAAGGACCGGGTGGTTAGAAAACTACCATTTAAAACAAGTCAGGTATTTAAATATACTGGTATCTGTCAAGCTATGTATAGAACACAAAAGTCAGATCTAATGGAGAAACAAAATAACTTAACGCCTGGCTTAATTTACAAACTGTGGTATAAATTGAAGAGAATTTAAGCGAGATGTAAGCTTGGCTTAGCCTTACTTTATCATGTTTATATGTGGTCAAAATGTAGATAACCAGACCAATATGGACACTGTCACAGCCTATGTAGGCTCTAGTGTTCTCCTGGTGGGTTTTTGACAATATGTTATTTAACTATGTATGTGTGTGTCAGTGTGGCCATTTGCATCTGTATGTTTGAATTTTGTGTGTAGGAATTTGTAATTGTATACCCATCAAATAAATAAATATTTATCTATCTATATACTTGATAAAAAGACAAATTTCAGTCACACGTGCTTTACTGTGTTGGTAAACAAAAAGTAGTTATACTGAAAACATCTTGAATCTGTTCAATAATAGTTTGAAACAAATGTTAAATCAAAAGTTCAGCTCAGTTCAATATACACAGGCAGTTAACTTTTTGTATGTAGAATACATGATATATTGTCATTTTAACCTTACCATCAGATACATGGAAAAAGTAATTATAACCAATATTTGAAGTACAGTATCAGAATCTCTATTATTAACATGATTCCGTGTTAATGAATCCTCTGAGATATGATAATAACTCCAATATACATGTAATAATTGTGCGTGATATACAACCTCAGCACAGCCTATAGTATTGATCTTTAGTGCATCCAATTTTTGGCTGGATATACAATTTTCAAACATACTGAGGCAACACCTGTTGTATGTAAGCTATAATCTGCATGACTCAGTGTGCCTGATAGCCCTGGTTATTGATGTTGCCTGTTGATGTAATTATGTCATCTTCTTCCTGTTAGGTTAAGTTATTTACTCAACACGATAAACAAAGCTACATTGAAAAATAGATAGATTATATAGATATTGTAAAAGGCTATGCCTAATGAATAGTTTGAATATGTACAATAAAAACAACTCATGGGTAAGAGTTAGTCACAATAACCCCCCCCCCCCCCCCCCACCTTGAAAATTAAAAAAAACAGAGTTTTCGTTTGATCCTACATACAGAGTGGCTTTGTACAATATTCCAACAAAAGCAATTCCAGTTACTGTAAAGGAGGGTATTATCGACAGGACAGTTATTATCGACACTCACATTGTGTATGTGTGTGTGATTTGGGCTTTACGTCCTGTATTTCTGCACCAGTTGGGCTAATTAAGACAGGCAGAGACCATGGCAATGAGACGAAGGAAGAATCGGCCATCCAACTTAGGCTCGACCGGGAATCGAACCCGGCACCCAGCAGTTGGAGGCCCAGGCGCTACCTCTGAGCTAGGCCTCCGCCCATCGACACTCACATTAGAATGTTAACAATTTTGTAAACCAATTTAAGGGTCGATAATACCCACCCTGTCGATAATACCGTCCTTTACGGTATTAACTATTCTGTTCATCCAAAACTTTCCTTTTCTCAGTTCTGCAGTGAAAGTTATGACCTCTATAGGAATTTATAAAAGTGCATTTTTGCATATAACAAAGTAAGCTTTCTTGACAACCTTAGAACAATATTTCGTAAACTTAAGATTTGACTGTATGATAACACCAACATCATTCATAGAATTAACTTTGTCAATTACATTGCTACTTAGAACATAGTCATGTCTACGTGTACAATTTCCTATAGTAAGTAATTTGGTTTTATCTGGATTTAATTACATCTGCCATGCCTGTGCCCAATTGTAAATACCATTTAAATCATCTTGTAGATTCTGGCAATCCTGAGAGTTACTAGCTTTAAACAAGTTAGTGTCATCTGCATAAACACTAAGTTTACTGTGTTCTATAACATTCAGAAAATCAGCAGAAAAACACAAAAAAACAGGGGGGGGGGGGGGGGGTTTAGGACCGTGTGTGTGTGATTAGGGCTTTACGTCCTGTATTTCTGCACCAGTTGGGCTAATTAGGACAGGCAGAGTGTGTGTGTGTGTGTGTGTGTGTGTGTGTTATTGTTTAACGCCTCATCAGCACCTGAGTGGGCTATGTAGAGGCTCTCTAGGTTAAGATTAATTATCTATATTTGGTAGTAGAAACCAGAAGCATGTAAAAAATCAATAATTGTCTGTGTTAGATATCTAATAAAGAGATGTTGTAAGGTGTGTGTGTGTGAGTTATTGTTTAACGCCTCATCAGCACCTGAGTGGGCTATGTAGAGGCTCTCTAGGTTAAGATTGATTAACTATATTTGGTAGTAGAAACCAGAAGCATATAAAAAATCAATAATTGTCTGGGTTGGATATCTGGTAAAGAGATGTTGTAAGGTATTAGCTTGAAACAAAGTTCTTCTAAAGCATTGTAAGTGGCTGCAATCTAATAAAATATGTTTGATTGTTAGGGGGCACCCCCAACTCTGGCATACCGGTGCCGGTTCATTGACTAAAAGGTGTAAATGTGTAAGTCTTGAATGTCCTATAAGGCATCTGTGGTATATTCCTTGATCTTTGCGAGTATTGAACCTACTAGGTATTTTATTTTGAATGCAAGGTAAGATTGAATGCAACTTGTTGTTATTACATTCATTCCATTGTCTTTGCCAGCAAGACATGATAAAAGATTTTATAGTCATTTTAAAATCAGTGTATGGAATGGTAAAATCAGTTATCTCTTTTGTAAGAGCCCTTTTTGCTGCCAGGTCTGCTTTTTCATTCCCTTCAATGCCAGCGTGTCCAGGAATCCAGCAGAATACTATATCTTTGTATTCGTGAAGAAGTATTTTGGAGGTATATTTCAAGGGGTGTGGTACAAGTCCTGTCTGGGCAAAATGCCACAGGCACTTTTAGCTTGCACTTATTGCATTAAAGAACACATTCTTCCCTTACTTGTCAAAGTGACTGCTGCCAATTCCATTCTCAGTGAATAACTGCTTCCACCACTCGATAACCTGCCTTAAAAGTATTGACTAGAATTGTTCAATTCGCTGAAACAAACATCAAAGAAGTACAGTATTAAATGAAGAGCCAAGGAGTAAAATATTTTACAATATACTTGCAGTTAAAAAACTATATCACACTAAGGTTCACTGGACTAATTTCATACAATGATCTGTGACACTTTCAATTTATTATTTATTCCCTTATAAGGGATCTGTTCTAGGCAAATTAGTTTTGCGTCCATATCAGCATGGTATCACATTACCAATCTGAAAGATCCAGGGTACAATTCTAACTTGATTTGCTGTTGACCTTCCGTAAATGACTGGTGGTTTACCATCTATTTCATGATGCCTGTGCAAAGGGTGGGTGGGTGATTAGGGCTTTACGTCCTGTATTTCTGCACCTGATGGGCTAATTAGGACAGGCAGCGACCATGGCAATGAGACGAAGGATGAAACAGCCATCCAACCTAGGCACGACCGGGAATTGAACCCGGGACCCAGCGGTTGGAAGCCCAGAGCGCTACCACTGAGCTAGGCCCCTGCCTTATGCCTGTGCAAAAATATCTGCATTGAAGCAATATTACCATTTTCTGTCCCTGCATCCATGCGCACTGTGCGAGGACAGCCTGAAAATATAAGAATGTAATAAAAAAAATTCATGTCCTATATTCAGAATTCTTAGGCCATACAGGCTGTAAAATGATGCAATAATCACCCTTCCATTCACAGACAGCCTGGAGATAGTATCCGCCAACCACTTTTGGATCATGGTTTGTGTGGCCAGCTCGTAGCTATATTAATTTTCTGGAGTATCTGTAAATGCGGTGTACATTACATGTGTAAACTTTTTTTAAACATGTGACTTAAAATAACTGCAAGGTTTATGAAACATTATTTACCCATCTTCATTTGTAGATACATACATATACTACAATTATGCCATTTTATTGGTTTCTTCTCATATCCCCTAATTTATTATTGTTACAAGTGTCATTTGTCCCGAGTACATTGGGTACGTGAAAGGGAAGCTGGTAACAAGTCCACAACAAATGTCTGATATCAAGTTCCGTGACCTGGCTAAAAAAATAATGGACTCCTGTATGATGGCCGAGGAGTTAACTTCTTGGTGCGAAGGTTCGCCCCCCGACAGTAGAAAGTTGAGCTGTCGGACTGCGACAGCACCTACTTTTGCACCATGACGGTTTCGTACCACAAAAATTTATTACGGTAATTTCGCACCACGAAGCCTTCACCAAATCTTTTGCACCACGAAGGCGATAAAAATGCACAATTTGCCACATCTATCAGAAACCTTTCAGGTATGCAGTATGTAGGTATACCTATGGCTGGTACCAACAATTAAACAAGTGACTAATGGAAGCCTATGTTAATGGGACCATATCTATAGATCTATTTTATCTAGAATACTGGGTAATACTTTAATAGAGGGTGACATCTTGCTCCCTTAGTTGTGGTGTGTGTGTGTGTGTGTGTGTGTGTGTGTGTGTGTGTGTGTGTGTGTGTGTGTGTGTGTGTGTGTGTGTGTGTGTGTGTGTTATTGTTTAACGCCTCATCAGCACCTGACATGTTCGAATGAACCAATTCCAATTCTTAATCCACCTGAAAACAAACTTTGCACCTGGAATGTATGGAAAACAATGAAGGAGGAGCGAATCATCAAAGGAGAAAAAAACACAATCAATATAACAAAGAAACAACTGAAGAGGGTACAGAAAGTGATTTGATAGATGAATGTAACAGCCTGTTAGATAGATACACAAGGCCATCAGTATAACATCAATCGCAGGTATGCTTTCTACCGTGACCTGAGGGAGAAGATGCGACTTTAGCGAGAACTTTGTTTGCAAATTAGATCGAGAGATACAAAGTGTGCATTTTGGTGCATCGCAAAAACAGATAAGTCTTCACACTGGTGTTTACTATATCAGTAGAAAACCACCATTTTCATTTTGCACTATCTCTGAAAACCTAGAACATGGCCCGCAGGGCATCTGGGCCCATCTCACTCCGATACTGAACCATATAAAAGCTGAAAATCCAGAGGTTGATAGAATTAACTTCTTCAGTGATGGCCCAAGTAGCCAGTATAAACAAAAGGGCAATTTCTTTCTATTTTCATTCAACATGATTCAACATGGAATAGCACTAGCAACATGGAACTTCCATGAAACTTCCCATGGAAAGGGTGCTACGATGGTGTTGGTGCAACTGTCAAACGAACCTGCGACAGAATGATCAGGCAGGGAAAAGATGAAGTCAGTGTCACTGATATGGAAAAAGTGCTCATAGATTCTGCGATCCGTGTCAAAATTGTTGTCATTCCAGGCAGTGATATCGATCAATGGGCTAATGTTCTTCAGGAAAACAGTCAATATCTGGTTGCAATTCCTGGCACGATGAAGATGCATCAAATATTGTGGGCAAAAGAAAACAAGAATGCCCTGTCATATCGTGAAGTCAGTTGCCTATGTGAGGGTAAAATTTGTGATTGTTTCAGTCTCAAACAAATAGAGTATGTCAGTGGTATAGTGAAACCCTCTTCTTCCCAGCTGGATGTGAATTCAACACTTTCTTCTAAGAAAGACATGATTAGTTAGTGTTATTGTTTAATGCCTCATCAGCACCTGAGTGGGCTATGTAGAGGCTCTCTAGGGTAAGATTGATTATCTATAGTTGGTAGTAGAAACCAGAAGCATGTAAAAAATCAATAATTGTCTGCGTTGGATAGCTGGAGCAGCTTGTGCAATGTGCACTGTCCTGTTTTAGCCACTGGGGATAGAGGACTTCACCCCAAGTGTTTCCACCCTCGCCGCGTGGAGGCCCAGGACCTTCGAGGGCAAGAAAGACATGGTAGGTGTGGTGGTGGGATTAGGGATTTACGTCCTGTATTTCTGCACCAGTTGGGCTAATTAGGACAGGCAGAGACCATGGCAATGAGACGAAGGATGAAACAGCCATCCAACTTAGGCTCGACCGGGAATCGAACCCGGGACCCAGCGGTTGGAAGCCCAGAGCGCTACCTCTGAGCTAGGCCCCCGCCCGCAAGAAAGACATGATAGGGAAGTATGTCATAGTGAAGTACGACCAGAAGTTCTATCCTGGCATTGCCACTGAGGAAGACAAAGTTGAGTTGCGGGTGAAATGTCTACATAGTAACGGCAAAAACAAATTATTTTGGCCAAGAAGACATGACATCTGCTGGTATTCCTTAGATGACATTATTTGTGAAATACCGCCCCTTGAACCTGTGTCAAGTCGACATTCAAATCGCTGTTTGCAGGTTGATCCTGAGATTTGGGAAGTCATTGTCATAACTTTTTAACAATGCATAGTTCAATGGCATTAATGAAATTGTAATTGCTTGACATTTGTCAAAAATATAAATTTGAAGTTGCACTGTTTGTTATTGTCATAAATTGCTGGAAATGATTCCTTTCCCGAGAGTTGATAATTATGTGCTTTAAGTAATAATAGGCTCCCACTTCATTAGAAAGTCATATCTAATTGACATGGCCACATGCAGCAAAATATACCACAATGATTAGTGAGAATGTTTATAATGTGTCCAACTGCACCGAATGAAATTGGTGCATCAAGGAGCATGCATTACTATTAAATTCCACTCCGTTACCAAAGATCCTCTTCGTTACCAAGATTTTCCTCCATTACCACTTTCATTTTTTACCAGAAACTTGTGTCATGTTCGCAAGAATGCATCCCCAATGGCAAACTGCATAAAATGGTGATCAGGAATTAGGCAATGTTCTCTAAAGCTAGTCCAATATATGCCCTTTTGCATTTTGATCAGATTATTAGCATTAGTTACAGCAGAAATTATGGTCCACATCATGTGTGATTATGAACTGACTTTATAATCTATATATTTATGTTTTTCTGAATTTTTGCCGGTCTAAGATCTCCAAAAAGGCTATTTTGCTAATCTAGAGAATTCACTTTATCATTTATGGCTTCAGAGCTATTCTGTGCTGCATTTTCTTTTTCACATCCATGTTAAACTTTGGGCCATAATTTAAATGGACATGGTCTTATAAAATTCTTGACACTTGCGATATGCTGCCATCGTTAGGCTGGAGATTTTCCCTTGCTGACTTATGTGCCACTTTGTAGGAACAAAATGATGCGGTGGAAATTAAAATACTTTTCTCAGAACTGACAAACAGAAGGAATATTTGTTGTAATTGGAATATTAAAGGCTAACTTGAACCCTTCTTCTGAGACATATTCCCTGCAAGTTGCACAAGCATCAATAGATCTGGAGTTATCGTGTTCATAATGGTGGAGGATGGACAGACAACCGAACCACATTTTACAGTATATTCTCAGGCTCTCAATGGAATACATTGAATTGGACAGCAATAGACAAAGAATACTATAATATACAAATTAGAGACCTCAAGATACAATCCAGAACCATTATTTGCCCTAACTTCTAATATCCCTATGAAAGTCACATGCTGTTGAACGAAGCATTGTCCTAAGAAGCATAAGTTATATTTTTACCATGACCCACTTCTAGAGGAATGCACATTTTTAACAAGCACACTTACTCAAGTCAATTTGACAGATCATTATTTAACTTGAGCACATAGAAATGTGCAAATTGGCACGCAGTTATACATGAAATGAAAGGCAGAACGGCATAGAATTAATTTCTGAAGAGAAACGGTATCCATTTGGTCTCGAAACCGCAAAATTTGCCGTAGCGTAGGTACCATTTGACAGCTGACGTTATCAAAGCGCACGTTCGCTTACCACGACGACCGGAGTGCAGAACGTGATGAAAAATTGATCAAATTTCTCGAAGTATACATTAAATAAAAGGCAGAAAGTCATAGAATACCTTTGTGAACAAATACGGTATCCACACCCTGTGAAAACGGCAAAATTTGCCGTGTTATGCGGCAATTTGCACGGCCATTTCGTGCTGTTGTAGTAGTGACCTATATAGCAGTCTAGACACGTTACAGCGCATGGGCTAATATATTCAGTAAGGAAGAGGCCCCGTGCGGGTTTTCAAAATTGAACAAGCAATAAAAGGTATAAGACACTGCAAGAATTCCCCGCCTGGGGCCTCTCGCCCGAACATGCATGAAGCTGTACAACGCACTTCGGTAATTTCCGTCGGAGTTCGCCATCTTGTGACCGGAAACAGCCAAAGGACTCGCGGAGGCAAGAAACAACGATTTAAAGAAATGTATGGAACACATAAAAGAAAAGATGAGTGAAAAACACTCCAAAGGCAGGACACTAAAGTCGGACAACGTGGCAGGGCGCTACGACGTGTATTAGTATGGTGTATACACGCTTGAAGGTATACCCGAAGTGGCCTCATTGGATTAACACGTAAGTTCGAATTTGCCGCTCGCAAAATGGCAAACCGTACGCATTATGCGAAAACGCCTCCTCCAAGCAACGAAAGTATTGGCACTGCGTGCCAATAATAAAAGGATATCACAACAATAATTAACTTTGATCGATTCATATGCTGCCAGGCTTAGCATTTTCACAACAGAACGCTTAATACCACAATATTTATATATATATGAACCAGGGGGCGCTGGAGCACAGTGGGCCATATCTTTTTCTCACAAAATATTGTTCATTTGACCCATACAGTAGAGTGCTCCGTTGTAATACCATGAGGTTGCATTACCGGGATTGTTACCACTAGATGGTGCACTGTGATTGACAGGTGATTCCACCTGTTGAAAGTTTGCAATTAAAACAGTAATCAAACCTCACCGTAATACAACGGAGCACCCTACATTCCAGGTTTTCAGTGGAACACAAGGGACTGGCACATAGGATTGAAGTATTTCATGCCCCAAAATCAGTAGTGGTACAAAAATCATGCAATGTGAAGGAAGAGTATTTCATGTATGAAATTCACATGCTGTCGAACGAAGCATTTTCCACGCATAATCATTGTCTTATCACAAAGCTATAAAAAGAAATTATGATAATGTACTTTGATGAATTCACATGCTGTAATGCTTAGCATTTTAACAACAGACACATAATTTTACAATATTACACCCTCATTCTTCTTTTTCCTGTATGCACTAAAAAAAAAAAAGACACAAAAACAAGATTTTCTCGATTCTTTTTCGATGTTAAAAATTACAATAAACATGCAAAAAATACTACATCTTCATAATCATTCACTTCAACTTCATATAATTAGCAGTGGGGACTTGAACCCTCTTTGGTGAATTTATACAAGGCATAGCAATGACACATATTCATGTTAGGGCTGTAACAGCAAGTTTAGAAGAAATGAAAGTACCAAAACTAGCCTAAAAAAGTACAAAATTTAACATTAAAAGTAATAAAGATGTATTTTTCGAGGTGATAGTTAACTTTACTGCTTTTACAGATAGTTCAGACGGCAAGACCATTTCACTGATTCTTTTTGTCTAGAGCGTTTATTTCAGCTAAGTCAAATAAACATTCCAGCCTTTAACAGGACCTGAAATTGCTACAATATTTTTTTCAAAAAGTACATCAAAAGAATATCCCAAAAGAAAATTATAAAAAGTATTAAAAAGTAACTTTAAGAGAAAAAAAAAACTACAATAATTTTCCAAATTTGTAATGTGGCATGCAGCACTGATAAGTATTCATAATCAAAAATATTCATAAATCTGATCATCCTTTGTGCAAAATACATTATGGAATGATAAATATGTCTATAAAATTGTCAAAAATAACAGCTAAGCAGCAAAGAACCAACTTGAACCATATGGAAAAGCAGAGGGTATTTATTGCACACAACCATGGAATTATCAGACCATAGTTTGAGAAAACTGGTCCATAGCCATACCTGACTTAGCCAATATTCCACTACCTCAGCCAAAGTATGGCACTAAGCTGCCACATTTCATAAACAATCAACAATGTTATATAATTTACCAAAACATAATGTCAATCTAATATAAAAAGATTTTACACACGATCGTCCATAATGTAAAAAAAATATATATATATATAATAATTGCATTTTAATGTAGAATCCCAACAATAAAAGTAATATCCAAGTTCCAATACACATGCCAATTTATTTATTTAAGTGTGTATAAAATAAAAATGGACACACAAAAGTGGCTCTAAAAATTAGTGTTAGTCATAAGCACCAGCTTTTCCATTATGTAAATTAAATTATGCGGTAAACAGATGGGTAAGACCACAGTGATTTGATCTTCAGCTTCTTGGATCTTCTCAGGGCAATTTGTCAGGCTTGGTCATTGAAAATTCAAAAATAACATAAAACCCCACGGTAAATAACATAGTGACCCATCATTTTATTTTCTGTTGGCACATTTCTCATCGTAGCGGTGGATCGGAGAAGTAATCGAAACAGCGTCGCCTGAGGACGTCAGGGCATCTGGCACATTAAGTTCTCTCTAATGATTGATAATTAATCAAACGTAAATCTATTAATCCTCTTAAGTTTCGCCAAGTCCTATTTTTGAACGATACAAAAAATAATAATACACTGCAATGCATAGAATCACCATCCACATCTTAAAAAGGTTACAATTATCAGCTCAATTATTTAGTATTAAATGGAAAAGCCCGTACTTATATACAACAGCAATAAATCACACAATACCCGATTTCAATATATAATCACAACCTGAGAATTTTCTCACCTTTGATCACAGTCAACTAGTTGTCAAGATTTTCAAGTTTGATGACCCAAGCCCATGTGGAGGGTATACGGTCAATTGGAATCGCAGGGATCATGATATCAATACCACCACTTTCCCCTTTTTTCCAGTCGAATAGACCAGGAACTCCGAGCATGGAGACATGGGTCTGCGATGTAGGTTTTGGTGCTCCTAAAGACAGTACATTTGTCTTTGGCCATTCCAGAACAGATGCATACACACTCCAGCCACCAGATGCAGATTTCTGTGAAGTGTACCTGGGATAAAACACAATTTTAGGTGGTTAAACAAACGTACAATTTTTCTTATTCAAAAGTCATGAAGTCCGGCTACGGCAAAAAAAAATATTGTAAAGACTATTTCCGTTCTCTTTATTATTGCTCATGCTGGATTTGGGTATATTTCTTTTTGTGAAAAACTAAATCACAGAAAATATTTGAGAAACCCAAAATTTTTTGAAAAACAAAATGGGAAAACCCGGAAAAGCAGCAGTTGAGAAATTGGCCAACCTTGAACACTTCTCAATTCCATCGTGCATATAACAGTATCCAGTATCCAAAAAAGTGAGAGAACACCACTAATACTTAGATATCTTCATACCATTTTTTTAAAATCATTGGTAGCATGAATCATCTTTTAAAACTGTTCACCAGAGCTGGCCAGATGAAATTGAATAATGCCGTGAGTGTGGTTTTTTTTTTGTTGGATACTGTCTTACCAGATTTTCGGAGTGATGGTGTCATTCTGGAACACCCAAGGTTTGCTTCCATAAATCGCTTCCCCGTTCACTTTCAGCCAGGATCCCATTTGCCTCAACCTCTCTTCAAAGATCGGCACAATGCGTCCGTCGTGGGTTGGTCCAATGTTCATGAGAAGGTTTCCACCACAGCTGCAATGAGACCAAACATTACTGAACAGATAAATCCCTGCTGTCGTTTAAAAAGAGTGGGCTAAAACTGGATAAAATAATTCTATTAGGATTATCTTGTTTTGCTATATTTAATGCTAAGACAAGTTTGCATTTATAGGAGACAATAATAATATTAAACATCAAATAACGCTGTATGGCAGCCTCGAGTAACACTAAATTCTTACTACCTTAGGAATCAATTTTTGCGGTTTTTAGTATCTCTACCTATTAGTCCTACAATATTAAGCTTGACGCTCATCTCCCAACAACAATAAGGTGTCAATAACACCGGCTAAAACCTACTAGAAAATGTTATTGTCTACATTGTTCATTGTATATTGGGTACCTAATTTATAGATGTCATCCCTTCGTAAATGTATCTTCTGTCTGTATATGCACTCGCATGTATTATAATTGTTTTGCTTCACAAGTTATTGTTGATGAATAAACACCAACATATATAATCTATAATACAACCGACCTACCTGACTGTGGAGACAAGCTCTTCGATAAGTTTTTCAATGTTTTTATAGTCAGAGAGCTGGGAATTCCGGCGATAACCCCATGAACCGTTATCAATGGTCATGCAATTTTCCCACTTGTGTTTAACTAATTTACCTACAAAAATAATCAATTCAAATTTGGAGACAAATCTATCTCAAAGATTAAACTTAAAATAAATAAACATTATTGCAAGCATAACTTCTGAGACATCTTTTCCACAAATGAGGATTAAAACGAAAGTGAACTTTACCAGGGTTGTAATGGTCTTGGCAAGTATAGAAGTCTCCATGATGACATGCGACACCACTTCCCCATCTGTCGTTCACCACAATAGTGTCTTTCACAGGGCTAAAAGTATGAATGAATGAATATATTATATTAACATAGAAAAGGTCCCAGTTGCCTCATTTGTCACAATATCAGTACAGTAATAAGAACATGTAATACAGAATTAAACAGACTGTATTCTAAGTGTCTAGCGAACTACAACTAGCATCATGGAGTCAAAGTATCAATACAACTTGCACGTGATGTTGGGCTCGCCATGAACATATCCGATTGTCTGAGGCAAGTGAAACTTACAAGTATATAACTGGAGGAAGTTATGTATAAAATAGACTATTTTATGTTAGAAATTTGCCAAGTCAGATTTTCCAGCAAATAAATGATAAAGGCAATGTCAAACCAATTGATGCTGGCAACAGTAAATCCTCAACACACCTCTTTTTAATCATAAGCTTTACTGATCACTGATGCTTTTTTTAACATTTAATACAAATGAAGCCTATCAACCCCCACTAATGCAGATAATTTAACAATTAACAGCAACTCTCAAAGTTACATACAATGGCATTGCACATATTCATTGGCTATTGCCGCAACATAATCAAGTTCAAGAATTAATGAAGACCAAAATTGCAATCAAACGAATAACGGAACACAATGAAATCAATGTTTACATGATAAAAATGATTCAACATTCACAGCTTTTACGCAGTCTGAAAGAAAATTTCCAACAGCATGTCTGCCTTTGTCTAAACAATACTAAAATATAAAATTCCAATCAATATATACATTCAATTTGCAAAATAATCATACTAAATAACTCTACGTCATGATTACCTTTCATTGTACAGCCAAGCAATAAATTCTGTAGAGTTCCAGTAAGTGTCAGGTGCTTCCCATTCTCCATCAGACCAAATGACATCTGGTTTATACGCCTTGACAATCTCATACAGTTCAGGCATAGTCTTACTCTGAAATATTGTATTATCTTATCACATATCTATTTCAACTTTTATAGTATTTAACATCTTCAGGAAACACTTGAATCATAGGCTATTTTCATATGTCACTCAAATCATAGGCTATTTTCATATGTCACTCGAATTATAGGCTATCAACATGTAGTCCTTTATTGACATCAGAGAATATCAATACAAACTTCTTTTTTTGCATAGATGGTACTTGGCTGGACATGCATAATTGCCCATTTTACCCATTACATTATAACGCAAAGGCATGTATGTTATATTATCTTTTTCTTAAGATTTACTAAAATGCTTACAAAAACAAAGTCCTGTGTTTTAAATCCATTTTTTCTGTCCTTGATGTAAAGTGGATGAAACCATTCAAACAAAGAGTGGTAGAGACCAAAGTGAATGTTTGTCTTGTTCCGGACAGCATTTGCCAGTTCACCTGAAATATATAAAATAATATTTATTAATCCACAACTTTGTGTTCAGCCTATTTTCAGCACAGGTCAAACCAGCCCTCGTTCTCACAACAGCCAACAGAAAACAACAAAAGAACATTAATAAGTCCATAATCGGCTCACATATGCTAGATATTGGCCTCATGCTTAATTACAGTTAATTACAAGATGTTAGAGGCCGACATTGGCAGACGTAATGAAAAGATGATAATACTGCGCATTTTCTTAGTTTTACATGTTAAACTGGCACAACTCGAGCACTGAGCCCCAGGAGTTACCACTGGTGAGTGGATGAGGCTCTCTCAATAATTTTTTTTCTTGAGTTTTGTATGATCTTAATGCAAGGCCTGAAGTTATGACAAAAGTTAAAGACAAAACTACGAAAGTTTATCCATATAAGGGGTAAAACATTCCCTTCCATCTCAGCAACTTACCAACAAGATCACGTTTCGGTCCAACATCCATGGAATTCCAGTTCCACGAATACTTTGATGGCCAGTTCGTGAAGCCTTCATGGTGCTTGCTTACCAGTACGATATATCTGAAATAAGGCAAAGCTAAACTTTACAGCCATCAATAACATTTCAATACAATGTACATACCATATCACCTGTCTCATGTGCATGGAGAAGTAAAAAGTACTGTAATTCAATGTAATTGATGAGAAATCACTATGTGACCTTTGCTCATAAAATCTTTAAAAAAAAATACAATTTTTCCTTACCAAGCTAACAGCTGTTAGTTAGGATTGTATGGGCAAAAGAACAGCTCATCAGCACATGATCACCAACGATCATTTTATAACATATGCTTATATGCATTTGATATATATAGTTCATATTCACCCACAGTAAGACATGGCACAGCTGTGTAAAAGAATAAACATTCTTAACTCCTTCTCAGACCAAAAAAGTGTAATAATCGAACAATTCTAAGTAAATACAGTCTAAACACACAAACACAATCGATGTGTGCATACTTTGCTCCAGATGCTTCAAATATGTCAGCCCATGCTGCAGCATCGAAGAACTCTGCATGAAACTTAGGTGCAAAGTCTGCATAGGTGAATCCCGGACGATAGTTCTGGTTCATAAAATTTACATATTCCTTGGATCCACCTTCCCAATTCCGCCATAAAAATGCAGATTCTGAGGCACCAAAACTTGGTACAGAGAACACACCCCAGTGTATGAAAATGCCAAATTTCGCCTCATCGTACCATGACGGCAGAGGTCTAGTGTCTAACGAGTCCCAAGTAGGTTGATAATTGCCATGGCAACCAATCCATCTCATTATCGCAACCAAAAATATCAAATAGATGTGCTCAGTTTTGCATATCATGGTAAATATGTATAACATTCTATATCTACAAATTATATGTGGATCAATGACAACGTTTACAAACAACAGCAATTAACATTTAACGTTCCAACTAGGTTAATGGGTCTCATAATCACTTGCAAGTTCACGACCCAGACACTTCATAAGCCAATAGATGCACTTTGCACAATTAATAATTAATTTTGTTGCTGAAATTGTATACAGTCAAATCCAAAACAGATCAATAAATATGTCAATTCTGCGCACTATACTGCTATATAACGATTATTCAAACATTAAAAAAAACAGGTGAGTGTTTTCACTGATAAATAGTTTTTTTTTCATAAAAGTCACATGACAGTACCTACTCAGCATTGCCTCCTTTGTCAGATAACACAAACATCACATGACAAAATAAAATAAAATTTTAAAATGGAAATAGCAGAATTGCAAATTGCAATTAAAAATTTCCGTGCATTTACACAATGATCTTTTGTCTTTATTTTTCTTGAAATTTTTTCAAAATACTCACTGAGCCCCAGCAGCTTGGAAAATATCAGCCCATTGGTCTGGTTGGAAGAATTCAGCAGTAAATGAGGGTCCGAAATCAGGATAAGTGAAGTCAGGTCTGTAGTTTTTCTTCATGAACTCTACATAGTCTTTTAGTTTTGATCCCTGCCAGTTTTGCCAAAACCATTCAGACCCAAAACTGGGCACAGAAAAAACTCCCCAGTGGATGAAAATACCAAACTTAGCATCGTCGTACCACTGTGGAAGGGGTCTCTTGTCCAAAGAATCCCAGTCAGGTGAATACCTAGCACTTGTCAATGATGCTAGGCCAGCAAAAACTATAAAGATACAGCAAAATATCATAGTCGCCGCCACTCTCGTCCTGGCCATTTTCTTCTGAGGTTTGTGCCGTTCGCACAAGATGTCGTTGTCAGTAAATATGGAACGTGGCGCCCTCTATCAAAAATGTAACTGGACTTGCAGGTGCTGCCACCAGCACTATGCTCTGGACTGGCAGTAGCACTGGAACCGCAGCCTCCTACACTGTAGTGATGCACTTGTGCGGAAGGAGGGGACCAACTTAGACTGGCAGGTGCTGCCACCAGCATCATGCTCTCATCATTGATTACGGGTCAATTGAAGCCCTGCAGACAACTAAAAATTTCGTATAAAATAAATAAATAACTTTATAATTAGCTCGAAATTGTGACATGACCAATCCTACCGTGACCCATAAGTACAATTTTGACGCAACAGGGTTTCTAGATGCCACTAGGTAATTTCGAAGCTGCGGAATGTCAAGAATTCCGGTTGCGTCGAAATTGTAATTATGGCACACGGTAACTAATTATTTAAACTGTTATTACCGTGGCCCAGAAGTACAAAGTAGTGGCCAAAACAGAAATTACTTCCTGCACCCTATTTCATTGTTATTGCACGCCAATTACTGTTTGCTGCTCACTACAAAACTGTTGTTGCGCGCTAAAAAAACGGTTGCTGCGCACTAAAAAACGGTAGTTGCGCGCTAAAAAACGGTTGTTGCGCGCTACAAAACAGTTGTTGCGCGCTACAAAACAGTTGTTGCGTGCTACAAGCAGTGGCGTAGCCATGGGGGGGGGGGGCCTGGGGGGTTTACCAGGTTTATCAAGAATATACACCTATTTACCCACAAATGTTGCTGGTTTATCACAATACCAAATTACAGCTTTTAAAAGTCAGTAAGAATGCATAACGACTAGATTATTTGATATGAACCCTTAAGGTCGTTTAAATTTGGCCATGACCAAAGATACCCTGCACAGAGTTTCAGAGGGCTGAAATACTAATTTTCTTTGGACATACCAAGAGAATAATATATAGTTTAAATTACCTGTACACTTTTTTTATCTGTAGGACATTCTCTGCAAAATACTGGCATTTAAAGTTACTAGCATGTTTAAAACCATGTTTCCCAGACTAAAATATGTAAGGCTACCCTGGATAGTTGCAAAAATGGACTCAAATAACATTTTCACATTTATAAGTGCTGGAGAGCAATTTCATTTTAGCTCATTTTGGTATTTATCGGTAAAATTGGAGTTAACCAACTACAATCAATCACTATGTGGCCTAAAAAACTGAAACATTAGTGAAGTGATTTTACGCGAAACAACGATTTTTTTTCCGTGTAACAACGATTTTTTCCCGTGCAACAACGCGTTTTTCGGGCGCAGCAACGTTTTTCTACAGCACAACAATAATTTTCTACCGTGCAGCTTCACAACTACTTTGTACTTCTGGGCTAGGGTACTACAGTGCCCGACGTCGAAGTTGTGGCCGACACCGGAGTTGTGGACTTCCAATAGTGTCGTCCTGGGGCCGATCCAAACATTCTGAATGAACAGGGTGATAGATGTCGCTATTATTCTAAATCTTTCTCTGTCAAAATGTTCTGAAACCGCCCCTGGACGTCACTATTGAAGTCCACAAATCCGATGTCGGCTACAACTTCGACGTCGGCCACTGTATATAAACTGATGACAATTGAGTTCTGCTTTGGAAATTGCTGGATCACCATCCACTTAGAATAAAGTCATAATATAGAAGAGTTCGCAATATATATTCGCACAAATAAAATGCTGCTCGACTAGGCAATACATTGGTGTGTTTAAGATGGCGCGAGCGGACTGTCAAAGAAATAAGTACAACTTTATCGACGCAACAAGGTTTCTAGATGCCACTGGCGCCGCCCCCTCCCCGTTTAGCGCTGATTTTACAAGAGTGTTAATTGCCATTTACTTTTAATGCTTTGTTGTAAGGTGTCATCTATATCAAGTGCAATTAGCTATAAAAGAGCCTCACATCTGTTGTATAATTGACTAATCCATTTTAGACATTAGGCCTACTTATGTTTTAAAAAAAAGACTTCCTTTTCCATTAAAATTGAAACAAAATTGGTTCCCTGTTACATCCCTAACATATATTTGCAAGTTTTGGTTGATACATCTAGTTTTGTTAATTAGGCTAGAACAAAGAAAAAAGGTTTTCGTTGCATTAACTAATTTTATTTGAATCCCACAAAGATTTTTTATATTGCTGTCTTTGCTACATCCCTAAAAATTGGTTAATAAAAACAAACTTAAATACTTGGATAATAGATGATTCACTTCCGAGGGTGGTGAACATGAACCAGATCTCTCATTTAGGAATTATTGCAAGGAAATCAAAATATTTTCTGAAGTTGGAACAGCATTGTGGATGTAACAAAAGTAATGCCTGTCCTCCAAAAATACAAGACCATTTCAGAATGGGCCTACATGAACACAGTATTTTCAAGGGTTGTGTGCAGTATTCGATCAGTAAGCAGGTCAAGGCCCGTCCACAGATTAAAGTATGTACTTAGAACTAGGTATATCCTTAGATCAAAGGATGGTGTACTTTAATGAAAGGACGCTAAAAATCGTGGAGGGAGCTCTGGAATTCTTGACTTTTTTTGCTAAAATATTAGGATATGCTCATCTTTCATTGGTTGATAGTGAAGAATGTTGTCATAGACTCATGTTGGTTCAGGGAATACCCTCTTTAAATTGGATTATTTTTTGAAAACTCCATGTGAATGCGAGAAACCTGTGCAATCATGGATAAACCTGTGTTGCAGCCACAATTTACCAGTGGCAGGACTGAACACAACACCAAGTTGTAGTACAGATTGTCCTCTTTAAAAGGGATGGATATATATTTCTGTGTGCATTGCCCAATAATTGTCTCTTTCTTTGGAACACCATAGACCTGTGTACTAAGTATGTCCTTAGAATAAAGGACCTTTGAATGTAGTATATATATATATACAGATTTGGTTGAATTTTCATTTTTATTGTAGTGTCCTTCATTCGTAGTACCGGGTGTCCTTCCTTTTAAGGACTCGTGGTAGTCCACTTTTAAGCAGGAATTAAAAGTATACTTAATATGCCCACATGGTATCTTAATGCAGTTAACTACCAAACCCTAAAATCGATGTAAAAATTCCCCCATTTTGGTCAAAGATGCTTGAAATTTTGTCTTTGCGAGAAGCCTAGAAATTCCCTATAACTTCATTAGGACTTCAAAACGAGGCAAAAACGTCACCAAAGGGTTTGGCAAGAAGGAGATTTACTATTTATGCAGCAATGTCAAGAGACATTTGCCATCCTTAAAACGAAGTACAGGCATCCTTCATTTGACGTATGTCCTTGGTTTTACGTCCTTGGATCTGCGGTCGGCCTAGACCTGGTAAGGAGTAACCATTTTACGGACACTTATGTGGCATTTATAATTAAAACAAAACAATTGCAAAAAGACACTTTATTCATTATAAGGCTAGCATTTAGGTATTGCACACCAAACAGATAATTTGGGATTTTTTTTCCATTAATAAACAACAATATGTACAATATCAAACGAGAATTTTCAGCACTCTGAATTTCCAATGCCTCCTCACAAACAGTTTGGGATACAATGCCATAACTATATGTACAACAATGCATTTTATTGTACAGGCACAATCTACCCTGTAGGCCATGTACATTAAGGGAGATCACAACAGATATTAAATGGAACACATATCTGACTTGTTGGATATTCGGGAGTCAAATTGATCTGCACTTTGACAAATTTATTGTACACATCTGGCATAGGCCTAATGCTATTCACGTCATACACAACATTAATTAAGAGACAAGGTCCGAAACATTTCCAAACATCAGGAAAAAAGAAGGGAGGATAGAATCAATTGTTTTCGAAAGCTAAATTCATTCTGCATTTAAAAGATGCAACAATGTTATAGAAATTGTGGTTTACTTAATATTATAGCCATTTTCACATAGCCATGTCATGTTTTAATCAACTACTAGGTAATGGTTTATTTACAGCACCGATAACAAGTAACAACAATGATATCCTTGTTTTGTACAGAAAAGACCCTACATAGTACATGGAGAGTTTCTGTTTGAAATACAAAAAGCACATACTAATAAAATACAGTATTACAAACATAAAAAAACATTCACAAAACTGTGTCCATAAATTATGTGTGCCCTCGAGATTAATAACTCATGCTGAAACAAATGTATAACTGACCTTTCAAGTTTCATATAACAGACAAAAAAAGTTCGTTGACATCTTCAGCCGGGCAATACTTTATACTCCTCAAACGTTATGACTTCTCATTGCCATACACATTAATAAAACCATCATTCAAAAAATGTGAGGATTTGCAGGTCAAATGTAACATTTCAACAAGCAATAAACATAACTGTGTCTCTCATATACCCTATAACCAGGGCACTTACTCGTTTACCAACTCTCTAAATCGAAGACCGTAGCAAAATCCGACCTTTTTAAAAACAGCCGTGCAATTAACAAACCAGCATCAATCAACGGAACTGTTCATATAATTATACAGCCACAACAAACGGTTTGAGGGTAATCCGGAGCATATACTTGGTGTTCATATCCATACGTAAAAAATCTTCCTGTTTTCCCCTTCCATTCATATGTCGCTTCACAAACTGGTACGATCCGAACAGTGTGCCGCTGAAAAAATGTAAAAATAAATCTCATGAGTGACACAATCTATTTCATGACCCACTACAGCATTTTCAGTCTACCTGATAACTAGTTGTCGGGAGTTAAGGCGGAGGGATATAAGCAAACAAATTAAAAATGATTAGTTATCTCCCGACTATAACTAACTTATACTCCATTAGGCATATTTGCTGTTTTGTTTTACCGCCTTTATTACGCAAGACAAGTTCAGTTTGCACTTAGGAGGGAGTTAACTAACATTTTCGTTGGTTATTGCTCGCTCAGAACAATAGGAAAACAGTCTAAGTGGAGTATTACCATCTTTATAATACACAAAACACATTATAATAAAAGAAGAATATATAATTAAAACAGAGAAGTATAATGGCATTCCAGAGGGACTATTGGAATCATCAACTAATCTGGAAATAATAACATGATTTTCAGGAAGATGGGCCAGTTAATTAGACAGAAAAGATTATATTGACACAAAGCTAAATCAGTCCCCTACATACCTCAATGTATAACGAAAATGGATTATTTACCAGAAATGGACCATAAATTGTTGACTTTCTTTCTGAAATTGTAGTCTTGACCAAAGACAATCACATCGGAAACATCACTCATACATGTGTACCATGCTGAACACAAACTTTTTCAGTCAATCTTTGTGTGTATATCAGTTGATTTTCACAATACTCTGTCTACTAACCTGCATTATAATTCTTTCCATGGGGAAGTTGTGGTGATGCTTGTCATAGATCTTTCTTGAGGCTTTGTTCACCGTTTCATCCGGAAAATGGGTGATCGGCCACACCTGAAATTGTAACAATTGTAAATCACATTGATAATTATATCAATAAAGCTATACTCTTCACTGAAAAAGACATAGCAAGAATCCAATACACTTAGCAATGACTCGTTGGTTGAACATGAATATTTTCAATAATCTAGGATTGCTACTGAACTGGATGTGCCCATCGCCCCAGAGTTTAGGCATGACTCAACCAACGCAGTCCACTGCATAGAATTAGCTAAGCATTCTACAGTTCATTAATCTCCATAGCACCTCAAATACGCCTGCATGTGAGTGGAGTGGAGGAAGGAGTTGCAGAGAATCTCTCATGCAGTTCCTATATCCATGTCATGATGGGGGCTACATCCGACAAACTTCAGGTCATGCAGCAGGCAAGTGCCTCAACCAATGGCCAAAATATCTCTTATGAATTACTTTCTCACAGATAATCCTCAAATTCAATGCTACTGATAATAGAGTTAATATCGATATAATTCAAGGAGAATTTCATCAGCACCACAATAATGAATGGCTTGTTGCTTGATCTGGTAAATTATGTCCCAGTGCTCATTAATCATGACCTTGGCGTTTCCTTCAGGCTTCGTTATTTTCCTCTTTGGGAATTTAGACACACAAAAAACAGTTGTTACACTACCCTTAAGAAATACATGTACCACAATTTTTTTATTGTTGAAAATATCTTACATCGGTAAAACACTTCAATATAAAGACAGTTTTTCAAGCGGCCCATTAAAAATAAGGATTAAATTAAACCATAACATAAAATCATAAAAGTACAACTTTGCTCCAGTTTTGAAACTATCAATAGAATCACAGTTTTTTAAGCTCTCTGGTAGTAGATTCCAAGCAACTGATGCTCTATATGATGCACTTACTAGTGAATGTAATGCACTCAGTGAATCCAGCCAAACTGCTGTTTTTTTTTAAATAAATTTTGCTTAGTTTATGAGTCATTTTAATTATGACTTTAAAATTCATCCATCCTAAAGCAAAAATGTATCAATTTCTTTCACTACATTAGGGATGAAATGACTGGCCGCTGGTCACACACTGAAGATGACTATATACCAGGCTAAAGACATGCATTCACAGATATCACTTCGTTAAATTAGATTCACCTTTTGCTGCTCCTCTTGATAAGCTACTTCTCCAGTGACCTCTCTTATTAATTCATCTGGAAGGTCAGTGAACTCTGCTATATGGTCATCTTTGTGAACTCGCCTGAAAAAGAAGAGGTAACCGGTCAATCATGATACAGGAATTTGTATAACGTCTCAGTTCGTCTCAGTTGTCTTTATGCTAGTTTGAAGCTTAGTCAGCTTATGACCAGCTGCCAGAGGCAGACATAATGATGCGATGAGAAGTCTTGGAGTCCAACCCATGTTATACATTTACACCATGGGTGGGGTCTTTACTTACCCAAGCATATACATTGAATATAAAGCACCACAAGGGTTTTTTGAATTTAGCGAAGGGTCTTTTTTTGAAAAAACGAATCAAAGATGTTTTGTCACAATTTCAAAGACGATAATGACATCACAGAAATAGCATGTCGTCTTACCATTTAACTGTGAGTTTAATATAACATTTGAGGTTGCCAGTCTTTTTGCACGTTTTGCATGCAATCTGGCCATGACCGTTGCATTTGTAACATCTGGAAAGAGAAAGAGCACGTTTTGAGACTTTCAAAAACTCCCACACATTGCGATGTTGAATAACAATAGAACCCTTTATAAGTTGCACTGGAAAAATCTCATTGATGCATATGAGCTGATGCCATAAAAGCCCAGAAGGCAAGTGAAGGAAGTATAAAAGCCTACTATACAGTCTGTTTGCACCATTAAGCCTATGAGACACTAAGATATGTAAAGTGCAACTCACATTGTTGTATTTATCAATCATTTATCCATCATTTATCAATCAGTTATTTACATTCAGGTGAAAGTTCTGAATGTTCTAAAACTGTAACATTAATCTGTAAGGCCTATGTGTAACAGATGTTTTGGCTATGTACATCTTCTCAAGCCTTTCATGTCATTAAATAACGACTTTCCTGCTCCTCATCAAAGTGACTGAGACTAGTATTACACGTAAATGGCCCTGTCAGATAGACTGTTTACTTGTTGGTAAAACGAGTGTCCCATATGACTACCATTAGTCATGCTGACAACATTCAGAGTGCAACGGCAAGAAATACGACCGAGTGCTGACATCGCATCAACAAATATTACCTTCTGCGACCAGTGCCATGACACCAAGAACACCGGTCATCTTCTTGGTTGTGGTAACCGCTGTGCCTGTAATGGATGAGACCATGATGTCTTCGACCATGGTGGCCATGATGGTGGTTCGTCTCCATACCGTGAATACCTGGAGTGAGGTGGTCATGTCCCGGGCGACCGTAAGGATCGTGGAAATGATTGTCATGGAAGTGGTTGTCGTGAAAGTGGTCGTGGTCACGGTGACCTATATCTCTATGGTGACCGAGGGAACGACCGCTTCCATGGCAGTGGTTGCAAACGAGCTGTTAAAGTACAAATACAGAATGTTGTTAGATATTTGTAAGAACATTGGATCTTGGAAGTGGTTCTTTTTCTTAAAAAAAAGTCTACCCGTTATATGTCAGAGAAATTGACATGCATCAACTTTAATTTAATTTAACGTTATAAACCAATCAAGACGTGATGGGCAGATGTAGGCCTACTCATTCAACACTTACAATGTTTGTTACAAGTACTCCTTCCAAATCAATTAAATGAACTTCTATTGCATGTTGTGTCAATTAATGAAATTCATACTTTTCAAAAGTGACTTGTCATGTTAATCATCTCAATGAAACCTTGGTGCAAATTTAACATGAAAATGTCCTAAAAAATATAGATCCAATTATGGAGTGGTTTTTGCAGATGGGCTGGTCTGACACTTAGCAAATGAGAATATAGTAGGATTCAAAATAAATGTCCACCTGTTTGATTATACAACTATAGTTTAATGGGCCAATGATTAGGCTAATGGCTGACAATGTACCGGCTGCAATGCACAGCTGCATACACCAGTGCATGGCTCCGATAATCTAATGTTATATTCATGGGAATAACCTGAAATATGGTTTCCGTGGTTTGGTTTTGGTTTGAACCCATACTATCACAGGAGCTGATGAGTAGCCTACCTGCTATGCCTTGAGATTGTAACACATTTGTATTGCAATCGGATGTTATTTAGGAGCAACAGGAAAAGAAACGTAACTGCTTGTGTGCAATAGGAATAGGAAACAGACCAAGGTTGCATCTACAATGAGCAATATTACATTGCAAAGCTCATAGATGAAGCATTCCCTTATCAAGGTCAACACTTGTCAGAGCACTGATGAGATGAACCTGATATAAATCGTTTACTAAGCCTCATATTGCATGATCTATTCATCATGATCCAGCAAGGTTCAGTAGAAGGGAGTTACAGCCACACTCCAATAGTAGATATACTGTGCTAATTGATAGTACAACCTTGGAATAGTGTATATTTTTCTTTCTTTGTTCTTTATTGTCACCTCACCTTGCCTCTCCCGATGCACTTGAAGCAACGCATCCTGCCCATTCCTTGACAATCGTGACAAGCCTGAAAAATTTAATTAGAGATCTCTTCTTACACATCAGTATGTGAACCATTCACTGCGCAGTTTTAATAAATGGCATTGTCACTTGGTATTAGCAGTAAATTATGCATCATGTGTAACTGACAGAACCGAAACTTGTAATGTGATGCGAATGTCATAAAAACCGGTTCATTAATTAGCGAATTAATTACATGACATCGATAGGTTTATGATCACGTTTTACTGCAACTTTATCGTCTTTCATAAAGGCGTTAATTTCTTGAGAAGGTATCAGGTATTGCACACATACATGGTTCATTTGTCACATCACGTAATGTTTCCATTGCGGATAAACATATGGAAAGATACAAAGTAGAAATGGCACTGATTTTTGTGGTGACATCATTGTCTGAAGATCATCTACCAGAACGTAACACTAATTTACCTTTACTGAAGCCGTGTGAGGAACTTCCAAAAACGTTGACCCAGACTCGAATAGTTTCGGAGGAGCTATTCCGATATCCCATGGAAAAGGCGCATGGCCATCTCTAGGACCATCAATGGCTTGTCCTGAAGGAAAATGCCAAGATCATTTTTGATAATAGATATACGCCTATTCTATTTCTTAAGTGGCCATTGTTGCATTTATTAGCTCTTGACAATAACTGGCTTATCAGCTCTAATTGACAATTGGTCTTAATTGTATTTGCAGCAAACATTTGCTCATCGATGTGTGGTTTTTATAATTATATGCGATTTACAAGCTTACAGTGTATTATTTGAATGTGTCCACCGTCCAAAGCATCTCACAGAGTGGCCCATCAGTAAAACTGTCAAAATCGTTTGTGCTATTCATAGAAATTAACTGGAATCAATGTCTCAAAAACAACTTTCGCACTTGATGACATCACATTCATGCCAAAGATATTTATAACTAACGAATTATAACTAATCCTGTAGCTAATTAGTCCACGATCTTGATATCTTCTTTTACCTGTGTAAGGCTCATAAGACCATGCTACTTGACGGGATTCAGCAAAAGTCTGTAACGTGTACTGAAATAAAGCAAATCAGGAAAAAAGATCTTAACGATTTTATTCTATTTCCCAGCTGCCACAATTTACAGATAAATGAAACCAGTAAAACTCATAGATATCAATGCCTCACATGTTATATATTTATAATTGCAAAGAAATCCAATAAGTCTCAGTTTCATTCCTAAAATTACTTTTTAACATTTATTTTCAGGAGTCCTTGAGTAGTATATACTAGATATATTTCTAAGAAAAAGAACGAAGTGATTTTTCTTTTAAATATATATTCGCTCAAAGAATGCCTATATATACAACATCCTTTTCACAACGCGTTTAAAGAAATTCTCCAATTTTATAACATCATGTTTAAAGAAATTATCCAATTCATAGTAATACGGAACAATTCAACATTGATATATCTAAATATTTAATATGTAAATCTGCACAGGTATTGTACATATCTGCAGAGGTATTGTAATTGTACATATCCACAGAAATACTGATTAGGTACAGAGTTTTGATCTGCATACATTCTTCACTGTGACAAAATGAAAAGGTTATTTCTCAACACCTGATGTTAGTCATGTTCAAACCAACGCTGATAAGAGTAGTTTTTACACTTTCCTTCTATAATGCAATAGAATCTCTCTAGGTGGCCCCACTGTAGCGAAAACTCAAGTTTTCTTAGTGGGGTCTCCCGCCTTAATGTAAAATTGTTGTTATGATAATGCTCATTTCATGTAAATTGCAAATAAATGTATCTGAATCTGAATCTGTTACTTAAAACTTACATGAAAGGCATTGGACTGTTTGAGGTCAGTGAAAACCATGTTGGTGGCAGCTCCTTTGCCATAGCAACAGTGCTCCCCCACAAAATGAACCAGGGCATCCCTGGCCTCCTCTTCTGTGATTCTGGGCACACTGGAAAGATAATTAAATTAAATTTACAGCAAATATATCTCTTACACTTTATAATGTATATTGTATTATATATACAAAATACGGACAATTTGTGCATCTTTTGGCTAAACAAGCTGAGCACACCCACAAAAGCCCACAAAATCAAAAATGTACACAATGGATACTTGCTATTATAAAAGACCACAAAATTCCCTGTCCTTGAAAGTAAGATCTAAGCCTATGGACTTATTAATGCTTAAAATTATATTGGCAAGACTATTAATCATACAGTTGTCTTTCCTAATAGTAAGATCATTCCACTGTCAGGGTATCCAGTATATTTTTACATCTATATTCCCTGGAATTTCCCGGAGTTTCTCTTGATAAACTATCAAATTCCCTGAAAACAATTATCAATTTAGCAGGGCCATGACCATCATTGCTGTCACTTTCATATGTCCGACACAATATCTTAAATTAGCTTCGAATTAAAAAGACTTATTTGAACCAGTGTCATCCTTTACAGCCATGTGAATGCAGGACTCCCTTTGGTTAAAGCAGCCAATGAGAGCCCTGGATTCACATGACGTCCTCTGCAGTAGCTCTCTCTGCTCTGGAGTTCAGTTTCCAAGTCTATGAAAACGGCTACAAAAGACTCTCACTCGACAATTTTCAGCATCTTCAGCCTTGATGGTTATAAGAACCACGTTCATGATCGAATATGGTTCTTCCATTATGCATATTAACGACAGACACCTTTAGAATGTATTAATGAAACGGAATTACTTTCGCACTAATCACTTATATGAATATTTTTGTCACTTTGGACTTCATTATTCTTGCACGATTTTAACAAACTAGCATCATGCAATACATGCAAGTCTAGTTGGGTATTAATAACAGTATTGTGGGTCCAATTAAATCATAATCTGATCAGCTACAATGGATCCCATGCCAACATGAATGACACTCATTATTTCACACATCCAGGACACCCAATTAAAATCATAATTTGGTCTGTTTCATGTAAAAAAAATCATATTTCTGACACTTTAGACCTTTATAACTAATGCCAAATTTATACCATGTCAACAGTTCATTGAAATACTGATTCATTTGGTGCACTAGTAAGAATACAATGGATTGCATAGTCTATAACTTACTTTGCTACCGGTCTGTCTTCATGTGTTGGATGTCTTGAGGCATCATCATAACCAGCGGGAGGGCTCACAACCTCTGCAGAAATAGAAGCAAAGGAATTTTACACATAATCTACATTAAGAAACGGATAAATTTAAATTTATAATAATTTTCCAAAATTATCATTATAACCAAAACTACCATGACCTACAGCTTTTTTAATCCAAACATTGAGTTAAATAAGTTGTTCATTTTATTAACTTGAAGCAAACCAGAAATTATGCAATTATAAATCTGCAGCTGGGGGGCCCTCACGATAGCGTCGGTGATAGCTGACTTAGTGAGGGTCTCCCTAGCCACCAGCATATATATAGTTATATTTTTTAATACCAATTGTAAATGCTACTGGCTTAAATAAAAATCATTTGTCTGTCTGTCTGTAAATCTATATCCTATCACATCATTTTCATCATCTCATCCTTGAAAAAATAAATTGTTAGCCTGTTAATTACGTTTCTGTGGTAGAAGTAGGGACCTAAATGAGATTGAATTAGTCAATATAGTATTCACTACCCATATTCTTTGTAACCATACCATATATTTTCTATCATAAGCTGTGGGATCATCGAAAGTAGGATTCGAATGCCCACTTTTTTTATGCGAAAATATATTTCTGCCTCCTAAACTATTATGACATGTACCATTAATGAAAGTCACATGGGCGTATCCATTGATGTGGTCCATCCTGTCCAGAGGGGGCTGTGTGGGCTTTGGTTCTTGGACATTGGGGTCATCGACCACATCCTCTTTGGCCATTTCCCCTCTGTAGGTTGGCTCGTCCACCTCGATAGCCAAGGAATTTGTGCTGACTGAAACGATAAGTTTTGTGACACAAAATTTATGTAGATGATTTGGTTGGTACGATCACACTGAAATGCAACCCAAACATAGCAATGTTGTACAATATTCAATATATAGTAGTGTGGAATTTTTTTTCTGCACATCCATTAAATTAGCAATGTTTAATTTAAGTTCTTGTCATAAGATAAATGTAATCATGGTATTGCATTTTTGTCAAATCAGCAAATATGAAAATAGTTAGCAGTCTACAAGAAGTATCAGTATTAGAAAACTTATTTCCACCACTGTAAAGATACTGACATCACTCTCTCAAAATATTGCCTGCAATGAATACATGAATAAATGAATATATGAATAAATGATTGATTGAATGAATGAATACATGAATCAATCAATCAATCAATAATTAATAATAATTACAATGCATTCTCACATATAAAGCTGCATATCACTACATCAAAAAGTAAATCTACAAACATCTTGGTCAGCAGAAAGTCTACAATTGACGATCATGAAGCACTGTCATCATCCGCAGTGCAAAGTACTCAACACGCTAACTATTTAAAATCACAATTACTCGTCAAAACTCTTGTTTCCTGTTTCCTAAACCCTGTATCATGTCATAATGTCATTAAACTACAAAAATAATTAACCAGCTTTTCATCACTGAATTACCACAAAGACCATTGCTTTCCTTGCTTTACGTCATCTTTTTATTTTATTTTATTTTTTTAATTTCTTTTTCCCTTTTTTTTATTCATAACTCTTGGTCTCATTATCTTTACTATGAGTCAATTAATGTAGTGAAAGTTGAGTCGGTCTATTCTCATTTTCTAAATTAACGTGTACTCCAAGCCCTCATTAAATGTTAAAAAACGGAAGCACTCATTCCATCAGTTCATTTTGGTAATTTGGTACATTAAAGATGAAATTTTTTTAGATTTCATGATAATTAAAAAAAATATATAACTTTACTTCTCAAAGTTCACACCAAAGAGCAAAGATATGTTTGTCATAAGATAAGATATTTGCATACTTAAAAAAATGAAAATGTTCACATATATCTTATTATTTAATAAATTTCACATAGGCAAGTATATTTTGACTTATTTGAATTTCACAAAACAGACATCTCATTTCATGACACCTCATTTTCAATCCGTGACTAAACTTAAACATATTTTGGGGATTTCTCAGATGCAAATTTTTTATTCAGAGGCAGATGTTTTCCTGAGAAGCTCCAAAAGTAACCCTTTTGAAGAAGTAAACAGAAGTTAATTCGAAGACTGCGCTAAGGTCATCATCCCCATACCAAGACAGATAGCAGGAGCACAGCCGGTGTCTAGATGCACTACATGGTGAAAACAGCACTTCAAAGCTTTGGTGGTCATCCATCGTCATGAGCTCAGACACTGACTGACCCCATCTGCTGTAGCTGGTCATAAGGTTTGGCTTGTTGTCATCCCTAATGTTTTACAGTTTGCTTGTCCGAGCTTTCACCGCCGGGCAGTAACACGGATCGGCCTGTCGCGGTCAAAATGAATTGGTGCTCATCGAGTGCGGAAACACTGAAATGGCCCAAAACACCAAGCACCGCAGTCAACACCGTTATATGGCTCTTGGAATAGACCGTCATAGTTACAAGTGAATGGGGTGCTCTTTTTGTCCGAGAAGACTTTTACGGGTTCCTCGCCATTCCCATGATGTACAACAGTCATTGCGGCTGACACTTATTTTCGCAAGGCTTCCTTTATGATGCATTGTCCATCACAAAATATGACCCCTGGCTAAACAAAATAGCCATTACCTCACCTAGGACAAATGACATTCACGTTCTGCAATGGTTGGTCACACTGACAACCAGCTGATCCGATCATGTGCTGTAATTAACACTCACCAGGTTGTCTAGACAAAAGCTAATGTTTGCCAACACAAAAATAACAACAAGTCAGTGATATATTAGGGGAGCTTGTAGGTAACCAACTGAATTGACTGGAACAAGAGTAGTATTGTGTAACTATTGTTCCTGTCCCAGGTCGAAAGTTAGAACATTGGAATTTAAACATAAATTGGGTAAGTGAATGTTATTTATATTATGAGCCAAATCTCACTTGGGTTTCGTCTGCAATTGACAGCACCTAATATAGGTTGTCTATGCTGGGACAAGTATCCGACCCTTCCTCTGGTAAATACTTGTTGCTTGCTCTCCAAACTACAGGGTGTATCTCATCACTACGTCTGTCCCTGGCAGTCGGTCAAATTAAATAAGCTTTCATACCAACAGTTTAGATTTCAAGAGGATTTCAGGTGGACTTGGAACGAATGTCAAACTACTAATTTCGTCAAAGACCACCAGTTTGACTTTGCAACTTACATCTACAACATTAGCCTTGCACCACACCTTTACACAAACTATTTAGACCGCCGCAACAGTTGCAAATTGCTTCACTCAATTGCTACCTGATCGTTTGGTTTATTTAGGGGCAATTTCAACCCATTTACTGTCCTGTAGCTTTCAGACTAAATTGTATGGCTTCATTATGTCAAAACTGGTTGTTTAGCAACCATAAAACGTTACATTAGTACCAAACACATTACACAGTAATATCCATAATTATCATTTTGTGTAATTAAACTAACGACTGTTAGTTATGTAACAGGTCATACCATTGCTATAAAACAATGTCAGTAATCTATGACTTTTGATGTGGAAGTTATTACTTCTAGTATTTGGAGTGACAAATGAATAACTCAACCAATTGCACACAATTAATCTAGCAAGTACATCACAGTGTTTTCACAAAGTGTAGATTACACAAATTTATGCAGAGTTACTACACTGTTTGCACTGGCATTTGTATTGTAATCATACCAGAGACATACCTACAAAATAAGAGCGCTGATCAAGATAGTAGAACCCCGCTCATAGACTACATCATTAATGAAACCACACCAGCATTCTAGTCCAACAAATCGTACACATTTGTATCCTCAAAAATAATTCAAAACTCTAATTTTTAGTAAGAGTTTCAATTTATACTTTATAGTTACCAATCAAGAATCTTACTCTTAATATACATATACTTATCATCAATCTCCATTTAAGTTTGCCACGGTATTAAGGTCACCTACCCAATAAGGCAAATCACAAAACCTTATGGTGGTCGTAATAGCGAGATTCTATAGGAAAACCACACGAATCCCTGATCAGATCTGGGTGGAGTGTGTTTTTTCTCTTGTTCCGCAATTAATTTCAGCCATTTAGAACTTTAAGTTTTAAAAAATCGGATGAAAATTGCCGGAGTTATCGAATAAAACATACACAAAGCCAGGCTATATTTCGAATGGGAACTAGACTGAATGCAGCGTCAACAGCGTCATGAACGTCTTCGATTCGCGATTATTTGAAGACATAACTCAGTCAATTATGGTCCGATTTGCACAATTAAAGTTTTATTGTGTAGTTAAAGTCTACTTTTACAATATTAGGTTTATATTATTCTGATACATCAACTGTAGTCACGCCGGTATTTTAACGGCCATATTTGGAAAAAGCAAAGTCTGGTTTCCTTATTTGGGCAATACATGAACGTCATTCTGTGTGGTACGAAATGCAGATCACCCAGCCCGTATCACTCGGTATTTCAGGTGATAAGCTGCAATTGGGACAGTACTGGGTCTATATTCATATGATACTTGTCAATTAGCTGGTGTCATCGCGGCGGGTGTCTGTGGTCATCTTTTTCTACATTCTCTATGTGGTTGGTCAAATACAAAATCAAAGCTACAGCCAAGTCATTTTGCAATTTGAAAATAATTATTTACAAGGATATACCTATTAGATTAGGTATAGTATATAATACTTAGCCTAGAAATATAAATAGTTTACAGTATAATCCTTTGAACGTGACTCATCAGTTCGGAGCCACACTTACAATTAGCGAGGCAAATACTTTTGATACCAGCAACGACCTGCTGCCTGACCAATTCAGCTGTCCAAACCTATCCTCTGGAATTCAGAACTATGAAATCATATATCAAAAGCAAATAATTGATACAACAGTTAATAATAATTTAATATATGTTCGTCACAAACAAGTGTATAATCCCATTTGTGATGTTCCACATTGCGTTTTTTGTTCTTTTAAGCAGAGTATATATTGCAAGACTAAGCCATCTAAAGGATATAAGCATAAATATGGGTCAGGATAGTTCCGGCTTCTACTACAGTTAGTTCCATTAAAAACGGCCTGTCATACTGAACCTAGACAAAGCTAGACAAATTCTGCTGTACGATGCTGCCTCCCACTAACAGAATTGTCTGGCTATAGCTGGCGACTCAAAGCCGGATCAATAAGTACATATTTATGATCTATTAGATACATTTCTTACATTTACGAAGATATTTTTTTTATCAGTGGTGGTAGGAGTAAGCCGACTATTAGCTAGATGTAGACAGAAGCAGCTGGCTTTAATCAGGTTGATACAGCTGTCTTACCGTGGCCCATAAGTACAATTTTGACGCAACAGGGTTTCTAGATGCCGCTAGGAAATTTCGATGCTGCGGAATGATTTCTAGATGCCACTGAGTGATTTTAGCACTGCTGCGAAGTCTAAACAGCTAAGCTCAAAGTCTATACAGCTCCGCTGCGAAGTCCAAACAGCTTAAGCTGCGAAGTCTACACAGCTCCGCTGCGAAGTCTACATAGCTCCGCTGCGAAGTCTACACCGCTGCGAAGTCTTCACAGTACGATGGCCCATATCTTTAATTTAGACAGTCAGTCAGGGATAGATAGATTTTATAGACATTTTACGTAACAAGAATTAGTGTTAATTGTTGACAATGAAGGATCTTGGTGTAATAAAAAACTAAGTGTGAATTAAATCCTTCAGTTGATAGGAGATAAGATAAGATAAAGAAAGGATAAGACAAAGGACAGATAGATAGATAAAGGATAGATATAGATAAAGGATAGATAGATAGATATGAAATTTATAAAAAAACACCCATTTAATATTTATTTAAACTGTTATAAAGAAAAACATAAAGAGGAAAGGTCTAAATATAAAAACTGATGAGTTGACAATTAAGTTCTGCTTTGAAGAAGTCTTTTTTTAAATATGAAACATAAGTAGACAGACAATACAGTCATCAATATAAACAAATGTTTAAAATGGATTATTCAATTATACTACAGATCTGAGGCTCTTTTATTGCAAATTGCACTTGACTATAGATATTGATGACACCTTACAACAAAGCACTAAAAGTAAATGGCAATCAACCGATAGCAGCAGAGCTGTTTTGATTTCGCAGCGGAGCTGTGTAGACTTCGCAGCGACTTCGCAGCAGATTCACTGGCATCAAGAATTCCTGTTGTGTCGAAATTGTACTTATGGGCCACGGTAGCTGTCTAGAGTCGACCATATTTTATGAAACTAACTGTAGCTACAGATGGGTAAAGTCAGCAGCTGCTGTCAGCTACTTTGAAAATAAATTTTGGTGCGAAGTTCTTTATGGATTATGAGCTCACTACAGGGATGCAAAACTTTGCCATAGACACGGAAAACACTTGCCAGAGGCTGTTCTCCGAGAAGCATAGACATCAAAAGAAAATGATCATGATACAAATACACTTAAAATATTTTGGTTTAAGATCTTGGCTATTTTAAAGGCGTTGATAATATGGAGACATTCGTGTGACTTAATTTGAAAAAAAACAACTACAATTTAGTTTTGAAAGGAATCCAAATTGTTCAATAGTGTCTAAAAAGTACAAGTTTTTCTTAATCATTACTTAAAATGTTGCCTATGTAATGTCATTGCCCCATGAACTCATACCAGACATAATCAATATTAATCATACAGATATAATCAATGATCTTTCTATGGGAGCCCCAAAACAATATACTGTAATTAATTAATACAAAAGGGCAATTACCTGCAGGCGCAAGGCCCCCTGGGTAAGTTCCTCCAACTCCTCCAACTCCTCCATGACTGGTGTTGATAAATTGGTTCGTCTCTCTTATGTAACTGGATCCTATGTAATTGGATCCCAGCCTGAAACCAAATAACAAAACTCATCAGATCACATTTATAATTCATCATACGTACTCATTTTCTATATAGAAATCAAATACAATACCTGTGCAATGTTTATACAACTAAACCTAAATTCAAGCTGTGGGTGGGTGGATTAGGGCTTTATATACGTCGATCCTGTATTTCTGCACCTGTTGGACAAATTAGGACAGGGAGGGACCATCTTAAAAACAAGTACATCATATACACTTTCTCAATGACCATTAGGCCAGAAAATAATATTTATTTTCTGGCATGCAATTTTCCTCTAAAGTAAACCATTATCAGAATTAATAAAATTGACATAATTATGTAGACATTGTCTAATGTAGCGGCCACCCCAATTTTAATACATAGGCCAACAAATGAAAGTAATAAGTTTAAAAAGTCAGGATAAAACTTTTTGCCGGTAATTAGATGTCCAATTTCTGGTAAGGTTTCAAATTATTAGTGTCGCTAAATGGGGTCGACATTTCGTCAAGTTAATTGGCATATAGAAGCTACAAGAAAGTGTCATTATCACCCATTATGAAGGCTCTGGCTGTAGCACCTTCTGAGCAATATGCTTCTACAACACGTACAATGAGTCCACATTTGGAGGAGAATAATGAATACAAAAAAAAGAAGAACAATATCACTTCCCAATAAGCGAGTCATAAAAACAAGTTATAAATGTCAAGGTAAGATTTTGGGCAGGAATCCTCTGCGACTCTTCCTATTACATTCATTTACCATACTCAACATGTAGCTGAAAATTCACATGAATTTTTATATCTGTTAATGAGGTGTTATATGTGTATCCACCCATGTGCAACGAGCAGCTTTGTTAAATACTTGCTCCATCCACCATTTTTTTGTTTGATTTAAAAATGTTTATTCACACACAATGTACATGTTGTATAACATAAAACAAATATATGAATTACTGTAATAATCCATAAAAACTGAGAGGCTTAAAATACATGAGATAATAAATAAAATCATATGATCAGACTATTCTGTGCATAAAGCTTAAAGTATGACATTCAGGTCATCGTTCGTAAAACCCTTTTAGGCCAATATGTATTAGATTAACAGTTTCTCTCACTTTCTCTAAAAAAAGGGGGCCTAATTTCCTCCAATTCTCCAATACAACTTACATAAATTTCCCTGAATATACATGCAAGTAACTGTGTTAATTAAAAAAAAAAACCAATCCCTCCAAACTCATTTCAGCCCCTAAGGAACTGTGAAGGAGTCAGCCAAAGGAGCCAATTCATGGTTTTGACCAACTTTTGTGGATAGAGTGCTCCTGAATTAACTTCAGGGTTAAAACAACTGAACAAGAATTCTGCCAGCGCAGGATGAAAGTATATGGTTTGACCGTCTTTTTAATGCAAAAAGTAAAACATTTTTTTTGGAATAATGTTTGGAGCTTTTGACTTAGTAGGTTTTGATTTATTACACCCCACACAACTTCAATGACATGATAACTAGGTTCAGGAAACTGAAACTAAAGGTGCACTACAAAACATTAAAGTATATGCTCTGACAATCATTTCTGTAAGAAGCACATTCCATCAAATTTTATATTGTATGGCTGATTTCTATCAGTCAGGGGTAATAATTCAGATGAGTCGGCCCTCATATCTTCAAAATAAGCTAATATTTCCATTAACATTGTTATGCGGTTATATGGCCACATGTGGTTATCTTGTTCTTTAAAAACAAGTGCAGACTCTATGAAAGTTTTGATTATGAAAAGTATTAACTAGGAAGCTTCATCAGATGACTAAATATTTGAAGCTGGAAAAACATCTTTAGTAAAGGTCACAACAGAGACCTAACTGAATTAGTTTAGTTTACCGCCAAATGGATTTTATAGGATCGATCTTGATTTCAGGGCCACTGGATCCCCTACACTGTTAAATCATAAAGTATAACTATTCTAGAATTAAAAATACTGAAATTTAAGACTGTTTCAGTGATTTCCAAATGTTTGTATCAATGACTGAAGTCTATATATCAATGTAGATAGTTCCATCATATTTACAAATATAACAAAATATGTAAATACCATAACGTGCCCCGTCAAACAGTAGCTCACCTGGAATAGAAGCCCAGGGTAGCTGCCTCCCGCCCCCGCCCCCCAGAAATTATATAATATAAAAATTAATAAATAAGGGGCCTTCCTCAAACAGAAGCCTCCATCCCCCACATCAAGCAGGCTATTTATTTCATTACATACTATAAACTGAGCTCAAGTCTAGGATTTGAGGTCCTTCAGAGCTATTTTCATTGCCCCTAAAGAATAAAAGCCCACTTCAAATTAAGGCTCTGCTGTAATGCTCTCTCCAAAAAAAAATAGAATGGAAATCGAAGTACTCACATAAGAGAAGAACTTCACTGGCTGCCAATTAGTTCTAAAAGGCACCACCTTACATATAAAATCTGTTGAGGAAACAGCCTCAGATAACTATAAATCTCAGAAGCAATGACAATAATTTGCTCCTCAAGCTTCAGTCTAAGAAATTTGGGGCTCGGCCTTTCTCAGTGATTGCTCCTCACCTCTGGAATAGATTATCTGAAGATACTTTAAGAGGAATTAAAACTCATCTATTCAGAACTGCCAATGAACAACAGGCTTCTTTAATCCAAGTGCCCTGAGTGAGCACTGAGCAGAAATCTTTTGTGAAACAGGTGCTATACAAAAATATTTATTTAATATTATTATTTATTATTTTATATGAGTAAATACATTATCATGTTATTGATATCCATTCACAACTTCTTTAAAAAAAACAGTTCTCATGCACAAATTTACGAGAACAGTTGAGGTTTCGGGGGTGGGGTCAGGGTTCCCAACAACTGGGAGTGCTTAGGGCACCAACAAGGCTTAATCCAGCCCTGAGCTGTTATATAATTATGGGCATTGTGATATGCTTTTTTGATCTTATTAATTTTCTTTTTCCAAATAATCTATGTTTAACAAAATCAATTACGTATGCATTTATTAATTGCTCAACAAATTTAAAACAGAAGGTCTGGTCGGTCGGGATCAAACTAGAGATACATTGATCAAACAAATACCAGATATGAATTTATTAATGCATGCGGGTCAATGCAATGCTACTTAGATATATATATTCCACATCAACAGTCACAATGATGGCTGGGAAGGGAGAGGCGGGGCGGACTTAGCAGTGCTTAGCTCTTGATGGCAGATTTGTCATTTTCAATTACAAAGTTGGGGTTACATTTTCCTAATTGCATTTCATGATGCTATGTGCTTGCTTGAATGATATGACCAAAACAAACACCAGGACATTTATTTGAATTAATAAGCTCTGCTTGTTTATTAATGATAATTTTGTAGAATTATTAAGATGAAACGTCCCAGTTCTGCCAAAAATTTGCATCTGCCACGTCACCATGTTGATTACAGAAGGCATCCCTATCCTATCCTATCCTATCCTATCCTATCATATTTTTATCTGAATAAACGGAGTGCTATGATGTTACTTGGATTATTGGCAAAGATTGATAGCTAGATAGCTAAATACCGGAGCAGAAATTGTGTAAGTTTATCAACACCCCGCTCATGAAGAAGCATTGCAAATAGGCATATCTGTTATTTTCAAACTATTGTAGTATTCAAAATCTGTTCCAAAATACATGGATGCACAACTGCAGTGATATCAGTCTCCATAAAAGACTGGTACAATTTTTTCTATATTCAAAATATTAATCTTTTTATATAAATTATAAATTTCACAAAATGTCTTCGGGGGTCTGTAGTCTTGAATTTTACTCCAATTTGTGGAACTAATTTTCATTACTTACCCTCTTGTTTTATTTTTGTTAAACCAAGTTAATTATTTTGCTGACATGCAGAGGTCACGAACGACCAATATATAAAGGCGTTGCGGATCAAACACCACTTGCCTAAAACTATAATTGCCATTATGTAACACAATCTACGGCAAACCGTTCTGGTTCAATGCACACACAATTGTCTTTCAACAAACCACAATCTCTGGATTGGACCTGTGACGTCACAATTCTGAAAAAGAGACCCTTAGCAAATGTCACAACGGACGCTAAAATTTCTGGCTGATTCATCCATGCACTTTTACCTTTTTCTAAATCGAAAGTGAGGTTTTGGGAAACCATTTGTGACGTTTCCACTTTCATCTCTATCATGAGAGCGCCCACTAGAGGTGGCCGCTAATATAATTATTTTGCATTAGCAATGAACAAAACCATACATAGAGGCACTATTTCCTGATCCAACATGTAAGCATTGTATTAATAAATACTATTATATTCATGATATAATATAATTGAATGACATTTATATGGTAATTATTTAATGACATTCATCAATTCTCGTATTGTAAGATCTATGGTATGATATCATTTTAAATGTCATGTTGCAATATAAATGAATTTAAATAAATTACTTACTTACCATCTAAATGCCCAAGTCTAATACAGGTAAAGAAAATATCTGTCTGGAATTTAGATAGATTGTAAAATGACCATCTCATTCAAACCATGCCATTAGAAATCTGACCAACCAAAATATGACAACCCAAACCACGGAAAAGCATAGTGCAGATAGACTCCAAAATGAGGACACTCAACACTAAGACCAATTTCAAGACCACTCTTAGGCTGTCTTAAGCTCTGCTTGTTTATTAATGATAATTTTGTAGAATTATTAAGATGAAACGTCCCAGTTCTGCCAAAAATTTGCATCTGCCACGTCACCATGTTGATTACAGAAGGCATCCCTATCCTATCCTATCCTATCCTATCCTATCATATTTTTATCTGAATAAACGGAGTGCTATGATGTTACTTGGATTATTGGCAAAGATTGATAGCTAGATAGCTAAATACCGGAGCAGAAATTGTGTAAGTTTATCAACACCCCGCTCATGAAGAAGCATTGCAAATAGGCATATCTGTTATTTTCAAACTATTGTAGTATTCAAAATCTGTTCCAAAATACATGGATGCACAACTGCAGTGATATCAGTCTCCATAAAAGACTGGTACAATTTTTTCTATATTCAAAATATTAATCTTTTTATATAAATTATAAATTTCACAAAATGTCTTCGGGGGTCTGTAGTCTTGAATTTTACTCCAATTTGTGGAACTAATTTTCATTACTTACCCTCTTGTTTTATTTTTGTTAAACCAAGTTAATTATTTTGCTGACATGCAGAGGTCACGAACGACCAATATATAAAGGCGTTGCGGATCAAACACCACTTGCCTAAAACTATAATTGCCATTATGTAACACAATCTACGGCAAACCGTTCTGGTTCAATGCACACACAATTGTCTTTCAACAAACCACAATCTCTGGATTGGACCTGTGACGTCACAATTCTGAAAAAGAGACCCTTAGCAAATGTCACAACGGACGCTAAAATTTCTGGCTGATTCATCCATGCACTTTTACCTTTTTCTAAATCGAAAGTGAGGTTTTGGGAAACCATTTGTGACGTTTCCACTTTCATCTCTATCATGAGAGCGCCCACTAGAGGTGGCCGCTAATATAATTATTTTGCATTAGCAATGAACAAAACCATACATAGAGGCACTATTTCCTGATCCAACATGTAAGCATTGTATTAATAAATACTATTATATTCATGATATAATATAATTGAATGACATTTATATGGTAATTATTTAATGACATTCATCAATTCTCGTATTGTAAGATCTATGGTATGATATCATTTTAAATGTCATGTTGCAATATAAATGAATTTAAATAAATTACTTACTTACCATCTAAATGCCCAAGTCTAATACAGGTAAAGAAAATATCTGTCTGGAATTTAGATAGATTGTAAAATGACCATCTCATTCAAACCATGCCATTAGAAATCTGACCAACCAAAATATGACAACCCAAACCACGGAAAAGCATAGTGCAGATAGACTCCAAAATGAGGACACTCAACACTAAGACCAATTTCAAGACCACTCTTAGGCTGTTGAGTCTTATATCTGTGATTAATATCATGAATAAAAAGTTCCAAAATTAAGTATATTTCCCCAAGTGTAGTTTTATTACTAGCTACATTAAAATTGTTGACTAATTATTTAGTGTCCTATCATTTTTTTACATTTTATTATATTTTATGATTTAAAGACTGTCTCAAAATAGCTGTTATCCTAATGATTTTAGAAGAAATCTTAACTGGCACCAATCCAAATGAATGAAATGTGAACTGGCTTCTGTGGCAGATCAAAACGGCTTCTGCAACAGAATGGTAGAATCAGGTTCCTCCATTCTGGATGTCAGGATATTTTCTTTTGCTTGTCGTATTCTGACAGTTGTGGTCATTCAACCTTGTTGTTGCCTAGTTGACAGCATTCCATTCCTAGAATTCTGTCATCTTTCCTTCTAACGACTTCCGTGACAGCTAGCTTCCGGGGTAAAAATCGCCTTGTTGAACACCTTATCATTCATAGGATGTAAATTACGAATGGCTGCCAGTATAGATATCTTTCATAGTTTTTTTGTACTAATAAGTCTCTACAAGCTACTGCCTCTCTCTCCAATCTCATGGTTATATTGCCATCTTAATCTGTATCCTTATATGGAAAAATCGTTATCCTTGTGGTTTCCTTTGGTAAAAGATGCTTATTTCTTTAAGATAGATAGATAGATAGACAGACAAACAGACAGACAGACAGATAGATAGATAGATACTTAGACACTTAGATACAGATAGACAGACAGACAGATAGATAGATAGATAGATAGATAGATAGATACTTAGATACTTAGATACAGACAGACAGACAGACAGATAGATAGATAGATAGATAGAAAGACGTGTGATTACAATCTTCTCTTTTTGTAACATTTGCAAAAATTTGTTAAAATTGTTAACATATTTGAACTTAGTTTCAACAAACTATAACAGAGCTATTTCAAAATAATCCTGAACATAAAATGGGTCCATATTAATATGGATAACATACTCAAATATACATGAAGCTAAAAGGGAGATTTTCAGTATGATCTATTACATGTCATCCTATTTCTGTGTATTTTTCCCTGGGGAAAAAAGAGTAAAAAAAAGCTATTTTGCAACTTTCCTTAAGTTATATGAGCAGATACCACATCAAAGAGAACGAGTCTTTGGTATACATATACATACATATGGTATTTCATAACCCTATAACTTGTTTTCTCATTGGATACAGATCAATGGTTTTTTCACATCCTTTTTATCTAATTAATATCCCTGCTATGCTGCTGTAACTCGACATATTCGTGTCAGGAGACTTTACATATTTTTGAAGGTATCTAGTTATTAAAGCACATTTGGTCCAGTATTAATTTGCGTTAATAGTGATGGTTATTTATATGTTCAGTACACGAATGAGACTAATTACAGAATAACCTGAACAACAAAATAGCTACAGTGTAGCAGGGACAGCTTGGTCAGATGCAGATAATAACTAATCTGTCATTATGTTGCTTCGTCTCACCCAATGAATAAATGTGCAAAATTGTATTCATAAAATAGAATAGAATAGAAAGATCAGTCAGTCAGTTACTCAGTCAGTCACTCAGTAGTGCTGAAATTATGATAACATCCTTCACATATACCAACAATACCAATGTTCAGGAGGCATAAACTTAAAAGGTATGCCATTCGTGGGTTCATCAACGTTGCAAACTGCAAAAACATCCATCATTTTAATGATGGTCCATTGATGGACCTAATGAGTGTGATGTTTCTCTCGTTAAATTACACACCGCCTTGTTCGTAATCCAATCTTGTAACACTAACTAAGAGCATTTGGATAATTACGAAGAATAATCACACGGGAAATGCACCAATATCCATACAGGTCCACTTAAGTTGATGATATTTGCAAGAAGTGTGACCGGGTCAGTCAATGTTCCAGCAGCTACAAAAGTTAGGCCCAAGACAATCTGACACTTGAGATGGATGGTATTCTTTCATATAGGCCTATATTTGTCTGTTTTAGTACCACTAGCTTGGCCCTGCATAATGCATCCTAATTGGTTGGTCAAATTGGTAGTTATTACTGGTCAGGCAGTCAGTCAGTCAAATCAATAGTCATGGCAGATCGCAGGTTGTAAAGCAGGTACACAGTCAGTTTTTTCAAAGGTTTTAGCCAATCAGTTACAATGTCAATAAAATTATATATATATATATATATATATATATATATATAATTAGACGGTAGTCGGTGTCTGTCGGACAAGTAGTCAGTCAATTTGTCAGACATACAGTCAGCCAGGCAGGAAGTCATCTGTCTAATTAGTCAATCAGACATATAGTCGAGTGGTCAATCAGACACAAAATCAGTCAATCCGTCAGGCAGAAATATAGTTAGTCTACCAGAAAAGCAGTCAATCTGACAGGAAGTTAGTCTGACAGGAAGTTAGTCTGACAGGAAGTTAGTCTGATAGGGAAGTTAGTCTGATAGGGAAGTTAGTCTGACAGGACGTCAGTGGCTAATGTAATTAGTCAATACAGTGGTCAATCAGACAGTGGTCAGTCAGACCCGAAATTGGTCAATCCGCAGGCAGATAGTTAGTGTGACAGGAAATCACTTGGATAGTCAGTCTGTCAGCTCTTTGTCTCCCCCATGCACTTTCTTATGCACAACGTACTGCACAGGTTAAATACTCTGAACTCTGCAATACACTCGACATACTAATTACACCTCAGCTCGTGTCTTTTTCACCCCACGTTGCAAAATTACCAGTCGTTCCATTTTGGTTGATACCAAAATTGGGCAGACAGATTAGTGCAAGCCGACTATATTGAAGCCTCGTGAGGTGGCAGAAATATGTGTTGACGAATATATGAATGCCATTTTCAATTATGTTCTAACACGTATCAGACTATATGGACAATATTTACAATGTATGAACGGAGTAGCAACGTGAGAAAAATAATCATTAGCCTCATGCAACAGCGATGTCGCAGTAGCAGACGACATTGTTAGATTGCAAAAACAGGTGGCGACCTCTATAAATAGCATAATCGGCTGTGCGCGCCACCTACGCTGTAGCAAACAATCTGGAGAAGTAAAAGTGTCAGGGGCAGATGCGCTACTTTCCTGACCAAATTGTCTCCTTTATCTCCAAGATTATAATATAATCTGACCGAGAAATACTGCATTCTAAAAATTACCATATGGCCATGATGAGATGATAACAATAGAATAATGAAAACTGCCGTAACGGTTTCAATGTTCAAAAATATTTCAATTTTTAATATGTGGCAATAAGATCTAGTAAAAAAAAATAAATATATAATATTTTTTTTTTTTGCAATATGACAACTGTACTAATTGCACTTGTATATAGAATAACACCATGGTAATAGCAAAGTAAACTATACTTTTAAAATGCCTAGAAAATATTTAGCCTCCGTGAATATCATAGGCATATACATCATTGCTAACCAACTTATTACCTAGTCAAAAACACATATTAAATGATATTGATTCAAGGTAGAATAACTTGTTAGTAGAAAACTGCTTGGGAGAGTCACTGATTCTAGTGTATTTAGTTCTTCAGGGGTTATTAATAAGCCTGCAGTGGATGCAAGATTCTGCCATAGACACAGAAAACATTTGCCAGAGGCTGTTCTTCGAGAAACATTGACATTAAAAGAAAACGATCATGATACAAAAACACTGAAATAGCTTTGCTTAAGATCTTGGTTATTTAAGGGCGTTGATTAATGGAGATATTAATATTCGCGTGACTTGCTCATTATACCTCCTGACATCAACCACACTTCTAACATTTTGGTCGAAAATTTATCAGTGCGTCATCTCTTCCAAAACATAATGAAAATAACTTAATTAGTGCATTGATATAGCGAAATTATTTTTTTAAATACTCCGCCTGGTTTTTTAATGAGTGCACAGCTGCTAAGGTGGTTACATTAGGTGTGGGACTTGAACGGGCAAGGTCCATGCTCCACTCCACCCAGGTGTATGGCGCAAGCAGGTGCATAGCTCAGTGGTAGCGCAATGGGCTGCCAACCACTGGGTCCTGGGTTCGAATCCAGCCCATGTTAAAAGGTTGCTTCATCATTCACCTCATTGCCTTGGCACCTGCCTGTCCTCATCAGCCCGACCTGGTGCAAAATATGGGACGTAAAGCCCGTCTCACTGACCCAACCACTCACCCACCCAGGTGTATGGCTATAGGCTGAGCTGGCATTGGATTGCTCAGTGTTGGCACTGTGTTTGCGACAGCTGTATGCTTCCTAGGGAGTTGAGAGAGTTCCAGAAAGAACAGAGCCTAATGACCGAAGGTTTTGAGTGAAGTCGGTTGAAGGTGTTTGTTGATAACAGACTATAAACCTCATATATAAATACCTTTAATTTTTCTAAGACAAAACAAACATTCTTCCTTATACATAAAATACTGAACCACAACTAATACCAATATTTGATTTAAGATCTAACCCCCCCCCCCCCCCACTACACCGATAGTTTCCACCCACGTCAAAGAAAAAGAAAAAATGAAATTATTTTCAAGTAAGACATACATACATCTGACAACGTAATTGGACAGGAAATAAAACCTACGTCTGAGGATATTAATCTCAGCAACCTGTATACTTTGAGTGTGTGGGCTTTCCAAAAAGTAACAAATTTACTCTTAATAAATTAACCATTTATTGTAGACATGTGGTATTTCGTTTTAAGTTCGACAAGACCAAAATTCTTCGTGTAGGTAAAGTGCTTAATGCGATTATCATATTGAATTTCAACACTATTTTCTTGCAGTCAATTACACACACGTGGGCAGGAAATATCTACCTCAGAACTCAATGTTGCTCCAACTCAATTTGTAAGAATCGTGACATGTGTGCTAATACTGACAAATCCCCCTGAAAATGACAGATTTTTAGATATCTTGAATACTATGTTTGTGGGTCACAATAGATAGGGATTCCTTCATTGAATAAAAACACAAATTTCTTTGGATTTTTTCCAGAGCTGTCTCCGAGTAATTTTCCAAATTCCCTGGGATGTTCAGCATTGTTCAGTGGTGGAAAAAAAATGTCGGCACATCCATTGAATGAGCAGCATTTTGATGATCGTTTGTGGGAGAATTAGGCTTTATGTCCTGTATTTCTGCACCTGATGGGCTAATTAGGACAGGCAGGGACCATGGCAATAAGATGAAGGATGAAACAGCCATCCAACTTAGGCTCCACCGGGAATCGAAACCGGGACCCAGTGGTTGGAAACCCACTGAGCTAGGCCAACCGAGCATTTTTGTGAAAGAAAAATTCAGATTTTCCTCTTAAAAAGTTCTTATATGTTTTGTTTTATCAACGTGGTGCACTTGATAGGTCAAAGGACACTTTTAACAACTAGACTGACTATCTTTGTCTCAGCATAGGTATTACAATTTTTTCATTGCGATTCCAAATTAACATCCGCCTGTTTTTTAGTCAAAATTTCCCATAAATGGCACGTTGTACCATGAAATTGACAGAAACGTTAGCAACAAGTTTAATCGACACTTTCTAGCTGATAGAAAGGGTCATTCTGTCAAATCACTTGAAATCTGAGGATCTCCCCATTTGACCATCTCAGGTTAGCATAAATATTTTTTTCAGGCACCTGCGATGATGATCACATGAACTTACTTAGCAGTTCACAATGTTTTGTACTAATAAGTCTCAGTGGTTGGTGTTATTAGAGCTGCGATCACATGCAACATTTTGCGACCTAACTCCCAGTAGTTTTGGATACAGCTGTATTTGTTTTTATTTTTAAATCAGAAGTCATGCTCCTATTTTGGAGATGCATGTGCTTGTTAAACATTTTCCTTTTTGGAAGGTGGGGGGGGGGGGGGAGAGAGCTTGGGGGAACTGAGTCCCCCTGACCGAAAAACAGGGGGAGCTCTGCAATACTACAGCTCCCCCCAATGACATTGCCAGATGATTATTTATTTTGCATTTTCACTCGACAATATTCACATTTTACAAGATAGCCTTAGAAATTTTGGTCCTAGGTGCAGGTGAAATGTCTATGGATAAATTGGGCTATTGATACTGTATAGTCTGTAGATACAGCAGCAGTTTGGTACCTGCACCATGAAAGGTTGGCCCTGGTCCGCAAGGCCACCCTCTTCATCAAATGATGGCCCCTTCAGGAAAGGCTGCCTTTTTCATCCGCAGTGTCAAATTGTCAATAGCCAAAATTGTATGTATGCCACTAGGCAAACTGATGTTGCTACTTTTCCTCAACCTACAGCTATCTCCCTTGGCCAATCTCTCTGGTGAAGGGTACAACTTCCTTACTCAGGCCAACCTTCCAGGTGAAGGTGCTAACCTCCTGTGAGATGGTGCTTCCTGCAGCTGGAAAGGGGCCAGTTGTCCTGGTTTGGGCCTGGAATTGTCCATAAAAGGGCCAGCTAACCCTCCAGGACTGGGCCTTGCGTATATTTCCAAATGAATGGTCTGCCAACCCATGGCCCTGCTATCCAATGATGGCCCTTCACCTGAGTTTGCCTTCGTCATCCAGTTTTTATGTAATGCCAATATCCAAAATTGTAAGCAGCATCTGTCGATAACTATAATCATCTAATCCAATCGGGTGCAGTGTTCGTTAAATACCATTTAGTCAATCATACATATACTATATAATGAATTAAGGTTGTATAATATTCATGTTATTGAGTATTTAAATAAATGTATTTTTTAACTTTAATTACATGTATTCTAATTTAACTTTTCGCACTAAGCCGATCCTGTGTGGCCGGCCACTGGGGTTCCATCACTGCAATGGATGGTTGTATTGGGGTTCAAATAGGTCATCAGATGAAACGTTCTGGAGCTATTGCTGCACGATAATTGTAAATTTAAAAAAAAGCTAGCACAAGTCGTGACATGATTAGCCCACGTAGACAGCTATTCAGACACTTTTCTTTTTAATATTCAGGGCAGTTTATTGTCAAAACAGTTTTGTTTAGCTCATGGCTTCATAGTTGACAAGAAGTCCTTAATTCTTAGAATTTTTAAAGCGTATTTAATGACTTTACGGGTATATATAGGCTGTTTGTCACATTACACCTTGTTCGTCACAATTTAATTTGTTTACAGCATGGTGTGAATATAGAAAAATCTATGATAGATAAATACTGATACAGGATATCTTAAGTACCGGTGCCATCAGTAATAAGTGGTAAGTTGGAGCAAATTTCACTATTTTTATAGAAGTTGTTGTTGTTACTCCTTGCATTAAACGCCAAATGCCACTAAAGGCCATCATGCGTGTTTCTAGTCAGCCAGATAGAAAAAAAAAATTCTTTTTAGGAAACTAAGTTTTTGCTGACTTTCAGCACTGATCTTTCCCAAGACAGTTGAAACAAAACAAACATTTTTTTAAAAACTTACAAAAAAATAGTTTGACTCAAAAGATAATTGTCAATTGGTTTTGTTCATATTATTTACCTTCTAAAGCACCTAATAAAGATAAATATTTACATTTGGTCACAAGTCAAACCGGAACTACTTTCTTTGGTAATGACACCTCTGTGACCATACTAAATACCCATATATATTACAAGAAGGCAAACATTATCATTAGTAGTAACATAGGAATTTTAAGTTTATTTTTCCTGAGAGGTGTCTTTTTCAGTTGGAAATTTGGGATAAAACTCATTGTTAACATGTCTGTCTATTCTTTTTAGATATATATTAGTAATCTATGAGATATCATTGAAAAACGAGTGGACACTAATTTTGAATCCCACTATAGAAATGATATTCCAGGTTTTCAGTGATTTTCTGAGTATCTTAGAACACCCACATGTTTATGATTCAGGTAGCCCACTCCATAGAGTACTTTTTATCTCATATTATATCCCAATAGAGTTCACAATACAATCACTATAGAGCTGGTGGCCAAATTGTTAGTTTGCTCATATCAGTGACTTTTGGTCCATAAACTTGGAAACTAAAAACTCCAGATGACCCCAGATGAATCCACGTGAATTCAGGACTTCCATTGAAGGATCTGTACTTCAAGGTTTGAGAAACAATCTAAATAGTGACGGCCTACTCCTGTACAGTCGTGCAGAAAAAAAAATTAAAATATGACTTGTAGAGTCCCTATGGTACAAGCAATGGGTGGGTGATTAGGGCTTTACGTCCTGTATTTTTGCACCTAATAGGTTAATAAGGACATGCAGGGGCCATGGCAATGAGATGAAGGACGAAACAGCCATCCAACTCAGGCTCGGCCGGGATGGCACATGCCAAAATTTGGGTAAAGTTAGGTAATATGGGCATACTTTTGTCTCGCAAATGCTGTGATGAAAATTGATTTGGAAAATGCATATTTCTTTTTGATTGATATTATTTAGGTAATGAGCTATAAATCATGAGCATATAATATGCATATCCATAATAGTTTTGAAAAAAAAAATTAAAAAGTGCCCATATTAAACCACAGTAGGTTTAATGGGCACCTCTTTCTGAAAATATGAGCACTAAAATGCACATATTAAACTAGACTAATATCAACTATAAAGGCAGAAGTTTAATATGGGCAAGATAAACATCTATGGCGAGCGATTGCCCCGAGTACGCTCGTAGAAAGAATTTATACATGATTAACAGAGCCACGAGTGAGCGATTTTTGACGTACATGGTCATACCAACGCCTGTAATTTCACAGCAGTCAGATGAATATTCCGAGATACTAATACGTTTTAATTGCTGAGATTAGAGTTCCCACAGGTCTCCAAAGCTTGCTAGTACAACACAATCAGACAAAAATATAATATAATTACCAAAGCACTGTTTATCTAATCTTATGAGCCCATGCAGAGACATGGCAAATACCCCATCCTTGAGGTAACTGAGTAACGGACTCCCACTTTATCATCTCATCATTACGTCTGTTTGTGTCAGCTAGTCAAACAACATACATTATGATAACAAGAGCTGATACAACACAAGTAATTCATTATTTACGTATAATTGTTAAACAATTTCCCCTGGCTGCCTTACCTTGGGAAAGGACTGGTATAAACAATAGGCTGATCCCAGATAGGCCTAATTCGCACATAGGACATTCCCAGTGTCTTGTTGCTTGTGGGTTGTCTATTAGGACGAGTTTGTTGTTGTCCAGTGTATGGATACATTGTTGTCAAGTTCTTAAATCATGAATTAAAAATACAAGAAATATAATCCCTTTGGTTTAAGATAATCACTCGTAATTCAGGTGAGCCTTAGTGCCATGCATCATGAAAGATCGCTGTATCTTAAATTGAAAGTGTTGTAACAGTCCTGGTGACTTTTCAAGTTTTCATCCAATGTACAAATCGAAAGATGATGCATTTTGGGGGAGCAGAAAACTTGGCGAAAAAAGCGAGTCAAGATGTTTAGATGAAATGTACAATTTCGGGATATTCTCAAAATTTTGAAATCATACAAGAAAAAGTTGTCAAATGTTTCCTTATTAAATTCCAGTCATGTTGGTTCATAAAGTATTTGCAAAAACAATCCGAAGTATTCATGAAATGTGTTCTTTTTCTCTGAAGAAACAAAATACTTTCCCTCAGGTGGTAGGTTCTTCAGATAGTCCACGGTTCTACATATAAGCTGCCAAGGTTGGCGGCGCAACAGAGGAGCATTTTACACATCTCCCTCTAGTGGTGAGTGCATGCAACAGTGCCATCTAGCGACAATACTTTCAACTTGATTGGCTCCAACACCTGCCTGGCTCTCACAAAATTGGCCAAGTAGGCTCCAAATGAACAGAAAGTACCTAGGACGTATGTTGCCAATACATGTACCATCTGTCCAGCGAATTAGCAAAACAGTTCTCAGGCAAACTGACCATACAGAGGTGTGTTTATTAATTTACCACAAGGTTACGTAAAATATTTATATCTATGTCCGTTTCCTCCATTACGACAATGACATATAAGGCCTAAAATGATTTTATGGCTAAATTATATAGGAATTAAACAAGGAGGTGTTTTCTCACACCTGTGTATATTGCATTCAAAGACAATTGCTTTTCTTTTGAAAGGTGCTTTGAAATGGAAGACCTTTCCATGATGTGCAGCTGCCGGAGAAGTGACGCATACATGTTGAGGAAGGGGCCAATTGATAATAAGTGGCGTAAACATCAATGTGCTATATAATTGATGGCAGTGTTAATAAGTAGTTTGAACACCTGATGCATTAGAACACGACACCCATAACCAGGCCACATAATGTGCAAAGGTGTCCGCTTTTGATTGCTCCATACCTGCCAACATTTGAGAGTGAGAATTTTGGAGAATGTGTAACTGATTGAGGAATGGAATGATAGTCCTTATTTTCTAATATAATTGGAACAGCATTTTTGTAAGATGTGAAAACTCCAGGGGTATATTTCGACTTACAATTAGGGTGAATCAGTTACTTTAATGGAGTCATTTTAAAAACAAGAATTTACTCGACTTGCATTCAAGTTAACCCTGATTCAGCTAATATGACCATCTTAAAAGATGAAATTCCATTAATTAATGAAGAAGATACTGAAGAATACTAATGAGCCCATGGAACTCAAGACATTATATTTGGTTTATAATTTCACAGCTTGAAAAGATCAGGCATCTCCCTAAAGCATGCAAGACGTCTTAACTTCAGCTCCGTGCAGAGGAGCAGGCCTTGTGTTGGAAAGATGAAGATGAGGATAATATAGTTTGTTGACATAATAACACAAATTGTATGAAGAAATAATGAGTGCCAGGAGACCTCAGTGGGTTGTGTTAAGGGCGGCCCCTTGGGTTGCATTACAATATGGTTTATGCAAACATTTGAGTTAGGAATTGGCTAATAAAGCTCAAGTTTACATGTCAATTTGTATAAAACCAATAGGCAGGGAGATGGACTGTGGTAATTGACATTATTGTACCTCTGCAATGTCTCATGAGCTGTGATTGGCTGAAACAACGTCACATGATATTGCTTGGTAAGTACTATTGCCCTGGGGGCACTATTCCTGAAGAATAGTGATTGGCTCCTCTTTACAGTTGCCAGTTGTGAATGTCATGACCATTGTTTATTGATTGCGACGTCACCACTCGCCAGTGTTGAAGGACTGATTTCATGGATTGTTGCAGAAAAAAGAAAGCAATGAAATAGGCCTTGGTTTTAAACAAATTTGTCTCAAACTTGGGTTTTAGCAAACATCTGAAGGCTGAAGGGAGCTAGTGTAAAATGTAAATTAATTTTTGTTTGTTTTGAATAATTGTTTCACAACCAAATGAAGCTTCAGTAAAAAAAAATAAGTCTTGTGGGATATAATAAAACAATTATTGACTGGTCACTTCGAGCCCTAGAAATTTTATTTGGCCAAAGGGAGTGATAGTTGCCACAGACGCCTCGGGAAATAGAAGTAACTATCACTCCCTCAGTCCAAATAAAATTTGCAAGTGCGCCCGCACCAGTCAATATTTGTATTATAGTTAATCCACCATTGCATAGGTTTCTCTGATTCACATGGAGTTTTCAAGGCGATAATCCAATTTAAATGAGGTATTCCCCGAACCAAAATGAGGCTTTGACATCATTCTTCAATATCAGCCAATGAAAGGTGAGAATATCCTCATATTTAAGCAAAACAGTCAAGAATTCTAGAGCTCTCTCCACATTTTTTAGCATCCTTTGATTGAAGTACATCCATCCTTTGATGCAGGGACGTACCTCGTTTTAAGTACGTACTTTAATCTGTGGACTGGCCTTGACCTGTTTAAACCGATAGGACCACTATAGCTCCAACAATCACAAAATATTCCCAAGCATAACTACAGTGCAATCAACCTCATTATGACCTTTATTCTGTGCTCAATTAAATTATAGCAAAGGCAATACTTTAGGCTGGGGCGAAATTCACTGACCTTAGGTAATTAATAAGTTCCAGTTCAAGTCTACAAGGTGTAATTTTAGTATTACTCATATAGCCATCAGACTAGGCCTGGACCCTCAGGCCGCATCATAGCGTTATAGTCAGGGGACCAGCCCCTCAAAATTGGGATTTCTGTTTGCACCGATCCACACCTCCTTAAATTTGGTATCATCGAATTGAAATTTTCAGTATTTTTTGTAATCGGTACTCGTTTTGTCAGTTTCTTGGACCGGAGATGTTTTTTTCTGGTATCCATAAAATAATTTTGGTGGTATGCTGTTAATTACAATGCTTGACATTTGTTGGTACCATGACAAATTTGCATGGCTGACCTCATTAAAGTTTTGCAGTAAACATTGGTTTTTCTCCATTTTCTGTTGCTATGGTAGCAGTTTTATAAATATTTTCATAAATTTTATTAATTTGCTTTGATATCTTTGACTGTCAAGCTTTTATAACACAGTAAAATAATATACTTTTGGTATCTCCAGACACCTTAGGAGAACCCCTCTCAGAAAAGAAGCATCACTGGAAGTTCCTTCATTTTTGTGTGTTGCTATGGAAACACTTTTTTAAATTGTCACTTTTTCAGAGAAAGCCTCAGAAATATGGGAATACATTTTATGAGATAAATTGAACATAGAAAGGTGATATTTAATAATTTGCATGTAAAAACCTCACTGATTAAAGAAATATGCTTTTTGCAGTCTCTGGTTGCCATGGAAATGTGTATCTGACCCCTGTTTCCTTATATGGGTCAATTTGCAATTAGATGGATATAAGCAGTCTGTAAAAAGAGGGAAAAACAGCAAATTACTAGTTTTACAGGCTTTTGTGAAGGCTGACACCCATTTTTCCTTGCACTGATATCTTTTTATTTTAACTGTGTTACCCTAGCAACCTTAAAACAGTAAGAGACCCTGAAAGGTAGAAATGTTACATTATTCATATCTCTGGACCTATGACAGGTACAACCATAAATTGCCTATTGAACACCATGTTTTCAGGGTCAAGGAGTTAATTTCTGATAATTTACAATGGCTAATTTGCATATATTTCATTGTATGGCTAATCTAGATAGTTCAATTTGCATAATATTTCTTTTATATGGCTACTGCAATGGGCAGTCCAGGTGCCGAAGCATTTATATTATTCTTTTTATTCAGTCTCATCAATGTTTAAACTGTTTCCAACAAATTACTGAACTTGAATAATAAGTAAATAAAATAAACTTGCATGGACTGGTTACCATGGTAACAAAACCACCATTAGATCTGACATAGATCCATGCCAGCATATAAGATTTGATCATGAAGCCTCATTATATAGGTTCCCTTGATTCTATTCATATGGCTTGATTGTTGCCCCAATCATATATTGATATGAAGATATATGCTCCTATGATAAGTTAATTTGAAACCTGGTATCCATGGCAACCAAATTAAAAACAAATATGGACTAGATATTCACAGTTCTGTCTTTTTTTTTGTCAGAAGCTATCCACTTAAAGAAATTACTGGGCCTGTAACATGGGCAATATTTAGTAATATTTGAATACATGGCAGTGGTTCTCTGAATTATACACAAGGTTGGCATAGTTGCCTAGGTAACACATCAGCAAGTTGCACATATCAGTATATTTGCATGAATGTAAACTTTCTGGAACTAAACATGAAAATTGTCATTTACTGAGATGTTACCAATGACAACTGTTTCCATGGCAACCAATTAATGAAATTATGAGTAAATTATCTGTACATTTATATTGATATTGTGTCTCTCTAAATGCCAGGAAACATTTAATGAGGCATCAAATTTCGAAGTTCCCAAGATTATTGTACTTGTTGTTAATCAATATTGACTGATCATTGCACTGGTTGCCATGGAAACGTAAAATCATAACTAATTTAAATACAATTCTTAAATAGTTTCAAATCTCAAAATTTACTGCCATGGTTTAGGAAGCCAACTTCATGATCTTTCCAATGACACCTGATTTGTTGACTTCTGCAGTATGTCTATATATGAAAAATGATCTCCAAGGTAACCCACATTCCCATTATTTCCCAGCAAAATGCCATGTTTTAAAGATTCTTATGTGATATCTTTAACCATAAAATGTAATAGATTGATTTAAGGAACAGAAATGGTTATAGGGTGGAGTAAACATCCCTGTAGTGGCCACTTTTGCATTTACAAATAGGCAGGTTTCCATAAAAACAGCCAGTTAAAAAATGTCTTTCAAAATTATGTTTTTCGGAAAGGTGCTTGTATTTAATACACAAAATATCAAGGCATGTTGCTGTTATGTAGCCTTATCGAAGCATTGTACAACAGATGTTCCAGTTCTGAGACTTCGTACATTACTGCTTGAATCTGGTTGCCAAGGCCACAATGTTGACAAGTGATATAAAAGAGCATTTTGACATTATTTACTGTGTAATTTTAGAGAAATATTTATTTTATCTGTACAGTAAACTGTACTATAATAACCAACTCAGGTATGTCTGTGGAATTGAATTAATTGCTTGAAAGAAACAATGAGACTTTAACACCTCTGCATCACACTTTCCAAATGCTCATTACTAGAAAATGTTACATCTCTGCACCCACAACAGGTACATACATAATTGCTTATTCACCATCATATTTTCAGCGTTAATCAGTTCATTTCTGATATTTTAAGAAGCATATACTGTGCTACATTGTATGGCAAATCTAAATAGGCTAATTTGCTTATAATTTATAAATACTTTCAAAAATGGCTGTTTCCACGAAAACTTGCTTATCTGTGAATGTAAATGTGGCAATTACTGAGAGTTTCACCCCATCCTTGCCAATTACGTTTTTTAAATTAATTTTTATAACCCGATAAGGTTAACAATATCACACAACAATCTTCTTTAAAAAATGGCATTTTGCTGGGAAATATGGGAGGCTGGGTTTACCATTTTTCAAATATAAATATACTGCAAAATTTAAAGTAAAAAAAAATATGGTGTCATTGTAAAGATCATAAAGTTGGCTTCCTGAACCATCACAGTAAATTTTGAGATTTTCTCAAATTTTGTGCATTGACAATAGAAATGTGAAATTATTTAAAAAATGCATCCAATTTTGTTATGATTTTATGTTTCCATGGCAACCAGTGCAATGACCAGTCAATATTGATTAACAACAAGTACAGTAATCTTTGGAACTTCAATATTTGATGCCTCGTTAGTATCTGCTGGCATTCAGAGAGACACAATATCAATATAAATGGACAGATAACATAATTTCATTAATTGGTTGCCTCGGAAACAGTTCTCATTGGTAACATCTCAGTAAATGACAATTATCATGGTTAGTTCCAGAAAGTTTACATTCATTTTCTTTTACAGGGGGGCATCCACCCTCTGGGTTACTGTTTCTACTCGCAGTTTTGTGATATTCATGTAGTATGTAACACTAAGTTGTAAAATTGTATTTGCGGCGATTGATGAAAATAAATTAACTCTAAAGCATGGCGAGATTGGCCGTAGAAGTAGATCGATCACTACGCCCATTAAATTTCACTAGGCGGTGGACAAAATAGTTCTTTAAAATCTGCCGGTACGACCTTGCATTGGCATATTTAGTACAGGAACGTAGCGTATTCCATTCTTATGATTAATATAAACCTTTCTAGTTAGTCAAATAGCTTGCTCCCCCACCAGGATTCTTGTTCCCGAATACCTGCGGAAAGGTGTGATCGAGGGTCTTGCGTCAAGACTGTATAGCCATACTACCAGGTCTACATTTTATGATCTGTGCGTTATCAAAATTATGAGGGTTACTTTAATTATTTTAATATAGAAATAATAATGTCTTGGTCTCTTTGGTAACTGCATGCACAATGACAAATTTCAGTTACACCCAGGCTAATAATCGAGCACAAGTAATAAGTACAATAGAACAGTGGTGTTTAAGTACTATATACCAACATTTAACCACAAAGAAATCCAGTTTTAAAATCATAAGTTTCGGTTCTTACTTATTTCATCTTTTTATCTGCAGATTTCAGAGCTCCAGTAGACTCCTTTATATTTGAGTTAGCACGCTCCATACACAAGGAAGACGGCTCAGGTTTTTCTGAAACGTCTAAAATGCAATTCGTCTATTCGAAAAGCACACACAGTCTTCTCTTCATTGTGATTCATTGTGATTCGTGACACCGGGAATTTTTTTTAACAAAAATTCTTTCATTCACAAAAAGATAAAAAGAGCTAAAACGCCACTGTTTGAATGCTTTATACTCTTCCCCATGTAAAAGTCACGAGCGCTTTCTTCACCTCTTTATTTACATAGCAATAAAAACTTTCAGGTAAAACTTCAGACTGAGGATTTTCTTATGGACATGACAAAGAGTATATATTTTGAAAATAAAAGATGTAGTATCTCTAAAAAAGATTAAGTACTATGTCAAAGTAGGTTATTTTACCATGCAGACAAATTGCCAAATTTTAGACCCTCAGGCCGAGTCCACTGGACGAGGGTCAGATTGCTTTAAGGGGAGCAAAGTGTGATCAATAATTTGGCCGTGTAGAGAAGTTTATACTAGAGAAACAAGCCCACAAACTCCTTGTCTTAATGAAACAACAAAACATCATATCTGGCAGTATTTAAATAACTATTTGGTTTGTCACCATGGTAAAAATTAACGTCACAGTGACTGCCATTTTAAAATATAATATAATGGAAATATTTGGACTGATCCTCAAGAACTGTGTGTAACTCTTAGCTCCTCTTTTCTTGGATGTGGATGACTAATCAGCCCTTTTCAATGAAAATGGGCAATTGAGAAAGACTCGCTCGCTATTGATCAAACAGGGTACTTTTAATGCACTGGCGGGTCCAGGCAGTGGTGGTGGTGGTGGTGGATTAGGGCTTTACGTCCTGAATTTCTGCACAGGTCTGATGGCCTAATTAGGACAGGTAGGGATCATGGCAATGAGACTAAGGATGAAACAGCCATCCAACATAGGCTCGACCAGGAATTGAACCCGGGACCCAGTGGTTGGAAGCCCAGCGCACTACCACTGAGCTAGGCCCCCACCTCGGGTCCAGGCAGTGCACAGCAATTCAGTTTCAGTGAGAGGCTGGAACATGGTGCCATAATAACTTGGTGGTTTTCATGCATGGTGTCTTCATTATGTTTGCCACTTGCGGATTTGTATGGACATAGTTTTTCAGACCAACACATATGTAACATATGTTCCCTAGTAATGCATTGTATTGGCACCATCAGTCAAATTATCTGTCAAAAATAATAATTGTTGTAACTACTCACCCCGTTGGACTGTGGCCACTAAACGCCATTGGTTTTCAACTTAACTTCTTTACCTGTAAAAAAGAAAAATGGGATATTTAGAGTCACAGTTAATGATAAGGTCATGTCTGCATGTGAATAAATATATACGGGTCTACTAAAAAAAAGAATATAATCTATAATTTTTCTAAGACGCTGAACTAGAATGTTACTTGTCGAACGACTTACAGAACTGTCTTCAGGGAGGGAATATTTAAAGCACTAGAGGGCGCCGAAGTCCAAGAACAGTATTCTATGCTGCAGCGCCCCTGGTGACTAAAATGTACACTGCTTCTTCTGCAGACGATTAGCAGACGTCAACAACTATATACCTTGGTATATTCAAAGTTTGAAATCAGGAAAAAAATAAACCGTCAACAAACAAACCTAACACTATAAGATGAAAAATACTGTTAGGAATACCAGTTATGCAATGATAACAATAATCAACAGCAAGTTGCCACGGACGTAATAAATCATTGGGTTGCAGTTGGTGATCTGTGAGTGATTTGTTGGCTGCGGAGGGACAAACTTTGTTGCACAATGAGCAAATAGCTATGAGGGGAGACAAACAAGAGATGCTATTATCTATATACGGAGTGACCACATTAGTGTAATGGTTAGTCAATAGGACAGAATGCATCTGATCTCCCAGGCTTAATGAAGGTTCTGATCTCTATTACTAGCAGAGAATAAAACAGTGGAAACTCATTGCTAGCTTTGCTTGGAGGTCACAGATCACATTTCACATTAGGCCTATCATAAAACACAAAGGAACAGACAAACAAAAGCCCTCTACTGGATACAAATGTCAAAGACACCAGAAACCATCAGAGAATCCATTACACTGCTGGAGAGTGGTAGGCCCCCGTAGGTCTCAAGCAATGGTGAATGGAAATATGCATCAATCCAGTCCATTGAATGCACGAAGGACACAGCATGTAGTAGATAAGTATGCACTACCAGTTAACCATTACTTGACTTGTTTGTCACATTGACAGTCCCATGCAACATGTGCTGAATAATAGAGGAATTCTAGTCTTTTGAAAACTGACTTTTTATATAGGATAGTCCCTCGGGAGGCACCAGTTAGGTTTCAAACAAAAACCCTGATGTCCCTTTCCCCTAAACTTTAACAAATTCATATATGCTAAATTGAATAGTATATTAGATAATGACAGATAACAAAGATAAATAAATAAATAAATAAATAATTATAAATTTTCAAGCATTGTTAGTTCATTAATGGTATAGAAGGATGCATAATCAAGAATCAAAAATAAGTTAGGATGAAACTGAATATGATTTGCTAGCACAAAAGCTAGCAATCACAAACGAGAAATTTAAACCCTGCAAACTAATTTCAAGAGATTTATTAAGGCAGTTCATGAAGACTCCTATTTCTTACGAGATAATTTGAGCTTGTCTTGGTGCAAAAAGTGACACCATCAGGTGTTTCTAGGGGGAACCTGATAATCTCAGCAGTTCTCCATGGAAACTACTTTGTATTTATCTTCCGGAAATGTCCTGTCATTTTCTTAAGGCGAGGTATTTCTTTTCCGATAATGCAATTAAACTGAGTTAATTGAGGTCTGCTTCTGCTCAGGTTTCTTAAGTAACTAACTAAAAATTTAAAGGAAAATTCATCTATTAGAAGGAGAAAAAATAAGCCAATTAGCAGAATGTGTTTTAGTCTAGGCTGGAAAACGGAAAAAGCAAGGAGCAATTCATTACACGAAAAGGTTTTTCTCACTGGTCATTTTTCAGCATTTTGGTTGGGTCAGTTCTGTTCCTGTGTATTTTTTAAATTATTTAGTGCAAGTAAGTTGCTGCTGTATGTCGTCATAAAAAACTTTCATTTCTACAATTGTATGTCATCATAAAAACCGTCATTTCTAAAATTGTATGTTGTCATAAAAACTCATTCCTACAATTGTATGTCGTTCGTCATAAAAACAGTCATTTCTACAATTGTATGTCATCATAAAAACCGTCATTTCTAAATTTGTATGTTGTCATAAAAACTCATTCTATAATTGTATGTTGTCATAAAAACAGTAATTTCTACAATAACATATTTTGAACTGAGCAGATATTTTGCCAATATAATGAATTCATGGTGATATAAAAGTAAAATTTATTACAATTACTGTTTCAAATATACACTTTAAACAAAGATTGTCCCTGTCTAGCCAATCATATTACTGACAGGTGGATGTGTCAATACTTACTTACTGACATAGTTACTGACTTACTTACATACAACAGTCAAACAACTCTTTCAGATACCACTTTACTGATATCTTTTTGTCCAAAATATATTAACAAATTCTCTTCTTAAATCCTCAAATACATCAAGAGAACCGGGACTCTCAGGGTTTCAAGTAACCGAGACATTTAATGACTTCTGTGTCTCAAAATCTCCAGTTAGTCTGGAAGGTGTATATTTTGGGTATATTTCATTAGTGAGGATGCTATTTCAGAAAGCTTTTACTATTTAATGTGTCTTTGGTGGAATCAAAATTCCACAGTTTGGATAGGTTTTTTTACTTTTTAGTGCTTTCTATCAGAACTCCTTTTGCAAACTTTCTTCATCTTCTCTAAAGATTATGATGGATGTTCTTTCCTTTTTCAAAGGCACTTATAAAGAAGAAGAGTCAGGCGTGAAAAACCAAAGGCTGAAGGAAAGTAAGTGAAGAATGACTCCACATCACTGGTCAGAAATATACAGAGTGGTTTTTAAATAAATCTACACCACGGTCATTACATATTTTTTACCATCTAACAGCAGACATTTAAAGTTTAGAGGAACATTTTAAAATTTTACATCCACATAGGCTAGTATTGGCGAAGTTTTTTTCCACTTCCTAATGTTTCTTTGCCTCCAAAATAAAGTATATTGCTTGGTCATTGTTAAACTTTAAAGATATTTTTGACATGCCATCAGAGTATTTCGATTATATTGAAAAACACTTATTTACTCTAAAAGTCAAGTTTATAGACTAATTAGGCATTTACGCACGCACTTAACAGCACTCACTTGAAGACTTGACCAGACATATCCTGCCTTTACCTTGCTAGTCCGCATGCAATTAAGTGCAAAATAGTCTTAAATATACTCTGATTCTATGAACTTAAAGTCTCTCGTGGTGACATGTGCCCAATATAAATATAAATATAGTCATGAATATCTTATTCATGATTTTGCAAAACATTTGATTCTACAAATAAAATAATGCTATTGTATCAATAGGTCAAGGTCCAATTTAAACTATGCAGAATAATTTACGGTCAAATATACATCAGCCAACTGTGGCTGCATGCTGTATTCGACCTTCTGTGTATGTCTGCATGCAAATCTGTATTTGATGCCTTGAAACTTCAGTTAGGCGAACCTTTCATAGTACTTGACAAGTAGCTCTTGGGCATGGAAGTAACATAGAACATTTTAATTAATTCATTCATTCATTCATTAATTCATGAGTACTTGCAAATGGTATCCAGATAGCATGACAGATTGGGTCAATGTTGGGTCATATCAGCCCGGCATCAGCCGATGTTGAGCCGATGTTGGGCATGTTACCTGGGTAAATCACAAAAAGCATTTTGTCGGTATTTCCAAACATTGAACGCCTTGTATGCCAAGACTTAATGTTATCTGGGTACTTGCATAGTCACAAAGTTAGAGGTTTCACAAATTCAACTTATTTTGTCAACCATATAAACACTACAGATGCACATTTAATGAGTATTCCACAACGGACTATTTTTCACTGGGACTATGGAATGACTGCGCAGATTGTAAGAGTTTTTCTAAATATTGACCTAACCTTTTTCCCACATAGAAGTCTGCACTGTATTTGATTAACCTCAGGTAAAACTGTTTTGTTAGCTCAAAAAACCACACAGAACCAAACTGAGAAAGCAAATGCAGTGCCTGACATAACATGTTTAACTTAGTGGACCAAAGACCAGCAACAAATGGCATTACAACAGTCTGATTGACAAATCTAGCCCTTGTTATCGAAGTGACCTCTGGTGAAAAATGTAATGTCCCAAACGGAAGTGGTTCCTGCGTTTGGGAGGCCCTCTGGTGATTGCGGTCAGGATTGTAATGTGTTGGGTTTGGTCTGAAGTCTGTCACCATGAGGTCCTTGCAGAAATTTACTGGAGATTGAGTCTTGGCAAGTGATTTTCTTTTAGCACCATTTTTTCAGTTTACGCACTTACGTCGAAGGAATTTCAAAACTGCTAGCATGTGTGCAACTGACAATGCTAGAAAGTGGCTGTCTAATGGTTAAGGCACTGGACAGCTTCTCTGATAGTTCCAGGTTCAATTCCTAGTCCATTAAATCATTTCAGCCCTGCATGTGGCTGGCATGAGATGTTAAATTCACAATTAGGTCTTAGGATAAGTCCTGTCAGCCCGATCCGGAAATTTCTTGTGAGACTCTCTCACTCTTGTTTATTTTGCTAATGTCTAGAGTCATTTGAATTATGCCCTGAGTGCCTGGGGTCCTATGTAAAAAGCCAATAATCTAAAGAAATTGAAGGTTAAACAAAACCCAGCTGTTTGAGCAATGTTTAAATTAAACAGAAGAACCAGACTAAGCCCATTTTATAAGAAAGCTGAGATTCTTGTGTTAGAAGACTTAGTAGATTTGTCTCCGTTAGGTATTTCATGTAGGTATGTGAATGATACTCTGCCAAAACGTATTTCCAATTTATTTGAAATTCCATCGCATAACCTAGCAACTACAAATAGAAAAATTTTGCAAACACCTATTCACACCCTTCAGATTTATAATAAACGTTTTTTAGGTAGAGCTCCGCACCTTTGGCTGCATTTACCACAGCAATTAAGAAATTTAAATACTCAAATATCATTTGTAAAATCCTATTCAAAATCAGGTTTCAATCATTATTAGCATTAATTATTTTTATTTATTTATTTTTTTGAAAAATGGTATTGATAACGAAAATTAAGTCCATTGTATATTTTTCATTTTTCTCGTTTTCTTGTTGCCTTGTTTTATATATTCTTTTTCTTTTACTGGGGGGCATCCACCCTATGGGTTACTGTATATTGTTATACTCGGGTGTACCCCCATTACCAGTCAGTTTTGTGATATTCATGTATTATGTAACATTAAGTTGTAAAATTGTATTTGCGGAGATTGGTAAAAATAAATAAACTCTAAACTCTAACTCGACTCAGCATTTACGCAAATCACATGACCATTATTGGAGTCCAGGCTGGTTCATCAAATTGTGTTGCATAGTATTATTCTGTCTCAATAGTAAATAACACTCTGAAGTATAGTGACAACTTGTATGATCAGCTGCTAGAGGCAAACGCAATGAAAACCACAAAAGTGGAACACACGTGTAACATGGGGTGGATTCATCATCTCCTCATTACATCTGCTCCTGGCAGCAACATAACCAGACATACAACACTGGAATAGTGCAATACTAAACAAGTCTACAACCAACGTAACATACCAAAACTGCTGTAGTGAGTTGCAGCAACCTAATTTGAGCAGAGAGAGAGCAAAAGTGTTGAGGAGCACAGAGCTTGGTAAATAGTATGCAGTGACATTTATGGCATTAGTCTGTTGCCAGGCAAATATAATTGAGAGCCATTAGTCTTTCAGGTGTAAATAAGTGTCAGGAGTAAAGAGGCAGAAATGAGCAGAGCAGCTTGTTGGACAGATAAGGGACAACAGGGGTGACCTCACTTTGCTTTGATTATTGCAAGTTAGGTAACGGAATAAAACAGAAATGTTGCAAAGATCATAGTCTTTAATGAGGTATTTATTTGCAATAACTTCTATTAAATGCCTGTGTCTGCACATACTTCATACAGAGATGTCCCTTGGTCTAGTGGGGGGTGAGGGCATAGCTTAGTGGTAGCGCACTGGGCTTCCAACCACTGGGTCTCGGGTTCAATTCCCAGTCGAGCCTATGTTGGATTGCTGTTTCATCCTTCGTCTCATTGCCATGGTCCCAACCTGTCCTAATTAGCCAATCAGGTGCAGAAAAACAGGACCTAAAACCCTAATCCACCACCACCACCCTTGGTCTAGTGGTAAAGGTGCTCACCTGCAAACTACAATATTACAATTGTAGTTTCTAAACATGTAGAGGATATGAGGATATCCTCTTTAACTCTTTGCTTCACTCTACCACGGCGTAAAACCTGTAACTGGCTAAGGACATTGATTTGCAATGTAGAATTCTTAGCCTAATGCTTCGAATAGGGATGCTGTATAGGGAGTTGGGAAAGGTTCATGCTGGAACAAATCTGCTGGCAGGGCAGGTCGTTACCCTTACAGCTGTTGGTGTGTCTGTCAGATGTCTGTCTCTGTATGCCTCCATGTCAGTCATGGCACAGTAAGAAGAGTAGGGTTATGTCTTTCCGAGAATCTAGTTTGCAACTTTAACTGAATTTCCTTCGAAATTCCATCCCACATGGCTACACCCACATAGAAGCTTTTTGAAGAAATTACACTACTAATGTAGCCACTGTCTCCGGCAAATATCTTCTTAGAAGGGCTTGCGCTTCATACTATGTCTTCCTCCAGAAAGTGTTATACTGAATCTTTAAAAAAAACTAATTTTAGACAAGCACTTCAGACTCAGACAATTTTTTTTTATTTCCAGCAGGGTTACATTGTACATTTCTTAAGAAGCTTGAATCTCCACCTTAATACCTTGCAAAAAAACATGTAGGACTTCTTTTCAACAACTTCAAACAAAATCCCAATAAAAATTTCACATCTGTTCGGCAGCCGCTCAACATATGTTGGATGATGTTGACCCAATCTGTCATGCTATCTGCTATCTAGGTATGACATTTTTGCAATAACTGGAAAAATGAAACCTTACAGGATTTTGCACTTTGTACCCTATACAGCTAAGTCAGTTATAGTTATCAAGTATAGCATAAGACTCTTCGTGTAGAAAGGCTTTCACTTTATGCAGGTTTTATAGACCTGCATTGTAGGTTGTTGTAAATCCTCAAAGTACAAGAGGCATTCAAGCAGTGGCTCAATGTGACAGAAAGGGCACAACAAGACAATCAGGAGGATGGCATTTCCTTAAACAAATATGGAGAGAGGACAAAAGGCCAACAAGGTAGTCCTTTTGGGCCCATAAAACAAACACAGGGACACCAGTAGCAATAAAAGGGCACAGGAAAGGATAGGGAAACACTAGAGGAAGACCTAGTGGCCATCTAACAACAAAAATGTCGGGAGCAGTGTGTCATGGTGTCCTCTGTCTGACCAACCTACATTTCTTTGCAACAGACCTATTGCTTAATGACCTAGCAATTTGTCATGCACGCATTGCAGGCCATAAAAAGAGAAGCACCCCTTTATTAGTGACAAGGCTGCCTAATGGAGCATTCGGGTGTGTTGTGCAAACAGGCAACAGACCTGCAACCATATTGCAGCCATGGATAATGCAGCGTGCTATCTATTGTGCACTTGATATGCTCCTGTGTCACTACTTTGTGTGCAGCTCTGTTATGCACATTGTTTGCAGCAGCAGCTGAGCAGCAGCATGTAGCCACCAGTTAAACACCATGCGATTCAGGCAATTCCATGTGAAACTATGGACCATGCCTGAACATGGTGGTGGAGATATTGATGGAAAAACTGTTGAACGCTCATAATAAGTTTGACTGAAATGGTAAAACTAGCTAACTTTTTAGCCAATTTGACATTGGTTAGAATGACTGAGCTATAGTTGTTATTAATCCAACAACTTGCGACAAGTTATGAAAGTTATGGTTAAGGTCAAGGTCACGTTAGTCAAAATTACATCCAGTACATATAAACTAAGATTGAGCAACTTGTCAGTGGCAGTTATTCCTTATCTATAATTATATATATACTTTTATTTGACAGTTTCATGTCATTCAAGACATATGTGTCACAATGTAAACAGAAAATTTGTTATATAATGTCAATTTTGCAAAACAATTAGTTAATTAGGTAATTAGGTAATTGAATTTTCCATATTTGGCAACAACTTGAAACAGACACTTGCAGAATTTGTTGACCTTTTTAAGTTGTCTGGTTTCTTAGCACTTGTACAGTACTGGAGACGTATCCATCAACTAGCAGCATTGCGCTGACCTAAGGCTAGTCATTGTCCAATGAGTTCCAGCTTGTACCAAAGACAGTTACAATACAATACCAACAAAATAATGTACAGTTTTCATTGTATATACCATCATAAAGCTGATACCAGCCCTTGATGGGTCAGTTGGTGGATTAGGGCTTTACATCCTGTATTTTTGCACCTGATGGGCTAATTAGGACAGGCAGGTACCATGGCAATGAGGTGGAGGATGAAACAGCCATCCAACTTAGGCTCGACTTGGAATTGAAACCGGGGCCCAGTGGTTGGAAGCCCAGTGCGCTACCATTGAGCTAGGCCCCCACCCTGACACCAGCCCTTGAAAGTCCTGGACCTCCCTGTGGTAAAGGTGGTAAGTTGTACAGTAATAGGATGACTCACTGCTTCACACTGTGGGAAAAGACTTTGAACCCCAGTGGCCAACACAGGGCTCTGCGCAATGCAAACATCATTTATGCCTGTCTTGCTCCTACCTAGCACAGACGTGAATAACCTGTCGTTAAATCAAATATCACTCACTCACTAGCTGATGCCAGGCAAAATATGCATGAATTATCACATGGGCACTACATCAAAATATTGACAAACCAAAATTCATGTAATGTTCATTATGCACACACTACATCCTTGTGAATCCTCTTGAAATTAATTAATTTGACTATCAATAACAGTAAATTAATACCCGATAGATAAGTGAATGCTACCCAGCAGAAATTTGACTTTGAAATGGGACTAAAATCTGATGAAGAAATAGCCATACTTCTACAATGTCGCATCATTATTATCGTATGTTTAATATAAAATCTATATATAACTAATATATTTCCTTAAACATCAGCAATAAGAATCTGGGAGACATAACAACTACTCTCAGACATAAATAGTGCTATAAATAGCATTGGTTTATTGTCAATTGCATATTTATCACCCATTACCTGTGGAGCAGGTGGTATATTCTCATATGAAATCATATCTCCTGGGCTTGCTTTTTCATACTTATGCTGAGCTACCAAGGTATATTGTACATGACAGTACTGAAAAGGATCCAAAGATCCAATTCTATTTGGAACAGTGTCATATGATCTGTTCTATATTTGGCTCACCAGCTCACAGACAACAGAGCCAAATAGCATCATACACTTATGAAAATAAAAGATATCTGGCAACACAGAGATGCACTGAGTGCAGCACATTGGATAACTGCCTACTGTACCGATAGTCGCCAAATTTTGGCTCGCTGCTATTCTTATGTTGAAGTCTCAAAGGTTTGGCTCCACTGTAGGATAACCTTAAGAAGAGATAAAAGTAACAAATACAGCTTTTAATAGGCTTATAGAATCTGAAACTACGATCTCAAACACTTTATAGATTTTTATAGAATTATGAAAACAGAAAGATCTAAAAAAATAAGGTTTTGTAGAGAACTCTGAAAACAACCAAAATTTTAAATATAGGTATTTCGGAGAAATCTGATAACAAATACCAAATATAGGTTTTGGTAGTTTGTTACATATCAAAGAGGCAGAGAGGACAAAAAACCACACTGAGGAGCATCAGGCCCTAAAACTGCATCTGGCAGTAAAACAAAACTGTCATACGGTCTCACATATTTGGAGTGGAATAGACCACCCAGCTTCAGGTTTAATGACATCAGTTGTCCTGTTTCAGATTGCCATCTGTGGGAAGATTGTAATCAAAATCAGAATAACCTCAGTTCCAATGGGGCCAGACTGCTGCAAGGACCCATCAATGTCAAACTGAAGGGAACAGGATTGTACATAACCCACTTTTATAGACCATTTCCCCCATAATGTGTCTTTAAGGGTACAAGAATCTCCATGGGGTGAGCCTTTTGTATGTGTCAGCAGCAGCAGTAGCAGCAGCAGCAACAGTAGTAGCAGCAGCAGAAGCAGCAGCAGTAACAGCAGCAGTAGCAGAAGCAGCAGGAGCAGAAACAGCAGAAGCAGCAGCAACAGTAGCAGCAGTAGCAGCAAAAGCAGTAGCAGCAGAAGCAGCAGCAGCAACAGTAGTAGCAGAAGCAGTAGTAGCAGCAGAAGCAGTAACAGCAGTAGCAGCAACAGCAGTAGCAGCAGCAGAAGCAGTAGCATCAGAAGCAGCAGTAGCAGCAGAAGCAGCAGTAGCAGCAGAAGCAGTAGCAGCAGCAGAAGCAGTAGCAGCAGTAGCAGCAGCAGCAACAGTAGTAGCAGCAGCAGAAGCAGCAGCAGTAACAGCAGCAGTAGCAGAAGCAGCAGGAGCAGAAACAGCAGAAGCAGCAGCAACAGTAGCAGCAGTAGCAGCAAAAGCAGTAGCAGCAGCAGCAGGAGCAGAAACAGCAGAAGCAGCAGCAGCAGTAGCAGCAAAAGCAGTAGCAGCAGAAGCAGCAGCAGCAACAGTAGTAGCAGAAGCAGTAGTAGCAGCAGAAGCAGTAACAGCAGTAGCAGCAACAGCAGTAGCAGCAGCAGAAGCAGTAGCATCAGAAGCAGCAGTAGCAGCAGAAGCAGCAGTAGCAGCAAAAGCAGTAGCAGCAAAAGCAGTAGCAGCAGAAGCAGTAACAGCAGTAGCAGCAACAGCAGTAGCAGCAGCAGAAGCAGTAGCATCAGAAGCAGCAGTAGCAGCAGAAGCAGTAGCAGCAAAAGCAGTAGCAGCAAAAGCAGTAGCAGCAGAAGCAGCAGCAGCAGCAACATCAACAGGGAACATATATAACACAGGACAAAAGTGTATGTATAAATATCGTGATATGACACACGCTGACGTACTCCAGTCACAAAAAATGAGATATCAATAGCAGCACGCGATGTTCCACCAGACTTTTTGTCCATACAGCACCAACATATGCACAAATTGTATTATCTGTCTGTCATATTCCATATGCTGATAGTTAGGATAACACAAAGCAAATACAGGGATATAGTCCCCGAGTACTTTTAGCCATTCGGTATAAAATATACCTTTGAGTTTGCCGAATCGGGTTAACATCAAGCCTATCAGTGTCAACAGCCCGATACAATATCAACAGCGAACATACAGTTAGTTTCATTAACACGGCCTGTCAAATTGAACCTGGACAAAGCTAGACAATTTCTACTATACGATGCTCCCCGAGTCCCTGCCACTAAACAGAACTGTCTGGCAATAGCTGGCTACTCAAAGCCGGATCTCAAAGTACAAATTTATGATATATTAGCAAATTACTTACATTTACCAAAGTTTATTTTTTCTATAGTGGTAGGTGTAAGCCGACTATTAGCTAGAAGTAGACAGAAGCAGCTGGCTTTAGCCAGTTATAGCTTCAGCCAGGAATAGTTGACTACATCCGTCTAAAGTCTACCATATTTTATGAATCTAACTGTACAGTGCCAACATCCAACATTGAGCCGATGTAGCATGCTATGTATGTCATTCTGTATTTTACTTTGTCTGGGTCTTTTGTGACATATAATGCACCACTGGAACCGAGAGTCAAGTTCTAAAGGCAACTCAATAGATCTATGCAATACCTTATAATGCCAGCTGGTATGCTCTTTGAGTCTGGTTCACCGCGTGACTGGTGTCAGCAGTGTCACATAATTTTAAAAAATATCGCAGCTGTTGATCACTGCCCTTTAAATCCAATCAAAAAGATTTTCTCTTTAAATGCTACCAATTTAATTACACCTTTAAAATTACCGAAACCAAGTTATTTTGCAGACGGCTAAAGAAATGTCAACATTTAACTCCACAGCTGTAAGAAATAAAAGCTAAAACGAGGTTTTTAGAGTGACCCCTGGGTGCTATGAAGTGCCCCATAGGTTTTTCGTGCATGTTGAGGTTTTTTGTGTCCACCAAGCCCTAAAGAACTTCCTCAGGGGTTTTTCAGTTTTGAAAGGTTCTTCAGAGGTGTTAAGTTCAGCTTCAGTCTAGAAAATTTAGATTAAGTGAGAATCGAACTCTGGTAACCTACACAGAAAGCTGCCATGCTAACCATTACACCACAGATGCAATTCCTTCTGACAACAATGATTCAAGGGATCAAAATAAAGCAGAAGTTCTATATATATTTTTTTTTGCTGGTTTGTAATCAATGGGCTTATATATTCCATTCAAAGTAATCAGCCTCTGTAGCTCATTGGGTGACACACTGGCATATGAATGCCTAAGGCACAACTCACATGTCATTGAGTTTGAATCCATGCCTTTGTTTTTTTTATCTTTTAATATTACTTATTTGATTTTGAGTTATACATGGTCCCTTGAAATACCATATGTTATATAGGGTTCTTCCCAAATACCTAGTGGGGGGTCCCACGTGGGACCTTGTAGGGTTCTGTATTTGTAATGAGTCAAAAACCCCAGTTTGGTTCTACATGGCACCTTTTTTTTCTTGGAGTGTAAAGTGCGCATCCGATGGCACGAAAGATTTGAGGAAGTTTATATCTTTGAGTCGGTCACATAAAAGATAGGAATATTACCAATGGCCATTAAAGCATCAAGCAAATTATTGTAAAACCTCTATGAAATTGATGCATCAGACCAGTGTTTATAAAATCTCAGGTGTAGGCTTTTGATGTTTTTTTTTATCTGATGACCTAACGTTTTTGAGGTTGGTTTTGTGACCCACTCAGCAATGGTTGTGTTCGGTTATTTGCTTAATGAACTTCTTGAGGTCCCTGACTTAACAATATATCTACACGAGAGAAAAAACAGAAATCCAGGAAATATATTGCATGGAGCAGGATCCAAACCGATGTGCCAAGAGTATCCAACTTCTGAAGAAAGAAAAAAAGTCAACTTGGACATCAGATTAGCTGGTTTAATTACTTTACAATGGACAACTTATACTTCTGCCAAAACGCATTATCCTACATCTAAAGTCAACACCAAGTACAATGTATTTCCCAGCCTTGGCTGATCCAGAAATAGTATGTATATTGATGTAATTTTGCTGGCAGCAATACTGCACATATATGTGAGAGAGAGTTGTTCCTAACTTTTGACTTCGTGTCATCAGGATCAAACATCTGGATCAAAAGCAGAATCACTAAATCCATTCCACCGAGTTGGAAAACTTCCCATAGTGGGACCAAGCTAGGGGCAGATTTACACTTATATAGGAGAACAACTAATACATATATGTGATAATGCAACAGTAAACTGATTTCCATAACAGGTTCTCATAAGCCCTTTTGCATTCATGTGAAGTACAGTGGCATGTTGAGCAATTTTGATTACACATTGACCCCATGGATGGGGTCTTTTACATGCCTCAGCATAGGCACGGAGTGAAAGGCACCTCTTATTGCCTTAATCATTATCGTATGCCTTATGCTAATTGGCATTCATAGGTCAGTGTGTCTTCTAATTGGTCCGATTGTTCCAACGTTGACTTTAATTGGAAATCGAATGTTTTTAGCTGGCCATAAACAGTTATAATGTATTATACTGATTTTATATCTATCAGGCATTATTATCACATTTGCATGGCACTGTAAGTATATAATGTATCTAACACTAATGCACCAAGGTTTGCAGGTATACATTTGTTATTTCCAGACAGTGCTACAGCCTGATAGACAGATTAACAGACAAAACGATACACATCCCGGCACACAACCAGGTAATACCACTGCTACATTTAATTGCAAAATTATTAATATGAACTAAGCCATACCATTTTACTTATATCTGACATTATATGTCCAATTGCAGTTGTGCAGTACATTTGTGTATGACCTAACTTAGATTGAACACCCACTTGAGAATATAGATGTATGTAGCCCGAGATTCGGTGCATTAAGAAAAGATATAGAAGTCCTAAATATTCATTGGAAGGGAGAAGTCTTATACATGCAGGTTGAATTAGGGGGAGACTAATTTGTGTCTTTTTTGCCCCACATTTATGCCAAGCCCATATCAGTACGCCCACATCCACACTCATGCATATTCAAATCATATTCCAGGAGCTAATTGTGTTTCCAACAATAGATTTCTGGTTCTCTTGTGAAATTAAGAAGATTTTTGAAACATGACAGGTAGATTTGATAATATTGTCTTCTACAGGGTCTGTTCTATGTTACGTTGCTTAAATCTGAACAAGCTGCAGAATATTTCATGTTCTGATAGGAATTACATTACGCTTTGTGCATTCTCAAAAGTATCCGGAATAATTTCAGAAAATTTGGTACGTTACAATAGATATCTCACTGCAATACATGAGCATGACAGCTAACTACACTGAATGACGTGAACATTTTCCATTCTACAAAATCAAACTATGATGTGGGTGGAATAATTTGAGGATTGCTGAGAACTTTAAAGGAGTGAAATTTGCATTCATTTCCATACTTACATGTATGTGAGACATTGAAACAGGATCCCATTGCATCTATGGCCTGCTTTACACTGACACTTCTTTACTGAAGCCAAGCCACCTTTGGTAAGCTTCATTGGGGGTGGGTGGATTAAGGCCTTAGGTCCTGTATTTCTGCGCCTCATGGGCTAATTAGGACAGGCAGGGACCATGGCAATGAGATGATGGATGAAACAGCCATCCAACTTAGGCTCGACTGGGAATCGAACCCGGGAGCAACTGGGCGGGGGGCCCGCCCCGCTTCATTGGAGGGGTCATAAATTTTATTCTTAACTGCAAAAATCACTACTGACTAGTATTACCTACTGTATTTCTTGATAAAATACAGAGGTTGCCACATAATGGCTTGGTTTGAAAGTAGCTGACTGCTAAAAATCATAAGCATATAAATTGTGCAAATTATCTTATGACTGTGGCATTAGTTTGTAAATTTTCATCTTCATATATGTAAACTATACTTTTCAATTGAAGCTGTAAAGTGAAAAGGAATCATATGTTCAAAATGTTATGCTATATAGAAGTTGATAAACCTTCATTCACCGTTAACTCTAATTCAGCAAGAATTGTACCTAGTGAAACTATAAGGGTTGAAACTGGGGCATTGAGTGCACAGAACTCGGTGCACAGAACATTCTGGTGCCACTGATCTCTCCTCATGCTCTGGCCAATGTCTAGTGCAATGTCCAGTGCAGTGTCCAGTGCACTGACCACACCATGCCCTTCCATCTATGAAGAGGCCACAAAGCTCATCAGGGACAACATAGCACAGGGCAGGATTTATCTTGGTAACCTTTGTTATGTGTCCCAGGCTGATGGATAGCATGGCTGCAATCAGGCAAATTAAGGCTCAATCAGATTAGAAACGATGAGGTTGCAATGTCATTCTGGAGTAGCCTGCCATACACCACTAACGTCCAATATGCACTGAAAATATGAAGATTATAGACATTTTGGATTGACGTTTCAGACTCTTGAAGAACTTCTAGATACAAATGTTAAACATTTTTTACAAACAGTAGTATCAGCTTTATCGAGTTAAGTCTGTCAATATCTTTATTGATTTCTTTTTTGAAATTTTTTTACTTCACCTTGCATTGCCTAAAATTGAATAACTTGTCAATATAAACAATTATCAGACATCTTTGTCAAAATTACTTTCGGTGTGCAAAGATAGTGCATCCCGAAAATCTTACACAACCATGTTAAAATTGCCAATATGGTCAATAATAATAACTTCCTTTAGGTCAATATATAAATGTGATAATGGTTGTGGAAATGAACATTGTCTATTGCTTTGTACCTCTACAAAAATGAAACAGAAAGTAACCAATGACAGGAGATTGCAAAACTATTTACCATTTTGGCGATCCTGCTAAAAGGGTGTCCCCACTTCTGCAAGATAATGTAGGTCATTGGTAGACTCAATATTAGGCCAACCTCAGGCAGAGATGTCCAGTAGTAATTCTATTACTGGTGAAAAACGCCTATCAACAAAATTCTGCACCTCTTGGGAGATATCCACGTTACTTGATATCACTCAGTTGGCAGACTATCTAGTTGAAAATATAAACCACTGGCCCATTTGGTCTTGTTGATAGTCTGGGGTTGACCATACGAAATTAAGATAAGCCTATCCCACAATCACTATGACACCATAAACTGATACCTTGTGTATTAGGTTTATCCTGAAACCATGCCTTGAATAAATAAACCAAATTTAGTGAAATATATGTGTGCTCACTATTCACTAGTCTATGCTACACAATAAGGCTGCATATTGTCATTTTTACAATAAGGCTGCATATTGTCATTTTTTAGTTCAATTTCTTTTCTTTATCCTAGCATTGCCATTTGCATGTCAGTATAGCTGTAATATAACAGGAGAAGTCAATACAATGCCAGTAAAGAATCTCATTCATTTAAAAGGAAAACCCCAGCCATTAATTCCATTAGAGAAAGAAAAGATCTACTGGGAATTGCCCACCTCCAGAAGATTTCTACCCTTCTTGATATCACAGAACCTTTCAGCAAGCTATCTTTTCTTATCATTGAGGCACAGGGACGGTGATAGACAGCCCTGGGCAACCTTATTCATCGCCACTTAAATTTATGGATTTATCGATTGGGGTCTGAAGTATTACCCCATTCTGAGCATTTAGCAGATAAATTACAGCTTGTTTGAGTATTTAAAAAGACCAATAGCTTGTGGTGAAGTGAAGAAGGGAGGAGCAATCGACAAAACAGCAGAAGGCCACTGGTCATCTATTCTCAGGAGAGGTCAATGGACTCATGGTTGACCAGCCTGCAGACTGCTCTGGACAGTGGTCACCTTGTGTGGAATTCTACTGCTGCTGCTGCTGCTGCTGCTGCTGCTGCTGCTCTTGCATCACAGCCATCAGTGACTCTGGTCAAAAGTTTGGCGTTAGGCCAAAATGTCATCTCTGTATCATCTGAACCATCTCATCTCCCAGGACATTTCTCCTTTTTATTCCTTTCAGACACTTGGCTTTTACTTTCCTATCATCTTACTGGTCAAAAAGTCTGCTAAAGGTCGTGCTGTTTCCATATATAGTGCTGAGTCGGTTGCAAAACACAAAGGCAATATTGCATTATCTTATTGATAAAGAGCAGGTAGCTGGGGTATCCCGTCTAGCAGTGTCCACCACACATTCAATTTTATCGTTACAGTAAAACATGTAATTCAGTGCTAAAAGAAAATAACCAGGTTAATTTCTCATGATACCTTCTAGTCCATACTAAAAATGATACAAATTGGATAACAGACTGATAACATTATACTTAAAGGGATCAGATCAGATTTTGTTTGGGTTCAGTTGTACTGTACTATTGATCTTGGTGTTTCAGGAGGGTTTCTTTGAAGGGTAATCTTTCTGTAAGTCAGACTATTCACTTTTTTTCCAAGATGCTATCAAATGTGCACAAAGGTATTTTCCTTTGACTAACGGTCCAGTGTGACATGAATATTCTTGGATGGCTTTTGGAGCCCCATTTGTCATTCTCTTTGAAAAAAGTCTTTCTTAATAGGAAAAAACTTGCTACAGCACGTAGATGCGTTTGGATAGCTATAAAACTCTGGCTTAATACTTCTTTCTCCAAGATTTGTTTAAGAATATGTAAGAAACACATTCATCATTTCCAACACAACCCATTTACTCAAACAACAGGTTAAATTAAATTCAAACTTCCACACATCCACAATGTGTTCTAGAAGGGGTTATAATTCTAAGATCAATCACATTTCTGGTACATTTGCAGGGAGGGATGAATCAAAGCTGTCACATTCGAAGTATGGTGGTCATTTTGAGGTATTGGGACAATCAGTCTTTCGCAACTGACTTGGGACACCATTATTCCCAAGCACCTGCCAGAGAAATGTAGTTTGTCATAGGGATTATAGGAGCATGATGAATGGATCATTTGTTCTGCACAGATTCATGATTGTAGCCATGTCATCCGTCATGATAAGTGCAGACCAAACTCCCCAGACCGCTGCTTCTTCTGAAGCATTGCTGAAACGTTACACATTCCATGGGTATTTAGTCAAAAGTAAACCATTTGTTATAACTTGCAAAGTACTCGTTTAGCTGTAGTTCTCATATCATATCTCATGTTGGTGAATGTATGGAAATGGTTGCAGGCTAGGATAATAATCATATACTTTTTATTCATGAAATACAAACTAGAAAATGTCCAACACGCAGCCTAGTATCTAGATCTTATCGAGGCAATATTTCAAAACAAATGGCTGCTAAAAATGGATCCATATTACCAACATACACCCACGCTGTAGTTTTTGTAATTTTTTTCTTTGTTTATCAATATATTCATCATGATTGCATAGTACTAAGTGCCCATAGGTTACTGGTGGTCCCCATGGAGGGCCTTGTTGAGAGTTAAACATATTCATTTCTCAATGCCAAGCTACCAGCACCTGGCTGATCTCACAAGCCAATGTTTTATAAATCCATTAAGAAAGAGGTATCATGGAAATCTACAGTCCTAATCAAGGAGCAAATACATACGTTTTATCTAAGGTTCCTGCTGAACGAAGCAGAAGTAATGATGAACTGAAATAACAGCCTCACAACATAAGGTGTGTTTACTTGCTTCGATACATCATGTACAAACACCACCTGCTTACCCCCCATATAAATAACTTCTGTTTGGATAAATTAAAAGTTTACAAAGAAAGCACAGAATCAAATCCACAGTACACAGTTTTGCTGAATAATACTTTAACAACTAGGCCACCCATCACTGATATGGCTACACTGGTGGGTGGGTGGATTAGAGCTTTACGTCCTGTATTTCTGCACCTGATGGGCTAATTATGACAGGCAGGGACTATGGCAATGAGATGATGGATGAAACAGCTATCCAACTTAGGCTCGACTGGGAATCGAACTTGGGACCCAGTGGTAGGAAGCCCAGTGCACTACCACTGAGCTAGGTCTCACCCCCTTTATGTGGCTAAACTAAAAATGTGGCAAACTTACAACTCTCTAATGAAAGGTAGCAAACGGTTCTGACTTGAGGTTTCCACAATTGCCTGTAATCAATGTGGCTAGATAGAGCTTGCCACTAAGTAACAGATCCATGGGACGTGGGGTGAAGGTATAAACCCTCTGGCAATATCCCTCGAGAGCTCACAATCACCTCTAATTAGACAGAAAGTAACAACTGTGTCCTTTTTCTGTAAACAGTGTTTTTAAGTAAATATTGGCTTTCCTATTCTGGAGCTGTTGTTTTCTTCTGAGTACCGTATTTTCTTGATTACAGGCCGTAGCATGCATTACTTTTGAGAGTGTCTTTTTAGCATTGCAGTAAGAGAACAGCATATACATTTAGTTTTAAAATGATATAAAGTATTTCTCAATATTTAGCGTTACACCAGACTCAGGCATCTAATTAAAACCAACCGTTATAAACTTAGCTTATCTTCAAGGAGATACGGTCATTTGAGACGTACTATGAAATTTCAGAGGTATGAATTGACTTGATGTGAGGCGTCATATATCTGTATGAGATATCAACAAGATTTTCTCAAACGTCAGCAACAAAAAAAATTAAAGCTTACATACTGGTCCCGACAAAAAAAAAACATTTTAAAAACATAGAAATCTATATTGTCTTTGATTCAGACACAAGTATCTAGTAATTTTCTAACTGCAAATTCCACCACCAATGCCTGAAACCACCAACAGCACAGGACTGCAAAGGTGCCTCTCCCTGTCCATACATTAAACTCGGGGCAAAGAAAGTCGCAATAAATGTCTAAGATAAAGAAGAAAGTTTAAGAAACCCACATTCGGGGGATTCAGGAAATCCATTAAGGACATTAATTTCACAAGTGACATTTGTTGGGATTGGAATTAAATAAAACACATCGATTTAATCATAAAAGTGCACCAAATTCAAACGGAGGGGCCTGAATCATTGTAGCCTGCAGCAAGGGCACACAAAGTGTTACAATACTACTTACAATGTTACGTTGAACTTTAGCTGCCCAGAACTAGGAACAACTGCCTGAGGCCCCACAGGCCAGTACTGGTCGTAGGTGTCGGCTCGTTTAAAATCCCACAATAGTATACATACCGTTAATAACTACTTGGTGGGATTCAAAATAAATGCCCACCCTGCTTTTTGGTCATATTTTTTCCATAAATTGCATAGAACAGCCAGCAAAAAAGATGGACAGAAATGTCAGCAACAAGTCAAATCCCAACTTTTTAAAGCTGATAATAACACTTCTGTGAAACTATAAACTTGAAGTTTGCAATATATAAATACACGAATATAAATTTTGTTATGTATGCATACCATTCATTTAACCAATTGAGGCCATACGAATAATAATGGCCAGAATTTACAAAGATTTATATTTTCTAGAAGACAGCTATTTCCAGCATATATATAGCGTACAGTTACATAGTTTGCAAAGGACTGCACATATAAAATAACACACTATAAGACAGTATACTGCATGCAAAAATAAATCTCAAGCCATGGCAGTGTGTGGACAATATAATGTCCATTTTCTGCTTTTATTGTAGGTCACTCATGCATAATGGAGTGAATTACAAATCGCTATATTTTTTGAGATGGTTTAACATAATGCTTTTTCGAAACCGAAAGGTCTTGTCATATAGCAAATAAGATACCATGGCCATTATTATTCATATGAACAGTGATCTCGACCTTGTGGAGAGGTCAAGGTCACTTCTGAAAACTCTTATCGTGTAAAATTTACAGCACGAGTCATCAGCATCACAAGCCATTTTCTAAGATTAACTACACCCTTACATCGGGGTCAAGGGCATAATAAATATATATCATCAGGACTATCATATAGTTACTAAAATTACCAATGGATGAAGAAGTTCAATGGGGATGATTGCACTTGACAATGTCAAAAGCACAAGTAGATTCTCACATTCCTGCATGAGATGCAAATTCGGTAGTATTAACAGACTTACATGTTGTTAAAGAATTAACTAACTGTCCACGTCAAATGGGTAATATGCATATTTCATGACTCTCATTTGACATAGCAGTGCAATGTCTGCTAACGCTGTTACATGAACTGTTTTTCGGTAAATAAAATGTGCATACTACAAGCCTAAAATAGTAATTATACATAGTTGGAAACACATAATTGTCAGTTAAGAACGAACACTATTAAAACATATTCATTCAACCACAAATGCAATTTGTATTATCCTTAAAAAATAGATTTTACTACAGTTTACATATAAGCTGAACAAGTATGACCATTGACCAGATTGTTTCAACATTACAAGCCAGTTGTTTGACCATACAGTCACGACTTCTCCTTTTAATACCATAGAAACTATACAACTGAAGTCCAACTTACGAAAGTTTCAAGCAAAGTAGAGATCTATTCCAATTTTAGAATTCTACACTAAATCTAATGAAAAACGGTCGCCACGAAAGTCTCTGAGCAAAGTCTGAAGTCGACTGGGAGGCATAGCAATAAATCTACCTCGACTCCGACAAAATCAATTTTATGTCAGCCTTGAAAAATAACACATTACACCTAGGAGTGCAGTTAAAAACACGTTCGGCAATCCCAAATATAAGTCAGAACTACTTCTGAAAAAATATAACTTGGCAGGTTTACTGCTGGAAAGCAAAAACATGTCCCACATTCTCTAATAGTCTCCTAATATATATCAGAATTTTGTTTGAATTCCCGTGTCGAAGGGATATTAGGCGGATGTTATCTTCAGTTTTGACAATTAATCCTATAAGTTCACAGAACAACGACTCATCATTTGATCATGGTCAAAGTAGGCCATCTATTCTACAAACCAAAAGAAGGCAAAACCAACCTAATGATTAAAATATCATCAAAAGACATATTAATTGATTGAATGCAAATCCATGAGTTTGGTTCCAAAGATGATAATCCTTTGATAAGTGAGCATTAATTTTTTTTTAATGATGTTTGAACAATAAGGTCATTCAATTCAATGCTAGGTTTTGGATAGCTTGACAGGCATAACTGGAGTTGCATAGAGCCCTGTGTTGGCCACTGGGGTTTGAGGTTTTTAACACCCCCTTGCCACAAGAAGGCCCAAGACTTCCCAAGGGCCCGTTGAGGAGAAGCAATAAGTTTCATTGTGACATACTCTACCCTTATGGCCATACTGAGCACATAAGTTCTATGAGGAGCATGGTTTAAAAAATTAATAAAGTTCAAAAATGATCTCCATGGCAAATGGACGACATGGGATGCAGAAGTATTGAAGAATCTGATCAAGCACTTTGTAAGCTTCTGACCCACATCTTCTGTTTCCAATTGTCATAATGGCCTTGTTAGAAGATGGCATCAGAGAAAAAGGGTCCTTTCAACATCACCACATCACTACTCAAAAGAGTAACGCCTTCAATAACAATTTGGCTGCAAACGAGGGCCTCATGTTTCCAAATCACTCACTTTGAATAAACGAGTTCTCCATTTGGTGTCATTAGCCTAACTCAATTATCGATAGTCATGAAGAATCCAGAATTTCATTATCTTTTACTTTCAGACTGGAGCACTTCAGAGACATTATTAGCAAAAAGCACTGGAAGAGATAGCGGCGAAGAGAAATGGTGCTAAGGGTGGACCCGTTAAGTCCCTGGGCTTTATTTCATTCCTATCAGATTCAAGGATTTCTGACTAACTCACCCCTGAGGCAATGGGATCCTCTGGTAGTCGTTAACAATTTTAATCACATCTCCAGTCATGGCTAGGAACTTAAGGATGGCTGGTCGGCCTTGTGAAGTGTTGCGGGGTTAATTGATTACCCCCATCAGTCACAGAAACATTTTATGAATGCCCAGCATATTTCTCCAGCTGAACCAGGACAACTGTAAATGACATGAAACCAAAGCTACTATACGCAGTTGGGTGGTCCAGCGGTTAAGAACCTGGCTAACTCAACTGATTATCATGGGTCCACCCTACACTGTGTGCTGTCACCCACAGCCCAGCGACCTAATTATGGACATTCTTTGCTAGTTTACCTAGTTAAACAAAATGATGGTTAAACTATGTAGCCGACAGGCTGAGTATAGACTTTAAAAAATTCATATATTCATATATTTTGAGTTAAGGCAATTTTTCTGAATTGTCTGCCTGTCAGAACAAGAATTGCATAAACTGAGCACATGAACATCTAATTATTCTGTAATTTCATTGATAGACCTTTAATGCCATAAGCCAGCCTATAGACTAATAAACGCGCAAAAACATCTTTATATTTTTTCGTCGCATTATATGTGCACACGGTTTTACAGCCTTCCTAATCTGAATCTCTTCTAAACTGAAAAATAATGCGTGCACACACTATTGATAACCTTGACACGCTGTTATTTGTACACACTCATCCAGTGGATCGGCAATTTCAACTTCTGCTTCTTAAAATTGTTAATGTAATCACTGAATGAATTAGTCATCGCAGATAAAAACCTAATTACTCATTTTCAATAATATGAACTGATGATAGTTGGCACTGATCCGTGTTTACTGTCCAGACATTATTTATTCAACCTGATGCAAAATACCACGAAAAATGACAGGACTGCTGCCAGGCTAGGTTTACCCCAGGTAACATGCCACATGGGCTTGACATTACATCGATCAACGTTTGTCGGACATCATATGTTATGCAAAGGCGTTGACAGAGCCAAATTTTTATCCATTTGAAGTTTTCCATACACAGTTTCTGCGGGAAAACGTTTGCTCAATGGGTCAAAATGTGTATTTCTGATAGTGTACACATTTTTACCAAGTTTTCATTTCAAACACCTACAACGTTTACCATATTTCTGGGTTAAAGCATAAAAGCCGGGTCTTAAATAGAGACTGGTCCCTAAACTAGTACAAGAGGCCCCGGGTTGTAATCAAGAAAATATGGTAATACTGGTATGTATGTGCCAGCCAGTTTTCCCGAAGCTATGCAATCACATAGATTCCATTTGTATCCAATAAGTAAATCAGCCGAAGGACATGGTGCATAAATATAGAGCAAAAATTGTAAGAAGCAAAAATAACGTACAGTAAAAATCATTTTCCATCCAATAATTAAGTTGCTTAACACTAGAGCCAGAGGCATTTGTACTGTGGAAGTTAGAATAGAGAAAACGACATACAGAATGAAACTGCAATACTAATCCTACATGTCAGCGCGTACCATACGTCACTCAGATCGGGCCACCATGGATTACCATAGAACTCCCACCCTGTCCTCAGTTTGTCCCACCCATCAGCTCAGTCACCCAGTGAACAATTTAACACTAAAACCAACAGAATCTTCTGGCCCACAGTTTGTTTTGCAGCAGCCAGCTGTGATGGGCCCTGGCGTGCGCCCATTAACATTGCTGTTTGCTGCTTTGACAAAACAGCTGCCCATTTCCAAACTGTCCTGGAGATCACATGGCAGCAGAAATGTGTTTATGATTGATTACAGAGGCTCGTGCTGTACTTCCAGCCTCACAAGAAAGTGTGTTTGGCCGCTGCTTCAAAGCTTAATAAACAAAAGGAACGCAAATGACACTCAGTAGTACCAGCCCGCCACAGGTCCAGGATGGGATAAAACATCCCACTGGTACTCGAATGTGTCCCTTTGATTTTATAATCCCATTATGATGTTAAAGGTCACAAAAGAATTTTCATTTGCAGCAGGGCTCTTAGTCCTCAAGTGAAATCAATTTCCTGAGTATTCCCTGATAATTCCATGAAATATCTTTTATTAAAGTCCCTGAGAAATACCTGGACAGCCTTGGAGCAAAGTTTCCAGTGATCTTCGTCTTAGATTACTACATCTCTCAATAATATTTGTAATCGAATGAATAATTATATACAGGATAGGAACTATGTTACTGCACGATAACCATTTGATTTCTGGTCTCTTTCACCAAACACACTACTTTCTAAGGTCTTGTACATGGACCAAATAGCTTCATTTCAATCACCACTTACTGAAAAGGTTCTTGAGCGATACCGTAACTTTGTCGAGCGAAACCGGAGTTAAACTTTTCTAAAACCCAATATTGCAAATGCGTGTGACAGCTCAACTCCTATTTTGTTACAGCGTTGTTAACTGAAAACATCAGAGTGTGCAACAGAACAGATAAGCTAACAGGGGGATGAGAATAATTTCACCTACTTGAAAAAGCAACAATGTTCTTTGCAGTATTTTATGTGAAGCTCATTTTGAGGAACACTTTGTCCAAATCCAAAGATTGGCTCCATCAGCACATTTTTTTTAACAAGGGATTTACTGGAGAATTGTCCTACAAATAACAAATTTTCAAGAACAGAACGAGTTGCACGTCTTCCCTCCAGACAAATGCAAAGGGATTTGGCAAATCTGAAACCCAAACAGCTCGTTGAAAAAATGCAAAGTGTGCATTCATCCTGGTGGCACAAGAAGAAAAAAAATCCATTGTGGGAAACAAGCAGAGGTACAGAATATTGGAAAGCAGGTCATGTTTGAGGGAGAATGTTACAACTAAACAATTCAGGTGAAGATTGCAAATGTTTCGTCATTCAAATGGTGCATGACATTGGCTTGAATGAAATGTCATAATAAATTTGGTCTTGGAGGGTTTGTAGCTCTCTTTAAAACAGTGGAGCAGCAGATTTGCATTTTTCTTGGGGGGGGGGGAGGGAATTCATAATGCCAAAAATAATTACATATATTAAAATATAAAGGAAATATAAATTTGTTGGATTTGTGGCCATGCCTTCAAAGATACTCATTGAATTTGGTGATGACCAACATCAGATATATTGTGTGCTCCAACATAAATGTACAGATGTATGCCAGAAGTCAAACAACAGTTGTAGTCTTAAATCCTTCATATAATCATATCAGCCGATGTGTGATACAATTTCACTTGCTGCGAAGTGCGATTTATGGTCCTACATATCTTGTCCGAAGATATCTTGAGAGACTCACAGATCTACAACTGCCATACATATGAACATCACTTTCACCTATATGACTTACTCCAAGGTGACTGAGACAAGAATATATGGATGCTCCTACAAGCAGGTCAAGAATGGAAATGATATTGGGAAAGAAGAAGGTTGATTACACATTACAAAGGCCAATGACCCAGGAACTGGTCCGATCAATACTGGTGGTCAATCCATCACTGACCGTTGGACAGAAGGCCACAGCCCACACCTCAGGTGGTCTTCCGGGTCCCCCCAGGTCTTTCGGGTCATCCAGAGTCCCTAATGACCTTTTTTCTTTGGTCACCTGGAAGCCGGAATGTCCTGTAAGGGGACGGCTGGTCTCATATGGTATGTCGGTGTGTTCCGCAGCTTATCCGTAATACGCGACAACAATAAGTAAGTAGACAAGTATATTATTTACCATCCATGCCCAGAAACTCAGCTCTGATATTAAGTATGTTCCCAAAACAACAAGTCTGCTAAATAAAAACAAATGCTGTGTAACTTCAATTTTGGCAATGACTGTTATTCCATCGATTTTTTAGTTCAATTTATTAACCAAGAGTCATTAATCATAATCGGATTTTATCAACATGAAAGAGGGTTATTTTAAATAAATAAAAATGAAATGACGACTGATGTGTAATCTTTTACCACAAAGTAAGTGACCACAAATTAACATAGACTGATATAATATATAATTGCTATGTAATGTATGAGATAAACATAAAATATATCAACTCAGTTTCTCTGTCGTGTCAGCTGTTTCAGCAATGCCTCTACATTCAAATGAAGTTTGAAATTCCGTATAAGACTTTTCAAGTTCTGGTTTAAAAAGCATCTAATGGATAAAACGTCTTCAAAGGCTGCTCTGCACATGGCTCTTGTTCATGTTTGCAGTATATGTATGAAGTTGGTTATTTTACAAGGCCTGTCCTGCAGTGATACAATGGTTCTAAGGCATCTTTGTGCATGCACGACAATTCACTGCAGTGTCCTATGCAAACATCACCAGTGTATGCACATCAAATTGCCGAGGTAAAAAATGTCCACACTAAGTATGCTGCAAGGTTTAATTATTTGTCCTAGGTCTTAATAAGCACTGTCCAAGGTCTTTACCAGAATAAGACTGAAGCTGAAGAATGCTATGTCTCGTTGGTACAATCAACACAAAATGAACACATGGAAATAAAATAATCACGAAACACAACTTGATGACGTTTCGACATCACTGAATTATGTTTGAATATAGATAAAATACAAACTCCTTTCTATGTTAGAAGATGACACACAATTTTTGCCAACATTACCAATGTGCACAGCATCTTTGCTGCCAATAAACCTGAGACAGCCATGTTTTATTTCACCCACAATCCTGGGCAAACAGTTTACAAACAAGTTTTAAAGTTCTTGAAGTATACCTTGTACCACCATGTCATACATGAATGAAACCTTTATTCTGTAAGTATTACAAGGCTTATTATTTCTTATGAAGCATTTTGGAAGTCCTGGTATAAAAGGGAGCTTTAAAACAAAATAAACAATCGTCAAGATACGTTGTGTTCCTTTTCTGTTTTTACAAAAAATATAGAGAGCTGGTAGAGGTTGAGGAATTTTTCCTCAACTTTTTTTAACCCCAAAGTATATTCGGGAGCGCCGTATTGACCTGTGTTAGCCATTGGAGGCTTAACCCCAAGTGCTACCACCCTTGCCACCAGGTGGCCCAGGACTTTCAAGGTCTCATTACCAAAGGCCACCTGGAATTACTGTTCACAGTTGAAGAAAAAAAACCTTTTGTGTATATCTGTATCTGGGGTGAGCTAAAGGCCTAAACTGAAAATGTATTCTACAACTTACATCTTAGTACAGAGGATTTATTTTGCTTCTTGCTCACACTATTTTCAAATATGAAAGATGTGATATTTTCACACAACACCACAATGGACGTTTCTATCACCTCCCACAGGCACCTGGGTAATGTAGTAGAGTGATGCATCAAATATCTGAGTGCATCAAGGTCATAATGGGAACATCAACCTGCCACCTCTCAGTCACCTCTCAGTCACCTCACAAGGACCTTACAGTCATGGGTTCACAGAGTTATTGATCGCAGTACAACCCACTGAAGTACAGCACTTTAGAAAAGACTGATGTGTTTTATACGTTTTCCCAGGATTTTAAATGAATTTAGGCATAGGGACCATTAGACCAACACATTATAGGCTGCATACATCAAAGAAAAGAAAGTTTAAGGCCAAAGTTCAGAAAGTCAGCATTGCCAAGTTCTCGCTGCACTATATCATCCGTATGAAAGGAAAAATGTACTATTTTACATTTCCCGATATACAGTTAGTTTCATTAAAAATGGCCTGTCAATTTGAACCTAGTCCCGGCTAGACAACTTCTGCTATACGATGCTACCTGCCACCAAATGGAAATGTGTGGCTATAGCTGGCTACTCAAAGCCAATCTTAAAGGACATACAGCACCATCTGGCGCATAAGTTGCGAGTTATGCTTATTTGTCATTTTTTAATGAAAAGATGCATGCCTATTGCACATACATATTTATGATATATTAGTTAAATTTCTTACATTTACCAAGGTTTATATGTCGACTATATTTTATGAAACTAACTGTGTCACCACATAAACCCACAATAAAATTAAATAACATGACACAGCAGATGGTCTCAAGATTATCACTTCTTTTTTCCTACTGATCTGGAACTAAGATGCTAAATTCTTCAGATGGACTAACAGAAACATATAATATAAACACATACTACGGTAGTATATTTGATTTAATGTAATGTAAATTATACGAATATTCAAAAGATTATATTATGCCATTCCATATATTATATCATACCTACTAGAATTACTCTTTCTGGCTCTTGGATATACATTTCGGTTATTACGTTTCATGCATTGTTCTATGTTGTTCTACTTTCATCTTCATCTTGTTTACTTTCATCTTCATCTTGTTCTACTTTCATCTTCATCTTGTTCTACTTTCATCTTCATGTTGTTCTACTTTCATCTTCATGTCTTATTCCTGTTACAAAATTTTTTTAATTCTTGTCCATGTTTTGCTGGAGGCATACTTTCAGACTTCACTCTCAGTTGTAATTCTGAGACAGGCTTCAAGCACTTCACTACCCTTACAAATGGAAAACATGGAAGCCCAGTGGTCCATTATCTTTCACAATCTTTCACAATCAGCCCCAAGTCATGCGAGAAGACTTCATTTATCATTACATGTTGTGTGTGCCCAGCCTTGAGGAAAGTATCAATGACACTGCTGTTTCATTGCCTGATGGCCAAGGCTCCGGGCTCTCTTTTCCACTCTACCACCCTTATTTGTGGGTCCAGTGTTGGTACAATGTTGGTCCAATGCTGGCAAATGTTGGTCCGATGTTTGCTTTTGGGTCCTTGGACATCTTGTCATTGTCCGAGAAGCAATCGCCAGCCGAGTAGTATTCTTCACAAGCGCAATCCACCAAAGCAGTAGCTTCATGAATTTTCATATGTTTACATTGTACCCGTATACACTGAATATTTCCTTCATTGGTCCTCTCCCATAGTACAAGATCACATTGTAAGGAGAATGGGACAGTGGCCCATGCAGCTTTGCAACAATATTTCAAAGGGAGGCACTGGGAGGGTTCTTTCAGGAAACGACCTGATGCACAGCATATGTGCAGTAGTAGCCAAATACAGGCTGGAGCTTCATAATATATTATGCAGTTATGACCGTTAGATATCTATGGCTATATGAAAAAAATGAAGGAAATGTATGTTTAGTAATCTTTTACCGTTTTGACTTCTGATAGGCAACACGTCGTAATCTAAGATTAATGACATTAAAAAAACATTTGCTTCAATCACAACTCGTAATAAATCAAGCATGACACATACACTGTGATTGCTGACATTTGGACGTCATTTGTATCTGCACGGACTGAAAAATATCAAAGTACATCGTAGATCAACAACTAAATTTAGTATCCCGCCTACACCATGCTTATTCTCTTTACTGTGCAACTATAGCCGCGCACATGCATGATTGATGTGGACATCGCTGTGTAATATATCCAGCACCACCATATCAAATATGGTGTACCACAAGGTCACGCAGTGACACCGTAACTCTCATGTAATATAATGCAACAGAAATTGCTACATGGCCATCTGTTTCCTTCATATACTGTAATATATCGCTGATTTAGCAGCAGTAATAAAGCATGTGGCCATCCAGTCAAATTGAAGACAGGGGTTGTAGACATACACCAAGAAGGGCTTGTTACTGCAGCTGATAGCCATAAAGATCATGATATTGTCCCTTAGTGCTTTGGGACTGGTCGTTTGCTGTTTTTACGATTTACAGGAATGAGATTTCATGCTATAGGACAGGTCTGCAGTTGGAGATTTTTACTGATGTGGCCATTACTCTAGCCCACCATCTACAAATACAAACACATAGCAGATATCCCACTATAGTCTCCTCTACAAAATAAAGGCTCTGACTCCTATACACCAAACAGTGCTATTCTCTTTACAAGGGCCATCCAGGGACCAGCACTACGACCCTTGAGGCAGAATTCGATTGGGGAAAAATGACCAGTCTGCGACGGCTACTCTCGCAAAACATCATTCGGACAACTACAAACAAGGACACTGATATCACTATTCTCCATACAATTTTTCAAGTTGAATTATTCTGAAGAAGGACGGCAAACTGCCGTCACAGATGCTCCAAATGAAGACATGAAAAAGACTGACAAATAGCCACAATCTTTATCAAGTGTCCGACCGCATAGCCTCATACCGTGAGCAATTTATTTCATTCAATTTATTCCTCGTTTGTTTTCTTCGTTTGAGGCAAATTCTTGTTCCTCCTGGACATAAACTGATCACACTAGTTAGATTAATGGCTCCCAACTGAAGTTGGAGGTCACAAAAATACAAATTACAGAAGCAGTAAAAAAGAATGATTTCCAGCCAATGAATCCAACAAATCAATCAAATGAAATTTTGTTGGCAGTTTATCAGTCTTATCTTGATCCTGTTTGCATAACATTAATTTTCCCAATTTCTTAGTATGAATAGCCAGATTTGCCACCAAACAGAAGTGTTTTAAAGTTTGCATTGCACCAAGTTAATGAAGGAAACGTGGAAATGGATTGTAATCTGAGAGACAGCAAACTTTCATGGTGATGTTGCGAAGTATGGGTATCGGATGACCCAGAAAGCAGGCAAGCTGAATATTTCACAATTCCAATTTTTAAAAAGTTTGTTTCGGTGAGAAATGATGTGGAAAAATTAATTGTGACATGTGATCTTGAAATCAAAGATCAAAAGCAAACAGGCGGTGGAAGCTATTTAGAAAAGGGAACAGCAAGTGTTGCAGACATAATCAATGCCTGAAATTGAACAATGGAAGCCACTACGTTGTGTAAGTTGACATGGCTGCAGCAGTTTCAAGTTGTATTACCAAAATGGCACAGAATGCTGCGGGCAATCGCTTCTTCTTCCAAAAGCACAGAAGACCTAATTGTCTCAAATTGCTACCAAGATAAAAGCTGTCCCATAGGCTGTAGCTTTTCTTCATCCGTCAGTCATTATCATCATTATCTTTGCCCAGAAGGTCTATGCCCTAGCTATTTGGCCCAGCTAGCAGCTGGTCCTCTTCTGCACTTGGTGTGGCCTATAAACCTCCTAAGGCGAAGTGGCTCTCTCTCTGATGCAACTAACTATAGCTGCTTTGGTGCTGAACATAGTTCTGTTTGGAAAGTTTCCAAAAAGTGGGCGGCTGGATATGATTAGATTTAAAAGCAGGTATGTAATTTGCAAACACAATTGCCAAGGTAAATGTTAGCTCATACAGCCAAAAGTTTTATTACATATCTTTGATGCAATAGTTATACCACTATATATTGATGTTTAAGTATTCTCAGGCAGATCACTTTGTGGTTAAATTCACTTAAAATTCTAAAATTTTGACCCAAAAAGGTTGAAATTTTGCAAGACATGGTCATCAATTCAGGCAAATCACATTTACAATCACCTGTTTAAGCATGTTTATTCTGGAAATATTTAAGGGGAACTACGGATTTTCAATGGAAAGATTATAAAACACTTCACACAAAGCACAGAATTAGCACAAAGCTACAGCCAGCTTGGGCATGTCACATTAAATTTCAAATCTACAAAAAGAAACACCAATAAAATCAATCAATGTCAAATGAATTCTTGACTACATAATTGTTATTACTACATTAAGTTATATTTGACATTCACTAATGGCTTGTAAATTAGGGAAAGGATTTCCATTAATATTAAATATTAAGTGCTAATTTAGGGCTAACTTAAATGGCAGTAGCTGAATAACATCCATTAAACATGCACTGGTCTCTTAAGTGTTGGGATTGCCTTAAGATTCCATCATCACCAGGGGGCTTCGTCGACTGACTTTATAATTCTAATAAGTGCCTTTAGCTGCAGAAATCTTTTCATTTCTTCCAGACAAACAATCTCGTTGAAATGCCTTTAAAATATTTTCTCAGAATCCGACTGAAAGATATTGAATATTTTTGTAATATCTTGTAATATTTCTCCAGTGTTTCCCCTTTGTTAGGTCTGAGATGCAATCGTCAACGCTTATTATCACACAGCTCCTTTTATTGAATTCGTTATCTAACAAATGGAAATTGTGATCTATTTACCCCCTCCCTCTCAGTGCCATATCAACAAGAAAATTCAGTTTGTCTGCAGTAATAACCAAACTGCATCAGATAATAGAATAGTTTACCTTTTATTTACAAGAAAAACTAGAGAAAATCTACATACAGTACATGTCATTTCTTCTGACATTATCGTTAGTGGTTTATGAAATGGAATTTATGATCTATTAATCCAGCGGTTCCTATGCCATATGATAACTACCATTTGATGAAAAACTACAGAAAAACCACCAAAAAAAAAATACTACAAAATATTATCAATTATACTTACATTCTAGCTAATGACTGCAACATTATTCACACTTAGGTGACCATCTGTAATACCAGACTGTAAAAGCTATTGGTTTGGAGCCAAGCACCTTATTAATGTTTATGCGATTCAAGATTTTACACAATTTGATGTTGATTGAGTTTCAGCGTCAGTAGCTGACACATCTTTCAAGAAAGAGAAATATTTATGACTGAGATTACAGCATTGTTCGAGACAAAACAAGGCGATATATCTTACTAGTAATTTACGATTCTCTTTTGTAGATAAGAAGGCAATAATTATGTTTACTGCTGGCTTTTACTCTTCAATCCATCAACAGACTTAATTTCAAAGCAATCTGTTCTTTTAACTAGACAGATAAAACGAATTAAAAGTTACTGAGAATGAAACATTACGAAAGGAACCGAATCAATTTTAGCACTAGCAATTCTCAGCAACTCCTACTTTGAAATAAGACTTTCTCTTGTGTATAATAAAAAGTCAGCACAGAAAAAATGCTTATTTTCCAGCTATTTTTCCATGTAAAGTGCAATTGACTGTAAACATGTCTTTACATAAAGCAGACAATTGTCACAATAAACATATTTTCATTGTGCTTTAACTATTATCATAGTTAGCTATCCTATATTACTTAGATCCAAATTTACTTATTCAGACTATATTTCTCAAAGGATAATCAATGGTAAAATGCCTATTATTTGATGACATAAGTATAACTAAATGATTACATCACTGACCACTTAACTAGGCCTACATCATTAAAAGGTCCTTAGTGTTTGCCAATTAACTATAACGATTAACAATACTTAGATAATTACTTTCTTATAATAACATACCATCGGACAAACAAACAGGCTGGGTGTTGCTATTATGACTGGTCAGACCAACTGCATTGCAATTAGCTCCTATCAGATTGACCCGTTTGTCCTACTATGAACTGTTGGTCACACAATGGTCATTCAACGGCTAGTGAATGACCTGTCCACCTGACTGCACACAGCTAATTGAAAATCAATATAATTGAGTTTGTTCAGGTTTACATGCTGAGGCAACAATGGCCACAAATGGTCCAGTGACTTTGCCATTCAATCAGTGGGCAGAGACATGCAGCTGGGTGGCCCTGTGATTGCGATTCAAGAAGACTGCTTGGTAATACCAAGTTTGATTCCACTCTTTGAGGTTGGATGGGTTTGAATGGCACTATTCCAATAAAACAATCATCTTAAAATGCCATTATAACCACGGTTGGTGTATACAGTTAGTTTCATTAAAAACGGCCTGTCAAAGTGAATCTAGACAAAGCTAAAGACTTGTACTATATGATGCTACCTGTCACTTTCAAAACAGTTTTTTTTTTACAATTTATTTTCTTATCCAAATTCAACCACATAGATGTTTGGTAAAAAAACAACTTTACAAATATATTTCATTGAATAAACCCTTTTTAATGATTCAATTCACCAATCAGATGGTAGGGTCAACCAATACATCTTGATTGCTTAAACCAAAAAGCGCTTGGTGGGTCACATACCGATTACAAAATGGCATGAGGTACATTTGTTAAATGGTGAAGAATCCATCCATCTCACCATCTCATTATTCACATAAATAATGGGAACAACTCACCACTCCATTATTCAAAATTTAAACAATAGGAACAATCAGTCTTTGGAAGAGACTAATGAAATATCAACCAATCAAGTGATTAAAAGAAGCTTTATCTTCGCGAAAACCTCTGTCACGAGATTATGAATAACGAAAAGTTATTAATAATCTCATAAACTCTTGTCTAGTTATTAATGGAAGCCCCCAGGTTTCTGGTTCCATGCCTAAAAATAATAGATGTGAACATTGGTTGTTGCCTTGACAGATTCTAAATGGAATTGAATAAGAATGATGACGTCATAACTGACGTCACACAGCATCGAGACACCTGATCCATCTTTTAATATCTACATAAAAGGACAACTACAGAGAAAATGAGGTATTATAAATAACATGGGAGCGAGTATAAATACTTTACATCATATTTGCTCTATGGGAAGAATTGAGCTCAATAATTATCAGGGGCACCTTTTTCACACAGATATTTTTGTCTTCCCTCTGTGCTGTTGCCATAAATGCATTTTGGCTGCTATTGCTGATGCTGATGCTGCTGCTGATGCTACAGCAGTGCTCCACTATTGCCATGCCAGCAGGAATTGCTAGGATGAAAAGCAACCTCATGTTATTGTTTCTGATTACATTGTACAAGGAGTATTATATCATGCTCATGTTTTAATTAGAAAAAGGTGGACCAGGGCTTAATTAATTTCAAGGAGTTGTCCCCCTGCCAGGTCCATTTAATTTTTTTGTTCATGTGCCTGCTTAATGCAATTGAGTGTGATTGGAACAACGTGCAAATGAAAGCTTCCAGATGCAAGAACCTGGAGGCCACCATGACCCAATTTTCAGGTGCTGAATTTGGTGCGGACATTTCGATCTGAAAAAAGCTTAGCATCTTCTCAAACTTCACAAGCTGGCAACTTTTGCAAAGGAAATTCAACGACAGCATTTTACAGGACATTGACTTCTTCCAAGGTGAATTTAGCAATGATGAATATAACTCAGGTTATAATTGAAAAATACTTTGATTACATCTTGAATGGGAGTATCTTTAGCTGTAATAAACACAATAGTTTATCAAAGATTTAATCATGCATCATCTAAATCTACTTTAGTGGTTTCTGCTCTTTGTTTTGATCTCTTTAGCGACAATGGCTTTGACAATAACAACAGGTTACAAAGTAGAATCCATCTGTCTTCTCACATAGAATGGTTCAGTGGCCAACTGGCTTGCATGACCACATTCTGTGAAAAGATTCTGAGATTGTGGGTTCGAATCTGCTTCATGCACAGCTTATGAACCACATTTCTGTCCCATTGCCTAGGTGATCTGAGAGTTAATGCCATTGAAGCGATTTAGGTAACTACCTATCAGGCTACCTGACCTGATCTATCTATCCATCTACCAATCGATCTATCTATCTATCCATTGATCTATCTATCCATCTATCTATCTATCCATCGATCTATCTATCTATCTGTCTATCTGTCTATCGATCTATCTATCTATCCATCGATCTATATATCTATCTGTCTATCGATCTATCTATCTATCTATCTATCCATCTATCTATTTATCTATCCATCTATATTGACCAACTATGATTATGTAGCATCCACACCGGGCTGACTTTAAGCTAATAAGAAGTGGCCATTATGACAACAACAAAAACAACAACAACAACAACAAAAAGCTAACAGCAATTTCAGAAAAACCAACATGAAGCATATCAGATGTCTGTAAGTCAACACTCCACAACCCATGGCGAAATTCATTTGAAGAACTCTGGCAGCCATCCCACGCCACAGGCTCCGAGGAGCTGAATTCCATTTGCACTAGAAACCCATCAAAGGCAAAATGAAAGCGATGCTATGCTAAGCAAAGAAATACATCTCCAAAGGCCCTTTTAATCGGAATGCTTTCCTCTGCCTTGCATTCATTGTAGGACATTTTTTGGCAGACACGAGGATAAAACCTCTATTACTGATGCATTGTAGTACATACACAATAAAGAGCAACACACACATCGTAATATAATTGTTTTAAGACTTATTGAAACATAACAAGTTATGAGGAAGCTGCGTCAGATGTCATAGCTTGAGAGGGTGGGTGCTGCCTATCTGACATCGCACTCCCTGTCACATTATGCAACACCTGACATGTGAAAAAAGTCAGTATTCATCTTATAAACATATACTCTGTCCAAGGATTTTTTGACTTGTAACATATCAATATTCTTATTGTGACAATAGCAGGTAAATTTGGTTTGCAATGAAACGACTGGCACTGAGATGGGACACATGTACATGAAAGCCTGTGAAGTAAGCTTTCAATCCACAACACAGAGCCAGCAAGTTTCTGTGCTTTCTACTGGACCAATTAAGGCCTGAGCCAGATATAACGAGGTCAGTCGCGTGAGAGCAATTTTTCCCTACCCTACCTCTAACTGCTAACGCAGGTGCGATTTCTGTGAATGTCCAAAATACATAATCCATGAACGACCATCCGACTTTCATGGCGAGGTTGGTGTATATAAGCTACTTTTTTTCCGATGAATCAGATCCATAGAGAATGTTAAGTTTATGTTTAAATATAGGACTGGTAAATTGCCTCGTGTTTTAATAGAATTCATTTGTTTAAATGCTTACATTTACAATACTAGAGGTCAAGGTCTATTCCAGATTCCTGTGTGCACATCAGTATTATCGCAATGAGAGTTAGATATACAGGGGTGAAGGTATTTAATATCCTTAATGATAAAATAGATCGAAAATGTAGTCTCAGTTGTTATAAAAGAAGGTAAAAGTTTTTTCTACTTCAGTGTAATGATCCGTTATGGTAATAATTATAATAATTATAAAGTATTCACATGTTATTGATATCATTCTTATTTATACAATTGTCATTCAGTTTATTGGTGTTGTTTCTATAATATTTCTTTCTTCGTTTTTCTATTTTGTCCAATCATTATTATTTCCTTTATTTCACCACCATTGTAATCTAGACAATTATTATGTTTATTATATGAGCTATATATGCCACTTGGCATCAGCTTATGTTTTTTTTTTTTTTCGTGTACCTGTATTTAACTGATATGAATCAATAAAGCAAAATATATTCACCTCAAAAGTAATGTGACAGACGATTAAGAATATTTTCACTGACTATGTACAATTAATCAGTCGACTTAATGGTCGTATACAGGCTTAAAAGTCCAGACTTCCCACAAATGCAGATGCTCTCATTACACAGGATTCATCATAACTAAAGTTGACAAAAAGCTATCATATTTATAAATATAAAAACTTACCCAATCACCGTTTTTCTGTTTCCTGGGTTACCAACTCAAACCTGAAACAGATGAAAATAACTTGTGTAAGAACTTGTTAAGTGTAATTCATTGATCATAAGTGCTATGATAACTTTATCGTGCTATAACAAGAAAGTCTTCGTTACAATTTACCAATGCACATGTACCACAGGGCATCTCGGCCGGGGCCTAGCTCAGAGGTAGCGCTCTGGGCTTCCAACAGCTGGGTCCCGGGTTCGATTCCTGGTGGAGCCTAAGTTGGATGGCTGTTTCATCCTTCGTCTCATTGCCTTGGATCTGCCTGTCCTAATTAGCCCAACCGGTGCAGAAATACAGGACGTAAAGCCCTAATCACACACACAAACCACAGGGCATCAATTTGAATCAGCATGTTTCCAAAATTACTCAAATCTAAAACTTGTTTGATGAATGACGCAGGTCGCTGCCAGATTGTTTCAGTTTTCCTAATTAGACACGTAACGTAACTCATGTTAGCATGAACTGTCGATGACTAACTACCATATCAGATAACTAAATAATTCCGACTCTTCATTCATCGTTGACGGAAACATTGCTACACTGACTACAGCGCCATCTCAGTGTGAAAAATAATCGTCTGCTTGAAGATTGCAAGTGTGGGTAAAAAAAAAATCAACAAGCAAAAAACGCTTTTTCAATAAGTCCTATCTTGCTACAGTCACGCAATGCCATCATTAGGAAAACGACTTTAACTGTTTTTGAGTGACTGAAAGTGAAATTTTAATTAAGAGATAAATGCTCTGTTGTTCTGACTCACGCAACAGTAGCTTAAGATTGTTGATTAAAGACACGAGATACAGAAATAAAAACTTAAATCAGGCGTGAGAAACGTCTTGTGACAGGTCACTGTATCAGGGTGATAAAAATAGATCTAAGAAGAAAACTAAACTGACAAGAATAAGAAATATGGCGCTGTCCGAAAAAAGTATATATCATGCAACCTGTCTCTGCCCAGGACCCTTGAATCTGCTTGCCCAATAATTAAAGTATATATAGATGGCACTGGCAGTCAACGTGTAGACAGTCCTGCAATTGAATACAATACAAGTGTGTGTGTGTGATTAGGGCTTTATGTCCTGTATTTCTGCACCCGATGGGCTAATTTGGACAGCCAGGGACCATGGCAATGAGATGAGGGATGAAACAGCCATCCAACTAAGGCTCGACCGGGAATCGAAACCGGAAACCAGCGGTTGGAAGCCCAGAGCACTACTTCTGAGCTAGGCCCCCCGCCCTGCAACTGAATACAAAAGCTCTTCTAAAAACGGTATAACTGTAGTACTTTTGTAAAAAATTTCCAAGAATATGATCCAAAACACGCGATTAGACACAAATATATCCACAATAAAGTAGTTCACAACTGGTGTTATAAAATAACAACTACAAGGAGAGAAAAACGGACCAGGCAGCTAAGTGTTTTCTCAATCAAACCAACATTTCTTGTAAGTTCCTTTTTTCTGAAAAGCTTTAAATAGGATTACCAGTAACCACATTATGTAAATGCTTTGGTGGCGAGGTGTTTCACCTGTCGTTGCAACCGATCCATCCCTGAACGGAAGTGGTTGGGCACGTGACTGAACCAACCAATCAGGAAGCTTCTTAAAATGCTAATTACTTTTACTTCAATGGCAGCCATGCTATTTACCAATTATGTCAGGGATGTGATTCAGTCCACAATAAACTAGCTCAAACCTGGTGATCTTTCATCTAGAGAGGAAATTAAGCAAAGCATATCAATGACAGCAGCCCCACCATCAACAACCCATGACAAAGTGATGCCCAACATCAAAGTAACCCCATCTATCAGTCCAATACTTTCTCAAGTGAAATTCATTCTCAATAATTCATTTCCATGAATGGCGTCAGACAAGCAGAATGAAATAGAAAAACGGACAAGAACATTCTTGCGTCAAAATATTCATTAAGGGCCTGCCATGGCATATCCTGCTTGGTTTGTCATTCTAAAGGAACCATCAAACTCAAGGGATGTTTGGGTTTCAAAACAGGCTTTACCAAACCACTACCCCACAAAGACAAATGTAAAACGTAATTCCGTGTCAAATATTAAACTGAACTACATGTCAAACACTAAACTAACTTTTCTGTTATTTCCCAGAGCGAGTTTTCTATAACTACACCAAAAGGCAATTAATATAATCAAATGATGTTACAGTGTGGACTCCCAGCCTCACTGCCCATCATGATTTTATTGGCATTTGTAATTTCGTAGACTCAGAGACTCACTTCCCATCATTAAGTCTGCATTTTATAGAGAGAGATACTGATTGACAACTGTAAAAATTACAAACAATTGCATCATCATATTTTTCTCTCACTCAGGTGCATCATCAACACTGAAGACCGTCTGATTTTCCACCTAACCAACAGCACAACATTTTGCCATGCTTTGCAGAATGCATTTTCACTCGAAGGCATGAACACCTACATTTCCAAATGCACCATTGCAAATGCAGCAGCTGCTCATGAAATTCTAGCACATTTTAAAAGGAGACATGTGCACCCAGAGAAAAGGACAATTTGAAAACTGCACTTCATGTTTCTCTGCTAAGAACTTAATGCAATTAGCTGTCTTGGTAAGCACGTCTTTTTCACAGCCAGATTTTTTTCGCAGACCCATGAGAGTTGTAAACAAAACTGTATTGTTATGCATAGAATTGGGCGTATTTTCACCCAAGCAGTGATTTGCAGACGTAAAGAAGCGCCACTATGCCAGGTCTAATTTTTCAAATCTAATTTCAGGACTACAAATCCAGCCACTAAGAGTGTAGTTCTCCCATAAGACCATTTGACAGACAACTGCATTAGATCCAAGTCACTTAGAATACGCAACACATCTTGTGAATGATACAAATTACGTCTGCAACTTCGCCGACAGTTCCCAGAAGATGAAAAGTATATGCGATAGTGACTAGATCCAGCTGATACCGTAACAAAGAAATAGGTGAAGTATTTGGTGAAAGTCGTATAAAAATAAAGACCAAAACATGACTGGAGCATATATCTAAATTTCAGCATATAATAGTTCTGCCTCAATTAATTTGTCAATTCATAAGGTCAGGTGATTGTGATAGTTAGTCTTTGGAAGTGAAGGTCAAGATACTGAATGTTGATATTCTCGCATAGTGGTTTGTCAAAAAATTACACATTGAACCTTGGTCTATGTTGAAATTATACACAAATCAATACAATCGTAGTTTAGACTTATTTTCATATAGATAAATTTATAAATCTACTTATGTCATTGCATGCAACTGTTGGTAATATTATTGCATTATCACGAAAGTGCCTTATATGGAACCATCAAATGCAGATTACAAAATGAAATACTTGTATATTCTGCAACACTGAGCACTGCAAGATCATGCCTTCATAAACTTCGCCAGACTTGTACTGACATTTATGGCTCTCTTGTCATCTCTGTATTTGCTGCTTTGACAACTTAATGTTGTGTAACATTACGTAAAATGCATTTCACAGAAGCCGCCAAAGAAACAAGCAGCGGCAAGAAAGCATATGAGCCACGGAGACACGATACTACGGCAATCGGCAAAGTTCACGTATATGGCTTTAGTATCAGAACCCGGGGAAGCCAGAGTTGGAGAGACAACAGATGTATACCAAGTATGGTGGAGATAAGTTTCACGCAACAATTGGTTCAGGGAATGAAGCCGTTGCTGTCTGGGTGAAAGGGCCTTAGGCTAGGATAAAATGCAGCCTGTCAATGTCAAAGTTTGAAAAGTTCCCAAGATTTTACAAGCCGGCAGAGATTTACAAAACTTGGGAATTCAGTCCGCGAGATCCTCCGGTTGATTTTTTAGTTGCAAAGAGTCGAGGGAACCGCATTGCTGAGAAATGAGTCAGAAGGGCTAGTAGGCACTTTGTCCCATTCAACCCACAGCAGGCGTCCAGGAGACCTCCAGGCCTTCGCTGTCCATCAGTTCAGTGGGGCCACTCCGATGCCCTTCAAAATATTGCACTATACATCCGAAGTCTTGCCCCAGACAGTACACACATGAGTTCCTCTCACAGATAGAGGCGAATTTCTCTAGAGGGTTGACCGGAATCCGTCAGATTAGAAAAACGACCATGCTGCTTGATCGCCTCTGGGAACCAAGCGAACTACTGGTTTGCCCAACCTGACCTGGCGACCGGTCAAGTTTGCTGAAGACGACCCAATGGCCAACCATTAAAGCCGGTCGCTTGTGCACTTCCACTTTCCGTCAAGGTTTCACTCCCATCTAATTTGATTTGTTAACCAAGTCTTCCCATGCAGTCCAATGGCAAAGGCTCCATTGGTAACTTGCAAGGAGGTGATCAGCTGCCCCTGGCCGAACCCTATCAACTGGTTTCTTATCAAGTGCCTCAAGCCAATTAATCTCAATATAGTTAATAGGATTACAGATTGCATTATTGCTTTGGTCCAGCTTCACAGCACACTTAGTCAAATTGCTAGTCACAGCACACTGAAGTCTTTTTTAAGGTGATAAAACTAATAGTACCAATATCCTTGAGTATTTCATTTGGCAGGAAACATTTTGACCTCTTGGTCACTGATTACAGCAGTCAGGCCAAGGTTCATATCAAGTAAATTAGGATAGACGTGAGTTCAAGAGCAAAACTTCACTTTTCTGCCCTAACATAATAGCCCTGGCATTCACTTGACAGCCTTTACGCTCTGGGTGCTTGAAATATACAGCATCTAAAAATCAATGATTTCCCCTGTGAACATTGAGTGAAGGCAGTCCTTAACACGGCAATACACAGTTCAGTGATGGTGAAAAGTTGATTGACTGCAGATATGCACTTTAAGTGAGCAATGAAGGGGAATTGACAGGCTACCTAATTTTGAGTAGTTTCCAGACATACTCTAAGTGTTGTCTGGACTTCGTGGAGAGTTTTTTCACTTTAAACCAATGAGAAAAAAAAAAGTTTTCCCATCCCTCAAAATACAGTATCGACCCTGCTGTATTATACAGCTACATTAAATTGTGTATATTACTCTACACATGACCACCCTTACCTCTTATACACATCCATACCTAGATAAAATGTCGCATCGGCTCAACACCAGCGCCACATCACCTGATGGTGACCAATGCTAGAACGATGTGTAAAGTTGGCGGAATTGAAATGTAAACTTTGTTCACTTGTAGAGTGAAAATTTCACTTGATGAGTCATTGGTGACACATGGACCTATATATTTTTTTGAAGTTTAAGCTGCTTTGATGACTCATACTGACATTCATGGCAATGCATAATCTTGTGATGATCCTGCATTCACTCAACCTTGTCACTAATGACTAGGAATAGTTTGTGACACCACATGCCAACTAGTGATAAAAAACTCAGGCAGCAGTGATTGACCTTTCAATGACTCCCAAGATGAGTCATAACTACCTTATGAGTCATCATGAGATAGACCAACTATAGTAAAACATATAGAGGAGTGTGACTCTTAAAAGACTCATCATTGCAGTTTTTAGTTGAAAAAGACAGGAAAAGATTAAACATCGATTCTACCAACTGTAGTAACCGATCTGGCATGCTACAGTTAGTTTCATTAAAAACGGCCAGTCAAATTGAATCTAGCCAATGCTGTCATAGCTGTCTACTCAAAACCGGTTCTAGAAGTACATATCTATGATATATTACATCAATTTCTTACATTTGTCAATGTTTACACTTTTCTGGGGATAAATGTAAGCCGATTATTACCCAGGTACAGATTGCTACAGACAGCAGGAGTCCACTGTATTTTATGAAACTAACTGTTCCACTTTTAACACAAGAAACCACTATGATAACAATTTGTATGCTCACAGACGAGGCTGGGATGATCCAGGGTACTTCCCATCTACCGGGACATAAATGGTGTATGGAAGATTCAAACTCATCCCCCAGTCACTACCATAGCAATTGTCCAACTGAAGAAGTCGCAAGCCAAAGGAACACCACTATAAATGCAATGACCAGCAATAGATGCAAAAGCTTGCAGAAAGTCGACCAATTTTTTCTTACTTGCGCATCTTTTTTCTCCCACTGCCGAAGTGATACTGCCCAGGGCTAGTCGTGTCTGAGGAACACTGACCCCTGCTTTACGACTGGACACTGAGTGACAAGTTCAATCACTAGAATGGTCAGTGAATGGTCAGCCACGGGCCTCTCTACCCTTTGCTCTAACAGGGTCCTTCCGGTGACAGGGGCGTGACCGCGGATGACGGGGCCCCAGTCACCCAAGTCTCTGCCCTGGGGTTTCGGAGAATGTGAAGCAGCTGAAACGTGCCAAAAATAAGTACTACCCTTTTTCTCCTCCTACTTCCTTCTGTTTCTTTTCAACTGTGCTGCAAAGAACCTAAGGAGGCAGATGTGCTCGATCAGGGAATTTTAACACACACTCACCGGGTGACAACTGGGTAACAACTGGGTGGGTAACAATCTGGTCTCCAAGTGAAGTAGTCTTTTCGCCCAATGAACCAACATTTTCTTCACATTCTGTACGTATTCTTATCTAAATACTTTAATTGTGGCATTATGTGTTGCCCAGGCATATAACTCACAAATAATGTTTCACACATATGAAAACAAGCCTTATTTCTTATGTGGTACCTTTATGTTCTGTGATTCTACTACCAACTTAAAGATAACTAATTAGTTATAATAACCTGAAATCATAACACTAAGTGTTACTGTAATTGCTAAAATCATTAAGTTTCGGACCCAAGTGAATGCACACCAACCTACTAAAATATTCTTTAATACAGTTCACCATTAAGACCAAAATATTTTGCAATATATATATATATGCCATTATATGGTCATATTGGTGATGTTTTACTGCATTACAGTCTGTAGTCAGTAAAGTGCAAATGCACTCCCCCACAGCAACTTCTTTCAAAAGTCCCATTAGCACCGAAATGACTTATCACGCAAAACTAATCTTCCTACATTCCCAAGACTCGACCAAGTATTTACAGAAGTGCTCCTTCCTAGAAAATGATGAGGAGCAAACATAGGAAGTGGCATATTTGCAAGAGAAAGGGTTGGGATTAGAAAAGTGCTCTTTCCTTTAAAACACGAAGGGTGAAATTGACGAATATAGGCTCAGAATATTTGCATCATTGAAAGTTAGAACAAGGAGAGTAATCTTTCTTCGAAAGTTTAAAGTGGCTAAAAGATTTATAATGGAGTATTGACTCTGGAATCAACTGTAGAGTTACAAAAAAATGCTATAAAATTTTCAAAAAACCACAGGACTACATTCAACAAGTTATTGAGACAAATTATTCCCCAATTGCAGAATTTTCACACGAAATAGCGGATGAAACAGGCCGGGTGATCTGCATTCCATATCACACACAGAATGACGTCCGTACATTGCCCATAAAAGGAAGCCCAGGACGTTGCCATGTCCAAATAAGGACGAATTGCGAACGGCGGAAAAAATTCTGGCGCGACTACAGTTGATGTGACAGAATAATCGAACATTGTACCATAAGCTTTAAATAATTCATGTAAACAAAAAAGTTTACATTTTGAAAATCAGACAAAAACTTACAGAGCTATGCATTAACTATACACGAAGCGAAGACGTTCATGACGCTGTTGACGCTGCATTCAGATTGAACAAGGACTCCCTTCGTCGTACATTTTCTCCAATAACTTTGTCAATTTTCATCTGATTTAAAAAATCTTAAGTTCCAAATGGCTGAAATTAATTAGTTAATAATACCTAGTGGAAACACCTGACATTTGGCTAACCAGCACTGGTACAAACTCTTTTAAGACCTACTTGACATGAAGAATTTTGAATTTATATACGCCCCAACATTAATTAAAAGTCAATAATAATAATAATTCTGATGAAAATTTTGTTACATTAACCATGCTAGTGTATAGTTATTGCTTCCCATAGACAGTTCTAGATTGATGGAATGGTTTAGCTTTTTTTTTTTAAAGTCGCGGTCTAGCTCAGTCAAGCTTATAAAAGCCTGAACATAAGTGTGGGTTGCACTGTATACCATCACCAAAGTCACCACATTTTTAGTTTATTGGGACGTATCATGTGTTCATGATGTGGTTTAGCTCAGTCAAGCATATAACAGCCTGAACATAAGTTTAGGTTGTACTGTATACAGTGTACCAACAAAGTCACCACATATTTCAGCAACATCATGAAGGCGATGTAATCAGCATAAAAGTACATTCATGACACGATTCATCAAGCACTGGCAAGAATCCCTGATTAACCATGAAAAGGAATGAAGAAAAATGAAACGGGGAACGAAGGAAGATTGATCGCTCATTATGGCTGAGATTGTTGTGCAATAATTAGGTGATACGGTTTGGGGTAATTCATTGAGACCATTGATTAATGAGGGCTTTGACATACATCTCTGGAGTAGATGAATGGAAGTGTTGACGTGCTCTTTTTTTGACAAAGTAATGGATGCATCCCTTTTTCTATATATATTTTTTTCTATCTGGATTTTGCTTCCTTCAACACCTCACTGATAGATTGGTCATTAGCAATAAAGTTGCCCTTGTATCAAAGCTGATTAACCTGTACCAGCAAGTCCTGGTATACATACTTCAATGGCACAGAGTTATTATATCAATTAGCGCAAAAGTAATAAATATATGATAAAGGACTTGCAGAAATTAGTCCACAGACTCCCCACCGAACACAACATTTCGCCAGATCTCCTCAACTGTACATTAACTGACTAATTTTGGTGGTACATATTGCTCCATGTATTAGAATCCATGTAGCACCAAGTCATCAACACGTTAACATAATAATGGACTCTGTGAAATGAGAATATAAATAATAAAAGTCACCATTATTTGCAGTCCAAGGGAATATTGCATGCCTGCACAGGTCCTTGACAGTCCACAACCTTGGAGTTGCCTATCCACTATGATCAAACCAATCTCCTCTTGATCATACCACTTCGGTCTGTGCAGTGGCTAGAGCCATACTTCCTGGATAGATTGTGGGTGTCCGTGACTGTCCACACTCGAAGATAGAAGGGTGAGCCACACTCGGAGAATTTGGATGATGGTGGCACCCACAGCTTGCAATACCTCAATATGCTGCTGCTGCTGCCACTGCTGCTGATGCCGCTGTTGGTAGTTTGGTAGTGCCACTGCTGCTTTAAGGCACGATCAGTGCCAACTTACTGCTGCTACTGATGCTGTTAGTACTGCTTCTGCTGCTGCCACTGCTGCGGCTTTAAGACACCACCAGTGCCTTGCACAGAACATGGATGATGGTGACATGGCATCCAAACTTGCCAGTTCGTATCCACCCACTGCGGCTGATGCTGCAGATGCTTCTGCTGCTGATGGTGTTGCTGCTTTAAGGCACAATCAGAGCCTTGCACGCGACCACCAAGCAGTTGCCACTTAATGGGAATAGCTGGCAGCTAACAAGTCTCATCTGCATATATAGCACCATAATCCGGAGTGCTGGGTGGACAGCTCAAATAATCACTAATTGCCATCTTGGATGAGATAGGGAGATTCATGTAAAGCCTGGCGACCCCACCTTACATACCTGAAGAGTGGCCAGCGGAATAAATAACAGCAGAACCTTCCCTTAAGGATCGTCTGGAAGCGCTAATAGTGCCTGGGAGTGATGCACAGTCAGTTCCCCATAATGTACTGCCATTATTCAGCTTCATTAATGAGAATACACTATATAAATGGCAACAATATAAGCTCTGGTCTGGCTCCATACTCTTACATTGAATTTGCCTAATCAATACTTCTATATGAATACAGAGCAAAGGGCACAACAATACACCATAATTACGATCATTACTTCCACCTAAAACATGGACATGCTCATTAGTGTTCACCGGAAGCTTAAATTCTTTACAGAATGTACCAAACAGGTATATACATGGAAGTCAGGAGCTTTTCCAGACATATTGGCAATGGCAGCAGGTACAAAGTCTATGAAGTAAAATTAAATTTATCACACTGTAATAAAACAGCAGGTCGATGACTCTGGCATATGCACCTACGATCAAAGTTCACTAAAAGTAGTGCATAAAAAGTTAAGGATTAAAAAACTAAAACACCAATAGATTCAACCATCTTCACAATATTGTGCCAACCCAGCAGAGTGTCGTGCCAATAATAACTACAGAGGTGCACGTTCATATTTGCCTCGATAACTATATATACCTCAAAATTTTGCAAAATGCAGCATGTTGTTCCTGGTTTCCTCAGTTGAGAAACATGAAATATCTAAATGAACTAAATGGTGTGGGATTCTCCTTTCTGTCTCATCTCATCAGCTGTGGCGTGAATTTGTCTTGAGGGCTGCTGCACTGCTAGTTTTCACCACACTTCTAATGCACTCACAAAATGTGGTACAACGTACAGTGTATGACTACATGTATATAGGCAACTACAAAGTCTGACCACACTGGCATAAAACAGTGAAGATACACCACCTGTCATAATATATTTTTACTGTAACGGTTTAAATGTGAAGTCCAGTGCACTGTTCATCAGCTGATTTGAAATTCTGGTGACACTATTGTACCTAGAGCAGTACTTAACTAATCGAACTATCTGAATTAATACTCCCGCAAATAGATACAACCATTTACTTTCAGCAAAGTAATGAGATCGTGGACCCAATTAACAGGCTGTCCACATTGACAGCCAGTCACCAAGCAGTCTGTTAATGTCCCCCATGAGCAAGGCTAATGTCTCAGTGTCCCCATAAAAGCACTGCCAGTCAGACGTCAATTATATGCAAGATCAGTTGCCAATACAGGAGCCAGAAAGACCCCCTTGGTAATTCCATGTCAGCACTTGTCAGCCATGACACCAATTGATAGAATCCAAAGTCTCTCTGCTTATTATCCTCCACTGTCCTTGCCTGGTGCTAAAACAAGATGCTATCAAAAAGCTGCCAACAAAGATTACTTGCACTAAACCTGGTGGTTTTATTGTAATGTCGTATGGCTTTAGATATATTCCACAAAACTTGGTATGTCAGCATTCAGCGGACCTGACCAGCTACCAAAAGCCACTGTAATGATGAGATCCTAAAGCTTTACCTCATGGGTGGGGCCATATCACGGAGTAAACAGCAAAATTAGTTTAGTGGTGCGATGTGGACACATCCATATCTCCCACATTTAAATAGTGTTATGTTGGAGTTTCCAAAATATGGTATATTTTTTGTTCATATCGTAGCCCAATGGTGTAACATAATAACCTATTCTCAATAAATAAACATAATTTTAAGTATATTGTATTACTTTCAAAATGTGTAGAAATTGACAAATACATGTTGTTCTCAATATGTACCAAATACCTGATTGGTCACGTACTACGACAATTTTATAGTATTGAGTTACACTAAGTGTACCTCCATGTCATAGTATTCGTGAATGCTACATGTATTGTTACAATTATTGACGACATTGAAACCATCAAAGAACACCTGCAGTACAAAACCAGCTGTAAACCAGCTGTACTCAACTTACCATTAGCTGTAGCACAAAAGAGAGATTTCTGTATTTGATGTATGTCAGATGTCAGGTATTTCCCCTGATTGATTTCCCAATAACACTTCTCAGTACCAGTGATATAGAGGCACATAACATATCTTTCATGGGGCACCAGGCAGTGCTATTCATTATGTTACAGTGAGACAAAAGGGATGAACAAATTGACTAATGAGGCAGGAAAGACAACAGGAGTTTCTGACAAGGACATAAATCGCACCAGAATGCCCTTGTAAAGCATTTAATTGTCGAGTTTAAGAAGCTTAAATCGTTGTTTCTCCTTTTGTGTCAGTCAAAGTAAACACGTCCTCTCCCTTCAGTCTCTATTGAGTCTCCTTGGAACATCTTTTGGAGGCTTTTAGGATTCTCCTTTGTGCTTCTTTTGAGCATAGTTTTTATCTCCTTCAACTCAAATAGATGGTGCAATGAAACCAGATATCTGCTTTCCATTGCTCGTATTTTCTGATCCATTGCATTTTGAAGTGATAACCAACGAAGTCCATTAAAACATGACTGTGCCCGATTCTCCACACAACAAAGACTGCAGTGGTGCCTGATCTTTGCAAGTAGGCCAATTGTGATGTCCTATTATCTGCACGAGGGTCCGAGATATGGATTTGTGCTGTATTCTGTGCTCAGCAGCAGGAGCAGCAAAAATATGAAGGATCCCATGAGCTTGACTGCTGATGCAAGTCCCACCACATCAAAACTCTGTTGTTTGCATCAACACCACAGCACAAGACTCACAAGTCTCACATTCAGGATTGAAGGCACAAGAAATTGAGTTCTCTCCCTTTTATGTGCTCCATCAAATCCAATGGTTATAGAGTCATGCCATGTTTGCAGTGCACTGTTATGCATAATGCACAGATACCTCGAAGTTGCACAATGTACAAACTAAGGCAATGGCCACCGTGCCAAAGTTTGTGAAAAGGAAATGACTAGCCTCTGAATGCTGGCTTTCCAACTTTGTATCTGGCAAGAAATTGAATGTTTTTAACTTGAAGTTCCATTGCATCGCAAAGTTTTGCACATTTATCCTTAATCTTTTTCCACTTCTTCTCAAGTTTCCATAACTTTTTGCCAACCTTTCGAGACTACGAGAGCCACAATCTTCTTTGCTTGCCTCTATATTTGTTTGGCTGTTCAGTAGCGCCTTGTCTGCAAAGTGGCAACTGAGCCACTTGCCTTTTTTTGTTCTCCTTTTTCTGTAATAACAATAATGTCGTCTGAGTCTCGTGGACCACTATCTTTTGCTGAATCAACCTTCTATCTTCAGTCCTGCTCTACAAGGCTACTCTCGACAGTACCACAATCTCCTAATACCCCACAGTCCTAATACCCTGCCCCACAATCCTAATACCCTGCCCCACAAAAGCCCTTCCTACTGTCTACCCCACAGCAAGAATAGAAGACCCAACCCACAGCTTTAGGCACTATACAAGACACAATGCAAGAGACACCACGACAGAGTAAGACAGTGATTTTGGTGGCCTGGGGCTGGCATTGCAATGGTGGCGGTGGGGTACCGCAAGGAAAATTCATGAGCCCAAGCATTTTCGATGGGGTTGTCAGACAACCTCTTGTGCCTGCTAATACTAGGGGATCCTTCACGATGACAGGGCTTCTCTGCTTGACAGCAGACCCACTAATGCTCTTTGGTGGTTCCACCGGTCGATATTGATTGAAGTACAAGATTATCGGGCTGTCCACCACAACTGCATTGGGCATTTGGGTCCAGGCATTGCTCGGGCATTGGGCATCTACATGTTTGCCCACGTAATGCTTAGCCCTCGGGCCCTTCTTCGCTCGTCTGCAGCTCACTCGGGTTCGGCTGATAAAAACACCTGACTTGGGTTCTGATGGGGTCTTAGAGATCCAACTCCCACATAATCAGTATAGTTGTAACTGACCAGGGTACTGAGATCTCAAATACTGCCTTAGGACTGTATCAACTGGCATTCGCTTTTATTCAGAATACAAATACTATCCATTTACAAACGACAAATTTGATCAAGCCAACTTAATTTTCACTGTTCAGGCTATGAAAGAGTTTCATTCCAAAGAATATTAATATCGCGCACGTTAGAAGCCAACTAAGACTACCATACCCTCTTTTCAAATAAGTAGCCAAATAAAACAGTTCCATACTATCCTCATAAACAATCTATGCCGACGTTGTCTTAATATCTAAAGACACCAAGAACTGTATGATCTACCTCTGAAGTAAAAAATCGTTCATTTATCCACTGTGGTCTTATATTCATATCATTTAGAGACAACACGTCTTGCACAACACACACGTGTAGAATTATTGCGTTGTGTCTATGCTGAGGCAAGTAAAAGATCCCACCCATGGGGTAAATGTGTAAAATGGGTGGACTCCTCCTCTCTCTCACCTCATCAATCAACCCACGATAGCGACAAGAACTTGCCTTGAAGGGCTGCACTTTCCATATGTATCTATCTGACAAAAAAAATAAACAATCTTTATATACAGTGAGGAAGTTCAACCACAATACCAATGTCTGCAACAGTACATCTACCATTCTCTACACGTCTAGTACATAATGCATCCAAATACAGTGCTCCCGCTGCATAATCTGTTGATCTCATCCATTGAATTAAGCAGATTTTCTTCCAGGTTTGCAAGGGGCCAGACGCTGGCAAGGAATGAAATCAGGCGCATGATTATTGGCGCCTGGAATCAGTGGGAAGATTCGATTTGGTTTTTTCACGCTACACTGCTTCTCATATGTTTGATTTAGTACGAAAGACTCAATTGCAGGTATGCGCTATTTCCTTTAGGCGGCGAACTCCATAAGAACTTGCCTTGTGGCCTATTCTTGGCTGTAGCTATACTGCAGTGTCTTAACCAGGGTCTCCTGACCTATATGTACATAAAATTGTATTCATATATGGTCAAATAAAACATTCTCTCTCTCTATCTCTCTGTCTCTCTCTATAAAGTGGAAGTGTAGTGGAACCCAAGCTATCAGACAACCCTACTAAGACCTCCATATTAAGACCTTCCAAAACAAAGATTACAATGAAATACCAGAATTAAGGCAATCTCTATATGTACAGTTAGTTTCATTAAAAACGGCCTGTCAAACTAGATAACTTCTGCTACACGATGCTACCTGCTTGATTCTGGGGGTTCATTGTGGCATTTTGTCAGACATAATACCAAAGGATGATTTGAAGTTATGTGGTGAAGGAAGTCGAAATAAAAACCAGAGTTGGTTAAACTTCACACTATTGTGTTGCATGTGATGTGATTTGATTTCCGAATGACTGACCAGATTTAATTAGTGGCGTTGATTTAAAATCCAACAGGATTCAAAACTTTATTTCATGTCATCTGCAGAATGTTTCTATGCTGGTAGTTGATACATGCAACGTGGCATTAGTCAAATAAAGCTTTAATAAATTCAAATGTTTATCTAAAAATTAAGTCTTGTTGATTCTCTTCACAAACTTGGATTCTTCAGTATTTTGTCGAACAGTACTACTTTTAAAAAACCTTTAACGATAGCTGCATTGAGGGGAAACTAAAATCAGCTGCGCCAAGCCACATATAGCTGGAACCAGCTGCTAGACTCATGTTTGCGTAAATACTGTTCATATTTTTAACATAAATGTGACTTTTGTGTTACAAATCTGCTACAATAAAACATTAGTCAGGGTATGGCTCCAGAATGTACTATATAACGACCAATTCCAATTTTATAAAAGGAATTAGGATCGCGAATCTTTACCAATATTATATAAACAGTGGATGGTGAGGAGACCGATATGCAGTTTTACTGGCCGAAGCTAGTGAGAATATGCGAAGCACAGCTGAGCACATTATAACTAGCTGAAGCCAGTAAAACTGCATATTGGTCGACTCTCCATCCACCATTTCTTATATACTACACCTAATTTATAATCAAATGAAATATATAATTTATTTTTTTTATTTTTTTTTATATGACCAATATTGCCTACCAATATCACTTTCACTTTCACATGACCAATATTGCCTACAAATATCAGGATTAATTGTTCCTGTCATGTGATGCCCTCTGTGCTTGCTGATTGGCTATTACAATTTAGGTGTAGAATATAATTCCATGGCGATCACCTAGCCAATCTAAAAGGCTACTGAATGCCGCACTAAGGGTGGTCCTAATGACAAGATGCTGCTGTATCATCCAATGACACGAGCCTCACTGATGAAATTAAGTACATTTTAACACGATACGAGGATGAGCGTGGGTGTGGACTAACCACATGAATGAATCACATTAATCACAGTGATCATGAAGAAGATTAGATCTGAGTACATGACTTTTACAAGAATAATCTGCCAAAGGAAGGACTTGCAGGTGCAAAAGATGCTGAATAAGATGATGAGAAAAGGTGTAAGATCAACCAAAGCAGCTGACAGGAAAAACCCCAAGCAAGATAAAAGTGCAGGAAGTAATATCAGACAGGATCAAAGGGATCCAAGGCATCCAGTGCACATCCAGGAGCTGTTTGTGTTTGTGCCTGGGTGTTACGTAAGCAGCTGTTCACTGTGACTTAGGACTTTGTAATGTAAGGAAGTGTATGTCACCAGACCTACTGTACACTGAAACTCTTCAGATCTCAGCTGTTTGATGGTGTGTAGAATGGTAAATCAGCCTATCAGTCAGTGTCAGTATACACCACTGGCGGATCCATGGGGGGGGGGGGGCATTGGGGCCATGCCACCCCCCCCCCCCTTACCAGTCTTAATGTCTGATTTTGACCTATGAAATGACTGACAGGGCATCTTTCAGTCATAATTGTGGCCATTTGCCCCCCCCCCCCCCCCGTAGAGCATTTGCTTTGACATACATGGCATTGACTTGAGGGCACCACAGGAAGCTTACGCAGTCGACTAGATGTTTCGTAAGAGTTTACTCACTTTGATTGGAATGTGAGGCTGTAATGTGAGAACTCGAAGGTATCTTACGTTGAATCTTCATCTTTTAAAAAGTCACCTCATTAATCAAGCCATTTTCTGTGCACTTGCCATATCGTTCTTATGTCTACTAAATTCTGATTTTGTACAGGTGTCTCTTCGATGGCGGAAATTGTGTAATATTCGAAAACAGCTTCATATTCCAAATATTAACAAAACTTAAGTTAACCATTTCTCTCTGACGTCATTACCAACGTCACAATGATGTCAGATTACTGTCTTCCAGCCGCTAGCAAATTAAGAATGGCTTGCTCTCCAGTACAATACACTTCATCATTCATTGTCTTCTTCTCTTATTAATTCGTCACGTTTCATTTCCTGGTTTTGTCCGTAAGCGCCTCAGCCCAATCTATCAACAGGAATCTGCCACCAGGGGGCAGGAAACAATGGACCACGTGACCTTGTTTGTTTCCCCACGCACGTGATATATCAAGTAATTGTCTGCTTGGTTACCATGCAAAAGAGTTAATGAATTTTACGGCCAGAAGTTGCCATGGGTTTCTGCAGATGCAATAATGTTTTCAACCAGAGATTGCATGCATCGTTATTCAAATTCACATAAATTCTCATCCAAATTCATATTTCTTAATTCGCATTGAAAATCCAGGGTTAGCTTTGCAGAAGCTTTACAAGATGAAAGAATCAGAGGAATTATGAACGATTTCCTGCTCTACTCCGACAGCCATGAACACTTGGTTAAGAGCATCTTCCTCGAAATGAAATGTAACAACACAGACCGCTGATTTAACTCCTCAGCCTTTTCTTTGATTTCTCATGCTATTTCCATGCAAATCTGAGGATTCTGCTCCAGGATGCACAGCTTAATATTTATTCTAAGCCACAAATTTGTTTTAAGGAGTCAAAAATTCAGACTCACGCTATATATGAAGGCAAATGGCTAAGAGAAGCTACAGTAACCTGTCTCTGCTTTTCATAATGCTAGTACCCTGTATCACACCAAAGAAAATCACATAAAATGAAAGCAGGTTACACCACTGTTCTCGGTATTTCCGCATTTTCAAGACGTCAAAGTGTCGCTCGCTCGAGCTCCATGACAGCGATCTTTGCCAACAGGAAAATGCCAGCTCTATGCATGGCGATCTTTGCCAATGGGAAAATGCAAGCTCCACGCACGGCGATCTTTGCCAACAGGAAAATGCCAGCTTCATGCACGGCGATCTTTGCCAACAGGAAAATGCCAGCTCCATGCATGGCAATCTTTGCCAACGGGAAAATGCAAGTTCCACGCACGGCGATCTTTGCCAACAGGAAAATGCAAGCTCAACGCATGGCAATCTTTGCCAATGGGAAAATGCAAGCTCCACGCACTGCAATCTTTGCCAACAGGAAAATGCCAGCTCCATGCACGGCGATCTTTGCCAACGGGAAAATGGGCATTTTGATAAATGAACTGAATGTGGACTCAAATCATTCATTGCCATAGCTGGAACTTGCTTGGCTGAACGTTACACTGAATATATCTGTGGAAACAGGTGTTAATGAACTTTCTTTGTTAAGTTTAAAGATTTCTGGAAATATAAAGAAAGCTCCAACTAAAGTGGTGGAGCACTGAATCCGTTTTATAGCACACCATGTATATCAGCGGCTAACAAAATAGTTCTTGAAACATTGTCCGAAATGACGGTGCATCACTCTATCAGGATGATAGATGGAAATTGATGCTTTCATGTGAGCCTCCCCTCAGACTCCTTACTAGATACACTTGAAAATGGTAATGAAAATGATGATGATGAAACACCAACCATATTTCAACACTCACCTAATTATGAATTGCAAACTGCTATTACTATCCTAAAGGAAAAAGAAAATGTTTTTACTATTCTCTCATTAAATTGTCAATCATTACAAGCTAATTTCGAGCGTATATAGTGCTGTATAGTGGATCCAAATTATGCCCATATTTGGTTATGTTAAATTGTCAGTCTTTACAAGCTGTATACTGCACTTTTTCCAAATTCGATCAATTGACATTATACCTGCAATATTTTAATGAACCATCCTTTCGCTTCAGTGCCATATGTCTACAGGAAACGTGGTTGTCTGATGATGCAGATATTTCATAGCTTAAACTTGAAGGATATACATGGATCTTTAAATGTAAGTCATGCAGTGCACATGGTGCTGTGGCAATTTATCTAAGAAAATAATTTAGTTGTGAGATTTCAGATGTTCCTTATGGTGTTAATGTGTCTGGTGGGTTATTTATAAAAGTTTCCATTAGTGATAAAAACCTTTTGCAACATTTCAAGGAATTAATTATTGGTAACGTGTATAAGCCACCTAGGGATTTAAGCCAGAACTACACAACATAAATGACATGGACAGGACCTTAAGCAGTTTTGAAAGAAGTGATTAATTGCAGGGGATTTTAATATAGATTTACTGAAAGCTAGGGAAAATGCCGTGTTTAATGTATATTATTTTATCAGATGAATATATCATTAAAATTACTTTTCCAACCAGGATAACACAACAATATATTTGTTAAAATAAATTGGAATAGTCATATAAATAAAATCTCCAAAAAATAGCTAAAATAGCAGTTAAGAATAAACTTAAACATTACCTACTCGGTAACATACTTCGCACTATCTACAATTCTCTGATACTTCCCCATTTGCATCAAGATTAAGCAAACTTCAAAAGAAAGCTGTCAGAGTCATTTCAAGTGCTAATTACAATGTTCATACTGAGCCAATTTTTTATAAAGATTTGAAATTACTAAAAGCTACCGACCAACGTGCACTGCCTGACTTAAACTTTTGCTTTACGCATGAAAACCAAATGTTGTGTAGTTATTTGTATTCTATTTTTAGAAGGAAATCAGATAATCGCGCTTTCTTCACTAGACAAGTGGACAATTTTCAAAACTCCCCAAATACAACATGCCTTTGCAAAAAATAATATCAGATATAGAATGCCAGTGGTCTATAATAGTTGCCCTCATGTAATAAGAGAAAAAATATACACCCATAGTTTAAAAGGTTTTACCTCCTATTTTAAAAATAAGTACTATCTTAATAATTATTCCGATGTGACAGTCTGTTTAATTCATAATTGTTATGTGTGCACACAAATTGACTAATTTGTGGTGTTTCATCTTCTTTTGCCATTCCATTGGCATTAACAACCCCTTCATCATAAATAAGACCATAATATAATTTAATTGCAATTCACAGCTTGGCAGGGAGAGGTTTCCCACTTACCACAAAGGGAGTTCCGCAGTTAGCAACAACTGATTGTCTTCGGGGAGCTCCCTCCACAGTAAATTCATATGATATATCCCATATAGATGTTTTTTAATAATATTTTTTCTGCGGAATATAAGCAATCTTGAATCTATTACAGTCAAACTGATTGTCTTCGGGGAGCTCCCTCCACAGTAAATTCATATGATATATCCCATATAGATTTTTTTTAATAATAGTTTTCTGCGGGAAAAAAAAATCTTGAATCTATTACAGTCAAACTCAGAGTTGGAAACTAATCTCATAGACTTGGAAGCTAAACTCCAAGTGACGTCATGTGAATTAAGGATTCTGATTGGCTGAGCAATTGCTTTAATCAATGCGAGTCCTGGATTCACATGATGTCCTCTGGAGCTAAGCATCAACGTCCAAGCTATAACTTCAACGTTAAGCATAGAGGATCTTCTAATTTTTTTTAATGACTAATTTCAACTGATTTACACTGTCAAATTCCTTGCTCCCCCACTAGGATTCTTGCTCCCCTGATATCCGTCAGACCCTCTCTTGTGGTGAGACCTGATCGAGAGTCTGACGTTCAGACAGCTAGCGTCAAGTATCATTATTGGCACGTTTCTTCTGGACTTTCTACTCAACGAAATTACTTATCCATTTCATATACTTCAAGTCACCATTTTGTACATCACAGCTAGGAGCTTGGTAAGAATTGAATCAAATCGTCTCATGGGATCGATCCCTACAGAGCAATGTGGGGCCCATCATCTTCGCAATGTCTTTGAATCTTTTATGACAATATTAAAACTAAAGAAATACAACACCATAGATTTAAACTCAAACATGCTCCATAAACAATTTAACACGATCAGACCAACAACTTCAAAGAGGGAGAAATAACACGGGGTTATGCGGCAGCAGCAGCAGCCACAGTGGTGCTGACTGAAAACAAACAAGGCACATAGGCATGGGGAATATTTCAAATTAGGATGGATGGCTGGGGCTGCGGAGCGCAGTTCCTCCTAAATCCAGGCCTGATGTGGTAATGACAGGATTTATTGCCAGTCACGTCAATTATTGATATCCCTAATGCTCCCAGCGTGCACTCCATGTCACACCCCTCTTGTTCCCACTTTGTTTTCCCTCTAAAGCATGATATGCCTGGATAAACGACCAATAAAAGCAGGTATTGACTCAACCGGAGCCTCCCGACTCCTTAAATTGACCCATTGTGCATACCTCACACCCAGCAAAAGTTGCAGAGCCTGGAAGCGGTTTTGTCAGGCACGGGGCTGAATTTGAGCATGCAGTGAAATGGAAAGTAAAATGGGCACAAAAACTCAGCTTTCCACGAGGCATCAAGGCCAGTTTCCTGACAAAATGCTATAGACATTTGCTTGAAACAAGTCAGTTATTAACACCGAGTGTGGATTTAAAAGTAACGTTTAATCCTAGCGAAATGGCTGACACTTTTGAAACAGTGTGCAGTTGCTAACTTTGCAACTGTCACAGGTGCCTCTCTCTAAAGCTGAGCCAATTCGCATCAAAATATATCAAAAGATAGATATAAAGATGAGATGACATGAAGGATTCCATGGATATGGTCTATTATTGCTCCAGATGAGACAGAGTTGGGGAATAGTTCACACAGCGCTTGTTGATATCTAGACGAAAGTTTCTTTTTTACATTATTTAAATGACCATGCTTCAGAAAATCCTTGTCAAAACACAATCATTATACTCCATCATACAACCAAGTGTTATCACTAACCCTATTTGACAGTCCCAAATACTTTGGCATGAACAAGTCCGACTGTAGAGTACTCACCCCCATAAAGCATAGAAGAAAGTAAATCAAGCAACAAATCAAACTACAGAAAGTCGATTACATGGTACACCTTGAGAAGTGGATTAAATTACAAAGCTAAGTGCAGAAGGTCCACCCCATGCTGTATCGGCATGGTGAAGTCGAAGGATGGACCACAGATACTTTGGACCAATATTGAGAAGACGAAACCTAGAGGTTGACGTGATCATTTCATCCAGACAGAAATGACAAACTGAATCGATGGGAATATGATCAGCATCTTGCAAGCAAAAGAAATTTTCCTCAATCACCGGATTCACAAAAAAACCTTGCACTGCAGCTGCAGTATGACAATTTCTCCCCTTAGATTCACCGGGTCCATATTGCTTACGCGCTCTGTCACTATGTATTTGTGAACTCGTGTGAGGAAGAGTCACAAAATACAGTTTTGTTCCTGATTATGGAGTTTCGGGCCTTTGCTTGAAGAGAACTCATTTTTAATCATACACACATAGCACCAGGCACAAATAAGGCAGACTCATTTGGGACAATTTAATACAATCACATCAGATTACATCACATTATGTCAGATCCCACTCTTCTCTGTACATACTTATTGCCACCAAGGCGCCTCAATTTACCCAGTGATTGCATGAAGATCTGCCTCAGAATACTGGTAAATACTGGTGAATACCTAAAGTGTATTATGTACGCTAGTCAAAGCTGAGATGCAATTAACTGAAAGAAATCTTTAACTTTTGATGAAAATATTACGAAAAGTGCACTTATTACTTAGTACATACTTAACCCTTTAAAGTGTTCTGTGTAATATACTCCTCTCTCATAATCTTATCACTATCTATCTATCTATCACATACCATTTACCTCAGGTGCATGTTTGAACCTATTAAAAACAATAAATTCTTAAGCAAACGTTTCATGTAAGTTTGTGAAAACATACATTTAAAAGTACTGGAGTCATGCAATATCATCATTTATTTATATATTATAAAAGATGTGCTTCAATGATAGCGAAAAATGTATAGTGTCAGAGAAACGTAGAACAGTACTTAGTTCAACTATACTGACCTACATTCCCAACTTCTTCAGTATGCAGTCTTTGGAACACAAATGAAATTCTGTATGTGTGCCAATGGAACCAATGGAACCAATAAATGCATGTGTCCCAGTTTGTCCCAATGTGTCCCAAATGAGCCACCGATCGTGTGAATCCAATGAGCCAATAGCTTTTGTCTTCCCTTTCACATGGGATATATTGTGCCATCTGTGTGGTGATAAACGGCCCGCGGGAGCCAATCTACATTTCGCAGATAAAGACCAACGTTAGAATGACGTGCTGACAATGTTGATGAAATGATTGAAGTGAGAGGGACTTCCATTCCGCTCTTTATATTCTCATGGTAAACTGCTCCAAGACAGATTTAGTTTTGTGTTCCCCCTCGAGACAAAAGCTAAACAGTGATCAATCATCCTCATAACGTGAGCAGTGCGGGATATTTTTTCCAGTTGTTTTTTTTTCTCCCTCTCTTCATTTGGCTTCAGTAGTTTACGGTCTACTTTTTTTCCGTCAATATGGAAGTGTCCCACCAAATCCGGTGAATCCCCTTGTCTCACAGACGGGCTCAAGGAATGGTCATTACCCAGCACTGCAGTTTTCAGCAGTTTCAACAAAGGATTTGGCCAAGACCTGCATCAACAGGCCTAAACCTATTGCTCTCCTCCACAAACTGTAATGGAGATACAACGCAAACACGACAATCCAAATTCCCAACAAACCTTCACAATCTGTGGAGATCAGTGGCTAAAAAAAAGAATAATAATTTACAGTGTACTATTTACGGATTAGTTTTACACTGTACAAGTGAATTAAAAAATCCAAATCTTAATGGGCTATACCCTTGGCTCTTCCCGACTGTCATCTATTTCTCTAGTTCTATCTAATAGTATCTCGTTCATTGCCTTCCTTCACTAGCTATATTAAGGCTTTAGTAGAGACTAATAGAATGCAATAACACTCGTGACTGTCATATTTCTACCTTGAACCATATGATACTCAAAGACATCACAGAGCAAATGCATTAGGCAATTTGAAATTAATCCTACATTGTGAACCTTCGGTTTAATATTTCTATACAACTCAGTTTTAAACGCATCTCCAACTACATTTCAGTTTTGTATTTTTGCATCTGACCTAGGTATGCTATATAAAATATAAATAATATACTTTTTCGAAAGAACAGTCCTTCTTAGAAGGTCCTTGTTATTTCAATGGACTATCTGAAAGACACATGCAACACTGAAGCAACATAAAAATAATTCCACTCCAAACTTTTGCACGCCAGTGTATATATCTGATACATAACATATAAAATACACCTTGTTTAACACCGCAAAGCTAATTCTATCCACCAAAGTACAACTTCCACAAACATTCCCTGCAGATAAATATATTATTAAACTTCCCCTGAGAGGCAAACACTGATGGCTGCTTCAGTAATAGATAAATGTTGCCCAACATCCAAATCCAGTGGACACACATTGCAAGCACGTAGTCCCCACCTCTTCACAGGCTACCCTGAATGCTGATTGTGGGGCGATACATTGTAAACAGCATTTAACCGCCAATCCTCTGAATTATAAACAAGGATCAAAATCGCCCAGATAAAGCCAGTAGAGAGACAATCTTGAATATTAAAAAGCATGTTTGCACCAGCCAAAGTAGATACCAGACATTAAGCAAAAAAACCTGGCACAGCTCATCTTCGCCTTGCCTTAAAAGTTATGATAAGGTAACGCTTTCCACTTGATTAATCGCAAAACTCAGTCATGAATACTGATTGCCTTGTATTAAACAAAACCCTGGGAATGTGCACTGATCCTGTAGATGAAGGAGGAGTTATAGATTCTGACACACTATAAAAATTGATTGTTCTACATTGCAGTTCTTAAAGAGAAACAACTTCGATTCAGATTTAACAAACTGAGTGCATGATCTATAGCTCAAGTTATACAAGAAAATCACTGGCATGCACTCAAAATAATCTATAAAATAATTCCTTATGTGTGCAGCGAAAAATATTAAACTACAAATAATGCTAGGCTTAGCACACATTTGGCTTTCAAGTGACATGAAAAATTTGTTTTTACAGGGATTTTATAGTTCTGGATTCCAGGGGATAGACTTAGTGGCATCTTATCTTATCTTATCTTATCAAGTGTAATGCATAATGGGAAGAACAGCATAATGCTTGAAAGTTGGTAACATACAGCGAGATGCCATTGCAGTGGAGCGCTTGAACCGGCCCAAGTCCAACGCAACATTCAATTTCCTGATGCTCCTTATAATTCAGTGCCATCATTTGGTGGCAAAGGGCATCCAGTGCCCGAGGTCACAAAGACCTTTGAGTATGGAAGTTGGTATCTGTCGGGAAGACCTAGAAAGGCCAAGGGAGACAAATGACTTTTGTTATTGATTTTGGGTGTAGGGTGGGTTTGAACAAATCCATTTGAAACACTTCAATGGGGCAAGGGGAAGACGGAGTGGCTAGATGTGATGATCTGTGACCTTTGATCCCATTTTCTGGCCCCTTCCTCTTTGCAACAAGACAGAGAAAGATTGCAGCCAGCAAAACGTTCTTTACCAAATGCCTCAATAGCTTTAGTCATACCCCACCACCCCACCATCAGGGTGTAGCACCCATGGCACAGTGGCACCCCAGGGCTAAGACCACTTTATAGTTGATCGACCTATAGCAGAAATCCCGACAGCATCAAATCAATGGATTCTACTTGACAATATGAAAAGTACAAAATATTTGCATGAAATATTGAATTATACCCATGATAATTGGTGACAAATTATTGCAATTAACACAATGTTATGTCCTAACTTAAAATCACCAGAGAGGGTACAGGAAGTATATGAATAGTAAAATGTAGAACCTTAAAGTTACACCAAAAAAATGTACAATGGACAACTATGATTTTTTGACTAATTTGGTGGACCCCAAATAAATTATTTATTGTAAAATGACCTAAAATCAAGACAACCTTGATCTTATAACCCATTCAGTGATTTCAAATGATGTTCTTAATGCATGATTCCACTGTATAAGCTGTTGGAAGTAGACTGTTAGTCCAGATCTGAGCATTGAAATCTGCATCAAGAGCCCTGATAGCACTCGGACACCAGTGAGGATTTATTGCTTTCAGGGAGCAGAGGTTAAAGTCAAATATGGTGCTAGATTAATCCTCCACATGTGCCCTTCCAACTGTCCTGCAAAGGGTCAAAAGCAAAAGGCTTACAGAGCAAGCAGCAAGGGCCTCATAGGCCATGCAAGGCTATAGGATGAGAGTGAGTTGTTCCAGACCTCCTTATAGAATGCATTACACCCCCAGGGGGTATCTGGTGACCATGGAATCCTTTATAAAGTAATATTAGGGCAAGCATCTTTTTATGGACTTCTGATGTCATTACTTTCACATACTCACCGTTTGATTTTATGGGATTTTTATCACATTTATGGAAGACCAACATGAAGCCACTATCCCAACCAAAAATGTATCAGACTTACAGTACAAGGGGAAAATCCGATTGCATGTCAGTTATGTGAGCCATCAATTAACATCTCGTTGCAGGGTGATTTTTATGAGATTCCCCCCTCGCATGGCTGGCGTGTCAAGCCCATTACCTGGCCCTATGTCAAGGGCATGAAAAAGGGCAGAGGGTCTCTTGATGACCCCTTCAAACTTTGGTCGTTATCACGCTGGACAGGACGAAATAAATCACCCTTTAAAGGTCACGGTCAGCAAGTTCTTGCTAACTACAAGGCCTTCTTAACAACCACGGATGGCAGCCAGGCGCCTTGCATCCTTTTACAACCGACCCAAGAGATTTTATCGTGGCTTTATAATTGTGTAACATCCAATATCCTCTGCTTCCAATGGACCTGTTTAAAGGTGAGTGAAAGATGGCGGACCAGTTGCCACAATTACAAGGTGGCTGACTTCTTTATTCGAACTCAGTCCAAACCTAGCAAAGCTCATTCAGGTATTCCAGCTATTTTTTTGTCATCCATTAAACTCGTCCAACTTTTCATGTAGTTCTTCTGGACTGGTGTACTTTTATGTGAATATAATAGAATCTCGCCCAGTGATCACCTCATTAAGATCTCGGAGTGATCTCCACATCAATGAGACACCACTGGTTTGTGGCTCCCTCAAGCTGCAAAAACACTTTGCTTGACTGCAAGATCACTCACTTTTGGGCCAGATTTTTGCATGGCTTTAATGTATTCGTTTTCTCTTTACCACTATGTCCTTTGCCGATGTTTGTGTTTCTGTTGATCAACTTGTTCTAACAATTTTACGAGTAAAAATTCTTTTGCATTTAAAATATCAGTCATAAATGAGGTTGCCGTGTCAAATACTAAACATACTACCCAGTGACGCTCCACTGCTGTGCTTTTTTAAAATAACAACAGTTACTCATTCTTCTTTGTAATCTCCTTCTAACACCGTGCCCTTTGATTTATCGCATCTAACTCTCTTTCCATTTACCATTCAATTTAACAGGTGCATCACGATGATAGTTAGTTACGCCATTTTGGTACATTTTATCATACGTAAAGCTTGCTTAAACCAGAAAGCCAATGGAAATGGGTTTTATTAACCCACATAGCCTTTGCATGTGACTATGTATTCAACAACCTTAACATTTTGTCAGGTCAGCGTACCCCCTCTAGCGTAAATCAGGAGCCGCAACCAAGGTGCCCATACTAGCTATATACCGCTTTAAAAATTCATCATTGTTAGCTTTTAACGGTTGCTACTCGTGGTACAGGCTGTAACACGGGGAAAACTATCCCTAACAAGCAGTTCTAGTCGGCCAGTCACTAACTTGCTATTTATCATTGTATAGGCTTAGTCTGAAATACTACTACTTAGAAAATATTACAAGTAAATATATATACACAAATGTAAGAAAACGTATGACCATATAACAATGATTTGTGTGACTGTATCAGATTCACAACGATTTGTGTAACTCTTTTAGGTTAAAAAAATAATATTTCCCTCTAAACTTTCGAAGAAATCGTGTATTACATTGAAAATATTCATATTGGCTAGTGCATATTTCAGTTCAATTCTAGTATAACTGTAAAAATATAAAGTTGCAACATAAATCAGATCGTTTACTGAGTACACTGCTTGACCCTTTTTTGCGTCGAGACAAGTGCTAAAATAACACGGAAACTAGCAAGTACACCCAAATCATGCTTATGACATGCATAAATACACCATGTTCTACATTAACTGTTCTTCTATTGATACAAACCAGGTCACTTTGTTACAATTTCCTAGAGGTCATGTAGCACGGTCTAGCATAAGTTGCCAGCAGGCTTATAGTCTAGGCTCTATTTGGCAAGCCGTTTTCTATGGGTCCAATTGAATACACTAGCACAAAACAGGAAAAAGAAAACTCTTTGACACAATCTCCACTGTTCATTATGACAATATCTTTTACGACTTCCTGACAACTTGACACAAAAAGGGCGAAATCACAAACAAAAGAGCAATCACAACATCAGCTTAATTGTCATTGAAGGTCAAGTATAACACACGCGGCAGCAGCTCATTTCCACCTGTGTCTGCCCTTGAGATGACCTTCAAATGCTCACATGCAAGCTACAGGAACTGCTCGAACCTTAGACAGAGGTCAAACACTAATTGAGGTCTAAAGTCATGGTGTATGTGCACAAGAGTATTTTGCAATGCAATTGAACAGTAAAAAGAAATAAGGTAACCATTCAGTCCACTTTTGGTGCACTAGTCTAACAACTGACAGTGTTGAGACCACCTTAAATGCATAAATACTGGTTAAAACATCGGGAGTGTCTCAAGACTAACTAATGTGCAAAATTATTGGTCCTGACACTGAAAACGAGCGAGGAGGCGGTCTTATCTGTGATACTGAAAGGGCAATTGGATTACAAATGCGTTAATAGTGAGACTAAGATCATGAAGTGAGACTCTTCCACGTATCTTACCAGGACCCCGACAGTGTAACAAAGAACTTCTTATGCCTACAGGCAAAGATCCTTTCAAAAATAAGACAATAATAGGATCAAGTGATATATTCAACAATAGCTTGGAATATGAACTGGGATCCTGCCCACCGGGTGATCAACAGTCACTGACTCACAGAAGAATACAACGGATCCCATCAATATATCCTATTATTTAGCTTTGGTGAGTAATATATATTCCATTAATTGCAATCAGCCAAGTCACAAGCAATTTCCACAGCATCATTGCAGAAAGTCTGCCCCCATGCCTAGCTTATCTTAACAATTACCACTTGACAGTGTTGCACTCCTTGTCATTTAGAATCCATATAATTCATCTCACAATCTTTCCGGAAAAAAAAATCTTTAACATATCTGCATGTTATGAATATAGGTTAAGAGCTGGACTGTCTCTGCTCGGGACCCTTGAATCTTCAGGGTCCCAGGAAACTCAAGCGATCTACATTCACGGTATCCCTGCGCACGTTCAACGTATTGCTGGCCACACAAATTAGTTCAATCTTCATAGCTCTAAATTGCTTCGTAAACAGCGTATAATATCCTAATCTTGGCAGTTTTGCATTTCTTGAACAACATTGAGCAAGTTTGAATCGATGACCATAGGTCAAAACTGCCTGGGTTAGTTGCGCGAGACATTTGGTGAGTTACTCTAACTGAGAATCTGTACGCGGTGCTCGCCCAGTAATTAAAGTGAATATAGATGTCGCGGGCAGGCGACTTGTACACAGGGTTAAGAGATAACTAGAAGCTATTTCGTCTCATACTTTTCATGCAATGCAAACAAGTCTTCACGGGGATCATCTCACTAGCCATTGGTCATTGTTCGACTGACCGGGAATCACACAGAGTATCCTAGTGATGTTAAATGTTGTGATAACATTAATGTTTTTAAAGCCAAATGTAAAGCCTATTTTATCAATGTTTTGTACTAATCAACTGCATGCCAGTCCTTTTAATTACTTTGTTTTTATTCTATTTTTACCTCTTTAAATGTCCATTTCTATTTCTGTTTTATCCATCAGGGCCGTATTGTAAAACAGTTTTTATACTGAATATGTTACCCTGTATAAATATATTTTATAAATAAATAAAATGTCAGATAACTTTTTCACCTGTCATAATTCCCGATAAGACTTATCAATACATGAGAAGCGAACTTCTGAGAAACTATAAACCGCTTATAGTTGATCTGTTATACCAAACATCTATGACACTGCATACGGTGTATATATAGAAAGACATTAGTGTAAGTAGTCCATAATCCAAAAATGTCATATGGAGATGGTCCAGATGGAAATATAGGCTTTATCTCCAGTCTTATCAGAAAGGTAGAACTGTACTATCATAAATAACATATTACCATTATGCATCAGATATGTCAGGGCAGTACTTCTGCCTATCTAACATAGTGGATATAATCTGTTGCGAATGTATCCATTCTAAACAAAAACACTGAATAATGCCTGATAAGACCAGTCACCTGTTATGACATTTAAGCAATATACTTTCACTACAGAACAGCTAAGCACTGTGTGGATACGGATGACAATGATCTGCAAAATTAACCTCTATGGAAAAGCTAAAAAACAGGACAATAGGAACTCTGTTTTGTGTCAACCTCACTTTAAGACTTCCCAATAATTAAGAACCACAAATTTTACCCATTGCCATGCAAATTCAGTTGGATCAAGGTTTTAGTGGACAGTGAAATACACCATGCCCACACTGAGTCAATATGGTGCCTTATTTATTTGTACCTGATAGATTGCAAACTGTATAATGCCTTGATATTCTGACTACCTAACAGTCTAGGCCTAGACCCTCAGGCCGCGTCGTAGACCAGGGTCTTGTGGATATCAAAGCATGGCAGATAGGCTGTCGAGGTAGGTCTATCACAACGCATGTTTAATTTAACTAAGCGGTGGACAAAATAGTTCTTTAAAATCCCTCAGGTACGAAGTTGCATCATCTTATTAAGTAAAGGAACTCGTAGCTTTGTATTCTTCTGGTGAAAATAAACTGATTACGCTCTCAAATTTCTTGCTCCCCCACAGGATTCTTGCTTCCCCGAATTCCACAAGACCCTCTCCTGCGGAAAGGTATGATCGAGGGTCTTGTGTTAAGACTGACTACATAACCAATGAAACAGTTAAATTAAGACAAATAAAGTGGTCTTGTTGGAAAGGTTCCACTGTCACCTACTAAGGAAAAAAGAAAAACCTCTGCTTTACGATTTTCTGATAATGCAATGGTGTTGTCAAGCTCCTTGTGATGTTGTTGACATGATCTGTTCAATTTACAGGCCTCTGGGCGATCCTTAGCCTCTAGCAGGGATCCCACAAGGAGGTCTGATGAGGCCCATCTTACAGTGTACTTTTGATTGATGCATTCCTCGAGGATGGTGGCTTGTCAGGCGCTGACGCTGCTCAGGATGCCCAGGAGCAGGACATCCGGTGAGACCACCCTTGGGCGTCTCGCATCCTCCCAAGTGTGGTCACTTTTCGCATCTCTGCAGATCCGGCGGCAGGATACAAACGTCTTACAACCGAAAAGCTATATGCCAACTTTGTAGCCCCAAGCAACACACAGTGGTTGCGTTGACTTGTGGACTCGTTGAAGCATTCACTTCCAAGGGCCACATTTCATCCAACGCTACTGGACTGTGCTATCGAGGAGTCACCATGGTGCAATCAATGCTCCAATATCTAATACACGTTTTCTGTGCGCCCTTTGATAATGTACAGTTTACTTCACAGTGGAACTGTCTCCTCAGTGATAACCATACAATGGATGTACAACCATATGGGAAGCAACGACCATTATTATTCTATTAATTATGCAATATACAATTAATGTTAAGGCAAAACTACAATTGACCTAATTACATATATGCAATGTATCATCTGTTAATAATGGTGCAGGCAAATATCCTATGAACCTAACATGCTTTATCTGGCAAGAATTTGCGCAAGAAAGTTAAAATTACCCAATTATCCAGTTATGATTTTGCCTGCAAAGTAAACATCAAAATAAATGACATTTCATCCAATCCGAATATTACTTTCCTCCATTTAATGCTACTGCTCAGCATGCTCAAACAAATGTCATAAGTCCTCTCAAAACCATTTCATCCGGCGTTTCCTGTGGTTAGGATCATTGTAAAGGAGGTCAATCATTTACTGCGTGACAAAGTTAACTGAACGTGTTCAATTAAATGGCCACCATGGAGCAGTCCATTACGACACATACGTAAAAATTGTAACCCTATTTCAACATAAAAACTGGTTTCGAGCACAATGCAGCAATATGTAATCAATAGAACACATCAGTGTAAAAATACTGGCAAACATTCCGATATTGGCAGAGCTTTCACATTCACTGTGCTACATAAACAGTGTTCTGGTATTATATATACTTAGATACATAGCCACAAGCACATGACAAATAAGGTTGCCAAGAAACTGGATCCTACAAGCATGGAAGACTTGTATCAGCATGGCGCCAGAGTGTGTGTGACCAAGGGGGAGCTGGAAAGTAAACATGGTAGGAAAGAGAACAGATTGGAAAGCAAAGAACTTGTGATGCCAAGACTGGATGATGATGATACAGGGTTGACTGCTGGGGCCAAAGAGGGTGAACACAATGACCCTGCTTTTCCACCCGTTGGAGGGAGGGGGGGGGGGGTTGGAGGGGGGGGGGGGGTTGGAGGGGGGGGGGTTCAGTTACTGGTGGGCCCCCGCCCCCCATTCTTGACCCCCACATGTAAGCACGACAACCCTATAGATTTGCCCCACCCATAGACATTCCAAGAACCGATAGAAACCATCCAGGGTAATCTGTGGTTGTCCTCTACCACTAGGACTGCAGTGTGTCATGATGGTGGTTCCAGCAGCAGCAATCAGCACAATATGAGGTTTGTGGACATCACTGCAGTAGTCGAGCAAGCAGCAAGAAAGAGGAGTGTCCTAAATCCCACATTATTTGCTGCTACTTCCAACTGAGAGACTACCAGGCAATATATCTCCATATTTGTTTTGATTTACGCAACAACCTGCAGGACATACATTTCCAGGAGCCAATGATTCGACTGGGCCCTATTATTCCTGCAAAATGATAAATTGCACCAGGAACCAACTAGCCAGAAGAAATCCCCATGAAAATAGTGTCCTGAAAGCAAGGGGTAAACAGACACTGCTCTGGGGTGACCCTGCTTCTTTCAATGGTGAAAGTTGCTAGGACCGAGAAATATTAGCTCATTACAAGGTGGCAGCCCGGAAATATGGCGCTTTGGGCCCGACTGTCTGGATGAAAAGGGGGTGCTAAAAAGCTATAAAAGGCAAGAATACATTGCACATATTTTTTACCTCCTGGTGGGAGTGCTATTCCCTTTGGGCCACTACGAAGTTCATAGAATCACCGGACACCCAATTTGCAGGGTCAACACAATCTTCTATCCAAGATATGTTTGCTCGACATTTTCACATTGTTTTTTTAAGAGATCTTTGAGCATAAAGTAGTGACAACAAAACAAGTAGAGAATGGCAGAATGGGTTTGTATGAGTAAAGGGAGCACCCTGTCAGTAAGGAGGACACAGAGTAAGGAGGAGAACACACATCGCTGGCTGGAGGGCAGAGAGTCAGATGCAAGGCATGGCTGAGGGGTGTGGACAACAGCCAATTGGAGGACGAGGGTTGCATTGGAAGGGCTGTGAAAGCCCCTGAACAGGGTTCTTCTACACTACAATGGCTAGAAGACACCCTTTTCACCCCCTCTCGTTTTTAGGTCAAGAGGTCATTTGTACTCATGACAGTGATGAAGGGCACTGTTTCACCACACCATTTAGTACTGTTCACTGGACATGCACGTGTCCTTGCATATACAATGTGTGTATGCTTTACACAAGCAAAAACAAGCACAATGCTAAAATGTCCCAGTCAAACTAACATACAATTGACCTTCCATTCAGACCTTTATAATGCATAAACTTTTGTTAAAAGCAATTACGTGAACAAGCACGCATACAATTGATATAATAAACGATAAAATGATGCATGTTAGTATGTAGCAAGTGCTTTTTAAGCACCATACTCTTTTAGCTGCCAGTCTCGTCTCCTGCATTCAGTTGTATCTGTCTGGTTTGCTGGTTGGTTGCTCTGATGCCTGCATTGTAATTATGAGCAATTTCGTGCAATAATTTGGTCCTGTATTTTTAGTCAAGTCAACACAAATTATGCGTCACTAAATCAGCAACACTATTAAGCTTGGGAAGCCATAGAAAACCCTGGGGGCTTGTATATAAATCTTCCAAGTGCAAAAACCATAGCTGAATCTAAAATAACCTAAGCCTACAAATACAGAGCCTCTGGCCTCCAGCAGGCTGTATCAACTGTACCTGAGGCACCCTATCCATTAGCCCCGTGCCACATTTAACAACTTCCAATGATTGAAGCTCATAAAATTCCGCTCCGAAGAACTCGAAGCCTTGGCCACCTGAGTCCAACACAGAACATTGGGTGCATACACTGAACAGCTAGACCATAGACTCCTCTGTGCAGTTAGTGCACCCAGGAGAAAATTTAGCCACTTGCCTCGGATCTAAGGTGATCATCATATTTTACCAGCAGAGCATACAGGTCTCATGATAGGCAGCCCTCCAGTGGGTTAAGAATGCACAGAGTGAGTTGGAGCAAGCATATTGCAAAAGAAGGCTCCTATATTGTGTAAATTGTTCAAAATGGCCCCTAGGGTCTAAGTTGGTATAAACACTTACAATTCTTACATATATTTAACCAGCTACTTTCTTGGCGGCCCACATAAGGTGCCTGTATATAGCAGTGGATTTAGGTATAAGCTGACTTACTTGAAAGACTGGAATCTGATATTTGTCTAGTCTGAATCATCTGTTCCACAACAAAACCGATTGTATTATTTTATCTCTTCAGTTGATCAAAACTAACAGAAACACTGAAGTCTTCTTTCATAACTCAGGTCAACTATGTCTATTGTCTAATGGCCAGTGCTGACATCCATCATTATTATCTGATCATTACGTCTGCCTTGATGAACTGATTATATGAGCTCACCATGCTATATAATACGAACAATATTAGATGAAAGTGAATACTCTCAGACATCCAGGTAATTCCAATATTGTGCTCAAGCAAAAATTAGTCCAGAAAATTGTCTTAACCTTCACAATATTAACGATATTCTGATAAAGACAAAGTCTTTGATGCAACATTAACTTTCACTTCATCATTACATCTGCCTCAAACCACTGATTATAATTTAGAGCTTCAGATAAATCATCGAAGTTCTACATGGCCAATTGTGCCATGTGCGTTTTCCACGCGTTTGGATAAACGCATGGAAAACGCATGGTTTTTGCCTCATTATAATTAGCAAAAAACCATGCGTTTATCCTTCTCATGGAAAACGCACGTGGCACATTTGGCCATGTACAAAACAATTACAAATATTCTTAGGCAAGTATGCCATCCAAAATACAACCAACGTTTCTCTGGTAATAATACAGGCACCAAAGGATAGGTTATTATTCAAATGAAGGACCTGCTTGTCTTTGGTTAATGGTGACATTATTGAGACCTTATTTTCATCAGAGTTGCTATATTAGACACATCTCGTGCATGTATACCCACGATCCGGACGTCTACTGTCTGACCACAGTAAACAAAGGCCATCTTTATAACAGTGCGAGGTACAGACCCCATTATTATCGCAAGTGACCTCAATTCAGCGTGTCAAACCGAGGTTTACTTAATCTCAAGGTGAGTTTGATGCGAATTTAGCTAAGATTCCAGATTTAGAATTTGTAGAGGTAATGAAAGTCACGTGAAAGATAAAGATACAGATATCTTGAAAACTTTAAAGGATAGAGAGTGGCTTAGCAGTTAGCATGGTTGGTCTCCATAGCATTGACTTTGGGTGTCTGGATTCTAACCAAACTCTTTGTATGGTCCGAAGCATGGGATGTACTCACTTAGAAAACTAGCGGGACAAAAAAAAGGTGGTTGCAATGCATTCGCGCTGTTCAGCGGGCTCGTCTTTTGATGAATCGCCATGTCGGCCTGTTCAATTTATAGTTTTTTTTATTCCGTGCTTTGACCACTTTCATAGTGCTGTACAAGTCAATATATGGAAAAAGAACATTTTTGGACATAGTCTGGAAATGGTCGAACCACGGATGCGATTTCACGAAGTTGTCACCTTATGGTTCCTTGTGGTAAAAGCAGCACGGTCAGAAGGCTATGTAAAACAAAGGTTATAATTTTAAAGTGGTCAGTTGGGCAGCTACACACTCAGACAGGAAGTAAATTAATCAACCTGGAATTGGAGTAATCAATAACGTGGAGCCACATCTATACACCTGTCATATTAATTATTTAGTTTCATCCATTTTTGGTGATTACATAACATACTGTCACCCTGCCAGATGCAGTATGTACCCAGGTGGGGTTTTTTTTCTCTCTTTATTTCATAGCATCTTTTATAGCTAATCAATAGCCTTTCTTCTAGTAATGACAAACATTGTACAGCAAACATGAAATTGCATTTTAAACATATTGTAGTTTTGTTTTTTTCCTAATTGGAAATCATTCAATCTTTTAGCTTCGTTTATACATTCGTTTTGTTAGGTTTTGTAAGTAAAATATGAATATACAATCTAAATATATAAATAATCTAAAAAGGCCTCAATGAAAGGCTGATTAAACTTTTCTAAGCATATTCAATAACAGCAATCATTAATTTCTCAGAAGATGAATCAGTGTTAATACAGTATTCCGAACATGCTTTGTACTTTCTCAATTCCAGAGCGACAAATACAGAACGACAGACATTGTACATCACACATTTGTACTTATGTAACAAAGATTTCATCCAAGCAGAACTGTCACCTTAGTATATCTTTATATACTGTAAGAAAAGAGTTGGTATGCAAGGTGGCCTGCTTCCAAAAATATAGTCTTTCAGAAATATGGATAAAGTAGCAAGGCTTTGAATTTTTAACCACCTATAGATATATATATATTAGACCCAGTGCAAAATTCTTATCTTTATGTTGGTTTACTTTCCTTTTTTTCTGGTCTTTTTAGCCTTGTTTTTTTTTTTGGCCAAATGGGTGAAAGATACTTGATGCTAATACTTTAGCAGATTACTAATCTGAATTATAGTCTTTCGAAACTAAAAAATTATATTATTGTATATGTGAAACTAGCAAACACCCTAACAGTACACTTTTCAACAGACAATTTTCAGACATATTCTAAACAATTCTTTCGTGGACCAACGAGTGGGATAATGTATCGCTGTCAGTATTATTCATACGCAGTATTATAGTTTCAGTGGAGGACATATATTAATCTAAAAGTGAGATATAAATCTGACAAAATAATTGATGACTCTGAAATGTATGATACATTGCACTAAAAGAAACTTAAGCATGTTGAATTTCTAATGTATACCCCTTTGTTATATCTGATTCAGATTCAGATCGTTTATTCCAATTGTACAAAATGTGTTACAAGTGAGGAGGGACTCTCTAAGACAGACAAGCCATTGCTTCTCCACAGTCACCCCACCCCCTAAATTACAAAAACAACAATAACCAATTTATCACAAATTACTTAATTCTGGTGAAAGGTGAAAGGGAAGCGATACTGGGACAAATGTATATATATTTAAAGTAAGTATAAACCGCTAAACTATAAATGGTATGATAATATATATATATATCTTGTTCACTCACTTATTATGGCTTTCAAATACAGACCAAATACATACTTTGCAGACATTCTGTACCCCCAAAAAAAAAATGTATTAATTATTTAACCCACATATTTAAAACAAAGTCATCTACACCCAATTCTTACCGTTATTGCAGCGATAAAGTAGATGCTATTAATCCGTTATTCCATTATATATTAACACATGTATCAGTGACAACATTCTCCTATAATATGAATTATCACCGTACAACCCATAGGTAAATGACCTAATACAAAGGTTCCCTAGCCAGAAAATACCAAATGAATAATTCAAGCGTGTGCAATCAATATTTATGTGTACATCAACCATAAATTATCACGTCACTACAAAACTAATGCATTTCTCAGTGCACTAATAATAGTGGCAATGCATGGAATATGAAAACATAACATTTATATAGCAGCTTTTGCTGTATGTAAATCTGATATGATATTTCGTCTCAAGGAGCCCTTCGAAACAGTGCAGCTGGGCGGTGGAAACCCCGATGGTGTATATATCATATATATAACTATACCTACCACCATTAAATTTTTTTGTAAGAGTGCCTCAGCCTTCAGAAAATCTTCATCATAGGAGAGGCTCTCCTGCGGAGTTGCCTATATCTCAATTCTCCAGTCATTAGTTTACAAGCCGAAGACTTCAATTTCCACTCTTCAACAAGCGAAAGGCCATGAACGACAAATTTCCAGTAATTTCAGTTAATTGAATTATGGTAAATAGTAATGACCTTGTCTAAATGCAGTCAGTGAGGCCCTTTTCTGTTAGGGGTTTTAACTGTGACTATTTAAAAGATAGTTAACCTAGAAGAGGAAACCCATTTGGAACCTCTTAGAGAGGCACCTGTCTTTAGGAGGTTCTTCACAAATACCTGTTGGACAGACTAGCCCAAACTGCCCGATAACAGTTATAATTCTCAGCAAAAGCTTAATATCTACTTTCATTATTTCATTTCTATGAGAACTAATGTGAGTTGAATCGTTGACAATGGTATTTTGGTTTATTTTAACAAAGAACCATAAAGAATGGGAAATGATAACTGTCAAACTTGCCACACTCACTGTTTCTCAGTTGAAACAGCACAAATGGGATCGTTAATAATTGCTCTTCATTTATGTTTTTGATAGCGGATTGTATTGAGAGTCATGTACTGCAATTAATATAAATAGGCCAATGTTGCTATGAACTAAATTATTTTATTAATCTCCATCATTGTAAAATCTGTTAAAACTCTTTAATCTACAATCTTCCCCATGTTCATCATTCAGTTTTTATAGGCTACATCGCCTACAAAATATTTCCTTGTTTCTATAAATAAATGGAAAATATGCCGAAATGGGCCTACAATGAAAAAAGACACAGAAATAGAAACAAATAAACACAAAAGAAAAATCAAATGGACAAAAATTGTCATAACTGAAATAAAATTATAAAATTGCTTGAAACAACATAGAAATAGCATGAATACTGTAAGATTTTAATTGTGAGGTTCAACTGTAGTTTTCTTTCCAGCTCCATGCATTCAATTCAACTACACAACAAAAAAACAGGGCCATCAAAATGCCTGGGAGCTGCTGCTTGCAGGCATTTTCACACATCACTCCCCTTACCATCGTAACACGAGGGTGCTGGAGCATAAAATGACATATCAGGACCTCGTAACACCTTTTAATCATTCATCACATGGGCCCTAATTCAAGTCATCCAGTCATCTGGGCCAGGCTAGAAGATTCTATTAATCTTCCATTAATGCAGCCACAGATCATTTTCTATTGGGTTACCAAGCACTAAGATGACATAATATCGCTCACTTTGGACCACTTACAGAAATTGGGACATCACCATCCCAGCCAGTGACGTAATCATTAGTTATGGTGGGGTTATTTATACAGTACACACAAAGAGTAAAGCCCCGGTCTCACATAGCCGGTTTTGCCGTAGTGAACCCGTAGTATTATATAACGGTTACGCAATGCGCTTCCCGCTCCAACCCGACGGCTACCCGGCGATACCCGTCGAGTCATTCCTGGGACTCGAGGCCAAGCCGGGATTGTCGGGCCCGGTAGCCGGGTGAGCCGTGCTTGCATAGCTCACACGTGGCAAACTCCCGGGTGTCCAAAAACCATCAAAAGTTTGCGGATTACCCGTGGAAGCTCACTGAAAGTGTTTGGCCACTAAAGTTACTTCTCACAAATGGTCAAAAATATTGTCTCAGTGGTACTGGTTTGACGATCACCCAGCTTTTATGACAAAGCAGATGTTATGAGAGAAGAAGAGGCTTTGAATCCCCACCATGTACCACATTGGTGGGGTCTTTTACTTGCCTAACCAGAGCCACCAAGTACAAGGCCCCACAAATTTAACATCCCATGCAACCGATATCTAGCTGGGATGTAGTTCACAATGAGTGCTTGAACCGATCATCAAACCTTCAGCAGAGCTGACCAGGGCACTAACTGGCCAACATCTCAACCACTAGGCTACTCTGGATAGCTTTTCAGACTTGGTTGACATTGTTTCAATGTTTGTCAACGGCAACCATTGTCAGACTGACGTTAAGTCGATAAGGCTTATTACCTGGGACCCAGCTGAATGTAATGTAATGAATATATTATATGTAAACTAACATTCTGTGCAGCAATGCTTTCGGGTAGTGCTTCGATTAAATATTGGGAACTTACCATTTTCCCACTGGCAAAGATCGCCATGCATGGGAGCTGGCACAGCGACCTGTGCCCTGATCTCCTTTCTGATTGGATGCAAAGACGTTTTCTGCACAATCAGGGAAGACCTTACAAAAGAGCACCATATTTTTAATATGATGTCATAGCGTCATGGTGTAAGCTGGTGTCTCATTGGCCAATGCATTAGTTTTTTCCACCAGAGGACAGCACCTGCAAGTCTATTCATTGGCCTAGGATTAAGTTGGTCCCCTCCTTCCGCACAATGAGTGACACTTTGACTTCGTGAAAATGGGAACTTACTTAATAGCCAACAATCCTTCGTTCACATGAAAAATATGCAAAATCACATGAAGAATATGCAAGAGCAGTTGAAAAATATGTAAGTATGCACTCTGCCTTGAACTTTATGTGCTTGAGAAATGTCTTCATCATGCTTATCTTTAAGCAGATGGCCCAGTGACATTGAGCTGCCTGTCAAAAATATGATTGGCGTAATTAATCAAAAGCTAAGCAACAAGGTCGTTTGGATGATGATTATATTATGTATATTTATGAGTAATTGTCAGAAGTAAGCTTATTTTGTTGCAGGTAAATCCTGTTCCATGGGGCTTTATCTAGGGCTAGTGAGGCTATGCCAATAAAAATCTGATGGAACACAGCATGAAGTTGCTACAGGCTACTTCGTCTTAAACTAGAAAACATGTCTCAATGATATAATATTCCTTCTATGAAAAAATCTGGTTAAATAAAGGAAATGGTAGATAATTTATTATAAAAATGAAAAAAGTTTGCGAAGTAAAACACACTTTAAAGAGCAATGTTTCCAAATGTAGGCTCAACCTTATTATATCCTGCATGGTCCCTGCCTGTCCTAATTAGCCTAACATGACGTAAAGCCCTAATCCACCCACTCGCCTCTTACCAAATCCTGCTGTCTACCTTCAAATAGGGTTGGGTCACAAGACAAATTTGGCTTAAAAACAACAAGTGGTTAATAGGTTTATCATAAAAACAAGAAAACGAACTTGTTGCCCAAAGCCCAAGAAGCCACACCTGACCACATGCTCATTTTCTTACAAAAGAAAATGTTTTTTTCAAGTAAATATGGTTTAAGTGCTTCCGTTTCAAAGAGAAAATTAAAGAGAAAATATGCGGGAGGCAACCCTGCAAGTTACGCGAAACGGAAGTCTCAATTGCGGGGCTTCTCCAAACAGGAAGTGCTCTCGAAACCACAATGGCGTGACGTCACAAATGACTGGAATCTTGCCAATGCAAACAAAGGAGCAACGACTTTTTCCTTTTTTACATTATTTTGCACATTTTTTCTAAGCGTTTTTTTATCGCGTGGTGCTTTTCAGTCTTGCCTCATTTTTCTTCTTACTACACTATGGGTCTGTGGCATCCGCTCACAATGTTGCAAAATGGTTGCATTTTGCTGCCAATGTTTGCTTAAGGCATTGTTCGGGCAAATCGAAGAGCGGAAGGGAAGATCAAAACAAAGATGGAAAGTTGATGGAACTGTGATGACATCGCAGACAGGAGCCATGGGTGATGTCACTTATGTGCTCACAGTGAAAGACCTGTTCCTTACAGCAATTAGCCTGTCCTCTTTGACAATGTCTTGTCCTAACTGACAATGTCTGTCCTCACTGACAATGTCTTGTCCTCTTTGACAATGTCCTGTCCTCACTGACTATATCTTGTCCTCACTGACAATGTCCTGTCCTTTCTAGACAACCGTTGTTCTCCGAGGAAAACGTGCTCTAACAATACCATCACAGCACCTCATTCTGCCACACACTTCAGTGACACACAATGACAAGTTTTTGTCCACAATTTTTGTTTCTTCTTTATTTGATCGTTCTTTTTTTAAGACAGAATCAGACTCAATCAGAGCCAAGGATTAAAGGCTGATTAAAGCCAAATGAAATCAGAGACAGAGTACTCCAGGTTGGATTAATTCTAAGGCAGGAATCAAGAAATTCCATCCCTCCCTCATGCTGCCAAGACAGTGGGCAAGTGATGAATTGTAACAGTGACAATGCTCATAATTTGCAATAATTATCATGGATCAAGAAATGGGGAAAATGCACTGTCCCATAAACGATTATTGCGTTTTAAATCATTCATGCAACAAATAAGTTTCCAATATTCGAGTTAGGGCTGGAGCAGTTTCAGCAACTGAAATTGAGTTTCGTGCTGACCTTAAGATGTTCAGTTTGGTCATCTGCCAGAGCCATATATTCCTCAAATGCATAGAATAGGGTGCACCATGTGCATGATGATATTGAAAAAGACGATCAATTAAAAAAAAATAAACACTTTTGAGTTTCCATTACATCTAAATAAATCCATACAATGATAACATCCTATGGACAATGAGTTCAATCAATTCAAAAGATGAAGAATAAACACTAAAATTAAAAAAAAACAGTAATACTTATAAAAAGGCCTTGGTTTATTACGTCAAGTATAAATTTTGGCATTTGAAAAGCCAACACACCTGACACTGAACAAATTAGCTCAGCACAGGTAGCTTACAAATAGCTGTGTTGCTTAATCTGGACATTCAACCCCCAGAGAGACAATGTCATGTTGTCACAACACCAAAAATAGACTGCCTGCAGCTGACAAAAGCACCGTCCAGAAAAAGAAACAAAGAAAACGACCTGACAGTGACATTTAAGTTACTTACGACCACGAAAGTAAATGGACTTCATCCCAAAGGACATCCCATTGACCAATATCCATGGTCCCCCGGAGCCTGAGACCTAAATCACACCTGGTTTCAAGACAGTCACTGTTGTCTCGGTTGCTTTGTTTTATAGACAGCACTATCTGCCAACTGTGGTACCACATGATATGCTGTATATATGCGGACAGTTCTGGCTTCAGTCAGAAAACATTGGAAATAGGTAGCTACATAATCAACCGTTCTTGAACGATCCATCTGTTGTATAAATACAATGTCTCAATATTTGAAAGTCTCAGTGGTACCAAGTCTATATTCCAGCTGCCAGATACAAATGTAATGATGAAATGAAAACACTTGGGAGTCCACATCATGTTATATAATTACCTCATGGGTGGCATCTTACACTTGCCTCAGTATTTACACCGATTACAAAGCATCTCCAATTCAACATTTAATCCGATCGACATCCAAATGGGATGTAGCTCATGAAGAACGCCAGGCATCAGTAATCGAACCTGGGACCAACAGCCGAGCTGGCCAGTGTGGACCTGGCATGGCATGACCTGTCCATTAGGCTGCTGAACAAGTAATTTTATCACTTTAGAAATTAGAAGTCATTTCAAGACAGGGCCCTTTTGTAAAACAGACCTATAGTCTGACACATGTTACCCTTTTAAAATATATTGAAATAAATAAATAAGTGTTGTCTCTGTTGTTTTGTTTTCTTCATAAACAGCACTAACTGCGAACTGCTGGGCCATATCATATACATGTACTTCCAATACAAAACCAAGCCTCAGATCTACAATAAATAAATAGCTGACAAAATCTTTCCTCTATTCCATTTTTGGCACATGTTCTGTTCAACCTAGTTGGCATTGCTTGGGGCATTTTTTGGGCTGACATCAAAAGTGACATACACTGCTACAAAAGGCGATGAAATATCTGCAGCTTTATAATATAATCACTGATGTGATAAACAACAGGAAGATTTATCAAGCAGGATGACAAGTATAATAGGGGCAGCACACCTGCAGAACTGCTGGTTCCTTGCTATCAAGCTATGCAGATATGATCTTCTTCCTTTAGCGAGTTCCTCAGAGCTCAGCAGCAACAGCAGCAGCAGTAGAAGCATCATCAGCTTACCAGGACAGCGTCTGGTTGCCATGGAAACACCTACGCCTGACTCTTCTTGATGTAACTATGATGAAGCTTTCCAAAAGGGATCTCCCACAGATATTACAAGACCTAAGAAATTACAAGACCTGAAACCTTAAGGTGTTGCCCTGCAGCAGTTGTATATTCCTGACACAAAGAGAACAGAGCCAGTGAACATAGCTAGTGAACACAGCTAGTGTTCTCTCAGACATTGCCCTTTCTGACAGTTCCAGCTTGTTTCAGTTCGTTTCAGCTTGCTTTGGCTCTCCCCGGCAAGCGCCCTCCAACTTGTTTATATAAAGCTTCTAAATCTGGCAAACTAATATTGCTCGTCTTTCCCGTCCTTTCCTTTTCTTTGCACCAGTCGTTTTGATCTTATGTCTGAAAAATAGCCTCTGATACAAAGACCAGTAAGGTTGAAAGGGCCTGTGAAACTCTTGCCAATTATTGGCACCTCAAGTATGTTTGCTATTAGTTTTTCTTTGTATGTAGTCAATTATACATATCACAATATCAGTTCGAATAGTTGATTAGGTTATCAAAGTATTCAGTGACTGCCACTGGCCGTGTCCTTGAGCCCAATTCACACTATCACGAGTAAGAGAACCGAGTGACCACGGACATCAAAAACGGACTATACGTGCTCACTCATGGTCAATAATGAGGCTGTTAATCAGTGGTTCACGAATGTATAAGGAGAGGGCTACGAATGGGCACGGGTCGCCAGGGATGGGCGCAGTGCCAGCGCAAACAGTCGACGGAAGAATGACGGGCAGACCATGGAGGTCTGCTGAGCGTCTCCCAAGCATTCCACGAGGTCTACAAGAGTGAACATGAGTGGATGGCGAGTATACACGAATGGACAGCCTCCCCTGCATACCCACGAGTGAGCACGAGTGGCCGCAAATGGCGGCACATGGCCATGGATGTCTGTAGATCACTCGCCAACCACTCACTAAGCGCTCCCCGAGTGACTTCCGTAAAAAGGTAAACAATTTTACTTATCAAACATCAGCCAAATTTTTAAATACGCTTAACATTTTTTGCCCTCTCCACGGATATACATGAGTGATCTGGAGGGACTACGATCATTCTACGGATTACCACGAGTATCCGTACATTGCTAGCTGACTGAATTACATAAGGATAAGCAGGAGTAAACATTTTTCGTTATCCACACTCACTCGCCATCCCCACTCGTGACAGTGTGAATGCTCCTTCAGAGCTTTGGAAATCAGTCTCTCTTATAAGGCTTCATAGTTAAATCCATATCAGATAACTTCACATTTCCATCAAAATATTACCTATCAAACTATTCAATAACTCCATCCGTACAGCACAAATTATATTTGCACTATCATTATATATACCATATAGCTTTCCAGACCACATCAATGACGGCCGGTGCCGGGCCCTTTATGTAACATCATTCATTGTACCTCGTTGAGTCAAAATTGCCGACGTTGGACCAACGCTAAGCCGACATTGCAGGCACTGGGCCAATAACTTGTCATGCAGTGTTGGACTTACACCAAGCCAACACAGCCAACGCTGGTCCAACACCGCATGTTATCTGTGCAGTCTAGACTGTAATCGAGTAGGGGAGGATTCTTCTTATACTCAAAGTCCGGACATTAGATAAATGCGCATAGGCCCAGTGTCTCTTGGGTTTGAGTTAGTAACCAGAAAAGCACATAATGGCATTAGGCATCAGAGAGGATACGAGTTGTTGCAGCACAAACTAAGATGAGACAGTCAGGGGAGAGGATAGCACAATACGCTTATGAGCACATAGGATGAAAGCTAGGGCCTTTTATGCCATGATAAAATGATCAGGATTCAATTAGGGGGCTATCCCATAAGGATCCATAACATGGCCACATCTGACAGAGGCTCAGAATGGCACACCAACCCCAAGAACATTGCTGTCCCTTTGTCTGGGCCCACATTACCCATTCATCATACCCATAAAAGACACTTTTGTCCCTTGGACTAATTTCCTCTGGGTTATCGCACTTACACTGCCCATCAGCACGTCCTGTCATTGACGATAGATGGGTTCATCCACTATAATACCATTTGGATGTAAATAATATTTAGGCCATAAATTTGGGAAAGTTCATAGAGTGCATGCAATCTAAATATTTCAAGTCCAACAAAATATACTACACAACAATAACCAAAAGCTTGTAAAATCAAATGGTGTGAACATATCCTATCTTTACGTCTACCTCCAGCAGCTGGTCATATAACAAAAAATACCCGATCACTCATGGAAAAAATTATGCTCTGCACTATTTTATCTCTGAGGATCTATTCCCTTATAAATGTCAAGGATATTTCCTATCTGACCTATTTTTGTTATGTTTAACATTTCCTTCCTTTTTTGTTGCCACTTCTCATAGCATCATCTCTTTACTGCTTGTGATGTCATATCTTTTGATGTCATATCTTTTGACTGAAGTATATAAGTTGTGGCACGGCCTGACAAATAAACAAGCGTATAAAAAATGATAATAACAAAACGAGACCATTATTAAGCAAAATAATGGATATGTTTAAGTCTCTTTGATATTAGAAAATAAATTGTTTACTGCTGGTGATGAATATTTTTGTACCCCACTGTACCACAGCTCATGATGGTGACTTATCAAAGTGACATATAAGGTCTGAAGCTTAGTCAGCTGATGTGGCCAGAGGCAGACGTTATGATGAAATGATAAGGCTTTAAGTCCACACCATGTTACACATTTTGCACATGGTAGGGGTCTTTTACTAGCCTCAGCATACACCGAGTACAAGGGACCTCTAATTCAACATCTTATGCATCTGGGACGTAGCTCATGATGATTGGCTGGACCGGGGATCAAATCTGCAACCTTTAACAGAACTGGTCAACATAGAATGGCTGTTGTGGGTGGGTGGTAGATGGATTAGGGCTTTACGTTCTGTATTTCGGCACCTGATGAGCTAATTAGGACAGGCAGGGACCATGGGAATGAGGTGAAGGATGAAACAGCCATCCAACTCAGGCTCCACCGGGAACTGAACCCAAGACCCAGTGGTTGGAAACCCAGTGCGCTACCACTGAGCTAGGCCACCTAGCTGTCACTTGCCTGGCTGTTACCTAATACCTATGGATGTGATTCATCTTATAGCGTCCACATTCTATTCTCAGCCATTAATCAAAGTTAACTACAAAATTCACATACAACCACTATACCCTTTACCCACATTTTAGAATGAGAAATCTGAAACTGGAGCTTAGAATAATCACAGTTCCATCTTAAACTCCACATTTCTTTAGAACCTGCGTGGGCAGAATCAATTTGCAGATCTAACGACATTTCATTTGAAACTTCCTCAGATTTGCTCAAGTTCCAGATAACTCCCATTTCACTTTCAGTCTCCTTAGTTTTGAAATTAAATGGCAGCATCTATAGCCCTTTCACAGAAGAGGGTTACAATTAAGAGCAAACTCATAGATCTTTTCAAATCATTGATTTGTTATTTCTTAAGTTTAATTTGTTGGTTTTTCAATAGAAAATTGAAAAGCCACAAAAGCGGATACTTAGATTTGAAATGTAAGTCAGGCGATGAAACGGTCAACAGACTCTCTTGCGCTAGGTGGCCAAGTGTGTAGTGTTGCGGCATTCTATATAGCAAGTGGCACGCAGTGTGGGTTCAAATCAATCTGTCAGCATCCAAGAGAAATTGTCAAACTAAAGGAATACATGAAATTTAGATTTTAGCAGGTGTATTCAAGATAACATGCAAGATGACTGGGGTGCCAGGTGAAAAGGACTACTTTACAGACAAGCGGCTTGCAAGGGAAGCTTCGATGAAAGAGACCAAAAAGTCACATTTGAATACAACACTTCAAAAGCCATTCAGTCCATGTCCATGTCCCAGGACACACATCTCATCATCATCTCGATGATTCTTTACTTTTTCTTAATTTTTTTATTGATCAATTCGATATATCATTTCATACATAATTTCAGACAGAAACCCCTGAGGGCTTATAAGCCTCCAGAAATTTACACTGATAGAGAACACAGGTTCAATTGCAACACGAAAGGCTTATCAAGCTATTACCTTGATGCAGACATGATAATAATGTGTTGCTACCCAAGAGGTTTCTTTTGGTACAAGCAGTAATAAACCGTGCGAGGCGAAAATAAACTGATACTAAAAAACAACATCATTTGTCAAGATTCATCAGCTACCAAAATAACATGTTATCAAACATGATTTAAATTCCATCTTGTGTTGGACACGTCATCCAGTAAATATGAAACAAATCAATCAAAATGGAATTTCTCTTTTCTGCAGACAGAAAAATCCCAAGTTATTTGAGAAGCAATAAATCATAATTCTAGGATTTAAGTCGTTTTACTGTTCTTCGGCCTCGTGACCATCAAAGACTGCAGACCTATCTTTAGTTTTCTGACTTTTAAGGCATTTAATATTTATTTCGTGTCAATACCATTTAAGTCATGCTTATTCAGCATATACAACAGTGAGTCAGAAATAGACATTATAATGCAATATTAAGGTTGGTAGCGAATATTAATTATATATAAGCCAAAAAGTGGGATCTTTTACTTGCCTCGCCATAGACACTAATTACAAGCAAAAAATATCGTCTCATGTAACTGAAATGATTTAAAGATCATAATGGCACCAATAATCAGCGCCTTAACCACTAGTCTTTATTTAATGGTCTTTTATTCTACCTGATAACAAAACACTTACATTTTGTCTTTCATTATATGCATGTCATATTATTGATTTCTGTGCAACCACTGCAATGTAAGGTAATTATTATCTGATGATATCAATATACTGAAAATATGGCCTTAAAATCCATTATTATGACTGCATTACCCACACGGCTTTTCTGCATTTGTGTTTTCTTCAGACAAAATAACCTACTTCTTTATATACATGGCAGCATGAGCAGATGTTACCAGATATTGCCTTTTCCATTTTAGCGTCAACTGGGAAATGTGGTTATCAGATTTCCAAGAAAGCCATGCTAAGAAAATTACAAGGTGTGCAGCAGCAAAACTTTCACTTGGCGCAGTATTCACCTCATTAAAACTTCCCTGAGGAACGTCACCAATGAAGAGATTAAGAAGAAATGAAAAGGAAGACCACAATCTATTTTTTCTATCTTTTTTAATAACAAAAGATCCAGATTTGAACATGCCGGTGGGGATCGAAGCACGATGTAACATGGGCAAGTTCCCCACTGATCAAATTGCCAGCATGACTTGTGCAATTTGAGATGTTGTGAAGGCAAGGCCAAGATTATGTGCCATTCACTGGAAATAGAATCACCCATAATTTGCTTCATTAAGCCCCAGTGCAGGGCAGACCTAAGTTGGTAACGAAATATTCGAACCACGAACTCAATTTCACAAACTCCGATTGCGATTTGGGGAATTAGTGACACGAGGAATTAAAAGGTTTACAGAGGAAATTGAATTCCAACAAAACTGGGTTCCTTGCAATTAATTTTATCATGCTGTACCGCAAGGGCAATGTGAGATGGTGGATTAGGTCTTTTTGTCCTGTATTTCTGCACCTGATGGGCTAATCAGTACAGGCAGGGACCATGGCTATGAGATGAATGATGAAGCAGCCATCCAACTTAGGCTCGACCGGGAATCGAAACTAGGACCCAGTGGTTGGAAGCCCAGCACGCTATCACTATCAGAGTGACATCTAAGTCGTCTTAGTAATAATTATCAATGGTTCTTTCACATTATTAAATAAAATGATTATTATATATTCTACCTATAATATACTTCTTGTAATTTGGAGAATGGAGCCCAGTGTCAGATTGCTAATTTTGTACAAGAGGCTACGTCATCTGCTGATGGTACTGATTGCTACCAGTACTATAGTAGCTCTAGAACCTTGGCAATAGAACAATCAGTGTTGTAATATATGATCTGCTTGTCATAATGTTGAACTTGACTTAATTGCGTTTTAAAGTACAAAATGTATTAGCGAGGTAATTCATATCTGATGAGCTATATCTCAGTTGGGGGTCTGTGTGTGCGTGTGATTAGGGCTTTACGTCCTGTATTTCTGCACCAGTTGGACTAATTAGGACAGGCGGAGACCATGGCAATGAGATGAAGGAGGAAACAGCCATCCAACTTAGGCTCGACCGGGAATCGAACCCGGGACCCAGCGGTTGGAAGCCCTCCGCCTTACTCAGTTGGGTATCAGTGTGAGACATGAAATTCCGGTGGTGCCCAGTCGAGGATCCCACCTTCGAGGTAAATGTGCAACATGGTGTGGACCCCAAGCTTTATCATCTCATCATTACATCTCCCTCTGGCAGCTGGCAAGAAAAAAAGACTGACCATTAGATCAGAGTTCTTCAGGGGAAGTCCCACAACTGAACACATTTTTGTGGTCTTAATGATGAGGTGGTCTTGAAGCCAGGTCTCATTGAACCAGCTTCTCACGTTTCACCATCTCTGGGAACATTCACACACAAAAGATAGATGCTAAGAAGCATGACATCAAGGCTATTCGATCGCCTTTAGCACCAAGTGTTTCTTATACCATTTGTTTCTGTCAGTTGGGGCCATTTATCCCTTGCCTTGAAACTGACATTGGCTTTCCCCTGGCTTTCGCTTCCTTAGGCAACAGTCAGGGTGGCCTGCCAGCCCAAACAAATGACTTCATAATCTATGGGGCAACTGTCTGCTTTCACCCAGATAACAACTTGTGTAGCTATTGCATATCATTCAAAGCAAGAATCGAATCATAGAAGTGTTGACTACATAAGCTCTCTGTATATTCATTATGATTAATCAAATAAGAGACTGAAGAAATATCTAATAGCCGAAGGCTGTATGTTCAAGGTTACAGGAGCTAGGTGGCAGCACTCACTACGAAACCAGCGACAGGTGGCAGCACCACGATAATTTTGACTGAGCCTTTTCTGGAATTTAAATTTCACCCATGCGCAATTGTACAAACAAAGTTTTCCTAACGTTGGTTATGAGATTTGGTAACGTGTTTTTTATCACATTATTTATCTAGGTACTAGTTATTATCTAGGTACTAGTTATTATTGGCACGCAGTGTTCCATACATTTCTTTAAATCGTTGTTTGTTGCCTCCGCGAGTCCCTCGGCTGTTTCCGGTCACAAGATGGCGAACTCCGACGGAAATGACTGAAGTGCGTTGTACAGCTTCATGCATGTTCGGGCGAGAGGCCCCAGGCGGGGAATTCTTGCAGTGTCTTATACCTTTTATTGGTCGTTCAATTTTGAAAACCTGCCGGGGGCCTCTTCCTTACTGAATTTATTAGCGCATGCGCGGGACGTGTCTAGACTGCTATGTAGGTCACTGCTACAACAGAACGAAATGGCCGTGCAAATTGCCGCATAACACGGCAAATTTTGCCGTTTTAACAGGGACTGGATACCGTATTTGTTCAGAAAGGTATTCTATGACTTTCTGGCTTTTATTTAATGTATCCTTTGAGAAATTTGATCAACTTTTCATGAAGTTATGAGCTCCGGTCGACGTGGTCAGCGAACGTTCGCTTTCATAAGGTCAGCTGTCAAATAGTACCTATGGCAAATTTTGCAGTTTCGAGAGCAAATGGATACTGTTTCTCTTCAGAAATGAATTCTATTATGTTCTGCCTTTCATTTAATGCTATAAATTTGCTTTTAATGCATTGATATCAAATATAATTATATATTTTATGTATATGCATTGCATTCAGCGACATAGTGGCCTTCGGCATCATGCTTTGGCATTAACATATTACTAGAATACTAGAACTGACGTTTTTAAATTAAAATAGTTTTGCTCCATTCAAGTTTTTTATTCCACAATATTATTTATAACTAGAGCTCTGTGCAAACTTTTCTTTTGCTCCAAGATGTAACATATATTATCTTTCAGATAAATAAAGTTTTTCTTAAGTAAATAAATAAATAAAAACTTTCCTTTTTACCATTGCAATTTACCAATAATTATGACCATTAAGGCAATTAACTAGAATTTCTCTAGAGTGGTCTTTGAAAACATTAGACATAACCAGTACTTCATTCATGAGCTATAATTCTGTTCCAAGCCAGTTCCCTGTTAACTGTTAACAAGCAATTAGTTTCGTGATATAACATGACGCAATGATTTAATGACTGCAAGATTGTTTACATGTTAATGACTTGATCGATCACTTAAGTAGCTCAACTTCCTGCCTTAAAATGCACCGCCCTTAAGAACTAAATTGCTCATAATGTAATCCATTTGTCTCATTATCTAATGATCTACAATCATAATCCTATGTATCTAATTGTTTCGAAAGGCTGATTTGAACAGATTGTCATATAACAGAGATGTGCCAAATAATTTCATCTTCAACATAATTCATATAGAAAAACAAATCTTCATGAATTCATATAATTGTATAATTTTCAAATGTTTAAATTACAAATTATATAGCTATGTACGTAGGTACAGACCAATCTGATTTTATTTTTCAGTCATGTGAAGGCAAATACTATTTTCGGACTGCAAAGCTTTGTTAGCTCACATGCCCAGCCAGTGGCAGACGTAATGATGCCATAAGACTTGTTCAGTTTCAACTCCATGTTGCACATTTATACCCCACGAGTGGCGGTTTTTACTTGCCCAAGCATAGACACCAAGGAAAAAGGCAAGAAGAAGTCTTGGCCAAAGACAAACTTCTAGGCTTATCTACAAATAACGTGGTGTTTACAAACTACAGTAATCCGGCGTTTGCATTTCTAGGGTGCATTTATCTTGGGAGGGATTTTGTGAAAAACAAACCAGGATAGACTGAAATCTGACCAGGGGGGTGGGGGGGACATCTAATAAATCCCCTCTCACCGCCAATTCAAGACAGAGCAGCGACAGTTTGTGGTCAAAGCAAGGACATGGGTACTGCTGCTGGCTACCTGTGCTTTGGGCTACCTGTGCTTTGTCTTGTACTGCAACAGATATCTATGAGGTAGGTTTCTATTTCAAATACCCGACATTACAGCACAGGAGAATCTAAAACTCGAGAGGACCATTAAAGTTGGTAGAATTGATATGTTAACTTTTGTACACTTGTAAAGTGAAGATTGCACTTGATGACTCATACTGACACTCATGGCAATGCATAATCTTTTGATGATCCTGCATTCACTCAACCTTGTCACTAATGACAAGGAATAGCTTGTGACACCACATGCCCACTAGTGATTAAAAAAACCCAGGTAGCAGTGATTGACCTTTCAATGACCCCAAGATGAGTCATAACTATCTTGTGAGTCATCATGGGATAGAACAGTTATAATATAACTATAAGAGTGTGACTCATCAATGCAGTTTTTGGCAAAAGAAGACAGGAAAATTTACTTATCAATTCTACCAACTGTAAGCTAAAACTGTGTGTTCTCATAAGCAAGTCTAAAAGCATAATTTAACACAATATAGAAACGAGGCATTTGGGCCAACACCTAATGGTTTTAAGAGAGTAGTGTTCTTCTGTTGGGATTCCAACCTCAGCCCAACTCTAACTGAAATATTTTGTCAAGATTTGCAAAAAGTCATCTGGCCCTAAAACCATCTGAGGTTAGTTTTAATTAGGCATAAAATATTGCAGAATATTTTTAACCATGTGACTCAGCGAAAAATGTGGTCTGTCATTAGGTTTGACGCAAGACCTTCGATCACACCTCTACGCAGGAGAGGGTCTTGGAGAATTCCTAAGAGCAAGGATCCCATTGGAGGAGTAAGGAATTTAACAGTGTAGAAAGGTTGATATTAATCATAAGATAACGATACGTCAAGTCCCTGCACCAAATAAGACAATGCAACGTTTTACCGGACTAATTTTAAAGAACTACTTTGTTCGCCGCTTAGCTAAAATTAACGAGCGTAGTGTTTGACCTAGTTCAACGGCGTATCTGGCTATGTATTCAAATCCATCAGACCCTTGTCTACGACCCAGCCTGAGGGTCTACATTTAGACTGGTCTGTCATTTAATTATATTATATTCATTGATTTACTCATTTATTTATTTGCGAATGAACAAATAATCTTTCCCATTTTAGGAAAATAATCTGCACACAAAAATACTTTCCACCTGTAATAATTTTTCCTCCCAAAATCTTCAGTCAACAACAGCTATTAAGACTTTTTCTTAAGCAAGCTCCAAATTCTGAGCAAAGCAACTTCTGTGGAAAATGAAAAAGCGTCCACAAGAAGTCTCGGATGTCATGAGAAGCTCTTACGTAATACGAAGATCAAACAAACAAAGTGAAGCAGATATGCCTGTCACTGGGGTTGAGGGAGCACATTCTTCTGTTTCGCCATCCAATCTTCTCTCCTTTGAGAGGTTGAAGCTGCTAAGACTCAGCATGGTCATATATTCCCTGGTTCTCATTCATCAGCCTTAATTAAATCGATTTAAGATAAAAGACAGTTGTACCTTTTATATTAAATCAAATATAATTATCTAAAGTATAAAAGAAATCCCAAAGAAAAAATCCAAGCAATATTTCTTTTAAGTAACAACAGGGTTCCAACAGAAATCATGGAATTAAATTCCATGACTTTTCCATGACATTTCCATGACCATTCACATAATTTTCCGGACTTTCTTTCGATAAAATCTGCACAACAAAGTCAACGATTGCAAATTCTAACAGCCTCCACACACCCCTTACAGCCGTCTTCAGCACCCATTTTATTGCAGACAATGCTTTTTTTTTTTGGCCTTCTAAAATTCCATTACTTTCAAATTTCTATTATTACATAACAAACAATTTTTCAAAGATTTTCCAGGATTTTTCCATGACTGTGGGAACCCTGTAACAAGCTAATTTCTCATACATTGGTCATTTAAAACAGGCTAAAAGCATTAATCAATTAAATTCACCACAAATAAAAGATTTAGTAAATTTAAATCACAAATAAAAGCCCGTCTCGCTTAGACGCCGGGGACATGCTCTCACTCTAAGAAAATAACAGGGCCTGCTAGTAGTCAAGAAAATACAATACAGTGCACTCTTACCGTCCATTTTTTAACCAATATCTGGTATATATAGAGCGGAGGTTGGGTTCTTTCAAACTCCATTATGAGTCCATGCAGGCTTAGTCGGTGCATGGGGGGAAATGAAATGGCTATTTAAGCATACAAGCCTGTCTTGCATCACTAAAGGCCAGCCTCATGATTGCCTATTAGTTTGCATAGGCTGGCCTACTGGAGCCTAATACAGGCAACTGGAAGCTGGCCCTTTATGCAGAGTGACCCAGGGCCTGCTTGCCTGGAATGCACTAATCTGCTCTTTGATCTAAGGTTGTCATCACTCAGCCTCAGTTCTTGTAGGTTATGCAAGAAAAAAAAGGCATGTCTCAGTCTATCCTAGGTCTATCTATCCATTGACTGCTGACTGAAATCACTCAAGTGAGATGGCACCGATAACCTTTCTCTTGAAGTCTCAAAAATTAAAGGAGACCATGTGCACGAAGTTATTAAGCTAACTTTCCAGCTCACGAACGTATAGCCAGCCAGCTATGCACTGAAAGCTTTTAAAAATATATGCTGTGGGCGCTGGATAATTAACTTCATACAGTCCCAGCTTTTACCAGAGTAAACCACTAGCTCACAGTTGAATTCTGAAAGGTGGTAGGTATATGCATAAGCATGTTTACTGTAGTATAGGTTCGAACAGAGTGACAGTATTGAAAGCTAAACATGCTGACCATTTGTTACAGTAACTACGATGTTACTAACTTTAGTCATTATTACTACGGCTACGATGACACTGATGGAGGCTGATAAAATCGTTAGATAAAGCTAACTAAAATGTTAGACACTAATGGTCACGGGTTCACGCCCACATTGTCTTCAGTGACTCCTACAACACAGCTCACAAGACACACATTAGCCCACATCTATCTTTCATTGCCTCCTCACTGAAAGAAGATGGCTGTCCTTAACCTGTGTCAGAAAGCCAAAAATAAATTTTGAAAGTTACAAAAAAAGACAGATATAGATATAAATTCGATATTCGTACAGTAGAGGATAAGTTCTGCACACCCATTATATAAGCAAGACATAGGCGTAAAACTTTATTCTAACTGATGTTCTTGTCCATGTATGAACTATCTAGCCAGTAAATCTGATACTTTCAATGGAAACTTTGTCAGTTAGACTCCTCCTGAATAGTCTTGATTATCTCAGCAGTCATATTTCAGTCAATGTATAGTCCAAACACCTGAAAAGGTAGACCTGCTATATACAAATATAGTCACTGATGTCATATTGAACAATGAAAGGCAAGACTCGCTGGCTACTACGTCTTATTATTGACTTTTGACCTACAGCAGATGCTACTGATGGTTGCTGACCAGCAAAATTGTCCCCCGAATAAGAGTGACAATACTTAGCGAGTCATGGTATATCCATTTATACCATACAGTTGAACCTGCCCATAAAGCCCACAGTAGGTGTACATTTTAAGCTTAATGGCGAGGTGATCTTTCAGGTGAAGTTAATATAATGGTTAAATACAGGTCGGTTCAAAATGCTGCGATCTCATCCAATCCTATCCTAATAGTAAGGTGTTCTGTAAGGGGAGTTTCACTGTACAGTGGAAACCTGCCTTAAAAGTGCCTCTTCATTGAGGCCAATGAATTTTTAACTGTTCTTTATTATTATCTATTGCATTTTTATTTTTTTTTCAATTTCTAACGAACTTTTTAAATACTGGCAGTGACTTTCATCAGTTTTCCAGGTATTTTCATTATTATATATTCCATATTCGTAAAGGATCAGCTTAAGTTTTCTAATTAAATGTCCAACCTACCTACCCACCTACAAAGTACGATCATCTGAACCTATGACAAATAAATTCTGCACCTTGGTCTCAAGCTGGAAGTTCCACTGTAAAATCATCACTATAGAATAAAATCTAGTAAGATGAATGAGAAAAGCCCATTTCTCTGGGGTTGTGAGACTTCGCAGAAAGCCCATCGACTGCAGTGACTAGTCTGACTGATCTATTGTGTGCAGTGGGACTTGCCCTGCCAGCCTTATGATATGTGTAAGTCCGACTTACCAGCTATGTATGGAGCGGGTGGGTTCACTGGTCTCTGGGCACTTCGGCTCCACAGCTTAGATCCAGATGCTTCTGAAAATAAAAAAGAATATGAGTTACAAACCAGAATGAGCTGTGAGAACAACAAGGCAAATCTGATCTTATCACGGGTTGGTATTGATCCAACAAAGATTTTCTACACCTAAGTTTTGTGTTGCTCAAGAACAATACTGATTTGTCACACCCTAGGGAGTGTTTCAACCATAAGCACTGTACCAACTGAAGCAGTTTGTTTTGGTTCCACAGCTATTGATAGAAGCGACCAATGTGTGCTTGGAGACTTTTAACTGTTTGTGCAAATGCTTCACAAAATGAGATAGCATACATGTGGTGGATATAACATGTACACTATACAATGAAATGTGTGTTGAGATGATAGGAAACTGCATTGAACAAAGGTGGTCAAATGTACAGCTGTCATTATTCTTGCAATTCAATATAGTTTTGTGTCTATGATACTCTATATCAATAGACAATATCAACGGTGAGGACCTTTGGTACTGAAGAAATTTCATCAGAAACAAAGTACGTCTCAATAAATAACAAACTGTCACCAATGTATTACAGTGGTACATCTTCTATCACCTTTGTCGGCTCATCCGTCAAGTATATTAGTGAAGCCAGTCTACTCTGTCTGTGGAGTCTTTGTGGGAGAACTCGACTAAGTAAATACGATCATAGACAATAGACAACTGAAGTCAGGTGGCAGTGATAACGATGATTATAACAAAAAGTATTGAGTACATTTAGCTTTTGGTGGAGATAGTGTCCTCGAAGAATTACACTTGTCATTGTAGTTTTCAACTACAAGAGATTTCATTCACATGAAAACTTAACTCCAGAGGACGGGATCCCTAGATTCATATAGGACGTGCAAATTACGAATTAAGCCTTAATTCCTTTCAAATCACGGAGATTCAGCGAGGTGAGAAACGACCTGTTGTTTACATTTTCCCACTGGCCATCCACTAAAAGTCTAGCGTGCATTTTGGTCCATTTGTGATTTTCGGAAATAGATTGGGATGTCATTGTGCCACGATAACAATTTATTGGTTGTTATGCTTAATTAAATGAGTAATCCACCTTTGTTCTGACCAGCCCTATTCATTACTATGGCGCTCAGCCTGGTCTTGGTTCCGGATGTAGTCATTTACTGCTAACCAACGCTAGAGAGCCATCTTCCACTTGCAGGCCCTATGAAGTCCTCTGGAGTATAGCTGCCCTGTCTCTGAGTTCTGCACATGATGAGAAGTTATATCTGACCAAGGTTTCTTCTAACTTCAGTTTTAAAAAACACTTCAACAAGCTACAGAAAACACTTTAAACAGGCGTCTGGAACTTTCAGTGATGTACATCAAACAGTGCCAGATAAGCATACAGTGCACAGATATTGGGCGAAGTGTGGCCTGTACTTGTGGCAATATTTTTAGTCCTTCACCGTTTCAAAGACTTCAGCAGTGCCACCGATCCATTCAGTCAAGCTGGGTGTTGACACTTTGAGTCTGTGGACGGGAAGAACACGCAGGAGGGTCACATCACGCCTGGTTTGATTCTTAAGTGAGTTTTCTATTTGCACTTAAAGCATCTCCCCTTTTTCTTTTGCCAGATCTCACGCAACCAACTCACACTTCAGACAAAAAATAACTCCTTGATCACGATCCTAATTGTGCTCTAGCTCCAACAGTGTGCGTGAGACGGTGCTATGATATTATGAAGAAGAAAAAGACGAGTAATATGGGTTACATGGGTTTTATTCAATCGTCACGGAGTCACATGACATTACGATAATCCTGACCTCATGGCCTAGTAACCCAGATCAAGGGTTTAACGACCTTCCTTCTTGGGAGAGTGATGTATTTCCAAATAGTGAATCATTGCTTAATTTTTATCAATATTTTAAACAAACACTATAGTGTATTTAGTTTATTAATTTGAGCACATATTAAATTTGACTTCCCTTATATTATGATTTTCTTACTAATCCACCAGATAGATAGATAGATAGATTGATAGATTGATAGATTGATTGGTTGATTGGTTGATTGGTTGATTGGCTGACAGGCTGACAGGCGTGCTGACCGACTGACCGACTGACTGACCGACTGACTGACTGGCCTTAAAACTAACCCTACAATAACGAAGCTCTCTAACAACTGCTTCAGAAACTTCAGCAATCCTTTCTTTCTCGCAGAATTCATGACACCTTGCAGATAAGGTTTACACCATATTCAATGACAACATGAAAGTGCTATCAAGGCCAAAACAACTCATAGAACTTCACAGCCTCACGTAGAATACAGCAAATTACTCGTAACTGAAGGCTACTGATTACATCTATTGTTTATAAGAAGGTGATGCTATTGTTTTCCTTTTCTGCTGACAATGTTGCAATCAACCATAGACAGCTAATTGATAGAAACACATATTTACAAGGTATTGTACTGCCCTTGCTACATGTTATTACAAACCAAGTCTTCACACATAATAAAATACAGCATAACCCAACAATTTTATTACCCCAATATTAAAAGGTTAAAACAAAGCCATAATTAACCTTAATTTCGAGACAACACGGCGGACCAACGTTGGTCGATGCCACATGGCCGACTCATGCCGATCTGGAATATTATCTGGGTACAGGGTCTCAAAATTGTAATCTTAAATTTGTTTTATTATGGTGCTCATCTGTAGTGCTTCTTCATTTTGTCAGAAAGCTACTTCACCGTTTATATACCTTATTGATGTTATATAAATATTACTCATCTTATTTTATGTGTATAATGTAATTACTACTTTGATACTTAAGACAGTTAAAGACACTTTCAGGGGTGCCTAAGAGTTATCTAAATGGTGGTGTGGTAGGTGGATTAGGGCTTCATGTCCTGTATTTCTGCACCTGTTGGGCTAATTAGGACAGGCAGGGACCATGGTAATGAAATGAAGGATGAAACAGCCATCCCACTTAGGCTCGACCGGGAACTGAACCAGGGACCCAGCGGTTGGAAGCCCAGCGCGCTACCACTGAGCTTGGCTCCCTCTCTGGTCTTAATGGTAAGACTGCATAGAAATATCTATCAGATTATATTTTAGTTATACATTCTACATGGCCAATTGTGCCACGTGTGTTTTCCATGCGTTTGGATAAACGCATGGAAAACGCATGGTTTTTGCCTCATTATAATTAGCATTTATCCGTCTCATGGAAAACGCATGTGGCACATTTGGCCATGTATACTACTGAACATCTAAGCTGTATTATACCAATGTGGCACGCACAATTTTGCCCGTAGTTGACTACACAGGAGGCACTGTTACAAGAGAATGAATTGTGGTTATCGTGACTCGCACAACTGCATGATATTGTGCAGAGTATCAAGGACAACTGAAACGAGTCAAGGGGTTTGGACATGAAAGAGATACTTGTTTTGGCTGGCATGACCTTGCTGGAAAAGCATGTGCGATTAGAATCAGGCTGCTTTTTATTTAAGACAAGAAAAATAATGCATGAGCTGGAGAGACCACCTGAAGAGACAGGAGTCCTGGACACCAGTTACCGTGAGTAAATTGATTGCACACGAAGGCCTGGTTCACATCATAACGTTATACATGACATGGTAAGAATATTAAAATATGGAAACATTTTATTCTGACTTAGGTACAGATCCCCATTATATTATTATTAAAGATAAAGATATACATCATATTAGCAATACCAATTAAATACATTGATCAAGATGCCTAAACACACCGGGTTTTGATGCATATGGGAATTACCAAAGGAAACCACTGAGATCTATATTGAATATCACACACACAAGAAAAGTGGATAATGAGATATCACCTTACCAGGGAAGATTCGACTCATGAACAGTATTGAACTCACTAAAAAAATGAGGTTCAAAACCCGTGCACCCTAGAGTCACTTTCAAGAAACCAGCAATATGCTACCCCAAAGTCAACACAAGTTGAACAGACATTCAGATGTGGAAACCACGTTATCCCAGAATGGTAAACACTGCTTAAAAGTTGCAGATTTCGTGCTTGAGATCCACATCGCCACAGACTACATTGTACATGCATAATTCAGTTGCTTATGGTCGGGCCAGTTATTGAGATGACACTGGTGGTAGAAGTCTACTGTAGAGATCAACAGAGCAAGCAAAGGCCAATGATCAAGACAGCAATTTCCAAGTTACGTGTGGAGAATTAAGTCAAGGAGACCAGGTCATGTGACCGGTGATAACTTCCCTCCCCAACCACTCCGCCCATCAAATTAGTGACCTCCCGGTGCTACTTTATCCCTGTGTATCCTTCCGCTAAATAACTTCCACAAGGCTGCAAGGCTTCAAGTGACATCAGCCCACAATGTATCAGGCTTCCCTTACTTTTTTAACCTTCTGTTTTCCAAGGGCCATCTTGCGAGCTTTACATGAGTTATTTTCCAATCAGGTATTGGCATTACATTGCACAAGCATTTGTGTTCTATATTTCGGCCAAAATATAAACACTGCAACAACTGGTTCAACGTATAATTGGTCTTAAATTAATTATGAGGTAATATGCAAAAACCGAAACATATAAAATCCCAAAAACAATGGTCTCCATAGCAACATTTTATTCGATGTCTAGATGGGGTACTGTAATTCATTTTCTTATACAGACAAACCACACTATTGAAGTACTAAAAATGTTTAATTGTAAACTTTTGGCCAATAATCATTGCATGTACTGTACTGTAAAGTTATTTGCTTTGATTTGCTTTTCAATCAAAAGCACATTTATCATGAAGTGTTTTGTCACATTGTACTGATAGGGTTTTTGTATGGTTCAAACAGCTTAGGCTGCAAACATACCGACTAAGAAGCTCTAATTGAATGACATTACTGATTTCATAGGAAAAAAAAACAAGACTCAAGAGGATGTCATTTAAATCCAAGTCTCCAAGTCTCCCATTGGCTAAGCTTAGCAGTCCCTGGATTTATATGACGTCCTCTTGAGTTCAGTTTCCAAGTTTATGAAATATGCTGTAATACACATAATTACATGTCGTTTAGTCCAGGGGTTAAATGGTTTTAAAATGGTGCTTTCTCAATTCCGAATGTCCTGAACAGTTACGGTGGTACATGTCATTAAGTGGCCAGAACAAGAGTAGCACATGAACAAAGACCCATGAACAAGACTACAAGTCAGAGATCAATACATTCATATTCGAGTTTTTAATGGCTGCACTATCAAATGCAAATGTCAGCTGTGATATTTTTCATGTTGGTAGAGACTATACGGTAAAGACATACATCGAAGAAGTAGCCTGCAAGGATATACTGAGCTTGGCAAGATTTTTCGCGAGTCATTTGATGTATACTCTAGATCTAGTGTACTTCAGTATAGTGCGGAAGTCTGCAAGACATGAGCTACAGCTGCCTCTCACTATTAAGACCATCAGCTCATATCTTTCTTACCAAAGTTAATGGCGTTTAGCAGATGATTTTAATGAAGGCTTCAATGTACACGATGTCATTATATCATTAAGCAATGCAACCGGGACATCGAGTTCCGTCTTTACGATGTTCGATCCAAATAAATATCAAACCACGTTAGGCTTTTACAAATGTTGAATGGTCATTCCAACAAAGCTCTTTCATTCCTCATGGACACGTGTTTGAAGGTTTTCTTGAGGTTTCACCACTAATGAGGCCCCTCACAGAAAACGACATATCGGTTCGATGTTGGCCCAGCATCGCCCATGTTGGATAGACATCAGACAACCATCCTGCTGACCTAGTATGCTATCTGGGCACAAATTAAAGGTACACATATCAGCCTTCTAAGAAAACGTTTACTTGTTGTTTTTTTCTTCACCTTTTGCTTTCCCAATACTGTGTAATGCACCAAATTGAATTTGTTACTTTTCTAGATCTGTCGTAACAAATCGGACCACCTCGAAAAAAGTCACACGAACAAACTTTGACCAAAGGTGACCCACACGAAGAAGCTCAAGTGTAGGTAATACAATGTACTGCGCAGTAAAGAGGCATTTTCAGCGAGGAAAGTTGTGATTGACTGTCTGCAGAAGCCATCAAAGGCAGAGGACAGTCAAGCTCCAACACCTAAGATGGCGAGAGGCTTGCCAGAGGGACCAATTAACAACTCCTTGGTACTTTCAAGCATCCCCAGTGCTTTCCATACTCGCGAACACATTGTGTGATAGGAATACGAGATGCCATCAAAGCACATCAAAAAGGCATTAATCAGGTCTCTGGGAGTGTGCATATATATCATAACTAAGCCAATAAGCGATATACATCAACCTGTTAGACAGGTATCATCCAAGGGAGTTCTTCAGCACCAGCTATCTTTCCTATATTCTTTACCACTCCCGCCTAATACCATTTACCAAGTGCATTTCTTCCTATACTTTGGCTAATTGAACAAAGTACACAAATATACATTGTGGAAGGTATAGCAATCACCTTAAATATACCCTGGAGTACTTCTGCTGTAGTTACATATATCTACAGTATTGTGTTTTCCTAGTATATCACGCAAATACGTTCATTTCCAAATAGCCACAAAATGTACATGTCAGGTAACGAACATGATAACAGTCTTTGCACAATTCGAGGAACGCTTATCATCTCATCGGATTCCCCAATTACATCCAGGAAGGAAGCCTCACAATCACTGCGGAACTCTCGAGACCCACATGTACACTAATGACTTCAGGTAATCCTTAGGAGAAGTAACATAGAGGCAGTTTCATTTTGAAACAGTTCGTAACAACTGTAACAAGCACAGATCTGTGCCATACAACCAAATATACTGTAGCTGCAAGCACAAAACTGGTCGAAATAACCACATACACTGTATAGTAGCTGTTGCAATGCGAATGTGCTATAGTACAAAAACTGTGCAAATAAACCAACTATGCTGACAATGTAAACGTATTATGACTAAACAGGTTAGTAGCTTATATAATTGTCTTATCTTATCCTATCCCTGATGCAATTTCTGGCATTTAATCATTAATGGCCACAACTGAACTGATAGTTGGCAAGCTCATTTCATTTAACCTGCACATATCCACTGACTAAATACGGTGTATTTTATGTGTTAGTTCAAGCTCTATGGAATTTTAGCTCCAGGTTTTCATAGTTTTTTTTTTCCCTTATTTTCTTTTAATGTTATAAATTACCTGACTGTTTTTACATCGTCTGTCTATAAATCAATCTACTTTGCTTTGTGCACACTTGCAACTATTTTTAAATTAGCTACTGCCAGGTTCGTACTTTTTCATATGAATTAATTTTTATTAGGTAAGCTTTAAAAAAAAATCCATCTGCACAATGTACCATTGTTTACAAGAGTAATTTGTTAACAACTGAAAGGAAGAACACTGAATGAACTGAACTGAACAATTGATTATTAGAACGTCAATAGTGGTTGACCCGTTCAAACCACTTCTTCCAGTCCTTGTGAACTCAATCACTGTGGTATTTCGACGACTTCATTTTGAACATGTCCTTTAAAGTTTATCGCATTGTGAAGTATCTTGATCACTTTGTAAAGAATGGTTTATCACATTTTGAAGTATCTTGATCACTTTGTAAAGAATGGTTTATCACATTGAGAAGTATCTTGATCACTTTGTACAGAATGGTTTATCACACTGAGAAGTATCTTGATCACAATGAAAAGAATGGTTTATCACATCATGAAGAATCTTGCCTTCAAGGTAGTCCATGCCAAAAGTATGGCAATTGTACTCCAGAAGAGCCATACATGGCTGGCTCATAGATTGACTGAGAGTAATCCATCCCATGTGATGCTATGAGACCCAATCAATAAATCCAGGGCTTCTACTCCGCTTAACAGAATTATCCCATCTGTGCACAAGTGAATGAAAAAAGGACATAGCACACAGTTGAACAAGCCAGTTGAACAAGCCACCTATTCAGACTTATCTCAGACTCATCTCAGATTTATCTCATTATAAGAAACGATATGGCAATGTTAGAAATAAGAATCAGTGGTGTGATCACATCAAGTGGGTTAACACAATTTTCAATTTCAAACAGATCGGTTGCTTATCTAATATTTGATCAATGTTTGACCAAGATTTTTGGCTAATGAAACAAAATGGATTTTATTTGGTTGAATTAGACTTGATTGTACAATTAACCTATCAGATGGTAATGTCACCAATGTCTTGGTTGCATTAACCAAAAACCTCGGCATATATAGATGATTAAAACAAATTGTGAAAACAACAACAAATCTGTCTTCAGAGTTAACTTTTGTCTGAAAATTTCTGCTTACAGTGTACTTTGAGTGATCACAATAGTTCAAGCACCCTAGACAGCAGTCCATTACTTCAGAAGAGGGATATCATCATACACACTGATAACAAAAAAATAACATTTTATCATCTTCTTCATACCACCTACGCGTCCTAGGACATTATTCGAATCAATAGTAATCATGAACAGACTCCAGTTACTTTTGAGATGATAGCTTTGAGATAATAATCATCTTATGGCGTGCGATGCATGTGGTCATATTTGCAGAACATGCACACAACTATGATGAAGAGATGGTACCACAGGAAATTGCACAGAAAATGGGCTACAGAAGTCACATATGGCAGGACAACGTGGCAGCTGGTATACCATAGCTTTTAATATGTAACCCTTCAACTTTTTACAACCTGACTACTTTGTCTTGTCTTTTGGTCTTTGTAGTGGTGCCAGCAATAATAAGAAATCGATAACGATTGACAGCAATAGTTGCTACACAGGAACCTCCTAAGTAAGACCAGTATTGATGCAAACTGCAGCAGATTTAAAGGTCGTTGTAGTAATAATAGTGTTGTTACAAGTCAATAGAATAATAAGAGTAAAATTAGCTGTCTTAATTACAGGAGTACAGTTGGATCCATTTACTATGAAAAAGTTGATAAACTTTCACCAGACCTAGTATTTCGTTCCCAGATGGCATGACACATCGGTTCAGTGTCGACCTGGGATCGGTTGAAGTTGGCCAAAGTTGGTCTGATGTTAGGCGACCATAACAGTGTATTGGTCCTGTCTACAACTTACAATTTTACTGTTATTTGCGAGTGACAGCGAGACCCAGATAGCACATCACATTGACTAAACGTCGGCCCAGTGTGGGTGACGTCGGACCAAAATCAGGCCAACATTGGGCCAACGTAGCATGTTATCCGGGCATTTGAGGGTCCCAAGCAGAAACAGATAGTGGTCTTAATGTAGGGTACCACTGCATTTGGCATAGAATTGAAACTTATTGTTACACTCACTTAGTACATGGTCCACATGTTCTTATATTTGGGGAACATGCTAGAGGACCATTGAGCCCTCCGTGACTGAGACAATAGATCATTGGGTGCCGGTGACAGCCACGTTTTTATGGCGGTGAGCATCGATAAGCAGCTGTGAGGAGGAGAGGAAAGAGATTCACCGACAGTTGCTCAGTACAGCTGAACAATATGCAACCTCACACCCCTGATTTTTGGAGTGTAAACTGAGAGTAGGACATCGTGGGTCAGCCCTGACAGCAATATGGATCCATGGCCAATATGTCTTATTTACGGCATATGTCATACAGGTTCCATTTCAAGATGGATTTCTGTGCAATCTTCCAAATGTTACAGCAGGGACAGAAGCAACTACATCTGCAGCAGCAACACCAGCAGCAGCAGAACCTAAACACTGTAAACAGCACTGTATAACTGAACCTCACTTTAGGGAAAATCAACCCACCTGCAAGTGTCCTTCCCAATATGACAGTGAGTGCTTTTGCATTGGTTCGCATAATCTACATATTGCTATCACTCTAATAATCTTATATTATATAGGGGTGGGGGCCTAGCTCAGGGGTAGCACGCTGGGCTTCCAACCACTGGCTCCTGGTTAAATTCCCGGAATAGCCTATGTTGGATGGCTGTTTCATCCTTTGTCTCATTGCCATGGTCCCTACCTGTCCTAATTAGCCCATCAGGTGCAGAAATACAGGTTGAAAGCCCTAATCCACCACCACCACCATTAATAATCTTATGCGGTCTGCACTTTTTATATCCATATCTGTCCTATAACACGGATCACACAAGCCTCTTATCATTATATTGTAATTTCTTGAAAACATAAATAGTTGACAATAAAATTGTTGTTCGAGGATATTTTGAGGAAGTACAATGGGTGTATTCAGCTTTCAAAGGGAGCAATTGATATATATTGAAAGGCTTGATACACCTATTGTACTTCCTCAAAATATCCTTGAACAACAATTTTATGGTCAACTATTTATGAAATTACAATATAATAAAGGCCTTGTGTGATCCATGTTACACGGTAGTCTGGATTATATGCCTTTAGCTGAGAGTTTGATGGATATGAACTGAACATTCGCTGTACAAAGGTGAAGGCGAAGCTCATAATTGACAACGAAGGACCAGTGCGAAAAGATGAGAAGAATTTAACATCTTTCAGCCAGCTGGAGAAGACCCTCAATGGGACAGAAGTCTGCTGCTGATGCTGCTGAAGACTCTCTTGAAGTGTTGTAAGAATCCAGTTTAGTGGACACAATTATACTGGCAACAAGCTTTGGCTCTTTGATACAATTACAAAGGATTAAAGCCAGCTCCCCGTGGGTACAAGGGCTATAATTTCAAGCAGCTATCGATCCTCCACAACAATAACAAAAACCTCCTTAGGCAAGGATATACTACGAGTCCCAACTGAGCAACCAAGGCGACGTGAACTAAATTGATGCGCTGCTGCCTCAGTTGCCTTGTAGTAGGGGCTAGAATTGTGAGCTAATGGCCTTGATATTGCCCTGCAATTCATCCAACATTGCTTCCATCATGGCATCACGGGCTAATGCTGTCTACAGGGCTTTCTTTCTATAGCATCCTATAGCAGAATCTTCTATGCAGACCAGAGTCTAATGGAAATGGGAGCACTTTTATTAAGTATCTTTTTTGTTGGTTACGCCAAGATCTTGGCAATTTCCTGTACCTTGCTTTCATTTAGCAGCCACTACCTTTGAGTCATACTTCAGAGGAGATGGTATAAAGCCTGGTGCTCGTTGGCTTGTGAACTTGACGCTAAAAATAAACACCACCACCGAAGACCTTTTTGGACAGTATACACGGATACATTTCACATTAAAAGGATAATTCATAGAAACTGTGAAGTTTTGTCTAAAAATGTTCTTGATTGATGCATCATTAACTTTTTTAATTGTGTGATTAATGTTACTACGTGGTATGTGTGAAGTTATGTGACAAATAAAAGGATTCTGATTCTGCAACTTGTTGTGCCCTACTTTACCAGTACACCAATCAGTAAAAATCTTCTAGAGTTCTAGCAAAACACACTATCAAAGTAATTCTAAGACAATTATTTGGATCATATTTTCTCCTGACACCTTATTGATTTCTACCTCCATTCACCCAAAGGAGTTCATATGATACGGGATGAAATAAAGGGGTGAACATTGTATCATCAGGTTAACTGAACTTCCCGTTTATAAATTCATTCCATAATCTCACTCTTTTTGATTACCAACTGGATGGATTCAATCTTGTTCATTATACATTTTTGTCATATTGATACAAAACTATCAAAGGCGCATAAATTGTACGTTAAAATATAAAATATTCAGGCAAACACTCGGACATAGCGAACTAAAACCGCCTTGACTGACCTCACAATTACATTGCGTGTAATGCCATGCCTCGGAGGACTTAGATACCTCGAGTAATTAGGCTTGACAGTAATAAGAAGCTCCACTTAACACCACTGCTATGTATGGGCACGTTCTGCCTCTTTGCTTTCTTTGCAAAAGTGGGTTGTAAAGAACGCTCGTAGTACCAGCCACACTACTGATCCCTTGGGTACTCCACATGCTAGTTCAAGGGCCCAGCTCCAGGTATGTTATGTTATACCAATATCTTAGTTATTTGACTGAATGTACCCCATGCTCCCTTTTTTAAATCTTCAATTGCATCTCATAAATTAATTGGGTAATGTCAAATGGTGAAATACTTCGACTGATCAGTTATTTAGTCCTCACGACTACCTAAGGCTGACTAAAGTGTTAGATTAAAAAGAAAATGGCCATGGCGGGTTAGTCTCTCTAGGATAACTTTACCAATTTTTCTTTGTTACCAAATCCCAGTCTGTTTATTATTACACATTTTAAAATAAATAATGACTCAAATAATCCCGTTTTGACTTCTGCCACATTTGATATATCATGTGCTTGTTCGCCAAATGGTGGTGAAAATAGTTAAAAAGGAAAGCATGACTGAGTGAATTTCAAATGCTCCCTGCAAGGGCATTTACCATTCAATTTCATGGGTGATATTTGTGGAGCAAAGATCTAACGCGGAGGCGTCTTATCATGAAATTGAGCCGGAGGCAGCAAAACTTAACCATAAACCAATCAGGCAATCAGTTGTGAATTATACTTTTAAAGTTTAAATTGTTCCTGGCTCGGGGTGTTTTAGCTGTCTTTCTTTGTGACAAATGGGAACAATAGGCACTCAAGTCAATAGAAAGATGAGGAATCGATGAGTCTTGTGTGACCTTACAATTTCATGCCCGGTGGACTCCAAGCCAAAGTTATGACCCATCAATTGTAGGAAGGAATGCTTGAGGTGTTTCTGATAAAGACTTATGGCCATCTAGCTTATGAAGGCTATTGGCTCAATTGGTAGGCCAAGGATCCAGAGTGGTCATAACCCTATGATGAGGGGGGTGTATAAGGGGTACTGCAAGGATGCTTGATCAGTCCCCTTATTGTGAATGATCATGGCCTGACTTGCCAAACCAGCTAATGGATGGCATGAACTTAACTGGTCTGATGTGTCCCACTTGACCTCCCCCTCTGGCCAGCTGCCATGCTCCTGCAAAATGTGCTGGCCACAAACTGTGCTGGCCATATACTGCTTCTACTTTAGCCACACTGCTGCTGCAAATTCTTTATATCTATCATGCCACAGCATTTTGTAGCCTAAACGGTTTTTGCCACCGAGCTAGCTGAAAAATGTTGTGGAGGTTCCTATATTCTGCAGTCCACTCTAGCAGCCATAACCAGGTTTGGTCTAGATATTGGGAAACTCTTAGGCCACCATTTTGGAAATGGCTATATTCCAACCATATGTAGACTGCTTGGAAAATTGCACCACTTGCTACAACCTACTATGGGCACCATATTGCACCTTGATTTGGCCACCACACTAAACACTGCAAGCTGCTTTTGCCATAATGCTGCAAGCTACTATCCTACACATCACGTTGTAAACAGCCAGCAGCAGTAACTCTAACCTTTAGAAAAAAATCTTTGAAGTATTCTACAACTGCATCCAGGTCCATTCCATGCATTCTTCTAGGACTCCCCGTTGCTCTTCTGCAGCTTTCATCCTAATGTTGCAGATATTAACTGATAAATAGCTCAATAGATGACCAAATAGCAGAGCTGCACTAGGCTACCTAAAGAATTCAGTAATGTGTGGTCTATCAGTCTTTGCCCTTCAATATATGTGGTGTTTGTGACAGTGGGAGACAAAGTGAAATAGGGAGATCACACGACCTATTTTCTGCGAAACTGCTAATCTAGCGCCAGACATTGAAATTGCTTTCAGTGATTTGCTGCCAAATAAGTCTATGTCAAATCTAATATATAGAAATTAGATATTGCTTTTGGCAACTAAAAAGAACCGATTTACCTTGTTTACAATAAAATTGCCTGAATGCACTGTACTACCATTGGAACCATGTCAGTAATAAGACCGTCTCAGTATGTATTTGAACTTGAACGGTGTCCATATTTGAGCCTGATCGAACCATCATTAGCAGAAACAATTTATGGACTGTGGGTGGTCCCATTCGTCATATCGAGTTTCTTTGCAATTACAAACAACAAAGTGATGCACAGAAAAGCATGTAAAAAATTTTGAAAGTTTAAGTTGGTTGTTTCAAGGCTCTCATCACAGATTTATCACCATCTGAAACAAAGGACTCAAGGCCAAAGAGCCAAAGATCGACCTATCTGATTACCTACCAATCAAGTGACCTTGAAATCAAAAAACCCACTCAAGGTTTTGTTTTACTTTCAGAGGCTTCTTTTGGGTTGTACACTAACGAATGGACTATTAACATTGGCACATGATCAATGTAATGGTCAGCTCATTGCCAATGATTGCTCTTTCATCTCTGAAGTAGACTTTCACATAACATGCACTGAGGCATCTGCAATTAAATGGTCCACACCTGTGTTCTTAAAGATTCCCAGATGCCTCGATGTTATGGTCCAAATTGATTCTATACATGCATGGCTTGTACATTGAGCAGGGTGGAGTTGCTCAAGATATAATAACATAATGCACATTTTCTCATGACATGAGCCGTCTTAAGCAAATTCTGGGCAACGTTATTATGAAAAGAATTATCAAGTAAATATAATCGGAATAACTTCATAGAGTACGTACCCAGAAAAAATGTTACCTCAGACAGACAACGGTACAACGTCCGCCAACAGCGGCCAATCCTAAAACGATGTTGTATCATATGGCATGTTATCCAGGTACAGGTACACAATAACTTTATCATACATATGTGGCGTATCGGTGTATCGCGAATGAAAACTTACCATTTTAAACAATGCAAAGGAAAATAGCAGACGTGTTCGGACATCGGGTCAACATCGGTCCATCATTGGTCAACAGTGGCCATTGTCGTGCCGATGTTTAGCCGATGTATCGTGTTATCCGGGATGCACTATCTGGCCTATCTTTACAGAGGGTAGAAGTGATATGTAAACTTTCAGTCACTCATTCATGGTAATTGATAATCCCCTATTCACTTAAGCTTGTCATTAAAGACATGATTTAGCTATAGTGACTCCACCTGCCTGCCCTCTAGTGATAGAAAACTCAGGTAACAGTGATGGACCTTTCAATTAGTCATAACTACCTCATGAGTCATCTTGGGATAGAGCAACAGTTTACTACAGTAGAACAAATAGGAGTGTGACTCATCAATGCGGTTTTTAGTAGAAGAAACCGGTGAAATTTTACATATCAATTCCACAAACTGTAACATCTCTGTTCAATTTTCTGAGAGTGTGCTGTATACGATCTATATCAGTCCATTGATCACCTCAAGTGTTCAACCTTACTATTTACTTTCAGTGAGAGATGAAAAATCTATATACAATCATGGATATTTACAATTAATGAGACCAGCTGTTTAGGTCATTAATATGATTTCACAGATTTTCAATAGTCTTTAATTATCCAAAGATATACTACCAGCAATATCCTGCTGAGACAGCTATTAGGAGTACATAACATAAGGACTATCATACGAATATTAAGTCAATTTTCAACTAAAACGAATTCTCAATAGAAATTTAAATGCATGCCACTCCATTTTCCTTGAAATAAAACTTGTTTACATAAACTGGCAATATTGCTACAACAAACACTAGCTTAAGAGTAAAATCAGATGCTCCAAGCAATTGTAGTAAAAATCAAAGTTAAGAGCTTATATTGCCGCTAGAAATAATGTAATTTGAAATTTTAAGTAGGAAATCGAATCCTACCTAATACATCAGAAGTACCAATACTGCTTTGAAAGTGATAAAGAGAATCAATAGAGGATAATAATCCTCCCTGGGTGTTTCTATTTAGTCCTTTGGTGGGTGTAATGCTATCATCTCATTCAGGGAGTAGAGTAAAACCTATTTGCTCTTGTTATGCAACCCACGTGTTTACATTTGGCAGGTCGTTTTTTCTTGCCGGTGGTGTTCTCTTTTTTCTCTCCACTTGTTTCTTTCTTTTTTTGATCTAGCCTCGGGCATGGCTACTAGTCTAGCCCTAACTGGACTAGGTGGGGGTCTCAAAAGCCTTACGGACCCCTCTGACCTCCAGGACATGTCTAGGGCTTAGGCTTCAATCATTGCAGGGCCTGGAGTCCTGTCCAGCCAACGTGCAAAAGGACAGGAAAAAGTATAAACAGAAGAGACTGTTTTTTTTATTCGCTGCTTGTGTTCCTTGTAGTAGCTTAGTCAACATAGGGTGACATTCTGGAAAATTTATTGAATGCTGTCCTTGAAGTGTCTCACACTACAGCATTAAATATACAGTACAACCTAGTCTGAGCCGCTATTGTTCGCTGGGCGATCAAATTTGTTGTAATCGCTAGTCAATGGCAACTCATTATAAACGTCACAATATGAACGAAAACCGGTAGCGCCGTGTGGTCAGAGTGTCTCGGGCTAAGTAAAGCTTGCCATTACCATCACATAAAAACTGACCCATCTTATTTGGGTTGCTTTAATATTGAGCATTGAGGATGGAAGGCAGTTTCATGAATATGGCTTCCTGGATAATAGGTCACATTGAATTGACGTTAGGCTGGTATCGCTCATGTCCGATCACGTTGAATCGACGTCGAGGTAACATTAGACTGACCTAGCTCGAAGAGAATTCTTAATGGTGATGTCCTTTAGTGTTACTACTCAGTGCCATCCCAAGGTGCACCAGTACCAGCACCACTGCAAACAAGTACCTCTATTCTACAACAATCTTGAAGCATCTTTCCTAATATTCTGAAATTAACATCAATTCTATGGTTATCATTAAGAGAACTGACGACGCTGACAACAATGTAATATGTAAACAATAAATAAGTTATATTATTCCATTACAGAAATGTTGAAGATTCTTCCTAGAAAAGTTCCAATTCATTATCCAATTATTACTCAAAGAAGTGATAGAATCAAGTAGAAATCAATCCGAGGTATTACTTTTCTCATTTTAATTTCTCAATTTAATGTCTGGCTTTCCTCATCTTGCATTTTTATATACTATTTCAATACTTATTCTTAGTTATGAGAAATACATTTTTTCAAAACATAACAGGACAGCTTACAGAAGAAAATATGGGTCACAAATAAATAAATTCGGTTGATGCAAGACTTTAAAGTATATATTGATGTCATCTCAGCAGATGTATCTTGAAAATCAAGTTGTCTGTAAACAACGTGAAATTGGAGACAAACTTGACACAAGACGAGGCCTAAAATGTTTCAATTAAATATCTCATTTATAAGAGAATGATATGGAGGCAAATCTGCGCTAAGCCTAAAACTAATTAATTAGGTGATGTTTGCACAAGAAGCTTCCAAAGATACCAGACATTACAGTGTCTTGTACAGAGTGATCCAATGTGGAATAAAGATGAAACTAAATAACCAACATGCTTAATCTTATGTCAACATTGTTTTTGCATATTAATAACATAAATTGGGTGAGGAAACCAATATCATGGGCTGATGACTTACAAGTGCAGAGATAAGCCCAAATCCCCAGGAACTAGAGCTTAGCTTTTTCAGGAAGAGACATTATAGTGCCTAGCAGGAAAGTGGCTACACTTGCAAACAATAAATGAAAAATTTTCTGTTTTGCAAAGTGCATCTGCCATGTCATATGGGTTGTTATTGTTTTCAGATTGAAGCCGTGAGAGACCATTGAATATCTCCAGCCAACCCTGAATGTTTATAAAACACAGTAATTAACTTAGGATAATCTCTCTGTTGGTCAAAACACAGGGCTGGCTGAGCAAATTTAATAGCTTTTGGACAGTTGTTTTACTTTTTTCACATAAAACAAATCAATGATCTACGTCACATAAGGACTTTGGCAGAAGTTATTTTCAGTCTTGCCCAACTCACTGTGTAACCACCAATATGCTAGGCACTCTAATAGGTTTACACAAGCCAAGAGCAAGCATCCAGTGTTAAGTATTAAAACACATCAAGGAATGAATGTGACATATCAAACTGGGCTACCAAAAATGTACATTTCAGATTAATATATTAGTCTCATTAAAACACATCTCTAGCCACCAAAGTCTTGGTAAATAACATCAGTGACCAAGGTCACCACATTTTGGGTTAGAACCAAGGTGACCTGAATGTAATTACATTGTACATACACTATGCAGTGCTGGAAGTTCCCCCACATAGTGTACAATGTCATTACCCCATTTTCACACCAACTTAGAACCAATGATGGTCTCAATGATATTCCATTGTACAATGAGAAAAAACACCTGAAACTTTTACCTGTAAATTTATGTTTCTAAAAGAGATTACTAATGTTCTGTAAACAACATAAAATTTAAATAAATTTCATAACACGTTTAATAAAATATATCATTTATGAGAGGAAGATATCGAGGCAAATCTGTGCTAAGCCTGAAACTCATTGTGTGATGATGTTTACACAGGAAGCTCCAAAGGATGCCAGATTTTGTTTATGTTACAGGGCTTAACACCAAAGTGGCAAATAGTAGAAAAGACGACTCATTATATTACCGTCATACCATGAAGGTAAAACCCGTGGAGGTAGCCTGGCCTGACAGTGTGTGCTGTCACCTAATAGCCCAGCGACCTAATTATGGACATTCTTTGCTAGTTTACCTAGTTAAACATAATGATTGGTTGAACTATGTAGCTGATAGGCTGAGTATAGACTTTAGAAATCTTCTCTTAAAAATACAATAGAAATAGAATCATATTTTTTTATTTAAGGCAATTTTTCTGAATTGCCTGCCTGCCAGAACAAGAATTGTGTAAACTCAGCACCTGAACATCTAATTATTCTGTAATTTCATTGTTAGACCTTTAATGCCACAGGCCAGCCTATAGACTATAAGAGATATTGATTAGTTTTCCTTGTGATTAGTAAACGAGCAAAACATGGACATAATTGGGTCTCTGGGCTGTGAGGTGATGACACTCAGTGTGTATATAACGGCTACCTGCTGTAAACGGCCACTTTCAACTCCTCCAAATTGAATTTTCATCACTTGTTTTATCCTTCTATCAAAAAGAGCGGGGGCCTAGCTCAGAGGAAGCGCTCTGGGCTTCCAACCGCTGTGTCCCGGGTTCAATTCCTGGTCCAGCCTAAGTTGGATGGCTGTTTCCTCCTTCGTTTCATTGCCATGGTCTCTGCCTGTCCTCATTAGCCCAACTAGTGCAGAAATACAGGACGTAAAGCCCTAATCAGACACACACACACATCCTTCCACAAAATTTATCAATTTCACCGTGTGACTCCTTAAAACTGGTTTGACAGTATACGTCTGGAGGTATCCCAACAAACATCTGACCATATTCATTTCTATTGTCCTTCGTGTGACCCGGTATAACAATAGGCCTATGTTCTGTCACGCACCAATCATATTATTGGGAGGATATGCGATCAGCACTAATCTAGTGATGGTCTCCCCCGATCAGATTGAACCTGGTAAATCTGGTAAATCTGTATGAGCACCAGACTGCATCAAGTAGGTCTGCAAGGGCATGTTTGCACTCATGCTTACAGACTGCAATCAGTGGTCATTAGTGTACCACTGTAGATAGCATGCGGTCTCTTGTTCATTATGCTGGTGTTAATATGGAAGGGTGTTCATGGAGGCTTTCCGTTCATACAGCAGCTAGGGCTCCTCGTGATCCCTCGAGTCTGCATGGTAGAAAGCCACGATTTCCCCAGAGTCTTGGACGCCATCTTGAGTGCTTCTCTGTGTTGACAACAAACCACCAGCGCCACCTGCCATGTCACATGACGCTTCAATATGCAAATGAGCTGTGTAATGTCGATGCAAGGACAGATGAGAGCAAGGCTAGTGTCATACTACCTTGTTCTCATGAGCTGCTGTATGGCCATCCAGTCATTGACATGTTTCTTGGAAATCTTACATTAGTGCAGACACATGCTATAAGTCATTCTGAAGACATGCTCTGCAGCTGCAACTCTTGCGGCCTAATGGTCATACTAGAAGCCACTTCCATTAGATGTACAGACTAAGGGTTTCCCTGAAATAAACAAGGGATTTTCCTTAAATAATGACGTATTATCTAATGTACAGTACCCGGGACCAAATTTACCAGTTTTGACGTTCATTCCTTTGTCCAAAGTCATGAATTATCCAAAGTCATGGAACCGCCTGCCAGAAAAACTCATATCTCAGTGCGCATCTATAGCTAGTCATGGCTAGGTTTGGCTTGTTGTAGGTTCAGAGTTATTCATAGCTCTGGATAGTAAAGTACCCATCTCTCTGTACCAGAGACCTGTGTTATTTCTCAAATCAAAGTGGCTGAGTTGAAGATATTCTTCTACAAAACATATAAACTTCAAAACATGGTAAATCCCTACATCAACTTTTTAGCAGCCATCCATTAGTGACAATGAAACTCTATTCTCTCACAAGTTTTCCCAGAGCCATGGCTAAGTAAACACGTTGACGAATACCTGGGGCTAAACAAACTTGTTAAACACCAATTAATCGTTCTCTGTGTTTCAGTGTGCAAACATATAGTGAGACAAACAAATAGCTCAGCTTTCTTGGGCTTAACAGTTAGCCCAGGCACCAATGAATGCCCAGGCACCAATGAAAGCCCAACAAGTTACCAGGGTGCCCATCTTTGCTTGCCGTAAGAATTCACTACTTTTTCAACACCAAAAATGGACTATAACGTTTGATCTACTAGATGGATTTTAACGAAACTAAAATTCTAAATATGTCTGCAATTCATGTCAGATGCAATATCTGTTTATATTTGCCTTATTTTGTTTAAGCATGTCATTAAGTAAATGTCATATTGGAAACAGACATAACTTTAAAGATTATATATATAGAACGGAATTCCCTAATTTTCCAAACCTTGAAAATGGATTTTTCACATTCCCTACTTTTTTCAGGTTTCTCAATACTGTGGACACCCTGAATTTACTGTTAAACTTTTTACTACTCTGTGTAACTTGTAGTTCAACGACACAGCATTTGCCTTACTTTCTTGTGAGTGAGTCAAAAGAGGATTATCATCCAACAGATCCAAAGCAACACGAAATGTCACTTTGGCCATTAGGAAATTGTGCAGCAAGGCTAAAAATAGTTGTGTTACAGTTATTTTCACCTACTTTGATAAAGAACTATCGATTACATGTCGAACTGCTGGCTTGGCAGAAAGAAAAAATACACAAGAAAGTTTCCCTACCTGTGATAATTATAATGATTTACTGGACAGCTGTACAGATTTATCGCATAGTAACCATCCATAGTCATAAGTAGGCGACATGTGAAACTGACACACTATTGCCATTAATGTTTCCCTTATTATCAAATGCAATTACGACTGCAGATGGAAATGCTTATTTAGCTATCATTGAATGCAATCACTGGATAAGTACAGAGTAGAAAATATCCACTATTTTGAGTAATAATCAGTGGGGATCACTGAGGCTCTACAGGTACCTTCAAATCTAGAAAATGCTAAGCTCTGACAGTATGTGAATTTCATTTAAATGGACATAGTTTTAGTGTTTCCTATATCTCGGCATCCATAGTGCGAAGGTGCACCAGCATCATCAATGATTCACCATCCCTCTCCAGACTCATCATTTTAATTAACACTGACATTACATGAGTGACTGTATCTATATATGTCCGCACTGTCACTTCTTAAAAGTTTTAAAATTATCATGGTTTGAATTTTTGAAAGTGTGGCCCTTGATAGCTGCAGAATTTCTGCCTTAGAGGGCCACTCACGAATGTAAATATTTTAATATGTGATATTTGAACAAATTGTTCTGAGTTCTAATAAACTGTACGGCATGTGGTAGCATGGTTCATTGATATGAAAGTGACTCTTGAGTACGTAGGTTCAAACTACTTGCATATGGTTCATAACATGAACTCAGTCCCTCTCATCCCATGGGATATATTCATCATCTCATCATCACGTTTATAAATTGTGGCCCTATTGTGGCCTTAGCTGTTTCTTGTGGTAAAAGCAGGAACTCTAGCAGGTTGATATTAACCTTCAACAAAATCTTGCAAATGGTCTTGTCAGATGGCATTCAAAATCGGGCCAACGCCTTTTCTACATTGGCCGCCATCATAACAACATCGTATCAGCATCACCAACCTAATGTAATGTAATTGGGTTTTGTGTCTGCTATCCTCAACAAGCTCAGCCAACATTACAATTTACACCCTTGGCAGGCCTGTTCTAGCTAGAGCCTTTTCTCAACTCCCTGAGGAGTATACACCCAGTATGCAGCCATTACAACGCTCCTTAATTTGATCAAGCACTCTACAATTGCCATCACTGCCCATAGCCAAGTACCCATTTACACCTGGGTGGAGTGAAGCAGTGGTTCAATGCTGATGTGCTCGGTTCCCCCATGCTGTAGCTGAGTTTGAACCCACGACCAAGCGTGTACGAGTCCAGCACCTTATCCACTGGGCCACGTCCCGCAGATGTTGTCTCGATTTGGAATGTTATCTGCATTTAATTTGATGAGGTTCTGTATAGTGCTTTTCTGCTATTGGAACATTTAATGAAATATAGGTTGATATTTATCAAAATAAAATGCTGTAAAACAGAGGGAAAATCGTGAAATTGTAGCTTAATTTGGTGTTGTCACGACATCTGTCATTGCAAGGAATGTCAAAAGAATGTCGAAATCTGAGAGGTACACACAGATACACAGCAATCGAGACTTGTTTAAATATTGAAGCATTGAGTCAAAATGGCGAAATTGCTTTTTAAGTAGATGACTGTCTCAGAGGCAATTCCCACTAGAATTTCAGTAGAACTTCGTCAGTGAGGCCAGATACAGAAATGCAAAGTAAATTGGTCCTAGCAGCAAAGTGGTCACAATTGATAGGTGAAGTGCAATGACAAAAATGATACAAAACGGTCTAACAGAAATTTCTGATAGACAGATGTATAGATAGATAGAAAGATAGATAGATAGATAGATATGTAAAGTACCGCCCGTCTAACTTCTCATTTGAACGATATCCAGCTGGGATGTAGCTCATGAAGAGTGCCCAGGCCAGGGATCAAACCTGGGATTGAACCTGGGACCTTCAGCAGAGCTGGCCAATGTGAAATTGACGGATCCCATAACCATTAGGCCACCCAGCTACTGTGAGATTGCCTTTATAGTGGGATCTTAAGAAGGGATATTACTGTAGCTCAGCTGCTGCTGCAGATAAAGAGACATTCAAGTGATGGATGTGGTTTTAAACATCCATACTTGCGTGCAGTACCACATGGGTCAACATGGAGAGCCAAATCATCAGCTGCTGAAGCCATCAACACCATGGCTGCCGAACATGAGCCTATCATATCGAAATAACAGCTCCATTTCACGGTCAGGGTTTAAGTCCAACGCTTAATTGAAATGTTTGATTGACTTTGCTTCAGTCACATCAAGCTGTGTGCAGAAAAAGTGATCGATTGCTCCACAACACAATCGATGATCTTGATGTAAGTAGTGATTGCATAAGCAAATTTAACATTGATGGATCGGTTTTTTCCTCTCGATTTCGGGTTTGTTTGTGGCGAGTTGTTTTTCGCATGTGGCCTAGCATTCCAGCTTAGAACCACAAAGGGGCAATAACCCTCAGCATTAGCCATTTCCGAGGCTACTACATAACAAGAAAAAAAATGGAGGCCGAATGCAACACATGAATTTTAAAGCACTGCAATAGCAAATTCAAGGTTAACATAACAGTATTTCAGCCCTCTAAGGCAAGTTTTTGCCACTTTCAAGGGATTAATGATCTTTCATACAGATAAAATGTCACATCTGCCTGATGTCAACCTGGCATCTCCCACTAACTATGGATAGATAGCCTGGCAGCAGTCCTGTAATTTTTCGTGGTATTTTGCAACAGGTTGAATAAATATTGTCTGCTAATTATCATCAGTTTATATCATTGAAAATGAGTAATTAGGTTTTTATTGGCGATGATTAATTCATTCAGTGATAACATTAACAATTTTGTAGAAGCAGAAGTTGAAATTGCCGATCCACTGGATGATTGTGTACAAATAACAGCGTGTCAAGGTTATTAACAGTGTGTGCACACATTATTTGTCAGTGTATAATAGATTCAGATCGGTAAGAAGGCTGTAAAACCGCGTGCACATAGAATCCCACATGAAAATACAAAGACTGCTGCATGGCCCTCATTCTGCAAACTGGGATGCAAATGAGGGCCATGCTTGCTTGGCTAATGGATATATCAGTGCCAATCGATGAAGAGGCAATGGTGGGCCAGCATTGAGCCGAACGTGCGGTTACCAGGCGCCAACACAGAGACACCATCATATTAACATTTTATCTGAAATGGGAAAACAGAGCTCTGTTTTAAACTTTGATGTATGACCCAGTCCAATTGGTAATTATGTACCGGTATTGATGCAGTAATCCAGCATCACATCATTACATCTGCTACGACAGCGGGATTTCAGTACGCCTTTTCAAAGCCCAGAGATTACTACAGGACTATAACTCACCGCCATAAAATTAAGTATCCAGACATTTTTCCATCAAAACTGTAATGACAGTACTTCGTTGGTATAGAAGAAACTTTTAATGGGCAGTATTCAACATGACATTTAAGAATGAAATGGCTGCTTAATGTTTAAATACGAGTCGTAATCACCAAGCAAGGAGTTCAATTCAAGTCTCAAATGCCACGATTTGACATCAACATTTGGCAACGCAACCACAGTTGGACAAAAATGAAATAGAAATGAAACATTCACACAACATTGGCTTCAACTGTTAATCACAACAAGAATTGACTTTCGGATTGTCAGAAAGGAGCAAATCATTGGCGGTCTGAGCCGGGCGATAATAACCGCTGTTCTAATAACGAGCGAAACAATTTACTGGAACTACAATTTACAGCGAGTGCTGGATTTTGGGATTTTGTTTTTCTGGTAACGACCCCTTGTCATGACAGGACAATTTGGAACTTGCTGCCACAACTTTTCCTTCCCTAATGGAATATGTCAAATTCCAGCTGCGTGCGAAATGTTGCAGGGAGAGGTGTTCCATTCAGAACTTCCAATAGATCCACCTGCGGCTGAGCTGTGTGCTCACCAACAGTGGTCCTGCTGAAATGTTGAGTAATGTTTTGTCGATTTCGGATTTCCTAGATTGTTGGTGTTGTTGTTCTTGTTCAGTTGTGATGCATTCAAGATGCTGCGCAATGTTCAATTACATGTACAATTATTGTTGAATCATCAATGAATGTTTGATTTACAGCAGATTTTACAGACTTGGAAACTAAACTCCAGACGACGTCATGTGAATCCAGAACTCTTGAGAGACTGCATTAGCTAGTGAAAGCCTGATTCACATGACTTCCTCTAGAGTTTCCAAGCCTATGAAATCCACTCTACATGGCCAATTGTGCCACGTGCGTTTTCCATGTGTTTATCCTTCTCATGGAAAACGCACATGGCACATCCGCCATGTACTATCAGCACTGAATTCAGCAGTGATGATTTATTTAACCACACACATGTAACTACTGATTTTAAGTCCTTATCACTTACGACAACTTTATGTCTTGGTTAACATTATCAAAAACAGGGAATATCCGTGTACCTCAAATCTCAGATACTATATTTTTCAACGGAGTTCTTGCAGTCACGATTTTACAATTTTGAGGAAACAAAACAAGATAATTTTCTGATTCCAAATATCAAATTGCTGTTGCAATTGCACTGGCACACAATATCTGTAAACCATATAATGCAAGGCTTATGCCAGTGTCTCCAGTAATAAGACCATTATATCCTCTGCAATTTGTCATTTCTCAAAAATTATAGGTCATCTTATCTAAGTAGCTGCTATATTGTTGAAACAAATTTCCCCAAAGCAAGATATACCTTAGTCATAAACATATATGAATTGTAATTGTATGGCTTGAAAATAAACAAATCTTTCTCACTCTCATGTCTGCCTTATCATCTCATCCTTACGTCTGCCTCTTGCAACTGGTCATATACGCTGACAAAGCTTCAGAACAGTAGCACTTTGGCAACCCAAAACACATTTACCCCCAGAAACTGATGTTCACACAACAAGGCATAACTTAGTTTATTGAATTGTTTTTCACTACTTAACCACAATGGGAACTTTTATCATTTATTTAGCTTAAAGCGGGGAAAAAGTTTCGTTATGATACTCATAATATGTAACATGACCCTGCACAACAATAATTCGCATGTGTAATTATCATGTTCACAATGTAACCCATGGTCTATGGTCTACATTGCATTGGAATGTGTTGAAAGTCAACAAGACTTGCCCCTAGAGCCACATCAATATGGAACTAGTGTAACTGAAATGTAATTGGAAACAGTGTTTATGCAACAGCCAATAATAAAAAGCCTTCCATTCAATGATATCGAGTGTATTGACTGCAATAAAACTCTACCCAATCTGGAAAAGATCAATTTTAATTTTTCCCCCAATCGATTTGGTTCCACATTTTCAGGTAGCACTCCATTGTTTTCGGCACGTGTGGCTGTGCTTTACCACATGGGGTTTGGAATTTATAAATCTAGAATATAAAGGCAAAAAGATGAAGATCAAACATTGTGTCCCTGTAAATGTTTTCATACAGCATACACATTGTCAAACTGTCAACACCTATCCCAGATATATTTAGCTGACTGACAAACAAAATGGAAACGTATCTGTATGCAATTGCATTGCTTTCTTGCTGAGAATGCAGAAATGTTCGAAGTACATTTAAACAGTTTGCTTAGAGAACCTTCTGAGTGACAGGTTGTAAATGGGCAAAAACACAGCAATCAGTTCATTTTATCTTGCAGTATTTTCATTTAGCATCTGTAAATTGCAAATGAAGGCTTAGTGACAATTTACCCTGATAGCATGCCAAATTGGGTTCACATTGTTTAAACATTGGCCGTCGTTGACCAATGTCACGATGAGGTTACCGCGATGTAGTATGGTAATTGGGACTGGCTAGGTATACTCATACCCTAATAGCAAGCCAATTCAGCCCAAAGTTGGTAAGAAATTAGCCGCATCTGCTTGACGTCTGACCAACGACACACATCCCTACCACTTCAGGCCAAGCTGCCTTGAATTCCAAGTAGGTCCCTGGGTTTTATCTTGTGAAGAGTCTCTAACGATCATAGCAAATCGGTTCACTATTTTCACTGCATAAGGGCTGTTGGCTCAACATTGGCCCCACATCAGTGCTAACTGGCCCAATGTTAGCTTAATTTGGCATGCTCAAGGATATCTCAGACAGCATGCCGAATTCAGCCAACAATGGCCTGGTGTCGTCGATGTTGACCCAACGTTGGGTCGATGTCAAAATTAGCATGGCGTTGGCCCTATTTGAAATGCCATGTAACCATGTCCTCTCATCATTACAACTTCCTCTGCAGCTGACCTCATTACCATCAACAATAAGTCACGACTAACCAGCATTAGAAGAGCCCAACAGAGATATTACAAACAGACAGTATTTCCATGACTAGCTTGCTGATAATAACAGAAAAAACAATAGGTTTTGCAGCAGTTTTTGTCTTTTCGAGTATCAAGTATTATTTCTCTCTGGAAACCATAATCAGGTTGGATTAAAGTGACTAAACTAAATTAAAACAAATTTTCATAAATCTTTTTTCCATCATAGAATAACTTTCACTATTTATATTGAGAGGCTGTATCAGGCATTTACCCAACAAACTAACTTGAAATCTAATTTGCTTCTCATTGTAATCCATAGTCTATTTGTCGTGAATCGAATTTGCATCTAATTTGTAAAACAATACAATCTAGTTGAGCTAATGTTGACGTTGGAAATTCACCTGCAGTTGACATCTAAAAGTGAGCCTGAGACTAGCTGTTTGATATTCCCCAGGCAGGCAGATGCGAAAGGTCCACATACAGTACAACTCATGAAAAACATTCAACTATAGCTATCTAGAGCTAGAAGAACTAGAAGAAACTACAACAGCCAAACAAAGCCATACCCAGCTGTAGATGGCTAAACTGAAAATGCACATTTGCATAAGCACTGTCCATAACTATTTAATTATAAATGTAAATTGTTATAACTTATAAACATGCACATAAAGTTATTTATTTATTTACAAATATATTTTACAAGGTAAAATGCTCAGTTAGTATACCTGTTTTTCAGCAGTGCCCTTTAAATATTTACAAAGATAAAAACCCTATCAAAAAATATATATGTAGTTATAGCTAAGGCCAGATCGTTTGGTTTAGTCAAAAGTTGCACGATGTTTAAATAGTGATCTACAACAGCTCATTCTAGCATGTGAAGACTAAACGTTTATTTTGTTGAGTACCGTACCTACAGACGCCGTTGGACTAATTGACCATAGGTTGATATTAGCTGTTTTTGGAAGTCTAGTTTGGGAGGCCTTTTTGCCCTTTGGTCTTGTTGTCTGATTGCTTAGTGCTAAGGGACATGGAAAAGGAGCAAAATAAACTTGGGGGAAGAAACGAAATAAAAAGAATGAAATAGAAGGGACAAGTTTTAAACACGCACTCTACAAACTGCTGACAATTGTCTAGCCCATATCACTCCGACCATGGCTAGAGATCAATGGTCTAATTATGAAGCTTTATTCCTGCAATTATCAATCTTTATACCAGCAATTACCTGTCTTTTATTGCCTTGCAATTAGTGCGCTTGTTGTCTGCCTCATATAACGTTGTTTATGGAGACAATCTCCCCACACCCCCCTCAGACACTTAACACAAAATAAGAAGGTCCCAACTTCCAACACGCAAGCCTGCCTTTGATCAAAATCTCCCCACCATTCCATTGCATTTAGGACTCTCATTTAATGTCATATTTGCTCACACTGATTACCATTTAGCATGTTCACAATTATGGCTTTGATTTCAGGCTAATAAGTTGATATAGAGTGCCTTACAATATAATTAATAGTTGGCAATAGGTCTAATGTTCTTAGACAGCGTTCTCAGAAAGCCACCCTCTCCCATATGTCACTTTCAGACAATCTATAGAAGTAAATGGACAAATAAAACTTTATATATAAGCTAATTCTTTTGATAGCATAATAACGTACCTATACTTTTTGGAAATAGTAATGATGTTGATGCTGCCCTCTCACTCAGGTCATTGCCGCTAACCACCACAAGCCAACATTATTCAATGAGCACGGTATACAATCGAATAATTTAGCACTAAAATCACCCTTATTCATGAACATTTACACCAAAGGTGGTCTTAAGGCGAGGTACTTCTGTATTAAATTTTCCATGAGGATAAAACAATAATTTAATTTGTCTCTTAAAGAGTATTTAAGAAGACATCTAGAGAAGGAAGGAAGGAAGGAAGGAAGGAAGGAAGGAAGGAAGGAAGGAAGGAAGGAAGGAAGGAAGGAAGGAAGGAAGGAAGGAAGGAAGGAAGGAAGGAAGGAAGGAAGGAAGGAAGGAAGGAAGGAAGGAAGGAAGGAAGGAAGGAAGGAAGGAAGGAAGGAAGGAAGGAAGGAAGGAAGGACATTACGATAAAGACAAATAATAAAATCTGATAGAGCAAAATAAATCAAAGCATAAAATGAATAGAACCAAATATCTTCAAATAAACTTACAGCGAATGTAGCTTTATTTCAGTTTGTAACTTTCTGTTGTTAAGCCTTGGTTGGTAATCGCAGTTTATGACTTCACTCTCACTAATGATGAGAGCAAACAGAGCCAGACTTCATTGTTGAAACGTTAGAATAGAGAGATTGGCCCAATTACGCCTTCCAACATTAAATAGCTCATCGATATAGCTAAATTAGGATTCTCAATCCAGACCAAACTGCTGAAGGCGTAATAGCACACAATCTACCTAAATCTGCAGGCAGACAACATGACTATAATTCCGGACTACGTGATTAAAATCACTCGCAGTTGGTTGATGTTGGAACGCTGGTAATATGAAATATGTGAGGAGATTGAAATTTTCTTGTAAGTCCATTATAGTTTCTTGAGAAGAAGACTTTCTTTAATTATCAAATATACAAAATAACCTTAATTGTATGCCAAATTAGAACGAGCCCAGAAAACATGCCGCGTCAGCTCACCATCGGCCTGGCCTGGCAACCGCGTCGTTTACTTTTCGCTGTATTTTCAACTGAGTTGAATAAATATGGAGTGCAGACAGAATACACGCATTAATGCTACTATCACCCTTTATAACATTGAAAAGTAGTAATCAGATACTTATCGGCGATGACTAAGTCATTCAGTGATAACATTAACAATTTTTAAAAAGCAGAAGTTGAAATTGCCAATTAATTGCAGGAAAAAAAGATGATTGTGTGCAAATAACAGTGTATCAAGGTGATTAAAAGTGTGTGCACACATAAGTTGTCAGTTTAGAAGAGATTCAGATAGGTATGAAGGCTGTAAAACCGTGTGCACATACAATCCTACAAAAAAATATAAAGACTGCTTGATGGCCCTCATTCTGCGAACTCCGACGCAAATGAGGGCCATGCTTGCTTGGCTACATCGGCCTGGCTTCGGTCAATGTTGGTCACGCTATCTGAGAACATTAGACCTATTGCCAACATCCAGCTAACATCCAGCCAATGTGACACGTTATTAGATAATTAACATTTTACACTGACTTCCACATATGACACAACCTACCCAAGGTATTCAACCGCAACCAGACTGCTTTGGTCAAGTTGGAACTATACAACCTAAATATAGCTCAAATTTGACAACCTACTTTCCTGTTTTTAGTATAGCAACCCCATGTCTGACAAGCCATACAGCTGTATAAGATATGGTATAAGACATTTTCAGGCTTGTTTCGTCTTGTGAATGATACAACTGCGTGGGCTGGTGACACACCGAGACCACATCTCAACAGACAACCGACTTGGAAAATGTCACATCCACCAAGAAACTAAGCCAATTAAAAGCTCAAGTTTTGTTTTAACACTTTTTTTTTTTGGGCAGATTATATGTTTTGTCACGGAACTAGTGCTGTCTGCAGATACAGAAAAACATTTTAGGAGGTTTCGACATTTCGGTAGGCCTCAAAAGTATATTTCGCGATTTCCTTTCTTTCCCACGATATTGCACATGGGTAAAGATAAGGAATATTTCATACATAAATAACTTCGGTATTATATGCAACTGATCTGTAACTTGTTTTTTTTTACATTACTGTTAGAGGTAGACGTAATGATGAGTTGACAAGGCTTGGGATCTACAACACGATATAAATTTACCCCATGCATTAAATATAACCATTTAGCAGTTTAAAAAACAAAATTATCATAACATCATACCTTGGATGAACTAGAGAAGGACTGGACACTTCGATACTTCAAAGGTTCACACTGCGTTTCGCTACCGTCCGAATGACCAATTGATGAGGCTCTATTAGACCCACGTTTTATAACTCCCCCTGACTGATTCCACTGGGAAACAATGGAAAGGGGTGCTAAATATGTATTCATATCGGCTGACATGCATATCTTGCCTCTGCACACAGTATAAACTTGACATTGTTTTGGAAAATATATAAATAGGCAGGTTTTTATCAAAATTTTAAGACAAATGTGTGCACATTTGCTGAAAATTAGGCATCTTGTAAGGTCTGTATCTCCGTTCAAAAACTTTCGACGATTAAGGCATAATAACCAGCATGAAGACAAGGTTTTCAGCTTTTCAATGAATATGATCTGATCTTTGGCTCTTTATGGCTTCTTGACTTATCACATGATTAAGATAACATGTTTCACAAAATATTAGTTCCAATCTGGCTAATATTAGTCCATAACTTTCTTAATATTAGGGGTAGAAATTTGGTGAAAACACTTTTAGAATCCTTGGATCATGCAGCATTCACTGGCAGTGATGTCAAGAATATACAATAAGAAATAAAGAATTTCTACTTAGAAATTTCGGGAGTTAATTGCTGCTGATGCAGGGCATCACTGATGAGGGGTGTGCTCACTGAAGCGCAGTGTGAACATCAAAGAATTTATGTATTTAGGGAAGCAGCAGGGGTCCTTGAGCCAGCTCTGGGCGAATATGACTCTTCTTAATCTACCTAATAATGAATATTGTTTTATTACTTTCCGAAGTGTCCAATCCTTCTCTAGTTCATCTAAGATCATACAAAACACGGAAACTAGTTAATATATAATTAATGATACACAAAAAATGTTTTATTTCTAAAATAAAAAGATAATATGAAGGAGGCAAACTTAAAAGTGGCACAGTCCACTTGTTTACAGGTCAGTTAACCATTATTACACTTGACTAGAGCCCCTTCACGTGTCCTCGAAATTAGTTTCATTTGAGCTGACAGAAGGATACAGGGACATCCTGCAAAGGTCATGGAAGGTCAGTGGGGTCACACCCAGGAAGTGTCCACACTCGTCACAATAGTCCAAGCTAGTCAATGTATGCCTCAACCTTTTACTTACTTGCAAGTCTTTAGACCATCTAGCCACTGCTAATATACTCCTTACAGTAACAGTGCGGATTGCGCCAATTTCTAAGAGCTACTATTCTTATTCTATTATTATTATTATTATTATATATATATATATATTGAAGATTATTATACTTGCAAAATGTTGTTGCGTATCTGGTATTAATTTTAAAAACTCGAATTCTAACTATTGGATTTAAATTATATATAGTAGAGTAAATAAAACTGCACCACCATTATATTAGCATTGTAGCAAGCATCTTATACATGTATTTGAAATGAAGAAATGACTACCTGACTGCCTTTTCCACCCACATAAATATTCCACGTGTTCTAGTAATTTTTCTGAATGGGCTTAGGGTCATTGTACAGAGAGTAGCATCAGATGAGTGGATATTGAATAATTCAATTAGGTGCAGCTGGGCCTTCAGAGAATCCTTTGCCTACTACAGACTGGGGGCTTTGTAGTGTGTGATACAGGTACTCACATGACCACAGGTACACCTACCCAGATTATAAGTTTACAGGCATCGCATACTCTTTCTGGTATACAGTGTAAATCCCCACCAAAATATAAAAGAACTTTGACCACTGTGTGCTCAAGTGATCTTATACTTTTAGATGGTGGTTTAAAGTGCTGAGGCGATATTGTCATATGTCGTGTTCATTGTATTTCAGTCTTATAAATCCGCATTCATCAATAAAGGAGGTCAAATAATGACTTCATAAGTATATATTAGTACCACAAATATTCAGAAGAACAGAATTCGAGGAAATTATTAAAGAAGGAAAGAGACACAATAAGAAACGCGTAGGAAGAAATATAAGGGCCTTGAACTTACAACCCAGTTCAAGCTGTCCAGTTAATTAAGGCTGTCCAGTTAATTAGGGCACAAGCAGTCCAGAGTAGCAGACATGTTAGCAACGTGTACAGGAGACTACACTCAGCACAGAACTAGGTCATCAGGCAGTTGTCAATAGCAACCAAGACGGGCCCATCATTAAGCAAACCTGCAATATCCGAAAGTCACAATGCCAGCAAATGCCAGGCACTGCTTAATAGCCACCTTAACCAAGGACACAAGAAGCAGTTGCCTCGCCTCGGTTGTCCCTCTGTTATTACTACCTCCAACTCTAGGCTTATGAAAGCAACTATTGCCTCTCACTACTTACCTACAACTGACCAGTCATTTAGAGAGCATTTTTTGGTACAGTAACAGTTTATATGGGCGTACACTACTTTAGTGTGTCATTACAGCTGTCCATTTGCCTTGAACTCACTAAACGGTAATTGTTGTTCTATAGCTATGAATTTTGCTTCGAGAATAATCTCTAACTTGCTGGCAGCTTTCAAGTTTGATTTGTATACACACAACTGAATATAATAGAATAGAATAGAATAGAATAGAGCAGAATAGAACAGAATAGAATAGAATTGTGGAGGTGTGGGAGATAGAGATTTATGTCATTGTACACATTTACCCAGTGTATTTGATCATTCACATGCATCAGCACAGACACCAAGTACAAGGCACTGCCAGTTTGACATTTCCTTCGAATGACGCGCAAGAGCTCTTCATAATTAGACGCAGCTCACGGAGGGCAGAAATTCGATAGATAGATAGATAGATAGACAGATAGACAGATAGACAGATGATAGACAGATAGACAGATGATAGATAGATAGATAGACAGTAAGATAGATGATAAATAGACAGATAGATTGACAGATAGACAGATAGATAGATAGTAGAAGACAGGTAGACAGATAGACAGATAGATAAATAATAGAAGACAGATAGACAGATAGACAGATAAACAGATATGTTTATGATACACGTCACATTTAGCCGACACTTTGTCTCTCATTGTGTAATTCCTCATGGCACAATACTTTAACGAGTGAGAACCATTTCTATTATTCCAATTTCCCCGTCTTCCACCAAACACGGGGATGTCAAACATTTGCCAAACTGCATCATGGAGACAATGTAGGGCCATAAAACGAGAGATTTGCTTGAATAATGAAGGCGGAATGAAGGTAATCCAATTTTGGAGTTCTCAGCACAGCTGCGGTTGAGCGTTTATGTCACTGAGGCTCCTCTGCGCCCCCGCTAATGTTACAAGTGCAGCGGAGGGGGCCACGCAGAGCGCAAATGTAGGTATTGCAGCCCAGAGAAGTTGGTAAACAGTGTCTGGGTACCTGACAGCTGCACACTACTGCTGCATCTATAGTGCAAGTCACTTAAATGCAGTATAAATGTCTCCTTAAATGGGGCTTTAGTTGCACAAAGGCAAAGGGTGGAAGCTTGGAAACTGCTCTAATAAAGCTATCAGTAACAGCAAAGGAAAAGCAATCGTGGTAGAACACCCAAATCAGTCAGTATCTAGACAAATAGATACTCAGGTTAATAAATTGATTGATTGATCTATTGATTGATCTATTGATTGATTGATTAATTGATTGAAACAACTGATGGAAAACCCAAATGGCTCTAATGGCACAACATATCTTGACATTAGATGGTTGGTTGTCCCAGCAAGAATACCCTTCCCAATATCATGTTACGAAGTACCTGCCTTACTTAAATGTTAATATTACCTATTGTCACAGCTATGTGCCTCATGATATCATAGTTAAGTAAAGAAAAATACATCACATATAACATGAAATGCCTCAGTGGTAATCCATGTTGAGACTTTCATTGAGTTAAGAATACCATCATCACGGCTACGTGTTGACACGACTAGTTACCATCGCCATTGAATTATATACAGATACTATTAGATACCATAGTGAGACACCTTTGTTATTGAGTAGAGACCATGGATGGTTTGATCAACAATTCCCAGTAGCCCATGTACACAGCAAGTCTCATTACAGCCAATGCAAATATAAACACGAGGTCTCGATAGTCGTTCAATAATTGATGTCTGATATGAAAGGCTTGTAGGGCATTGGCATTTGATATATCTAGGGCAATCTGGCTTTAGCTAAGCCAATTTCTGTGTTACTCACAAAGGTTTTGTTGATATTAGCTTATACTGGACTTATCTGATTTCTATTGAGAGCTGTTGCCATGAAGGGTATTTCAAGCTACAGGAGCATGTCTTACTTTGATAATTGGCACTGTTACATTTAACAAGGTGTCAGACGACCCAACTCCCATCGTCTTGTATCCTTGTAGATAAAGAAATTATGTTCAATGTTGTTATTATAAGCAAATATGAATCCATGCTAGTACTGTTGTAATATTCACAGAGCTCTACCTGTATGTAGATCAGGTGAACCTTAATGTCTTAACTCAAATTCAGAAAAATATTTTGGAGAACTATCATTTGCATCATTTATTTCCATTTTATGAAGCAATAACGTTCACATACCTCGAAGTGAGATGTCTTTGTTCAAATGATGAATCCTGAATATTGGTCAAGCCACCGCCTTCAAAAAATATAAGACCGCTTGAGCATGTGCATGAACAAAGTGGTCAAAATGGTCTCATGTTATTGGCGGCTTCTCCACAGATCGCTCTACGTGCGAAATTTACCGTCCTGCACACTGAACCGGTTTTCCTGGAAAGAATATAATACAAAAATTAATTTTTTGTCAAATTTCGTGGTCTCAATAACGATATAATTATATATATATATATATACACAGTCAAACCTGCCTTTGCGGTCACTTGTATACAGCAGCAGCAACCTGCTGTAAACGACCACTACATTCAAACTTCCCCATACAGAATTTACATTTTTTTACCCCTTCATTAAAAGGCCACCTATCGTAAACGACCGAATTTATGACCGTTTAACACAGGTTTGACTGTAGTGAGGTGGTCTTACTCACATTGACCCCTTAGTGCTTGTATAATGAAGTAAAAAAGGAAGCAAAAAACAGAACTTCCTGAAAGTGAACACTTGAAAGTCTATTGAAGCAAAGGTCAGCCTGGATCATCTAATTTTTAACAGTGGCTCTTATCAGGATATTGCAGCTTCCTTTCAAAGCAGCCAGGGGAAAAAAACGTACAGCAATTGCATTATAAGTCTAGTCTGCTAAGTCAAGTAATAAGTAAAGTGGGCCTCTTAAGTGATAACTATAGAGTGAATTAGCAGAAGCATTTGCCCTTTTAAAAGACACCCAGACTAGGGAAAGGTCGATACTAGAGCAGAACCAAAAAGAGCAATAACTACAGTGGACCTTTGCTCTTATGACCACCCTATCTGAAAAAAGCATTTATTTTGGTCCAATAAGTAATATTATAACAATATAATGACATGAATACAATTCGGTTAACAGTCAACCTGCCCTAACGCCCACCTGTATAGAGCGACCACCTACTGTAAAAGACAACACAATTTCTACTCCCCTGAACTACATGGGCGTCCCTTGACCCTCTATGTTTTTTTTTTTTAATGTAATCCAAAACATCATTGTAATTAATTTGGGTCAAATAAATTCATTTTATTCTCATCATTGTCATTGAAGTACAATTTTTCTAACCCCCTTATTACTGCCACGTCTCTTAAACTGCCAAATGTATTTATTCCCATGGGTGATCCTTTAACACAGAACTATTAAGACCATCATTTATAGTCAAACCTGCGTTAAGCAGTCTCTACAGTGAGGTATTTTTCAGGAAGGCTTACACCATACTGTAGTGATCGACTCTTTTAGCTGGCTTTGCCCACAAACTAAAACCCGCAGCCACAAAAAATAAATAGGGAAATGGGAGAAAAATCCAGAAAAAAAGAAAATGAAATGGGGCAGAGAAAAATCCCCTATTCTTGATGCCAAACCACGCCAGAGATCACCGAAACCTGGTCTGGTTTTTGTTTCAATTAAGTTCACAACGTGGAAAAGGTGGAAAGAAGGACGAAGTTAAGTAAATTGAAAAAAACAAATCTTTCCGATTCGGAGAAGTCGAAATATGGCCGACAAATCTGGCCGTGTTTTTCTGGTTTGATTCACAGGCTTTCCGCGTATTTGGATCATTTGCTGTGAGCAAATAATAGGCCTATATTACAAGCAAGAATACGAATGAGGAATATGCATGCCAGCTATATTCTGAATGAATGGTATGTATTATAATAGTCTACATATAATAAGAAAAAGTTATAAGAAAAATATTATTCTGTGTAAATTCTTAAAAATAAAAGCCAAAAGAAATCCCACCAATATCATATATAACATATAATATTGTGCATTTGTCAGTCTTATCACCATTTCAGAACAGAACTGTATCAGAAAGTTAGCATGTCATTTCCTTCAGTTGTAACACTTGATGTTTTTGAAAAATTGCTGTATTTAAATAGAGATTTTCAAGTAGAAACAGCGAAATATGTAAGTAAAATTTGCTGTCAATTACCAAACTATGAACTTTGTTAAAATATAGTGACATATAAGCCCACTAGAGGGCTGGGTGAAACCCTGTTAAAGTTTATATTTATTCTGACTTATCGTATTTTCACATGTCACTTTAATAAATATGTCTTATCTATCTTATCTTATCTAATTTGGTTATATGCAATGGTGTCATTTTAATGACATTCTGTCTCCATGGTTATCTCATAAATATCTTCTTAAGTATCAGTGACAAGCCAGAGTTCTCGAACTAAGTTCTAAGGTCTCTCACAGAAGCTTGACAGATCCGATTCACACCTTTGCATAAAGGCGACCTGATAGAGACGGTCCCTGGGGGCAAGGGGCGCTCTCTTTCAATCCCTGCGTCTCCTGCAATTGTAATTCTGTGCTGGACGTCAAGATTATGCCCGTTAATTCCATGTCATCAGGCAAATTAATGTCAGAATTTCATTTGCAGGCTCCAGTGCAATGTTGCAGCTGCAATAATTAAGTTAGGAGACACAGGTCTCTCTCATGGGACCAACTGGAAGATTGTGCAAATTTTGGGTAAATTGTGTATAATTTCTAAGCAAAAATGAATCTGAGATTATAATATGAATCTTTTATTTTTTATCAATGTCTTTTTATATAAATTGTTCTCGAATTGCTTTAGGTTTCGCTCCAAATCAACCAAAATCAAAAAATAAAAACAATCAAATGCTTTTCAGGAGTTTCAGTTTTCCCTTGGTTTTCACAAAAGTTTGGGTTCCCAAAATGATGGATGCGCGTTTGCTAACAAAATCCTCCCAGCCTTAAGATTTCGTTTTTAAGGACAGTTGGAGAATCCCAGTTAATTTCAGCAGGATTCCTTCTGAGTTAGGGGACCATCTCAAAAAAAGCATTCGCCTCACGTTTGCTCAATTTGATGTGTGCAACGCAAGACGTTCTGTTAAGACGACTCGCTGGAACGTCGCTGGGAAGTCGCTGCAACGTCTAACCTCCCAATCAAGGGAAGCATTTGATTAGAATTAATTCTGTAGGAAGGAGCCGAGTGGAGACATGTTGTGTAAGACCAAACAGACTGCATAGAATCTCCACTACAACTGAACAGCAATCAAATCCAGTTCAGACATAGTTTTGTGGCAGCAGAAAAAAAGCAAGCTACACCACATTGTTTGCAAACAATCTGAGGCCAATCATTGTGAATGCCTATTATTTGATTTAAAAAAACGGAACAGCATCAACACGTAACCAGGATGAGTGGTGACGTTTCAAGTACACACTTGCACTGTGAAGTGGACTACATTTCATTGCATTCACGTGAAGTGAGCTGGGTTCAGAATTGTTTCCTTGAAAATTATTGTCATGTGATTTGGTTTTGACTAAAAGTTCCACTGTTTTTTAGGATAAAATGTTTTTTATATTAAACAGGCATTGCTGAGTCAATCGTACAAAGTCACTACGAACTGTTCTGTTCTAATTTCATTGACTTAGAAACTAAATTTCAGAGGACGTCACATGAATCCAGGACTCCCGTTGGTTAATTCAGTCCTGCAGCCAATGGGAACCCTGAATTCACATGATATCATCTGCAGGATGGAGTTTATTTCCAATTAATGAAATAGTCTGTAATACCTATGTAATTCTCAAACAATTTACGAGCGTTGCGGAGTTTAAACTTGTCTGGAATACATTATATTATGTTATATAACATATATTTTGACAGTTCAACCATCGGCTGCAGTTATAAACATTTCAACGTCACAGTTGAGTTAAAAAGAACTTCTACTTTTCCACATTTAGTAATTCTTTTACAAATTCTAAAAATACTCTGCCTTGTTTATTTCTACGACATCAGAACGGTTTATGTTGTACTTGCAATGTACTTACTCGAGTACAAGTACTTCCTGACAGCAGCAGTGCAAATACAAGTTGAACTTAAATATTAGCTCCAAGAACTATGGTACTTAACAACAGCTCTGCTTTTGACACAATCAAGGGCTCATAAAGATGAGGACATAGATAAGCAGTTACAGACAAAAAAGTTAACTAACATTTTTGTTGGTTATCGACGCCGAAGGCTGAGGGATATAAGCAACAAAAATGTTAATTAACTCCTGACTATATATATATTTATTTCATACACTGCATTCAGGTATAGACAAGTTAAAGACCCACGTCCTTCGAGTACATGTGTAACATGGTGCTGACGCCAAGCCTTATTATCTCATCATTACGTCTGCCTCTGGCAGCTGGTCATATAAGCTGACTAAGCTTTAGACAAGTGGCATTGAGACAATGAACAATGATACGTTGTTTTTTTTAAATAGTAATTACTAGTTGTTATTTGCAAATTTTCGTAAGACGCATAGGTACACAGATTCTACATAATATGAACAACTCTATCATACATGTAAATATAACACCTTTCTGTAATTTGAACATAGATCTAAGGACAAGAATATTACTTCCAGGGTGTGTTCTCAAAAAGCCATATTTCATATTTGCAAATAGATTAAATATAGCTTCATGCCTCTTGAGACCTTCCCAATAATCCCAAATAAATGAAACACAAAACAAGCTTCTTTCTGATTATCCATGACAAAATGTGGCCATTATTTATTGGTGTTCTGAGACACAGAACATACTACAAAAAAGAAATATGCTGCATATTTATGATTTTCTTGACCCAAGATACAGATTCCAGGCAGACAGCTATTATCTTGCTCTGTATATAGACGGACAATTAAATGGTAAAAGGCAAGGAAGGCTGTGTCAATATCCCCAAAAGGTCTCGCCACGAGAGGGCCATTTGCCTCCCAGATTCCTTATACTTCCTTCTATTTCTACATAGTTCTATTCTATAGATGGTTGTTCGGAAACAAAGGTCAGCCTAGTTATGGGTATTACAGAAAGCTTTGACCACTAATTCATAAAACTGAAACATGACTCGCATATATCTTGTTATATGTTAAGATATATATATACTAAATTATTACTGATAAATGCAAACAATTACTACTGCTGCTGCTGCTGCTACTGCTGCTGCTACTTCTACTACTACTACTGCTGCTGCTGCTGCTGCTGCTGCTGCTACTACTGCTGCTACTGCTGCTGCTACTTCTACTACTACTACTACTACTGCTGCTGCTGCTGCTACTGCTGCTGCTACTTTTACTACTACTACTGCTGCTGCTGCTGCTGCTACAGTTGTTGTTGCATGCTGCTGCTGCTACTACTACTGCTGCTGCTGCTGCTGCTACAGTTGTTGTTGCATGCTGCTGCTGCTACTGCTGCTGCTGCTACTGCTTCTGCTGCTTCTGCTCATTTGAGATATCATTCAAATTGGTTGAAAATCTATACACGATATTTACAGTTTCTACGATGTCACGATTCATCCCATTGGTTTCTTTTTTATTTTATGTCATGATTTTATTATTCTTACAATCCTACGCAATGATTGTTACCGTTTGTACATAGTCGTTTTTGACATTCAACGGTAAATGCAATGTTCCGTTCTTTATACCTTGCGCATATATGTAAAACACCCATTTCTTTATCTATCCATAAGACATATTTGTCTTTGTGTTGGACTTTTTTTCAAACTTTAGCTTTACTGACATTTCACTACGTTACACACAGCTTTCAAATTATAAATTTCATTCAAATCTAGGTTGTTACGTAAGTAATAGAGCTTGTTTAATTGGTGGAGAGAACATGTGTACGTCATGTAGGTTGGGTATATCAAATCTGTTAGTTTAACCGAAATGAAATTTACACAGGTTAGTGAAATGGCAGTATAAATTTTCCTGCATTTTTATTTCATAGCCATCATTTGAAACCTTATAGAACACATTACATATATCATATCCCTAATGGTTTTGTTTTTAACATTTAATATATGTCATGTGATATCTATACATGTACATGCAAATCTGTTGAAATAACCAATCTTATCACGCTGCAATCATGATGAAAAAATCCTAAATTAACATTCAACGCTCGAAACTTATCATGCAAGTAAAGTATAAGTACCCAATATCATTCAATTATTTCAAACAGGCAAGTTCAATATCAGTTTTTCATGAGGCCTAGATATCCTATATTGCAATGGCAACGATCTAAATTAACTTCATAAAAACATTATATAAAGTAAAAGATCTATGAAATATCCTAGATGAAATATATGAAGATTCAAGTGTCCACTTAGTAGTGTTAAATCTGACAGATTTTACAGAACTGTCAAGATTATTGGTACCCTGTATATCATTATGGCATTTAATGACCTGTCCTGTATGTAATATGTTAAAAAAGACATGCATGTTTTTTACTTAATCCTTCAGATTGTTATAACAAAATATTAAATATGCATTACATAAACACATGACCCATCCTAGATGTAACATTGCATTAGTTAAGGATAAGAGAGCACCTATCAATTAACCTGATATATCACACAATATTCCAGTTTATTGTTACAACACGCCCAAACCTAGAATCCAGCAATCAATGTTTTTGTATGAAGTACAGGTGTGAATGTGTATAACAAAAGAACTGCTTCACACATTGTATTAGGTGGGATTTTTTCAAGTTTGGAAAATTCATCTGAATACCCATTTTGCATGACAAAGACTATCACTATTCTAATCTTATTCATTATTTGATATTTTTCTGATGTTTTATATTACATATAAATTGAGATTCCTTTCAATTTAAAGTTAAATTTGTTGGAGAGTATGAAATAGTCATATATGACAGTTAATTCTGATTAGCTTAATGAACATACAGCGAAGTGGTCTATGCGTCAAGAAACTTCCTTGGCCCGATACTTAGAAGGTGCATTTAAAAGAAGAAAACAAAACCTGGAATTTTGAATATCTTTTAAAACAATATAAAAACGACACTTGCAGGACACTTGAAAAATCCATCTTTTTTTTTTTTACCTCAGAAGATACTCGAAATATGGAGAAAGAAAAAAAAGCAAGGAAAACATTTGTCATATACACTGATATGTTCTATACGGTCACGTAACCCGCAACAGGAATATTTTTTAAGAATGGCCCAATTAACATCCCAGCAAACATTTCAAGATAGTTTGGTCACATGTACCAAGTAAATTAGTAGTAACATTTGTCCCCACTTTCAACGTATGAGCTAATCTAATAAAACCAATGACTACTGAAGATTTACTACTGAAGATCAATTCACCCTTTCATATTCCGTTGAATTTCTACCAAACTAAAGTTTTTTTGTTTACCCTTTTAAAGATCTGCACTAAAAGTAATTAAAATAAAAGCATTTTATTATTTGTTTAAGTACAGATAGAAAATGAAAGAAATGCTTTCTATGGAATTTTTTTAGACAATGGGGTGCTGCTCTAGTAGGAATGCTAAACAAAATGGCTGATCTCCAGTAGAGATAGGCAGCCTGACTAAACAAACCAATCACTCACCCAGCAGGGGTAACCATTAAAAACCCTGCCTTAAATCCTGATAACTCTTGCTGCTTTGACTGATGTGCAATCAAACGTTTCCAAATCAATCAAACTTTTTTTCTCTATGTGGTTCTGACAGAATAGTGATGGGTTGAAGATTTACACAATCTGTAGGTTGTTCTAGTAATTGCTGAACTACAAGAAATTTATCGATTTTTCACATTTCCTTATTGTTTCTACGAAGAGGATCAAATAAAGAAACTGTAGACTGGTGTTCGTCTATACGCTGTACCAGTAATTTTTTTTTTCTCAGCCATCACACTGGGTCACAGTTACAGATAATACAAAGAAATCATAAAAACATACGAGAAAATCATGAAAATTCATAAGCTAACAACCATCCTAGAAATAAAAATTTGAAATTCAGATTTTGGCCATAACTATTTTAAGTAAAACCTCAAATCTACATGTTTTTTCCTTAAATGTAAGATACTCGATTCACAGATGAAGTAAATTAACTGCAGCAACAATCTTAGGCACGACAGCTTTAACTAGACCGTCCTACATTATGTAGGTTTAGTAGCAGGTTGTATGTGCAAGCAGTTTACAGCCTTCCTACCTACCTGGATCTATTTTATACTGAAAAATAATGAGTGCACACACTATTAATAATCTTGACATGCTCCTATTTTTCCACAATCATCATTTTCATGCAGTGAATCAGCAGTTTCAACTTCAACTTTAACTTCTGCTTCTGAAACATTTTTAACGATATCAGTGATTGACTAAGTCATCACTGATAAAAACCTAATTACTCATTTTCCATGATGTGATATGGTGATAGTTGCCACTAATGCATGTATACTATCCCGACAAAATTTATTCAACCTGTTGCAAAATACCACGAAAAATGACGGGACTGCTGCCAGGCTAGTAGCCTGGGTGACCAAGTGGTAGTTTAGCTAATGACAAGTTTGCAAAAGCCTGAACAATGTCGTCATTACTTGTTTTAATACAAATTGAGAAAATATTACAAAATGCCATCTAGTTCATGTATTGTCACATATTCACAGATATCACCCAGAAAATCTGACAGTCAATCTGCAGTGGACTCCCAACATTTGAAACCCTTGCCTGGGTATTTGTTTTTATTCTGATTTAAAATGTAGAATGCCATAACTCTGTGCCCTGGGCTTCAGGGATATTGACTACACAACCTGCAACTGGAAAAGCAATTACTAGTGAAATCCCTGGCCCATGTCACTCAGGTGTTTTACTTGTTTGTATTTCCGTTAAATGATGGATGAAGCAATCGATGTTACATCGACAAAATGTTGTTTGCATTAATTTGCTAGCAAAAGCAGAATTCGAGTGAGGAATAGTCACACTCAACTAGATATTACGTTGTTTGGAAATACTTTTACTCAAGGGTTGCTTCTGCTTGCCCAGAGACGTACCAGAACAAGATATATTCAAGACAACAACATATTACTTATTTCAAGAAAATGTAGCTTGCGTTTAGTAAGAAAATTTTCTCGCATATGATAAAAAGTTTTCTTGCCTCACTTTACAGAAAATTTTACTTGATTTCAGTTAGTTTTTTTCTATTTTAAAGAAAGATATTTTTGGCAGTGCACGTTCTTTATAACTACTAACTTAAATTAAAGGTTTCATCTCATCAATTAACTCCAAGAACTTGAATGGCTGCACCAATCTGATCCTTTTTGAGAAGTATGTATTTTGGCAATGATTCAGACCTGAAGATGCATCATTGCTTGTGAATTATGACACACAATAAACCTCATCTGCTGCTTATTGACATGCAAATACACCTCAGGCAGCTCATAAAATGTTCTAGTGCTCGTATATCAAGTTTTTGTCTCCTTGGCTTCTAACTTTTTCTATTGCCATTTAGTAGATTTATACCATTTCTCTATTATAATTTTTTTCGTGGCATAAACACACAAGTACTTTTTTTTCTGTAAAGTTGTCCAAAAAGTCGAACTAAAGTGTGGGACCAGTAGGTTCCTGATAATATTTCTGTCAAGAGCAATCCATTTATTAAATGCTAAATATCCAGTGAGTGTTTTTTTTCATGACTATGCACCAACATTTCTACATGTTTCTATACTTAACCATATCTATATGTTTCTATACTTAACCAATATCTATATGTTTCTATACTTAACCATATCTATATGTTTCTATACTTAACCAATATCTATCTATCTATCAATCTATCTATCTATCCTGGCAAACATGTCACATCAGCTCGGTATTGACCCAGTGTCGACATTAGACCAATGTTAGACCAATGTTAGACCAACGTTAGACCAACGTTAGACCAACGTTGAACCAATGTTGAACCGACATTGGGTCGACTTGGAATGTTATATGACAACAGCTATCCCTTACTAATTTAACACTGTTCCCTCAACAAGTGTTTGTACTCAGCCTTATCCCAAATCACCGCCAGCAGCTCCTAACATGCTGAAGCTCAGTAACATAATCCCTCTGGTCAAAGACAAACTCAGCCAAACTCAGACAAGCTTAGCAAACTCAGACAAGTGGCTGAAAGGTGAAGAGGCTTGTGGACCTTGTGGACATTGCTGAGGCAGATTTGTTCGTCTTAAGAGGGTCAGGGTGAGGCAGAAGAGGGTTAAAAGAGAACATCTCTCTTCAACCAAGGTCGTCCAACAACAAAGCCAGCTGTTCAAGCGCTTCCGGGTCAATGACCTCGCTAAATAAAGCAGTGGCACCAGTGCCGTCTACTTGTCCTGCAGTACACTTGCAGTAAGAGCTTTCTCTTTAGACCATTCTCGCTCATAAATAAGCACTTTATCTTCTAAAGGTTTTAACTTCAAGATCATACTGTAGATAATTAGAAGAGCTATTTTCAGTAAGGTAATTGTGAGGAGTCAGAGGCAGCCATTTTGAAAATACAAGGCTAGGGATTCACACCATACTACACATAGTCCATAAGTGGGGTATTTTACTTATTACAGCATCGACACTGACTTTAATGCACAATCAATTACAACCATTAGAATTATCTCCAAGCAAGGGACAGACGTAATGCTGAGATGATAAGTTAGGCTTGGGAGTCCACACCATATTATAACATTACCTCGTAGGTGAGGCACTTCACTTGCCTCTGCATAGACACAGAGCTCCAGTAACTGTACTAATGTAATTTACTTCACAATTAAGACCACCTCACCATTACAACCATTACATTTTATGTCAAATGATGGTCAAATTCCATCGTGTTCTTACGATTAAGCAGTCATAAACTTGTGTTCCTGTGTTGGGGCTTTCCTGTAGCTGATGGGTTTACAACCAAGGCTGAAATGAGCTACTGAGCCCGAGCAACAGAACATTGCAAGACCCCAAAGGAAAGAGACTAATAAACTAGACCAATACAAAGTAACATATAAAGGGCACCCCTAGTCTTGTTGAGCCAATGCAGTATGAATAATATATACTCCTACTGACCCTTAAGCCTCAAGGAAATGAAAACGGAATAATATCGGCTTTTTGGTACCAAGAAATATTTCCTTTCTTAAGCTAGATTGGTTAAAGTGGTCAGCATCCAGAGTCCAAATTAAAGCTTAACGAAACTTCAATGAATATATAAATGTCCCTATGTAATTGCAATGTAATAATGAGTGATCATATACATCAGTTTTTATGTGAGATAAATATTTTGGTAAAGATATAGACAAAACATTAATTGTTGTAATTATAGAATGATACTTACACTTTATTCTATAATATACTTCATTACTGGCACACTACCAGTACTACAACATGTAAAGAACATAGCAAGTCTGTACTACAATGATAACATGTAGATAACGCTGTAGAATCAAGGTTTAACAATAGCTCGGGTCTTGCCAAGTGACAGCCAGACAACTCCCTTCTGTCAGCTTGCAAGCTGCCACAGCCTGAGCATTGCACAACACAAACTGAGCCATTTAGGACAAAGAGTGTTATACGCCTAGAAAGCCCTCAGAGACATTGCTTGAAGGTCAGTGAGTAGCTGTGTGTTTAATATGTCAGCTGGGCCTGTCATTGTAATTCAAGGCAGGAGTGGAGAGAGCACTTCTCCTTGTTTTACACTCTCAAATAAGCACAAGCACAATCATTTAAGTCAATCATATGAGCCAAGTGTATTTAGATGATAATGTAATGAATGGGCACAGGTGCTGGCTTTGTGCAGATCACAAAGGCAGTGTCATTAAGCACCGAATTGTCAAGGGAATCTTACATTCTACCTCAATGCATGTGATACATCATAACCAAGGCATCGAGACACCCTTAGTGCACAATTTACTGCATATGAAGTGTCTTAACATAAGGCACAATACCATTGTAAGAATCCAAAAGGGTCCGAAATTGCAAGGGTTTTACCATGATATGCCAAGGGTGGAAGCCTAGCTCAGAGGAAGCGCTCTGGGCTTCCAACCGCTGGGTCCCGGGTTCGATTCCCGGTCAAGCCTAAGTTGGATGGCTGTTTCCTCCTTCCTCTTATTACCATGGTCTCTGCCTGTCCTAATTAGCCCAACTGGTGCAAAAATACAGGACGTAAAGCCCTAATCACACACACACACACCATGATATGTCAATACGGCATGTCATTTGGAAAGGGCCCAGTTGACATGCCACCTTGGCTAGACATCAACAAACGTTGGTCCAACGTTGACTCGATCTACAAATCATGTTATCTGACAGTGGTGTTCTTCAGGGAGATGTACTGTCTACTATGAACTGGTCCCCTAGAAAATAATTGTAGTGCATTCATGAAGTCAAACCACTGCTATTGAGGATGGTAATGGTGGGCTTTAAACGAGTCAACTGTCAAGGGAGTTTTACATTCCACTAGAATACACGTGGAGACTGCACAAAGGATCCTAAACCTCTTATTTATACAGTGCAGGTTCCTGTGTCTGCATGGGTTCTAATGTACAAGCCCCAAATTTCACACAAAAAGTTTCTGATAATGCCATAAAAACAAAGCAGTCAAACCGAGACACCCATAACAGGCACACTAGTATGGTTCACTGGGTCCAGTTGTGTTCCCCAAGGTATCAGTGTAGTGTATGTTATATGTAGACATCGAACCATCAGTCAGACTCCCTAGCAAAGTTCTCAAGTTTTGAGTTTCCTGAGTCGATTTTTTCCCAAAGTTTTTTTAGCTGGAAGTTTTAAAAGTATGTACAGCAATAAACACATGACTTAGTGGTCTACAGTGTTTCTTACACTGTTCCTATTGAACAATCATCCAAGATCATATGCCACATCGGTACGTCGTCAGGCCAGCGTCAGCCACGTTGGATCAATGTCAGGAAAACGTAGGGCCGACCTGGTATATCAGGGAGAGCCTATGCTGAGGCAAGTAAACTTCCCGTACTGTTGGCTACTGTTAACAAAATTGATGTTCAAAGCAATATCCAGTGTCACTAGACCAGACACAGTCATCTACTATCAAAAATACTACCATTAATCTAACATTATGAATAAACCAATTTTCAATGCATGTGATACATGTAACAGAGCCTACAGGGGGCACTATGACTGTAGCATATGAAAAGACAAAAAGATGACGTCACTACTTAATTGTTACATTGATTACATCACAATATATATGACGTCATCAAACAATACTTAGCTGTTAAGGTGTCAGTGACCTCTTGTGGAACTTTTCCTCCTCCCCAATACTGTCACCAGACTAGAGCAACCGGATGGCTTAAAGCCAACATTCGGTGGAGCTCATATAAATAGAGGTTTACGTGCAATAACATTCTATCAGTCTATAAATTATTCAGTCCAACCCAAGGTCTTCTAAGCCTAACAAGCAACATTTCAATATCCCCTACAAAACCAACCAACCACAAAACAAGCACAGAGCATTAACTAAACACCAATGAAAACCACCCATCACAATGAACTACTGACAAACACTGCCATTACATTACATCAGACCCAGGAAAATGGACATTTGGCATTTAATTATTTACAAAGGAAGGTGGAACTGTTTGATCTGTGCATGATGTTGCTCCCAAAAGCAAAGTAAGCCGCCTCACAATTCCCTAACCTTAAAATCTATTGATAACAGGATTCTTTCATCTATCTTGCTAAGATGTCAGATGAAGACCACCATTCCAGAGGCCCTTGATACTAAGCAGAGCAAAGGGACTGGCTATAGTGGTTAGTTACACATATACCAGTGTATACAGTCGTACTCAAACGTTTACATACTTCTGAGCAAAAGAATTATTTATTTATTGAATATATTTAATGAGCAGTACAATATCAGTAAAAAAGAGTGCATAAAAAAACAAGAAATAATATTCACAATAAAACCATGAGAAATTAAAAAACTTTTAAATATAAAATCCTTTAGACTTAATTTAAAATCACAAACATCATTAAAAACTTTTAAATAATGTGGAAGATTGTTCCATAAAATAGCACCATTATAGCTTAAAATAACTTTTATATTTGATACAGTTCACTTCTGTTTCCACATCTTATCTCTTAAATAAATAATCACAATTCCTTTCATTCCAATAAAAATTCTTACCATTTTCCTTTATTTCTATCAAAGGTTTTAGCAGGCTTTTTTTAAACAAGAACAATTTATAAATTTACTTATTCATTTCTGACATCTTGCTGAAGTGTATGTAAACTATTGCGTACGACTGTATAACAAGTGTTCGTCTTATGCACGAGTCTGACTGTATCATACTAACACATGTTGAATATAACACCTTCCTCTAAGACCACTCCATGGATTTTCACAGAAGGTTCTCTATATTTCCACCAGGTGGCTATGATAGAATACCGCAATTCTAATGGCTGAAAAAGTTCCTTGGCTGTGGTTGGCAGAAGCAAAGCACATCCCAGCAGCAGTATTTTCAGTGCATCTTAATGTATATTTGATTGTTCAGTTGATTTCTGTTATTTCCCTGAGAAAATTATATTAATGGAATCAGTTAATTGTGACCTACTATGTCTGAAAAGCACAATGAGTAATAAGGGGGTAATAACAAAGACTTATGTCTTGCTGAATTCAGGGCTGCTCAGTGAAAAGACTCTATAAAATTTAATTGCCAAACCAGGTTATTATCTTAATTGACCATATAAATTCACAATTGCTAATGTCTGTCAGGTCCTAAATAAGTTTGTCTACTGTAAAGTAGATAGTAATTCAGAAATTCACCGCAAAGAAATTGTGAATGACAGCTAAAATTATCTGATTATTCAAATATATACTTCTACATCAAATTTAGGAAAAGTACGTTACGATGTTTTTCAAAGGATGAAATGAAAAATGCACGGCTTACTCCAGAGACGTATAGAAAAAGTTTACGGATGCTTACCGAACTTCTGTAACTTTAGTTTGTGTACAGAGTAGGTACTTACAGGCTGATGACATGCAGCATCGTACAAGCAAGGAGTGGAATTTGCATGTACACTCCAGCATGTGTTGGAATCAATTATGCTGCACTTCCCAAAATTATCTTCAGGGAATTCCAAGTCACAAAACAAGCTGGAGGATCGAACTTGCCATCTCAACGTTCTAAGGGCTGTTCCAGTTATAAAAGAGGAGGGGGCAGGAAATGTTCAGAACCTCCCATCCCCCACCCCTGAAATCTGTTTGTGACAGCCCCCCTACTTTTTCCTACATTAAGATATTAAGAAAATACTGGTCAACCACCCCTTCCCCCTCTTTTTCTCCTTTGGAGATCCCCCCCCCTCCCCTGCTTTTTCAAAAACTTTGCTGTCCACCCTCCCCACTTCTTTAAATGGAACAGCCCTAAGCAAGAAAAGTCAGGATTGTTGTGTTTGAACTTGGAATCTGTAATGCGTGACATATTGACTTGGTACGAGCATTAGCATACTCCCCTTGTCTATGGAGCAGAGGGGAGCCACTGAGTCTGGCTAAAGTATCTGAAATGCACGTTTTTTACTGCATCGCAGCAGCTGGGCATGCCTGTGTCCAGAAGACAAAAAAAAAAGATCAACAAATAGCTAAAAGCAAGAGCATAAACAGCAATTGTGCAGAGCTTATGGCAGGGCATATATGGCAGAATACAAATCTTCATTAGGAATTCCACTATTGACTGCTCCAAGGGGTAGGAGGGCACTGCTATGCACAAGACCCATACATGCCATGGATGTATGGGAGAACCAGGGGCGTAGCTTTTAGGCATTGTAAAAAAGTAAGTGATCTGCTTTGATTTTTGCCTCAGTTGTCAAGTGAGTACTGGAACTGCTCATTATATGCGGACTTGGGATTTGATCCCCATGGTTTAGCAGCATATTTCAGCTCCTCTGGGAAGCCAGCCATATGTTAATGTTGCAGCTGCTCAACTAACGGAAATCCCGGGTTCGATTGCAGAGGTCATTGCATTTTAAGGCGGTCTAAGGGTTCAGCATTTAAATTGACCAGGAAGACCTGTCTGGGTGCTGTTCTCTATCAGATACAATCTCACCTAGATTCGTCAACCTGAGCAGACAGTAGTTGGTGACGTCTGTACTAACGTTGTTGGGAGTTCACACATAGCACAGATGCTGTAAATAGTACCATCTCATCCCGCCTCTAGCTTATGATCACACATTGATTCCACTCGAGCCTGTAAGACACTCATCACGTCTCTGCTCATTAGCCAGGACTTGTAAGCAACCTGAACTTGCTTTTCAAGGTTCATTTAGTAGATGCAATTCCTCAGCCTTCATTGTAATTAGTTGGAGGCCACTAATGCTATCACAGTATTCAGTTTGATTTCTAGTGTCCCCACAGAAAACAAAGCTAGCTACAGCACTGTTGGGAGGCAAAATATACATCTTGGAAGCAGAGCTTGAGAAATTCTGGAGCAGGCATGGGCCATAAAGTGGGCAAGAGCTGTCGAAGGCCAGGGAAGCTAGCTCAATACTGAAAAGCAGAGGACCACTCCAGTGTGGTCTTCGGTGATGCTCCAGCAGCAGCAGCTGCAGCAGCAGCGGCGTCAGTTGCAGCTCATGTGGCTCCAGTCCCCTTGCACCATTCATATATGTATGAGGCAAAAATATAAGCCCCAATTTCCATGCCCTTTACAAACATTGGTAGGATACATGTAACAGGATCTAGCAGCCTCACAGTGTCATGTTGAATCAACCCATCACAGACTGGCTTAGAGTGCCAACAACACTGGAGCATGCCAATGTATATTGTATTTGCAATATCTAAAACACTTAGTGGGGCCCCCTGACTTACACCCTCAAGGAAAGAAGGGGCGGTGAACTCTGAATCAATTATGGATGTTTTACACTGACCCTTGTGCTGTAGGGCACCAGACTGACAATCATATATATATTCCCACCACAATCATTCCATACATATATTGCAACCTTGTCCACCAGTGGTCATACATATCAATGGAGCCATTTTTCACCCTTGCAACTTTTTCTGTTTGGGTAGCAAATATTATTTATGGTGGTCCCTTGGCTAGCTCATTACTACACTGTATTGGACCCGAATATATCAGACAAGTTCTCAGTCCACAAAGCTCACAGGAATTCTGGAGTGACAGAGTCATTATGTCGCAGTATTTTTGGATACTGCTGATATAGTGGTAAGCTTTGCTGCATATAGTCCAAAAGTAACATATATCAAAGTTTGGCCTGTGTTGGTGGATGCTATGTTGGTTTTCTCATATTAGCGGAGAGCTGATATGGAGCCCTATATATTTAAGAGAATTCTTGACAGAATGATTGGGTAACATTTTGGTCTTCATGTGGGCGGTTTTTTTTCTGCCCAGTAATCTATGTTTCTTCACATTTTCTTCAGTGAGTGGTAGTTACCTGTTAAATGCATCCACATTTAAAAATTAAAACAAAAAAACCTACAGGGCCGCAGCTTATTCATAAACCAAAATGTTTCAAAATCATTCACACCTAGATGACAGTACCAAGTAAATTTAATAAGAACATTATACTCCGTCTCTAGTCTGAGACAAGTAAAAGAACCCATACATGGGGTAAATGTGTATCAAGGCGTGGAGCCCAAGCCTTATCATCTCACCATTACGTCTGCCTCTGGCAGCTGGTTATTTGAGACAATGCAGTACACAGAAAGTTTTCTGTTAGCATCTAGACTACATGTATTTCTGTGTTTACGGAGGCCTTAACACAACTCGGGGTAAAAACCATAAAAAGATCGTTTATTACAAATAAGTGAGTATCTTATTTCAGAGGCCATTAAGAGCATCCAGAATCTAGCATTTACACTAAAATTACCACCATGTCTCATATCCTGTGCATTAACCTGCATTCCTCTCATTCTTTACCAGGCTACAAAAACATGTGTGTCTCTTAGCATCTAATGATTTTTGGCGCCTGCAAAACACCATCAAATGCACTAATTCATTTTGGTGTGTGGCATGCAATGCTGTGATCTGGGAGACACCATTTGCATCATGTCATTGAGCATTTGATAACAGGAGCAGCTGCATGCAGGTGTGCTCAGATGCACTGCACGTTGTCAATAAGGCTAGTAGGATGCTGCAGAGACATATATTTCCGCAGCAGCAGCAGCAGTAGCAGTAGCAGTAACAACATGGGACGAGCAGGGATTTCCAAAAATAGCTACAACATGCAAGACCAGCCTTGGGGTAACATTAGAAGACCATGCAGTCAAATACTTATGTCTCTTGTGCATGTATGGCGCAGAAGCAACTGCGCATACTGGGGGCATTGCCATAGACCACCTCAGTAATGAGAAAGCTTCTCCACAAGACTACAATATTTCAGCAGATTTGTATTTGATATAAGTTACGAGTGTAGTAACTAAAGATAAGGCCATATTAACCCTATAAAAGGCAACAAAATGTTAGCCATATCTATAATTGCTACTGCAGAGTACCTTGTGAGCATGAATAAAGCCAGTACAATGTACAGACACACTCGATAAATATGTGTATACAACGTCATTAATTTCATTCCAAAGGTTGTTGTTACTTTTAACGAAGGTTGTTGTTATTTTTAACTACACATTGATAATTTGTCATCTAATACAATTGAATTGTTGGTGAATTTTAATGAGAACCAGATACCACTGCAAGGCATTTTATGCAACCAGGCAATTCCATGGTCATTGTCTATTTGCAATGAATTCTTTGCCTCTGGCACTTGCAGTTTTTATCAGAAAGTCTCCTGACTGCTGCCACCATCATATTAAAACTCCAATATGAGAAACTTAGAAAAGGAAATATAAGGCGTTTATTGGCCATTGTTCAGCTTCAATGTAAGCAGAGGATGATTGACTGTTGAATAGCTAATTGTCAAGTGTAACGAGCTAATTAAAGACAGAAGGTCCTGCCATCCATATTAAATTGCAGAAACTGAAGGGAAGTGATGAATAGCTACAGCCATTTGGATTTTTCAGTGGCATTCCCACAATGGGGAGCCCCACACAATACAATATCCTGATTTGAAGTTTGTTTTAAAGTCTTTTTATCCTGGATGTCAACTCTCAATTTATTCAGTCCGGTTTTTTGTAGCATCTGTTCTAGTATTGCCAAGCAAATTTGATGTCTTCACCAATTGTTATCACGTGACCAACCAAGGTTTTTGGTTGAAACATCAAGCAAGATATTGATCGATCATATTATTTATGCTTAGATTCAGATTCAAATTCGAATATATTTAATTGCTATTTCTACATGAAATTAAACATTATAAAAAAAAAAATTACGACTAAACCATAATCTTTACATTATTAACATTTGGCACTTCAATTGCTGCCTGTTGACCTTCAAAAATATCAGCTTCAAGTATAGACTACAAGCTGCATTTGTGCTACAATGACAAACAGGACAATCACTATGTAGTAGTAATTGCTGCGGTGCCAAATATGAGCTTAATGAAGTAAATGAACAATATTCTTTTTATATGTTTATATGTTTATCAAACATCGCAGATATGAGGCACATTTGGCTCAGATCGCACGATATCATACGATGGAATAGGATTCAGAAATCCCATCAATGAACTGTCAAATATTGGAGGTCAGTGACTGGCATGGTCATTACTGGCTGTCAAGGCCTGATACTGGCTGTCAATATGGAGTATCTCAGGCAGGGAAAAGCTTGAGAGGGAATCAGAGAAGTGGGCCTTTTGCAAGAGATGTAGAAATAGAAAAAAAAATCAGAAAATATGACAGATGCACTGATATATGAGATAGGAAGTATTTTTCAGTGGAAAGAGTGGATAAAATTGGTTTGTAGTACCCTGCCTATCACCTATATGTTATTGATTTATCTTAATGTCATAGGGCCTGCATTTCCCAAAGGAAGCTACCATGACCAGAACCAATATTTATGAAACTGAAAGCTGTGCACCAATTAATGATTACATACCATGGGGCAGAGACAGTTAAAATATAGCTAACAGTTCAGGAAGTGAGGTTTGAACCCACTTACCTGACATCGCGATGCTAGAGTCTACAGGTTACCCAGTGCTAAAATATGATTGTGGTGGTGGATTAGGACTTTACGTCCTGTATTTCCGCACCTGATGGGCTCATTAGGACAGGCAAGGACCATGGCAATGAGATGAAGGATGAAACAGCCATCCAACTTAATTTCTACCGGGAATCAAAACCCGACACCCACTGGAAGGAAGCTCAGCACGCTACCACTGAGTTAGGCACCACGCTCCCCCCCCTCCCCTCAAATAACAGTGGAACTCATCTATCAATATCTTGCTATTAGGACCACCTTACAACTACGCCTACCATGCAATATTTAAATAGTATCCTTTCCATTGTATTATGGGTACACCGGTGTATAACCAACAATTTGGCACCGTCACAGAATGCTGTTTTGGTGTAAAAGACAGGCAAATAACTCATTCTTAGATGATGATCTTTTGTTATATCCGGACTCTGTTATAAACGCACTTCTTATTAATATAACAGTTCTGTCTGTATACAATACCTTAACATCAACACAATATTCATCAGAATATCGTCAAGGCTTCCAGGTAGTAGTAACTCTTGTACATTGGACCTTATTGCAATCCTTGCCATAAAGTATTATCACATATGAGCATAATACAGACATTTCCTTTGTGCTCCTTATTGCCATAATCCGCTTTGTACACACACATATTAGTGTATATGATACTATAAATAAGATGCATACAGATATGACCTTGATTCATTTTGACCCTACATGCAAATGACCATTTCTTTTTTAAGTGAATTATCTACATGTTTACCATACAAGGACAGATGCAGAACATAAGTTAGTGAAAACATGTCAAGCAATTGATGTCAGGTCTGCCATTAAACAGGTTTTTAGAACCGATTTATCTAGAAAGTAGCTTTTATCTGAATTTTATTACCAAGCTGCGCAGCTACGTCTTTTGATACCTTTACGCATCACATGATTTTATATCATTTTAGGCAAGAAAACATCACCGAATTTCTTCTACGTAGATCTATTTTTTTTTTCTGTCGAATAAACATGAGTGCACAGAGTTCACTATGGGATGTGGCTTTTCTTCAACACATTCACAATACAAGAAAAAAAAAAAACTTCAAGATTCTATATTTTTGTGGATTCCCAAACTACATTGTACTTTTTTCAGATATGACATAAAGTTTGAAAGAAACTACACTACTTGCAGAGGTTAAAATAGAAAAAAAGTTTCTGTCTCATTTGAAAATTTTCATATAGAGTAAATGGCCTTTGCTATCCATTATTTAATTATAATCAATAGAGATGTTGGAAACACCTAAGAACTTCAAATCAACCAGACACATTCATAAGCATCATAATATAACGAACGTCTGGTTGTAAGATATTAATTGTCCAGGAAAGGATATTTTGCCTATCTTTAACATGACCAGATGTAACAAAACTGGTTGACAACAAATACTTTTTGACAATCTAAATAGCCTTTTGTGATCCGACTGCACTCCAATATATAATTTAACATTGTTTGCTTACACACAAATAAGGAATCAGACATATATATATATCATATATATATATTAAAGAGTTGGGCAAGATGAGGGGGCTTCTCAGATTAATACATTATTTAATCAGGGCTTTGTAACTCGAGTGCTTGGCTTAAAAGGCAATGAATTATTCCGTTGGAAACAGCATCTATGGAGTTAGGACATGTTTCTGCTCCTAATTTCGGCCAGTCTGAGTATTATTTCCAATTCTATGCCGAACCTATCGCTGTTGAAACTGATTGACAAAGCAATTTTTCTCAGTGTAGGCCATTACAAACATCATTGGATAGCTGCAGTCTTTGGAAATACGTGAGCTTCTTGTTGAAGTACTTCTCCCTTACATAGTACCTACCATATCCCGGACTGCAGCAAAAGCATTGTGCTCATATATTACAGTAGACCCCAGAACTATACCGTTACCAATATGAGATTACAGAGGAACTCAACCTTTAGACCATCTCACTATTAAGGTCACCTCACCAATGAGACTATTGCAGATTTCTGTCTATTTAATGCTGTTCTATGATTTTTGAAAAACAAAACACAATCAAAAATATTTATAACCATTTTCATAAAACCACAATGGTGGCCCTTATTAGTGGAATTTTGTGGTGCATAGACTAAAGTGAAAACTCATGGTCTTAATAGATAGGTTTCCTCACTATAATCAACAAGATGTCCATAAGCCGAGGACCGTGGTACCTTCGAGACATTACGCACAATTCTCACATTTTGACATTTCAAAAAAAATACTTTAAGATAAATAGCCTTCGGTGCTTTGATATTGTGCGCGGACCCAACACAACTAGTCACTTACACGGTTTTCTTGAACAATGGTGCATAAAAGATTTAGATGACAGCATAAAACTTTGATAAATGTTGCATAAAGCCACTGAAGTTTTGATAAATGGTGGATAAAGCTACTATTGTCTGTGCTGTATACAGAACAAAAACACAGACAGAGACCAGAACCTCCACTCAAATCATTATCTTTCCTGGAGAGATGAGGGAGTGAGCTGGGAGTAGTTTTGTCACCCAGAGGTTCATTCTGTGTTGAATGATTCATTACTGAGACACCAGTGAGGCCACTAGGAGATATTCATTGGGACACTGGGTGGGACACTTGAGTGAGACACTATTGAGACAGAAGGGGTCTGAAGGCTGTCAGCATTTTCTAGCTGGACTAGGGTAACCAATTCTCACAAGGGACTCTGGGGACATACCCATCCGCAGGGTTATCACAACAGTGGAACATTGCCATTCAGACCCTGTTTGTAAGGGTTTATTGGTCTTGCTGGAATCAATATAGAGGGTAATCTAATCACAACGGTAAAATACTAAATTCAGTGGTTTTCGTTGCGAGGGTGTCTTAATGTGTCAAATCAGGTCGTCGCTGGGCCTACGTGCCAATCTGGCAAGTTAATTGTTATCTGTAGTGGTGGTTCAACTGTACACAGGACGCTTATTGATTTTCTCCAAATGATACCTATGGCAGTCTTAATGTACTTTACTAGAGGTCAATTTCAACGGCAAAATCCAAAAATTTGAGTCTTAAATTCATTGTTTTTGATTGTAGATGTGGTCTTAATATTGAGGTGGGTCGATTGTGGATCCATTGTATGATACTATAGGACTTCAGATTTTCTGGTCTTAATGGTTTATTGGTCTTACTGGAATCAATATAGAGGGTAATCACAATGGTAAAGTAAGAAATTCAGTGGTCTTAATATTTATGTGGATTGATGGCGGTTCCAATGTATATATAATATATAATAAATAGTAATCAGAGTAGCAAAATACAGTTGAGATCGAAATTCAGTGGTTTTAAATCTAAATGGCAGGGTGGTCGTAATACCGAGGTGGATCGATGGTAGTACCACTGTATATTGGCCCAAAGTGTCTTATCCATATCATGCTTGGCTGGGCACTGAGTTCTCTGATGTGACGCCCTGATTTGACAGCAAATTATCGGAGAAGACTGCGCATGCTGGAAAATATTCCAGGGCCGTTGGAGACTGTCATCCCATGAGACCCATGAGAGTAGAGGGTTCCAAATGGTTTCGAAAGGTTCTTGCTGGTGGGCTGCAGGCAGGAGGTTTCAGCCACCCATCGCTACCACATAGAAGGGGGGGGGGGGGGGTGGTTTAGATGTAGAGAGGGGAGGAAAATGGTTGCCACAAGGGGAGGTAGATATTGGGGTGACAGCCACAGACACCAATTGGTCTGTCAAATGCCGAAATTGACCCAGAATGGACCAGAAACCAGGATCGAATCCCTCACAGGACCCACCATCAATAACTCCATGACTTATGGATAATTCCATAACAGCTAGATAAACGCTCCCAAATCAATCACTTTGTTACCAAGAGATGTCAATAAAGATTAAAAGCAGACCACTTTTAATAGCATTTATATTATTCTTGAGGGAGACCACAATTTAAACGACTTTATCTATCAGTAATAACCCAATTTTCGGGGAATTTACTCGGTAACCAGAACTCAGATCTGGGATAAACTGCAACCAAATGTAATCAAATGAGATCTGTATTGGTTAGATGTGCACAGAAGATGTGGACAGATGTGCTTCAAAATCTCTGCTCCTCTCTTCTAGCTCTTCTTATTACTCTCTTTCTTGTTCAATCAGCCTCAGTCATTTCTACGAGCAACCAGAATCCCATCCATGGGCATTTTGCTAAAATGGTGTAAAATTACAATCATTACATTGATAATGACCAAGCGGGTGGTGGAAACAAGTAAGATGTTTGTATTCGATTTTCTGAGTATTTTTACATTTTTCCTGTCTTTTTAAGAGATTCTACTAGCTTTTAAAGACCTTCATTTTTGCTGACTTATTATAAACTACACTACAAACTGGCCAGAATGACTGACCTCAAATGGGCGGTGAGACCACGAAGTCAGCCAGCCTTGATTAATGTTTACTGGATCTCATTTCTTAGTCAACCACGAAACCCGTTCTAATGAAGACTTTTTAACAGTCCCATATAGACTAGTTTGTTTAATAGACAGGTCAAATCCTACTCAAGGCAAACCGCAATAAAACAGTGCAAATAACCAGTATTTTTAGGCCTATCTCTCTAATAGTTTTCAAGATGCATGCATGCTATCTCTGCTACCGTATCTCTTTATTTCTCCTACCAGATCAATAATTTCAGCTTCCACATATCTTTATTTCTTTTACCAGACCTCTTATCCTCCACTAGGTCTATCACAGCCCCATACACCCCAGTTTATGCAGTGTACAGCCCCTTGTGCCCAATCAAAGCATATAAGACCAATACCATTCACATCCAATGATTGCAATAAGTGCAAATTACAGCTCAACGACAACTGTCCTTTCATGTTGATTGCCTTCAGAGAGGTGCCATACCAAATTACTATGAGAGACTTAAACAATAATGAAACGTCAATTCCAATTCGGTTGCCATAATGACGCATGTCCACTCCCATCCCGCATCCTTTATAAATAAGCTCAAAGATAGCGTGCACGTCAGAAGGCAGTCAACGCCTCGAAATTCATCTCCCTAATTTTGAGAATTCATCATGTCTTGGTCATGCGCAATTCATAGTGATTACGTAATAATCCACTGTATTTTTATTTATAGTTACTGATAATCATATCCAGAGGAACACTGCTGTCAATTAAACTACATATATATTTTGACCATAAAAAGCTAACCGTCAAGACCCCAAGACTCCATGTGAGAGCATTTTAAAATCGCTCCAGAATTAATACTATTTCAATACTAAGACAATATCAGTGTTCTCAAATGCTGGTCTTAGCTGTTCAACCCAGTCTAAAATGAAATGCTACGTTCACCTTTTCGATCATTGGTAGTTTAACTTTTGTTTGCAGTATCAAGATATATTTCATTTTTAACACAATTCTGTCAAGAAGCTGCAATTAAGCAATTTCTTTAACACAGCTGGGATTTCTTTTTCCACAGCAAAATTTACCTTTTTGATAAAAAAAATAATGGGGACAAAATGCTGAATGCGCTGGAACGCTTCACATGCTGAGCCAGTGAAAAGAAGTGCATAGCTAAATGAGTTTATCGATCCTGTTATGATAAATTAATTTTCAAAGAACTGTCCTTACAATATAATTTTGATGTGCAGTTTATTGGGTTTTTTGTAAATTATTGATTAATATTCTTGGAATCTGACATTAAATTAGAGCATGATATGGATAAATCCACACGATAATTTAACATTGATAAATTCTATCTACAGCACTATAATAATACCTTTACGTGCAAAAAACAATGAAGATATTGGTAATAACAATTCAAAAAGACAAATCTACCTGCAGCATTATAATAAGCATATATTTGCAGAAAACACTACGGCATCATATTTTATGTTTGACATTTTGGCAAACGTGTAGGAGATGAGGCAAAGAAAAAGAAAATCCCAGGTGCCTAAAAATGATTAAAAATGAAAGAGTGAGGATTGAAAAGAAAACATTTCAATAGAGAGTTAATTCAGGATGCCCATAGCTTTTCGCCATGCTGAAAAAATGCCCAGAGCCATTTAACATGTCGGCAGCTGTGTTCAGTCACATCGTGTGGCAAAAACGCATTAAGTGAGTAAGATACAGCTGCTTGCTCAAGAAAGATACAGTATTGCGATCCTTCAGGCCATGAAAACCAAGAAAAATGTGCAATTCCATTGCAACATTTTGAATTTAAAAAGTATTGTCAAATAGTGCTACAGACATAAAAGGCAGCACAACAGCTGATCTTCCCATGCTAAATGTGCCAGAGGCATTGAAGTTGTGATAGATTGTTGGTGAATGGCTTTGAGATATAAAAAATTACGTTCGCCTTCCGGCATTACCATACACTGTATGTGCTGTACACGTGAAAGGTGTTGCATATGGCACCATTTGTGTACAATTACACCATTATTATCCGATTCTAGCATGAAATGGTGGCTGGGAACCATCCGCAACAATGTATTTATATATTGTATTATTTCATGACGACGTCGTATACATGTGTCAAGTTTGACATCTCATCTCTTAATTATTGATAAAAACATATATAGGTACAATACTTCTAACATCAGGCCAGCACATAAAACTTATTCCAAAAATACTTTCTCATGAAGCTATTATATATAAAATGTGCCCAATATGCTAAAATGGCTGAACCAAGGACTTCGTAGTAAATATTGACTAATTTTACAAACATTGTGCAGGTTGAGGTTGGTTACTTAATATGCATTGTGGCCTAAAATATTGTTGTACAAGCTCAGGAAACATGTTGAGTCAAGATGGCCTAATCACAGCATGGCTGTTTCTAGTCCCTTATGACATCTTAATGGCCTATTCAAGGTCAGCTAAGTCACCTAGGCTCTCATGACTGGACCAAGATTGCTTCCAAGGCCATTTGCCATGAATGACATGTCGCTAGGCCAATTCATAGGTGTGATAGAGGCCTTTTCACGGCCCACATAGGTAATTAAGTCAGGCCCTCAATATGTATCAACATTGCAGCTACACTATTTATTGGGTATGGATGGGCAATTGGGCATTAATGCCTAGATTTAATGGGGTGCTGCTGGATACAAGACGAGCAGCTTAGATCGGACACTTGCACTGCAAATCTATTTTACGCGTATCATCTCATCATTACGTCAGTCTGCACTTTACTACACAAGTTTATCATCAAACCAGTGCCATTGATGAAACACAAGACAACATAACTTGAGACAAAACATACTTTCTTAAGCAACATTATTTGTGAGTCACTACATTCGTGCACCAACAAATGGCTAGAGTGTTTGTCGCATGTCATCCTCAGATGTCTAACCTTCTGAATATTATTTGATCTTTCTCATCCTTGTTGAATGTTCATTTGATCATTGAATGAAAATCATTTGCTACTTGTAATAAAAAATAACTAGAGTACAGTACTATATTACCATTTCCATAAACCCTACCCTTGTGGGGGTTGCCCTCTACCTTAGAAGGAATTCAAAATATAGGAAAAAACTTTTGAAGCATTCATATTTACATTACAAAACACCATGTAGTATCACTATTGCCCCAATATAGTCATTAACCATCAGCAAACCACAAGCACTTGCTATAGCACATGTCAGAGAAGCCTGACAGGCCAGCCATTATGGCCACCAAGCCCCTTGGCTGCAATAGAGATGTCAGGTGAGGTCTAACAAAAGCACTGACCAAAAACTGTATGCAACTTCAAAGCCACAAATACAGCAGTGAAAAGGGATATTGAAGTATTTGTTGTGATTCCTAATCTATATAAAGGATTAATACCTCAGAAGCACTCTAAAAGGTTTCCTTTCATATCAAGTTACATAATGGTCAGCAATAGAAGCCCTAATGCTTTATAAAAAATACTCTCCTTTTGAAAATTGATATACCTTGTTTATGTTTTTATTTTGTGTATATCAAAAGCTTCTTGTTTTCGTTATGCATCTTTATGTCTTGTTTTTGCCACAAAATGCGACCACACACACTGTCACACAGCTGTCGACATGTTAAATGGCTCAATGCATTTTTTCTGTTTGGTGTAATGCCATATGCATGACTTAGTATATAACTATTGCAGCCCTTTCATACAATATCTTGCCCCTCTTCAGGGTTGATAAGATGAGAATAAGTGGGACCGAAATGATCTTGCTTCAGAAAGTCATTAGCACTGCCAATTTAACATCTTTGGCCAATATATTCAGCTGACATTTAACGAGGTAAAAACCGTAAACACCATAAGTTTGAGAGCTATACTAGCTAGGTGGTCTTGTGTGGTGTTTATCACTCTTACAATATTTTAAGAATCATCCTTTCAAAACTGACATTTGTATTTTGTTTGTAACATATCCTACACATTGGTTGTGTTGGTGTTTGAA